>OX463786.1:16914523-18161199 GCA_949825025.1 Siphlonurus alternatus
AATCCTCTTATGTTGTAACATGAATTTAATTGCACTGAGGTCTCGTATGAATACCACTATCATTTCAAGTGCGGCTTGTATAGATATTTGAGCAATGTATGATAATTGTGTCAAAGGGAAATAGATAACTAAATAGAATTATGGAGGTATGTGATAAAAAAATATATTAATATAGCATGGGATTGCGCTTCAGTTTAATTTAATGTTTTTTTTATATACTTTTCATTTAGTTATAGAGATTAACCAAGGTTATTATATAACATAAACTTTATTAATTGATACAAATTATTATAAAAAATTATTCTGCAATACCTTATTACATCTTTAAATTTAATCTAAATTATAGTCATGTATTAAACGTTCGCTTCTCTCTCTCTCTCTCTCTCTCTCTCTCTCTCTCTCTCTCTCTCTCTCTCTCTCTCTCTCTCTCTCTCTCTCTCTCTCTCTCTCTCTCTCTCTCTCTCTCTCTCTCTCTCTCTCTCTCTGGGAAAACATCCCAATATTATTATTATATTATTATCCTCAATTTGATTTAATACTTTTTTTTTATCAGATCATATATGAGTTTTATTTTATTAAGTCTATCTGCTTATATATCTATATGATATAAATATATTAGTTTCGGTAAAATAGTAGAAAAACCAATAATATCAATCGTAAAAACATTTTCCAATAAATACAAAATCAATATGCAATCAGATGTAACTCGAAGGGAGTTTTGTTATTTCGTGAATATAAATCCTCGATTATCTACCATCAAACCTTACTTCGCTCAATGATCAACAGAATTCTCGTCGCAGGCTTATTCTCAAGGCAGAAGGATTTATTTCACATATTTTTTTTTTTTTTTTTTTTTTTTTTTTTGCGGGGTGATGAGTAGGGTTAAGATAGGGAAAGGATGGTTGGCCACGGCCTGTTACGCGTTTCAGCATTCACTGAGGTGAGACTGTGCGAACCGTGGAAAATCTCAGTCAGGACGGACATCTCTACTTTTTATCAATATAGCCCAGAGTGATGTCCAAAGCCTGGGGAACCGCACACAAAAGTACATCACTACACTGTTGGGTGGAAAGCGAGATGAATTTACCCCAGGGTGAAAGCAACGTAATTTTTACTTAAAACGGTCATCCATCCAAGTACTAACCACGCTTGACGTAGCCTGACTTCGTTGATCTAACGAGAACCGGTTAATGCACTGCGCCACGCTCAACCTTAACTCTAAATATGATATTCTAAGTAATTGATTCTCGTCCAATTGCCAGACGATCGAGAGAGTAGAGTTAATTGACAATGAATTTATTAATGACAGTGAGTTACCTTATCTGAGCTGTCACCGTGTTGTCAGATACGCCAGGCATGTGGACTCAGCTTACTTCAGTACTCGCCTTTTATTGATCTTTACTGTACTTTAAAATACACTCTATGATGCATTATGTAAAATGGAATCTATATCATGTTTTTCCATAAACCATGTCATCGTCAAAACGATCCTCGAAGTCAAGCTATGGTTAGTTCCTGGAAGGGTGACCGTTTCAAGTAAAAATTACGTTGCTGCCTCTCTGGGTAAAATCAACTTGCTCCTGCAGTGATGCACTATAAACTTGTCTAGGCTTTGGACATCACTTTGGTCCATTGATAAAAAATAGAGATGTCCGTCCTGACTAAGGTTTTCCACGGTTCCCTCAGTCTCACCTCATTGAATGCTTGTGGGCGCGTAACAGGCAGTGGCCACCATCCTCTCCCTCCCTTACCCATTACCCCGCCTCGAGCTCCAAACTCATAAGGGTGTAAAAAAATGAAATTGTTTTACTCTGAGTAGTTCCTGATTTGCTCACAGGGGGGCGGAGCTCGACAGCGCTGGTAGAGCGCGAAGAAAATTAATGCCATCAAACGCCACCGGTTCTAGTCGGGAGTCACATCAGCTCACACTTCAGATAATCAATGTGTCTGTATAATTATTTGTGAGCAGTAAATAGTAATGTGGAGTGCAAATATTGAATTTTTTATTAGAATATATAATTACACTTTTGGTGAAGAAAAAAAAAATCAATATTTATTTTAGTTACCAAAAATAATAAAAATTAACTAAAAAATTATTTATTAATGCTATTTTATTTTTTATTTAAATTAACTCAATATTTAAAGTAAATGAAGTGTTACAAGTGAAGCTCAAGTAAAAACCTAATAAAATCCAAAGTATTCTGTATGCATTTGTCAATGTTATCGAATATCGAAATTTGGTTGAGAAGTACTAATATGCTGCGAAGGTGTAACTCTTAATATTATAATATTATATTATTTTGATCAAGTGCATTCATATAAATGCACTTCCATGCAAGAAAATCTTAAATGAAATAACAATGGTGAAATGCCACTTATATTTGACCGACATTCCAGTTTGCTGTTGATACAACAATTCAAACATTAATTTTGTGTGAAGTCATAATTCTAGATGTGCCATTTCAGTGGAAATTCCAACAACAAAATACAGACGTCGAATATCACGAGTTAGCATAATATCGTATAAAAAATGGACATTGAAAATTTAATTTGTTATATCAGCTGTTTTGTGTTTGTGAGGGAATAGAAAGTGCTGAATTTTATGACTGTTAAAATATCGTTTTTTTAATTTAATTTTATCTGGTTTACTTTCTGTGGTAAATTTCATAGCAATCTGAATTTATTTTACTGCTTAAAAGTTGGCAATAACTCAATTAAATGCAATATTTTATATAAGAACCTCGATCCTATTGGCAATTTTTAAAGTGTTGACACCACTGCATATAAATAGAATGAAAATAAGTGAAAAATCAACTAATTTATTGTTGAAATTGAAATTTAACTCTGTAATCTGGCTCTTTATTTCTATAATACGTATTACATTATTTTATGTTTACATTGTTTATAATTATACATGCTCAAGTTCATTTAAATATTACTATTGATTTTATTTCGGACAATAAATTGTATACCATCTGCAACAGGTCATTTTGATCGATTCATTTCAAAAACATTTTTTATCAGTTTTATTCACCATCAAATTATTATTTAATAAAACCATACAATGAATTATTGCCAACAATCCGTTCCCTTATTTTTATTTAATAATGTAATTTATTAAAATCATAACAATGCATCAATCCTTTACAGGGTCAATAAACCATTTGATCTTCGCTTAGTGGGAAAGGTTTTAGTGGCAGTCTGTTTTATTGATTTTGGTGTCGCTTGCATTTAAATTGACTTGTTAATTAGTTGTTTTGTTTGTAAATAGAACCCCCCTTGATGTTAATAAACAATGTGATGGAATTAATTATAAGCCGGCGACAATACTGAACACTAGGGGAGAAATTGCGAACGAAATTTGCAAATTTTCAAATCATGTATAAATGTGGCAATACTGCTGTTCGTATACAATATTACAGTATTTGAAAAATGGAAGGTTAATCATTTTAATTGGACTAAATTAATTAACATTAAATTACAACTCCCTGCTCATCATGGATGTATCTGTATCACTGTTATTTTGAATGTTGATTGAGACCATGGGGCAATTACGATTTTTGAATTATTCTAATAATTTTTAAAGTCTCTTATAAAGATGTCGTGGCAATATATAATGACAAGAAGGCAATAGATATGTACATACAAAATGCTTTTATACATATATTATCAAGGTATTAACTGCATGCTGAAAGATGTCAGCGTTTTGGTGACATGATTATAACATTAATTAGCTATTATTGATTATCAGACATTAAAAATGTAGTTGAGATCGAATTAAATTTAAATTTTAAAACTGGGCTCGTGTTTGTTACAGTACATAAGTATCAAATTTAATTTTTTTCTAATGAAATAAATATTAAAACTAAAAAAACTGACTTTATAATTAATAGAATATTAAATCATTAAAAATTTAGTTTGATTTACATATTTTATTAATTAATTAAAACAAATATTTCAGTTTTTAAATTAAATTTACGTATTTTTAATTATTGATATATTTTTATAAATTGCATAATTTTAACTTATTTTTATATCAATACTTTTAAATAAAATAAAATGTATAAGTTATAATTTCATTCAAACTGAAAATAAATTCTGATCCTGAAATCGCTGTGATCAATGCAATAATATTAATAATAAAAAACTGTTATAAAAAATGTTCTATGCGTTTACCGTTCCAAGCAAGCTACCCTCTGCTGTAATATTGACTACCCCTGACAAGAAAATGTTGAAGAAATGATAATAATATGAAGAAATATATGATATGGCGTGTACACCTCTGGACACCATGAACTTTACTCCTGCTTTGTTTGTTAGGCGTTACCACGCAGTCTATGGAGGCGAACAAAAAATTCTTTATTTGGGTGGACTGAGAGCCCTTATTAAATATTAAATCCTAGTCTAGGATGTTATCGAAAAACCCTGCACATTATGACAAAAGCAAAAGATTTTCAACATCGATACAACTCACCAGCATGGTCAAATCTGGAAACGTAGCCACGTGAAAATACTGACCTGGCGACCTGAGGTGACCTTCAAAGGTGGGGAAAAGGTGTTTTTGTAAATAATTTTTTACGGGCAGAGTTTTTAAGCAAATCAAAAACTTTTTTCACTCAAATTTACAACAATAGTATTAAGAAACTGAAATAAAATTTTAGAAATGGTAGAACCAAAATTGTGCCCAGAATTAAAAATCAAACTCAAAATTTCAAAATCTAGCGCTACTCTATGCGGATTGGTTATCAGGGAACTCAAAATTTGTAAAAATGTTTCGAATAGAAAATGAAGGGAATATAATGAGACGTATTTTGGTGTATCATTTGTGGAATTTGGTTAAGAAGTTTTGAAAATATCCCAGATTTTCATTTTATTTCACGGCTTATACGCGCTAATACCAGTGCAAGGCCAACTAACTCGCATCTTATATAAATGCTTGTTTCATGGTTTCATGTATTTTATACTTATAATAAGTAAATGATTAATTTAATTTACATAAATCGTTGTATTTTAGTTTTTAAGTGTCCCAAAAATTAGGGTCGTCCCTAATTTTTGGATTTTTTTTTTTTTATTTTTTACTTTAATCATATTTTAAGATGCAATTTTAATGTGTTAAGTAACTTTTTTTAATTTATATAACCCGTTGTATTTTGGTTTTTAAGTGTCCCGAAAATTAGGGTCATCCCTAATTTTTTTTTATATATTACATAATGTGTATTTCTTAATATTATTCTATATGTACACTTTTGTGTTTAATAAAAGACTTATATACCATAATAAAAAATGTATACCAAAATCAAATACTGCATGAACCTGCATGGGGCCTCGACCCTCTTACGTGCATCAAACCTAAAAAAATAATGTAAGAACGATTTTTGCCAGTAACGAGATAAACATCATTCGATGGGTTTATGAAGATGATTTATTATTATTTTATTGGTTAATTGTCATGCATTTTACGTTGAATATGCTAAAAGCAATGGACACCCTGGCTTCGATAAGATATATAGTGCATTTGCATATAGCCATTTTTATATTAATATAGAAAGCACAATATGGTAGTCGGTATATTGTAAAATTATATTGGAGGAAGATGTTTCACTCCTTTATTGCAATTATTAAAATCAATTAAACTACTCTGCAGTATATATATTATTTTCGAAAAATTGTCATACTCCTTTTTATATACCGCAGTGTATATACATATATAGAAAAGCATCTTTTAAAAGTTAAGTACGTACATTTCATACTTGGTACGTGTGCGAGTATTAACAATTAAGATATGGAATTCCTTTAATATACTTACATAATATATTACTTAATATTATATTTTAACTAATATAACTGTATTATAATAAAAACATCTCGGGACATCGCAAAATTTACCTAGCTGCTTATTTACTGGAGCTATAACGCTATAATATAACAGCTACCATAATCAAAGAGGTGCAAATTTGCAAATTGGGGACTATAGGAAATGCACCTAAGAAGTCTACATACCCCAAATCGTTCCATTCTATACCACACCTTAATAAGCTCGCTAACATAGTAGCGGTAAAGTTCGTACTGTTCCGAGGTGTAAATTAAATCAAGTATTGAATTTACTTCTTTTCTTCTAATTTTAATGAAACCATTCAAATATTAAATTTACATCCAAACCTCGTGCTCAGTGGTTCTTGTTCTATAGCACCAAGTTGATGCAGAGTATGCAATTCATTCATCAGTATTCATGTTATTATTGCATTCAATTTCATGTATATCACGTGCGTTCTGAATAAAATTAGAAGAAAAGAAGTAAATTCAATACTTGATTTAATTTACACCTCGGAACAGTACGAACTTTACCGCTACTATGTTAGCGAGCTTATTAAGGTGTGGTATAGAATGGAACGATTTGGGGTATGTAGACTTCTTAGGTGCATTTCCTATAGTCCCCAATTTGCAAATTTGCACCTCTTTGATTATGGTAGCTGTTATATTATAGCGTTATAGCTCCAGTAAATAAGCAGCTAGGTAAATTTTGCGATGTCCCGAGATGTTTTTATTATAATACAGTTATATTAGTTAAAATATAATATTAAGTAATATATTATGTAAGTATATTATAGGAATTCCATATCTTAATTGTTAATACTCGCACACGTACCAAGTATGAAATGTACGTACTTAACTTTTAAAAGATGCTTTTCTATATATGTATATACACTGCGGTATATAAAAAGGAGTATGACAATTTTTCGAAAATAATATATATACTGCAGAGTAGTTTAATTGATTTTAATAATTGCAATAAAGGAGTGAAACATCTTCCTCCAATATAATTTTACAATATACCGACTACCATATTGTGCTTTCTATATTAATATAAAAATGGCTATATGCAAATGCACTATATATCTTATCGAAGCCAGGGTGTCCATTGCTTTTAGCATATTCAACGTAAAATGCATGACAATTAACCAATAAAATAATAATAAATCATCTTCATAAACCCATCGAATGATGTTTATCTCGTTACTGGCAAAAATCGTTCTTACATTATTTTTTTAGGTTTGATGCACGTAAGAGGGTCGAGGCCCCATGCAGGTTCATGCAGTATTTGATTTTGGTATACATTTTTTATTATGGTATATAAGTCTTTTATTAAACACAAAAGTGTACATATAGAATAATATTAAGAAATACACATTATGTAATATAAAAAAAAAAATTAGGGATGACCCTAATTTTCGGGACACTTTAAAACCAAAATACAACGGGTTATGTAAATTAAAAAAAGTTACTTAAGGTAGAGATAACGCCGAACAGCTGATCAACGTAATGCCCTTTGATTAACATGTAAACCTTAGCAAATTGACAAAAATTCTGAATTTTTTTTGAGAGGCAGATATTAGTGCCTAAAAGCCATAGAAAAATTTTCAAAACGATTTAACGAGCCGATTTTTTTTAATTAATTTTTTTAATTTTCAGCATAGGGCTTTCCCATGGAGAGCAAAACTAAAAAATTAATTTAAAAAAATCGGCTCGTTAAATGTTTTTGAAACTTTTGCTATGGCTTTTAGGCACTAATATCTGCCTCTCAAAAAAATTTCAGAATTTTTGTCAATTTGCTAAGGTTTACATGTTAATCAAAGGGGATTACGTCGAACAGCTGTTCGACGTTATCTCTACCTTAACACATTAAAATTGCATCTTAAAATATGATTAAAGTAAAAAATAAAAAAAAAAAATCCAAAAATTAGGGACGACCCTAATTTTTGGGACACTTAAAAACTAAAATACAACGATTTATGTAAATTAAATTAATCATTTACTTATTATAAGTATAAAATACATGAAACCATGAAACAAGCATTTATATAAGATGCGAGTTAGTTGGCCTTGCACTGGTATTAGCGCGTATAAGCCGTGAAATAAAATGAAAATCTGGGATATTTTCAAAACTTCTTAACCAAATTCCACAAATGATACACCAAAATACGTCTTATTATATTCCCTTCATTTTCTATTCGAAACATTTTTACAAATTTTGAGTTCCCTGATAACCAATCCGCATAGAGTAGCGCTAGATTTTGAAATTTTGAGTTTGATTTTTAATTCTGGGCACAATTTTGGTTCTACCATTTCTAAAATTTTATTTCAGTTTCTTAATACTATTGTTGTAAATTTGAGTGAAAAAAGTTTTTGATTTGCTTAAAAAATCTGCCAGTAAAAAATTATTTACAAAAACACCTTTTCCCCACCTTTGAAGGTCACCTCAGGTCGCCAGGTCAGTATTTTCGCGTGGCTACGTTTCCAGATTTGACCATGCTGGTGAGTTGTATCGATGTTGAAAATCTTTTGCTTTTGTCATAATGTGCAGGGGTTTTGATGATTTTTGTCTCTAAGCGACTAGACTATATCCCGAAATTGCAAATCCACCTCTCTGTCTATTGGAGCTGCAGCTCTAACAAGTGAGGCAGAAGTAAAGTAAAGTAAAGGACCTTGGTTTGACTATACCTGTATACTGTTTATAATAAAAATCTTTAAAAAATCATGGTTGGAATTTAATAATTTAAATCTATAATATTATATATCAGAGCTCACTGATGTTAAATATTAAACAATATCACATCCAATGTTATACATTATGTAAGCTGCTGGTACAATAATCCACTAATAATAATAATAATCCACATCCAACATATATAATAACCAATGAAATATTACCACACAAAATTTTACTACAAACCGTAAATTTTACAACCCTTTTGGAATAAATTACATTAATAAAAATTTAGATAATTTATCAGAAAACTAAAACATTTATTAGATTTTTCTTATAAGCATTTTAGAATTTATTATTTCTGACACGCTATAACCACCAATTTTGGTGTAAATTTATCAAAGTTGGCTACACTGTGAGGTTTCTATGGTAGACTTGAAGTCGCCTTGGCTGATTCCCAAAAGTCTGGAGTGAAAGTGAGCCAACAAAACAAGAAAAAAAAAAAACGCTGGAAATTCTCCACTGATAACCACAGACAAATCTCCCCTTACAACTTTGTCTCGCTCGTAAAGTGGAAGTATGTAAAATTGTGAGACGCGTGAATATAAAAATGTTATTTTATTTATAGCTACATAGACGATATGCATAATATCTTACACACAAATAATGGGAGACATAACGTTTTATTTCTTTATATGTAGATCCCAGTTTTGTGTTACATTTTTTGTTAGTAATGTCAGTTTTTTGTCATTTCTTCAGTGTATTGGAATTCGATTTTTTGAATATTTCTATCGTTTTCAGTACATTATTTTATTGGTACATCAACCGTGAAATTGTCATTTTTATGTTCACTTATGAATTTATTTATAAAAACTAAAAAAACCATTATTATTAATATTATATTTTGTAGAATTTGGAAACAGAAGATATGGAATACAAGCACATTTTTAAAGCTATGGCATACATTCAATATTTCATTTCTTATGATGAGATATTTTTTGTTATCTTCAATTTTTGGGTTAGCATTTCAAACCAAAGTCTTGCACAGACACTTAATTATCATTATAGTCTCTTAAATAGACAGCTGTTAGAACTACATTCTGATATCTATATAGACAGAAAGCTTTCAAAATTATAAGACAGAAAAAAATGAGATACGCGCGTGATGCGAAAGAAATTTGGCCAATTTTTACGCTCTCTCTCTCTCTCTCTCTCTCTCTCTCTCTCTCTCTCTCTCTCTCTCTCTCTCTCTCTCTCTCTCTCTCTCTCTCTCTCTCTCTCTCTCTCTCTCTCTCTCTCTCTCTCTCTCTCTCTCTCTCTCTCCCTCCCCCATCGTCCATCACTCCACAGCACACAACATCACAGCTCTCACATCAAATAGACGTTTTTTGTTGTCCGAGTCAACAGGCCATGTGTTTAACTGACTGAGAGCTTGACCTTTGTCCGACAATAACCAGATTAGATCATAGCCACATGTCAAAGGTTCAGATTTATCTCAGTCGTTAGTTGTGGAGCGATAAAAAATATAGGCAATTAAAGATGGTACTTAATTAGTAAATGATGTAATATCAAATTAGAAAATTGATGATAATGATATTAAATTTGAACTTATATAAATGGAGATAATGTGTATTTAATTTTTCTCTTATAATAGTTATTTTAATGATGACATTATTAACTAATCATAAATTGTTATAATACGATTGGGAGCACAAATAATGTGAATGATTAACTAAATATAATGGGATATTAATGTATTAATTTATTTATGAACTTAAAATACCTCTAGTTATTGCTATACATGTATATTTGATGCAAAGAGCTAGTGAGGGTTTAATTTATTCTATTACAAAATTATTCAATACAATTAATATTCAATTATAATTTAATCTAACACGGGAATTGCATTGATTTCTTAAGTGATTTATGTATTATAGAGACTTTGTCATTAAAATTATTATGAACATTAGAGAGAGAGAGAGAGAGAGAGAGAGAGAGAGAGAGAGAGAGAGAGAGAGAGAGAGAGAGAGAGAGAGAGAGAGAGAGAGAGAGAGAGAGAGAGAGAGAGAGAGAGAGAGAGAGAGAGAGAGAGAGAGAGTTGATTTAATTGGATCTCTTCCAATTAATTACACTATTGACATATAGAGAAATATCTAATTTAAATACCTATACTGATGCAGACTTGATCATTATAATAATTATAAACTCTGTTAATTTAAACTCAACAAGAAACCTGCAGCAACAATGACAGACGATAGTTGGGATCAGACGGCTTTGTTCAGAGAGTTGTTGTTTGTTGACAGGCAACTTTTGTTACGTGGCCGCTCAAACAGTTGCCTACCTCGCAGGGGCAGATAAACTGAAAGTGTGAGAGAACTATTATGTGGAGAACTTATTACCTAGAAGTAATGTTAAAATACAAATTTCTACGATTCACAAAGACAACCATGGTTCAGTAAAACTCAATGACACTAACCGTGGTTAGTGATAAGCGTTATAAGGTAATGTTATCAAACTTGATTTAGTTCTCTGAAGAATATTTCCTGTGTTATAAATGTCAACAACACCTGTTGATTTTTGGACAATTTCAGATAAATCAACAGCCAGTTGGTCAGGAAAAACTTAAAGGGGCATAAGTAAAAAATTCATTACAATATGGAATTAATTTTGAACCGTGCCTTTAAATGACCACACCAAAAATTTATTAAAAATCCTTGTACAGAATTTATCTTAATCTTTTAATGTAACTGAGAGCTTACTTATAATATATATATATATATATTTCAAGAAAAATGGCAATAATTGTACATTAAGTATATTTTGACTACAGATCTCAGCTAATATAAGATTTTTGCCCTGCTGCTAGTAATTTCATCTCCAGAAAACAATTCAGACCAAGAAGCCTGCTGCTGTTTTATTGCAATTAGCCTCCCCAGTAATTTGGAGTAGTTTTCTGTTGCGACTGTTGGAGAGGGCGCAGTTTGTTGATGGCTAATGTGGCTTTATTACATTCCTTCCGCACAGAACGACGTCTCAGAAACTCGGCTTTCGTTGGGGGGTTTCGTGAGCTCTTCGTTAATTGAGAAGAGACCTTTTGAGGGACGAGAAGTTCAGAAATTTACTTGATGTACCTCAGTGTTAACCTTACTTGCTTCTGAAAGATAGAGATGAAGATTTCTAAGCTTGGGAGAATAAAAAGAGTTGTTAGCCTTCCGAAAAAAGATTAATTATAATTATTATGTTTATCTCCATAGCTGCATGCATGGCAGTGCCACAAACAATAATACTTAGTACTTAGTACATAAAATTCATGCGGGCTGCGGTGTAATGTGTCTATATGAAGACTTAAATTGTTAATATTTTGATAGTACTTTCAGATTCAGATTCAGAAGTCTTTTATTCAGAAAACACATATTACAATACAAGTTTGGGTTTAAGTACAAGACTTTTTAACCGGATCAGCCATAAAAAATATATATATATAAAAAAAATACATTATTATGCATTGAATAAAAAATACATATGAGACATAATTTAAGTTTAAATAGGAAATGTTCTGCTTGATTATATTTAATAAGTTTTTATTACTTTAACCTGGAAGCCCCTGTTAGTTACGGGACCTGAATACACGAGTGTTGTTTGGGTTGCATAAAACAAATTGCTGCAGGCGCTCTTCGTGCGAGCTGACGCTTTCACTTGAAAATTGTACAAAATTATAACCACGTTAAATGCAATGTTATTATCTTGCTAATTAAATTTTATATCAACGCTGAGATCAATTAAAATATATTACTGTAATATTTCAAGCAGAATTATTTTTATTAAAAAAAAAAAAAAAAAACAGAATTTGTGATAGCAACCAACAGGCAAATAAATCATAATTTTTTTTTTTTGTTTTGCGATAGTGAATATAAAAAAATTACAAACAACATGCTAACAAGTTTAAAAAACAAGACATTATATATTTATAATGTAAGAAAATAATAACCCTGTCATTTATCATTATTCTGTCATAATATATGGAAAGTTATGAGTTGATTTCAAAATATAAAAACATAAAAAATAATTTTTGAAGAAACTTAACAAATTTCGTTAACATAAACATGAAGTTCACTAAATCTCCATAACATTTCCCAGCAAACTTAGCCTCTAATTTATTAAAATTGCGTGCTCGTTCTCACAAGAAATAGTCATCCAAATGTTTCCACACAAAGACGAATAACGTTACTAAACTGAGCGGTAAAACACGCGGACATTAAGTTATACACTTCAAGTCTTGTGAAATGTTTTATTATAAACATGCCGGCGGAAATTTTCATGTTAATATCCTCATATAAAATTCAAACAGTATGATAATGTGCTCTGCTTTTTATAAAACTTTATTTTGTATGTTAAGCTGAGGGATTGGTCGAGACGACGTTGCCAAGGAGTTTTGTGAAGAAATGTCAAGCTGTAAACAAATATATATATTTATAATGTATGCAGTGATAGTTTGGAAATGGTAGTTTTAAAAATTGTTGCATTCAATTAAAATAATGTTAAAAATATTTTGTTTGTTTTTTGTGTTTTGTAATAAATAAATAATTTTAAAAAAAATTAATCTAATTTTTTATAATTTTCATAAATTTATATCATGTTCTTAAATTTAAATGGCATTGTTTTGCTTCATATATTCTTTTAATTTATTGTTATTTTAATAGAAATATATAAATAAAATTAAGATAATTTTAGTAGGTATTCATTAATTGTAAATACAAAATTTAATAAGCTTGTCTTGACATTGGCTGAATTAAGTTTCTTTATAGCACATAATTTTATTTTATTATTCCATATCATGTGCCAGCTATACAGAAATGAAATAATATAAAATAAATATTCCTGGGCTCAAATTACAGACAAATGTCAGCACCCCTACCTACCGCTGAATAGTAACGCCCATAAAGAAAGCAGACTTGACTTCATGTTGCAAAGAGGTGTAGATCATCTCAGGTAGTTCTTAAACTTAAATTCATTATACTTGTAATGAAAAGAAACCCCACATATCCATGTCCAAAAGCAACAACCTGAACAACCCCTTGAGAAAAGTTTCTCAGGCTCAAGTTTGCAGTTTGCACGCCTACGGTCGATGCCACCAGTCCACCGACCGTATAGCTGCACGGACTGCACGTGAGGGGAGAATCTCTCGATAAATTACCACCGTGCATTTTAATAAAATATAAAGAAGAGGGTTGCTGAGGAATATTTTTAAAGGAGTTCAAAAATTTCCAAAAAGATGGTTTATAATTTATGATGAGGTTTCGTGGTAGCGTTCTGAAATTTGTTGCATGTCTGGAGTGTTTGGACGAAGAGAAATAAATTATAAAGTAAAGTAGCGAGAGAGCGTCCCTCTTTTTATTGATCAACCCATCGTATAGAAATGGAGTAGAATTGAAGTTAATTTTCAATGGACTGTGGCTTAAATTATAATACTCTGAAAACACAAAAATATATATTTTTTAAATTGAAAATTTAAAATATATAAAATAATTCAAAATATATACAGCACTTATAATTACTATGTTTCTTAATTACACAGAAAATTACCAAATAAAATAATATGTAATTCATAATATGATTGGTATAATTTTTAATATTTAGAATTTTCACGTTAATTTATTAATTTAAGCTGCAAAATAAATAGATAAGTAAAATTAAATTATTTGATTTGATTGCACACCAGCTAATAATACAGGTAGTAATATTTGAGAGTTGAAATCGAGATGTGAAACTGGATTACTTAATAAAAAGATTTCACAAAATGTAATCAAATTCAGAGAGCGCGTAATCTTAGAAATCTACATGAATGGAGTTCATTATAAAACTCCATTACATTTTATAGAATATGGAAATTATTTTATAAAATTAAAGCCTCTTTTTACACCTCATGTTTATAATACAAAGTTTCTGTGATATTATTTCGCACAGAGAGATTTTAATGAACTTTTTAAACGTACACAGAGCAAACAATATTATTAAATTTTATATATGGAAATTATTGTAATAACTTTCTCTCTCTCTATTCAGTTTATACAGTTAATTAAAATTTTAAATGAAGCCATTTTACTGTCATAATAAGTAATGTTATTAACACAGTAAACTGTCCTTTCTGTTCATTTAAATCAGTAGTTTTCAAACTATGGAACGCGTCCTAATTTTGGGACTCCCAATTTTGGGACAGTGAGATTTTTCATCTGGGACTTCATGAAAATCTGGTAATGGCGACCAAGGCTATATGGTTAATAAGGTAGGGAAATAGGAAAGCAGTGGGGAAGAAAATATGCAACAACATCTTTGAATTGAATATTATCTGGGACTCAAGACAAAAAGTTTGAAAACCGCTGATTTAAAGTGTCATTTATTCAAAGTAATTTAAATATATTTTGCTTTGATATTTCATCACGATATTTTGTCAAATTTTTGTTTTCATTAATGAAAACTCATCTTTATCCGACATCGCAATATAAGCCCCTTCCTTCAGCCCTTCAACTGAAGTACTAGAATATTAATTTCATGTATGATATTGCTACGTTATTATTTCTAACATCCTAATTAAAGAAATAAACTCTTTAGGTTGAGTTTTATGAAAATTTTGAGTTGAGATTTTGTTAACAATTTCGTATAATTAACGTTGTATATAAAATAATCGGCGAAGAATTTTAAAGATGTTTTTAATTAATAATTTCTAAAGCTTTTTACTAATTACTAAAAATCTTCCAAATCATGAAAATTTTAAATTAAAAATTTCAATCTTAGCATGTAAAAGAGTGCATTTTTTAATTACTGCATATTTCATAAAGATTTGCGTCAAAACAAAACCAATAACTCGTGTAAGCGCTTCCATGGCACCCAAGTACAAGTTTAAATTTCAGTAATTTATGAAGACAGCTGTACACATTAAAATTGCTCCACGTAACGAAACGGTACTCCCCGGACATTTATCAGAGTGTACGGAATGTCCTGATGACTCATCGCTCCCTTCATGTAAAATAATCAAACTACAAGAGGGGTGCCAACTTTTTCCACCCCTAAAGCCAATCATCTTGTTGTGGATTATAGAACCACGTGTTGTATCTTGTTCGAGATGCATATAATCAAATTTGTGTGTCTTTGAAGAAAGATCGTACAGAAATTTACATTTTTATATACTAAAATAAAAAACTTTGATATCAAATATAGGAAATTTGTTTAAATTTACACTTGCACGTGAGATAATAAAGTTTGAAACTTATGTATATAGGGGAAACATGCTGTATATTAGTTAAATTTATTGATAGCAACGTACCAGGTAATTGATTTAGAGTTAGGGAACTATAAATTAAAGTGTCAGGATATAATAATGTTTGGGAGTTTTAGCAGAACTTGTGCATGCAGCCCATAGTTGAAGTTGAGAGTTTCAACATTTGATCAAACTTTCGTCTGTTATTATTTAATTACAAATTAAGTCGTATATTTTCATACATTATATTGTATTATATTAACAGTTATGCGATGTTATAGAAGTGTTCTTTTTCTCCCCTGAATTTCCTCAATTAACAAAATCAGTGAGTTTTTTCCAATTATTATTTAATTATGAATGTAACATTGCTTTCATTGTTATACCATATGGGCGATATGCCATGGGAGCTCTCATAAATTGACCCAACACCAGACAACTTTTTCCATTTGCTTCTTGATGATTATCTCGAGGGTTAAGATAATTCGGTAACATTTGATATTTTAAAATTTATGAAGAATATAATAAAACTCCCTATTAATATTAAACTGATATAAAATTTTATATTAAGAATAAATAAAATTATGAAATGTTAATTTTTTAATAAATCATTTTTAATAACTTTTAAGCAGTATTTTTGTATGAGTACTAACAAAATAGGTCATTGACCAATTTTTCAACTTATGTAGAATAGTAAATCAATATAAATTTATTATTGATAAAAAATTGTGAATGTTTTTTTTTGTTATTCTTGGGTATATATGGTAAATAAAAATAAAATAAATAAAAAATATATGGAAATATTATAATTTCTCTGACTAAAATGTGATTTAAGTTAATGACTGAAAGTTAATGAAGAATATGACATTTTAATAATTAAAAGTAAATTAGATAAAACCATCATTTATACATGACAGGAAAGACTGAATAATATTTTCTTCTCAAAAGTTTGTAATTTATAAATTATCTAACGAGCGTCCTGTAACATTGGAGGACTTTTCGTTTTATTTTTATCATCACTTTGATCTTCGTGAACCTCCTCTTACTGTTGTGTCTCTTGTTTATTTTTACTTCAATCTCTCTCTCTCTCTCTCTCTCTCTCCTCTCTCTCTCTCTCCTCTCTCTCTCTCAGCCCCAAGTAGAATCTGATCGATATTTGTCGGTTTAATAACCCTCACTTGTAGCGAGACTTATAAAGTCAGAAATTTTATTTCCTTTAGAAAACAAATTCAATTTACGTCCCAAGGATCAAGTGAAATGTAGCGAACATTTTTAGCAACGAAACTTTTAGTAAAACAAGACGGAAAGTTTGTAGACTTTTAGAGAGGGTTTTTCAATGAAAGGAATAAAGTACCTCTACTTTGAAATGGCATAAATTAACTAATTTTCTTACTGTTGGATGAATTGCTCTTTATTGACATGCAAATATTAAAGTTTTGAAACTCATGATACGTAATAACACCGCTGAAAAGTTAATACAACTTAGTTTTTGGACACTCAAGGAGTCTGTGGTGAATTTACATGGTGAAAATTAAAGTGTTTAGAATGGGCGCTCTTCTTATCTCTCCACACAAATATCTTTGTCTCTGTGCAAGTAAATATGACGGAGGTGAAATCTTGTCTTAACTTGTTCCATGGGGGTAACTGTTATACATATAAAATATTCAGAATGTTGATCAATTTATTTGAATAACGAAATTTTATTCAAATTTCTATTTTTTTTTAAACTTTATTTTAATATAACTTATATTGATATTTTGAAAGTATGGTAGTACCACAGGTTGTATTTTAAAATATATCACTGCATTTATATTCACGAGACAAATTTGAAGTTTTCCTTAACCAAGCATTTTATTATCCCCTAGAACATTACTATATACATTAGGTTCATTAATCTTGCTACTTCTGCCACTGCGAAGTTTAAAAGTGCGACGATAATTCCCCGAGTATAAATCTTGTTTCTGCCAACAAACTGAGGCGATTACCAACTTTCTGAGAGATTTAAAAGTTCGAACGAGTGGAGGTGATATTTATTAGAGAGATGTTCAACTTGTACGTACAGTCATCGCCTTGGAAAATTTCCCACTTGCAGTCTTGTTAATCATTTATCACCAAGTCTTGCATTATTCTTACGTGCCATGAAGATTAACAAAGCTGCAAAATCTGCAAAAGGAAATTTTACAAGGCGACGAATGTAACAATTGAGTTATTCTAAAATGTTACAGCTTAGCTAATTTAAAATATATAGCGTATTTCTATCAATTAATTTTTAACCTCTTAATAATATTGTTTATACTTAATAATTAAATAAAAAAATTGCTATAAATATATTAAAAATTTATTGATTGTGAAATATAAAATCAAGCATGTGTGTGGAAAAAGTATGATTGATTGCATTTTTTTAATATTAAAAAGTTTGTGACTTTTCGGCATAGGCTGATATGCAAGTAACTTTTCTACGTAGGTGGGAGTCAAAGTCCGATATTAAATATAAATGAATTCACTTTCTTTTTTTCTTAGCGTATTATATTTACACTAAAGATGTAATTTCAGTAGCTTGTAATTCTACGTTTGAAATAATATATTATATAATATTTAATAGAATTGACAATTTTTCTTCATTGGTAAGATATGACCAATATTTACTAATTAGATTAATTAAGACTTAAGTATCACTGTTCACGAATTTGAAATTATCAACATATACGTCATTGGCAATAAACGATTGTAAGCAGGACATTATTATAACTCGGGACACTCAACGCTACACTCCAGTAATTGATTCGAAACTACAAACAAAAACATTCCCATGACACGTAATTGTAATTATTCCGAGCTAAGAATTCTTCCCTACGATATTTGACCTTCACGAGAGCAGAGGTGACGTTCCCGGTGTCACGAGGTGTGCTCCAAGTTCTCCACTCAAAGAAAACAGCTGATGGACCACGTGACCAACTAATTAGTTCTCTCTCAGTCATTTCTAATAAAAACTTTGATCTTCAAGACACACAAAGACTGTTGGTGTATTGACGTTCACATTAATTATAAAGAGTGATTAAAGGAGATGGATTAAATATAATGAGAGATTTGTACGTTTCAATACTTTTTATCAATATTGAAGAAAATTTCAAAAGTGAAAGAAATGGCAATTAATTAAATTAAGAAGCTTCACAGCATGCAGCTGAAAAAGAACCTAAGTCCAAAATCAAGCATAAAAGGGAATATTTATAAATTAATAAATTTAATGTTCTTTATTCTGCATGTGTTTTGCCTTTTTCAATTTGAGGACAACGTTTTTGCTTATATCATGTTTTTATCTACTCTCCAAGAATAAAAAAAATACTAAAAAGTTAATTATAAATTCTTGCAGAAACAGTATCATAACCTTCTCTCTCTCTCTCTCTCTCTCTCTCTCTCTCTCTCTCTCTCTCTCTCTCTCTCTCTCTCTCTCTCTCTCTCTCTCTCTCTCTCTCTCTCTCAAAGTCTCAGTTTTTGTGTCGTCGGAGTCATGTACGCAGATTTTGTACAACGTC
Source organism: Siphlonurus alternatus (assembly GCA_949825025.1). Taxonomy (NCBI): domain Eukaryota; kingdom Metazoa; phylum Arthropoda; class Insecta; order Ephemeroptera; family Siphlonuridae; genus Siphlonurus; species Siphlonurus alternatus. Next base: position 16,933,794 of record OX463786.1, read on the forward strand.
GCAAATCGCTCGTCTCTTGGGAACTTTTTATTTCCAATATCGCCTCTAGACCGACATTTTCCACCGAGCCTTTTTTACGTCCTTGTTTTCTTCTTTAATGACTGCGGGCTTATAATTAATACTAGACGTTCTGTTTCAATCAATATATCACAAGATGAAATAAATACGTGCGTGTTAATCATTTTATTCTTTCAATTTTTCAGAATGCTATAAACTCATGTCAATACTCTGCAGTTTATGAGCACATATTATAATAAACATCTGTATTCTTTTATATTTTTGATAAACACTTTAAGTAGCATTTAATTGTTTAATTTCTGATATGATTAATGAAAATAATACCAAACTTAATTCACAATAATTCACGCACTTCCATTTTGTTCAAGTATTGCAATAATTTATCTAGCTTCTTACATTTTCATTTATCCAGGCACACATGACGTTAAAACTAATTAATCAGTTCAAACTGTTTAATTTAAGCAAGCTAACGTAGCTTGCACTAAAATGTTATCTCAAGTTGGCAAACTTTGTAGCTAAATATTCTGACATCGTAACTTACATATATATGTAAATTCTGCTTATTTTGCTTCTGCTGACAAGTTCACATAGTATTGTACTGTATTAATTAACACGTATTTATTTCATCTTTGATATATTGATTGAAAAAGAACGTCAGATATTAATTACAAGCCGGTAGTCATTAACGAAGAAAACAAGGATGTAAAAAAGGCTCGGTGGAAAATGTCGGTCCAGAGGCGATATTGGAAATAAAAAGTTCCCAAGAGACGAGCAATTTGCGACGTTGTACAAAATCTGCGTTCGTGACTCCGACGACACAAAAACTGAGACTTTGAGATATGGGATGGAATATATAGGGAGTTTTAATGTAAACCATGCAGTCCATTATTATAGTAACTGAATTTAAGTCATTTTATAAATATTTTAATACGTATTTGGAATTGCATATTTCGTATCTTAGCTTTCTGACAAAGCGACTAGAAGGAGCCATCAAATTATGAGATTTTGGTCCGTGATAATTTGATTGTCTTACAAAATTAAATTTATATTTTATTTTAAATATATATATTTTTTTTTAATTTTAAGGGTTAAACAAATTTAAATTAAATGTAATATTAATTAACACAAAAAGATTACAACATGATTTTGGTTTTAATTTAATATTGTTAAAAATATAATTTTGTTTATTTAAATACATACTTTTTTTTATTATCATTTCATGACAAAACTCATGAAAAAAAAAAAAAAGATTTCCTAGTTTGTTTTTAACTTTAAAATTGTGTAAATCTTATTTTTCCCAATTGCGTATCAACCGATGTACCTGTCAGTAAGTCGTTATCTTGACATCTCATCGTGCTGACGAAATTTCCCCGATGAAAGAACAGAGTAATTCTTTATAGTTGCTCTCTCGTCTAACATTGATCACGCCACGCCGCCTCTCTGCCAGCACAGACTACAGATGCTCCATAAAAAATCAGCACAAAAAACACACGCTTCTTTGAGACGTGTCTGTTCTTTTTACGTCTTCAATCACACACAAAAAGAGTTCATTAAAACATTCAATTTATTACATTTCGTAGAATGGAGGAGAAAAAATGACGATGTACAACTCCCGACAGACGGAACGTTATCCCTGACTGATTTGCTGGAGTTGCTAGGGGTGAAACGACATGTTTAATTTTTTAGGAGCTGAGACAACATTTCTTTCTCATTTAACTTGTCTTTCTTCGTGAATGTTCGGAAATACTTCGGCTTGTATTCGACCAATGAGGACCTTCGTTACAAACTGTCAACCAATGATCGAGGACATTGATATGATGCCAAAAACAAATTAAATGATGGGATAGTATTTAATAAAGTAAAATGTCCAATACTGCCATAATTAAGGTAGAGATAACACGGATCAGCTGGCCCAATGCTAAAAAAATCCCATTCATAAAAATTATGAAAAAAATTTAAAATGTTCTCCTCTACATCCTCTATCAGTGGGTATAATATCAGGTATACAAAAACGAGCTAGTTTTCGAGTTATTAATTTTTAAAGTTGGCTAATTTAACATGGAAGTTCCATTTCTCCATGTTAAAGTAGTCAACTTTAAAAATTAATAACTCGAAAACTAGCTCGTTTTTGTATACCTGATATTTTACCTACTGATAGGGGATGTAGAGGAGAACATTTTAAAATTTTTTCATAATTTTTATGAATGGGATTTTTTTACCATTGGGCCAGCTGATCCGTGTTATCTCTACCTTAAGGTCCATTTACTTATTGTTAGTAAGAATATGACATTTTTGCAAAAAAAAATAAAAAAATAAGCAACGCTAACGTTCGGTCTAATCTGAAGTTTACAGTCATTCATAATACATCTTGAATTCAGATATGCAATAAGTTCACATAATAATGCACACAATGACAGAGAACGTTCGGCATGTCCCGAAGTGTATATTGTCAAAATTAATTGTAAATCTGTAGAACCAATCAGAGAGCATCCATTGTTGCTGGTAAAATTAATTAAATCTCGCACAAAGAAGACAATGCTGTGAAGGAGGTTTGTGTCGCTGTAATACGTGTCTCTTCAGAATTTTCTTATTATACGTAATATATAGCGTATTAAATTTATATAGCATACTTTCGTGGAGTACCATTCATACGTTTAATTATCAATAACTTTACAAGATTCACTAAAATCTGCCTCTCAACAAAATTTGTGAATTTGCTAACGTTTATATGTTAATCAAAAGGAACTACGTCGAACAACTGATCTGTATTATCTATACCTTAACGCTTGCCGAATAGCTTCCAATATTACCATTCATTTTCTTACTGAATATTTACAAACAATTTTGAATCTCGTTCCCCCTCCCCTGGTTCAGCCCTCTCATTGTCGACTATTAACGACATAAATTACGTCTACTGTTGTTTTGAGCGGCTCATATCAAATGAAGAAGTCGCAATAAATTTTAAATGTCACAACGTGGGGTGATTTTTATCTCAATTCGCACGACACTGCAAGGTAGAGACGACAGGTAACGCGGAAAATAATACTTATATAGGTGATAATAAAATATTAGTAACAAATTAAATATTAGTTATGTATTTATGTAATAAATATTATATTTTTATTGGTTATTGTAATTTTTTATTTTATTTAACTCTAAATTATTGTTAAAATTTATATTTCTTGATCCTTTTTTAGCAATTAAAGTAAATAATAATACAATGTTTATATATAAATATTATATATCAAGTATACTTGCTCTTATACCTTAAATTTCAACAATACAAGTGTTAAGATATAGGTATACGTACGAATAACTGAACTGAATATAATTTGTTTTGAAAATGTTATATACATGCAGTAATAATTTATCAAGGGAGTTGATCATGAACTAGCATGTATAAACAAATATGCATGGCTCATGTTATTCTAGATTTATTAATTAATATATTTCATTGACTGATAATTTTGATATTATGGAAGAATATGATACAAAGCAGATGGCTTTCATTTTTAATATACACATTTTTTCGAGTATTCTGAGATAGTGGTTCAACTTTTCTTTCTGTTGTTTCTTACGATAAAATTTGAGGAAATTTTAAAATCATGTATACCCTGCTACTTTAATGTACGTTAATGCTACGTTAAATATTGCTTTCTTTAACTGCATTTATAAGCTGTTCTTACTAACATATAATTAATTATAATTATTGCCTGCTCTTTGGGAAATGCGCGAAATAATTGCTTCAATTTGCCTAACTTGGCTGTCACAAAAACTTTGCTGTAAGAATATAAAGATGTTTTTAACGTAAATTTTACTGCTTAAAATATCTCTGTTATAATTGTCAGCCAAGTATAAAAAATTATGAAACATAATGGCATGCTTAAGAAATTTATACACAATTTACTTGCTAGCAACAATGCAATATGATTTCATTGTTGAAATATCTTTAGAAATTATAAAGATAGAAGAATTATTTATTGAAGTAATTCAAATTATAAAATATAATTATGATAACCTTGATTTAGTTATAAATTATAATATTTAAAATAATAAGAAAAAAATAATTAAAAATTCCCTCTATAAGCCCCTGTTAGGTAGGCCACTTTTCGTGCACTGCCGTAAAGCAAGTTTGCAAACTTTCAGGGGCTTATGATGCCGATGTTTCGATTTTAAGCATACATAATTTTTTTTTGTGATAACAGCATATTTAGCATACAGTGTATGTATAAGGTATTTTTCTATGGGATATGGGTATTTTTCATAGAATAAGTGACTTTTCATACCAGTTTTACCAGAAAAATACTGTTAAACAGAAAGTTAAGACTTGAAAATTATATTGATAAAGTAATTCTAAATATATTTTTGCACTTAATCAATAATAACATTTAATATCAATAATATTTTAGGTAAGAAATATATTTTTCTTCATTTTATAATTAAACCAAACTTTAACACTACATGATACCATTCTCTGTACAAGTACCAACACGTTCTCAATAATAATAGCAACAATTTAAAGCCTTCATTGTTGTATTAAAAATTATATATTATTAAGTAATAAAAAGTAAATATTAATATGATTTTTAACAGAGTTTATAATACTAATTTAAAAATTAAGTTTGCTGTGCTGAGAGCGAGAGGGGGACCGAAGTAGAAGCGCTGACCATTACATATATATTAGGTTTTTCCTCTAATAATAAATTTATCATGATATTTATGAAAAATATTGACATCAATTTTTAGATTTTTTTTATTTAATTTTTATTATGTTAATAACAAAGGAGTTGAAAAAATTGGAAAAAGTTCTTACAATTGTGACGCATTTGATCATCATAATAGAATGCCAAAATATCACATTTTTATTTCTACCTTCGCAGTATGTGTTGCCAGTTAAAAATTTGTCTTGCTATTTTACTGGTTTGGGTATGTACAATTTATTTTTTAAAATAACACTTTGAAATTGATATAAAGGATTTTGTTGCATTTACTAGTATACTAATTATGCATATAATATTAACCCTAGTTTTACAAAGAGAAAGGTAGACTCAAAAATCTTTTAACGTTAACTGCTAAAAAAAATTAAAAAATGTTTAATTCTTATTTAGCCAAACAGCGTATATATTTAATTGTTTTATATACTTCAATTTTTAAGGATTTGAACACTGCAAAGTTCACAGAATCTTCTGATGTGACAAGTAATAATTATGGTGAGTTGAACAAAAAACATATACATATTTTTAAAATTATTTTAATTTTGTCACGACGTCATCATATCTACTATAGTAATGGAAAGCATAGCTCCCTTCAATTTTTCATTTTAAATTTAAAAATTGGATCGCAGAACTTTGTTAGGTTATGAATTGCATTAGTTTTTCATTCTTCTTCTTCCTTCTTCTTCTTCTTCTTCTTCTTCTTCTTCTTCTTCTTCTTCTTCTTCTTTTTTTTTTTTTTTTTTTTTTTTACCTTTTGACATCAATCTTCCAAAAAAAAATACACTGATGTTATAGCCATTCAAATATTTAACACACAAGCATAGAGAAATACGTTCCATGACTATGACGTCACAATGTCAATATTAAATTTTGAGGATGTTAAAAATTTCAAATAAATCTAAAAGTACACAATTCGAGGACAAATTTGAAAAAAAAAATCATGCAGGATGTCCATTTGTAAAGTAAAAAAAAAAGAACTGCGTGTGTGTTTGATAGACCAACCACATGATAAACTCGAGGCCATATCATATAATATTGTTCAAGGTGCGGCAACACTGCGTGCGAGGAGTGATAGGGGGCAACAGACATATGGGAGTTTTTTATGAAACACTTCCTTCACCTGTGAAATGCATGCTTTAACTTTATTTCATTCATAAACATTTTTTTTTTTAATTTACTTCCTTATTTATTTTAATAATGAAAAAAGGCAATTTTTTTTAGGTATATCAATTGATAAATTAATGATAGAATATTAAACAAATAAAAATTATAAAGCTGTTGCGAGAAAGCCGCTCCTTAAATTTGCTCAAGCTATATTATACTTAATATAATTTTTTTTTTAAAAAATTCTCATTGTTTTTTAATTTCATTCTATTTGCATCGTACAGAAATATTCCAGCATGACCCCTAAATAACTTACTGTTATATAGATAAATTATTAATAATGCTTTTTTTTTTACAGAATGTCCTTATGAGAGACAAAACTTCAACAACTCCTTTGTTTATACTTGTATCGCTGACTGCTTGGGCTTACTGGATAACTCAGGCGAAGAGATGAGGGTTAAGTGCAGTTACAACCCAAATACAGCAGAAGGTAAAAACAAAAAATAATAATATTATTACAATTATCAGTAATAATAAATAGTTATAATGCTATTTTTTATGTTTTTAATTTAGCTGTAATTTTTCATGCAAAATGTATTACACTGTCGAAAAGTCGATAACAAAGTCAAACTACATCCGTTGAATAACCAAGGTTCACAGTGTTCAACTAAAATTGCACTGGATGTCGAACTGGTGCCTACAGTAGATCCAGACTGGATCTATTGTAGGCACCAGTTCGAAGGTTGCTTGCAGCAGGTCCAAAAAGATTTTTTTGCAACAGAAAAATATACCTGAAACATAAAAGCATATAAATTTAAATATGGCTATAAAAAGTTTGATGAAAACAATTCACATGTCTATATTTTTCATCGCATATCAATTATATATTTAAAAAATATAAATAGACATATTCTTGCTTATAGTTGTTGTACCAGAAGTATTCAAGGCAAACGCTGACAGTAAAATGAAGGTTATGTGTTGGTATGATGCATTTGAACACAGGTAAGACATGATACATTTAACAAACATTGTGATCTTTAAATAGCTCTCTTCTTAGAAGTGGGCTTGTCAAAATTTCAAATATATAATTAGGGGCATTCAAAAAAGGCTTCAAGCCTGATTTAAGGCTCAATTTTTTCATTTATCCATGTCAGAATTTAGTGAGCCCTAAATCGGGCCTTGCCTTTGTGAATGCTCCTTAAATATAAAGTATAATTATATGAAGGTATACCTTTAAAAATGCAAATGTTAATCACAATTTGCTCACTAATGTAAAGGTAAGTTAAAAAATAATGGGACACTTGGCATGCAGCATAAGTTCACTTGGCTTATGTCATAACCAATAAGGATCTTGTATAGTACGAGATCCTTGGTCACAACACTGTTGGAGTTCAGGTAAGTTGGCTCATAGTCGTCTTCTCCACCTCTTTGGAGTTTACCTGGCCACAATAATAGACAGCAATGACATTCAGCACGGCTATTGAACTATTATATTGGTAGATACTAGATAATCCATCTCACACGCACTCTACGTGTCCTAGTATTTTTTTACCTTAAGTGTACATTAGTGTAAAACTGTAGTGTATAATACAACATATATAATATGTCCGTATTGTACTCATAACAAACTTCACGTGGATATGATAGAATCAATTATTAACGGGTAATTTATTACATATCCGTTTAATGCATGTTTGTCTAATACAAAACAAATGACATCTAAATTATGCAACTACTAATTTAAAGTAATTTTAAACTGTATTTTATTATGCCATGTTACTCTTTGTTTATATCTGCTATTTCAGATACTAAACAAAACTTTTTTCCCTCTTCTCGAGCTTTAGCTCATTGAGGTGTAAAGTGTGTGAACTCAATTTTGTATCTAAAAAATTATGTATTATGTGAATTTATAATGAATAAATATATATATATATATATATATATATTTATATATATATATATATGTGTATATGTGATTGTTTCAGCTCTGTACTTGCACCTTTGACGCCCATAGTAGACTCAGGACTTTGTACACACATCATAATTGACCATCTAGTTCTTCTTGAACCCTCCGAGAAAGATGTCTTCACAATCAAGAAGGGTCCTTTTGTTGATGAAGGTAACAATATTGGCTCTTAATTGACGTCATAAAGTTACTAGCGAACCTAGTAGTAACAGCTTGAACTATACGAGGAACCCTCGTATATGATTTTCATTGTAAAATCATGTAAATGCTCTGAAAACAGCCACAGCATAATTTTACAGAAATGACAACACCTTAAGGAATTGTACCATACCTTCAGACAAATATTATTAAATAAATCAACCTCATAAGTACTGCTTTTAATATAAATATTGTCAAATTTGTGATTCTCCCAATGCTATGGGTATTACCATTCGTCGAAACAATGAGCCTTAATTTCTGCACTTACTGTTAGAGCCATCTATTGTAACTTCTATTCATGTCCTCAGTACCATTAAAAAAAAATATATATATATATATATATATATATATATATATATATATATTATATATATATCGTTAAAAAAGTACAAAAAGTTAAAAAAGTTAATGAAAAATCTACATAATTATCTACATATTAATCCAGTTCTCTCGTTTTCACTGTCTTCCATCTACAGCTCTAGAAGCACAGGTTATTGCAGCAGGTACCAAGAATACCTCCAAGATTTTGCTCGATGTTGGCGTTTGGGGAGGCAATTCCACCAGAACGTACAGCGCACTCGCCAAAAAGTCAGAGACAAGAGCAAAGTTTATACAAACAGTGCTTCAATATATTATGCAGTATAAATTAGATGGTGTATTATTGTACTGGACTTTTCCTGTGTGCTGGAACGTAAGTGTAAATGTGGATTCACATGTCGATTTTCACCAAGCGACGCGAAGTGAATAATGCGCACTTGCTGTAACATCCATTGGCAGCCATGTTTGGTGATTGAAAAAAAATCATCGCAATTAACGCGATTTCGTTGCCGCAAACCGGCGAATTCACTCGCCACATAGGATTTTACAGCTTGTGTAAAAAATTCGCGTCGCATCGCCGTTGTCGCCATCTGAATCCGCCTTTATTTACATTATTTCTGTGATATTACTTTCTTTTTGAAATTTTAATATCGATCCATGGTCATTCTTTTGCACTTTTAAATATCATCCTCTCCTCACCCTCCATTACCGGACATTGTTGCAGAATACTGGTCACAAGTGACTAAATTTATCTGCCCAGCTATATTCATCAATCAGCACAATCTAGTAGCTTTGTTTAAGATTTTGTGAGGCACTTGCATACCAGGGTAGCAACAACCTATAGCATTCTACCACAGTATTCACTGGTTGTGACTGAGGAAACCATGTAAAACTCAGTCAGTATCATTGGCGCACTTGGTGGACAAATTTCATGATACATGCATTTTAACTAGCTAAACTCTTGCTCTTTACTGCACATTTTTCCCCCCAATTTTTTCCTCTGGCTAGCTGAATTAAGTTATGCCATATTATCAGATTTTTGGGGTAATATTTTACAAACTTCTTCCCGCTTTAAAAAATTGTGGGCTGTTTTGACCACCCACCCCCTAATGCCAGGTTAATTGGGATCAAATTCGTGATCATCTGATCACGAATATTAATGCCATTATGCTTAAGTATTTACAGTATTCGATATGGTAGGAAGATCATTTATTTCAGAAAACTAAAATATAAGTTAGTTTTTAATTGTCAATTCATTTATGATATTATTATTTTTTTAATGTGCGTTGGCACAAACAAATCAGCGACAGAAAGCTGTACGTTTCATATTATTACAAATGTACAATTTTATTTTAAATATTCTCAATGTAATTCGTCACGTCGGAAATTTTCCCTTGCGGACTTGTGGCCATTCCCCGTAAGGATTACATAGGGCATGTTGATTAAACAAGGATGCAAGTGGGAAATTTTTCAAGGCAATGAGTGTACCTTTGAATTTTTACAGCTCTATTGTTTTAGGATATATGTGGCAAAGATGGACCGAAAGAAGACAAAGATAATTATGCTTTATTATTGAGAGAAATTCAAAATGAATTCTCAAATAAAAAATATCATATTTCATGTGCTGCCTCTGCTATGATGCAAACCTTAGCTATAGGTAAGGATTATTTATTTATCATTAAAATTAAGACGTTTAAACCTAATAAAATTGTCTTTTTATGTAATTAACAATAGCTTTTTTTTTTTTACAAAATGAGAGAATGAAATGGAGACAATCAAATTTTTAATTTGTCCTATATAATATCCTAAATAATTAAGTTAAAAAGAAAATGTAATATCGTCCATCCCAATGAACAAAAAGTTAGAGAAAAGAACAAGGAGAAAAATACAAGAAAAAAATTATACTTTTCATAAATAATTCAATTACTATTCTTTTATTAATCCAGTAATGCATGGTAAATATATATCTCAATCTAATTAAAACAATTTAATGGTTTCGAGATTATGAAAAGCGGAGAAGGTTTTTCTGAATAAATGGTAAATGGTCCATGCAGTCCATGCAGTCTATGTTTTCTGGTTTTGATCAACAATTTCAACGTGCCGTCCAAAATGAAAACACAGGTTCTTACTGCTGTGTTTCTAAATCCAAGCGAAAGCACATGCACTGTTCATTTTCACAAAAACACATTATTTATATTATATTACTATAATATTAATTGATTGGTTTTTATTTTTCTCACTGAAATAAAAAACAGCAATATTGAGGTTCTGTACATATAGGTTTATATAGGACGCTAAGGACGGTGGAAACACCGCAATAATAGACTGAATTGAAACATCAATTATTATGTTTCAGGACTCGATGCTAAAATTTTATCCGAATTTTGTGACACCATTATTTTTCCTACTATGAATTATCACGCTGTCATAAAAAATGGTGAAAAAATTGCGTATACTGCCTTAATTTCGGATTTGGTAAGTCGAATAGATTTGTTCCTTATTCTTCGTATTTTTTTATCGACAATTATGATACAAAGATTAAATTATAGGAATTTTTTTTAGGAATTTCAATTTTGGAAACAACAGTTTGGAAAAAAAGAAAAAAAAAAGATAAAAAGTCACTGAGATTAAATTTGACTTGAAAGTTCTTCAAAAATGAGTGTATATAATGTTGTTATAAAAGTTAACTTGTGTAAAAATATATGATTTAGGTTTGTACCCAGTTTGCAAGGACTTTGCGAATATTGGAAGGCCAGAATATTTATTAATTTATTTACATCAAAATTCCTTCGTTGTTATAATAGGAAGCTACAGACGCTCTGACAACAAGTAGGAAATACAGTATACCGAAAACAATCATCGCGCTCTCTTTCATTGGCACCAGCTTCAAGGTCACGAAAGGGTCAAAACCTCGCGCAGGTTCAACATCAGCAGGACCAGGCCTTAAGTACAACAATGGCTTACTGCCGGGACAACTATACTTCTCTGATGTAAGAATTCACTGTGGATTTTAAGTCCATTTTAAGGACTTCGTCGCCTCAAAAAAGTTCCCTTTGCGGTTTGGTTCATCACCATGCCCCGTAAGAATAACAATGGTGATTAACAAGGCTGCAAAAGGAAAATTTTCCAAGGCGACGAGTGTATAATGCAAAGCACAGCCTAAAAATTACCATATACAGAAATAGAAAATGATTAATTAAGTACAGTAGTAGTCTCGGAAAATTTCCAATTGCAGCCTTGTTGAAGTTGTTAATCACCAACATGCTTCGTACAAGAATAACACAAGGCATGGTGATTAACAAGACTGCAAAAGATAAATTTTCCAAGGTGACGATTATACAATGCACAACACTGCTTAAAAATTACCATGAGAAGAATTTTAAATTTAAAATTATCCAAGGAAAAGGATAATTTAACATTAAAGAGACTCTTGTATCATATTGCTTAAAATAATTTTTCATGTTTCTAGGTGTGTCAAAAGATAGTGAATGAGCATTGGAACTTTTCAAGAACGGTTACTGACGCCGTTGGTCCATACGCTTATAACAAGGACGTTTGGATTTCTTACGAAAGCGTAGCCAGCATTCGATCTAAGGTAAGTTTTATTACGTTTCATTAAAGTTAATCTCAAAATTGTTGCAACAGCTTCAATTTAATTAACAGAAGCTGATTCTGAATATAATTTTAGACAATTTTAGATTTAGCTATATAATATACCATTACTATATTTTCTGCAATATATTTACATAAAAAATTTTGTATGTGTATCTAAACTATACAAATGCGTTTTTCATTTATTCCGTTAAAAAATATAAAAATAAATATTGACGGTCTGATTTTAAGGACTACGGCATTTTTTTGACGGCAAAGTCCTATCCTTTTATTATTAGGGATTTTGTCACCTATTGACATAATGAAAAAAACATTTTTAACAAATTTTTAAAAATAATTCAATAACTCTAAAAAAATCTGATAAAAAATAAAGTATAGCATAACTTATTTTTGTTATAATTTTGAAGTATAATTAAAATTGTTTTCTGCAGGTCCAGTGGTTTCGAAATAAAGAGCACGGAGGAGGTGTAATTGTAAATTCCGCGAACTACGATGACATGTTTGGTCGTTATGGGTGCGGCAACTTCCCACTTTTGAAAGTCATCAACGAAGAACTGCAAGGGTGGAGAAGAGAACTTCCCGACTGTCCCTAAAGGCGGATTCAGATGGCGACAACGGCGATGCGACGCGATTTTGACGTAAAAGCTGTGAAATCCTATGCGGCGGCGAGCTCGCCTGTAATCGCGTTAATTATGATGCTCTTTTTCTTTTAGTCGCCCAATATGGCCGCCAATGGATGTTACAGCAAGTGCGCATTATTCGCGTCGCGTCGCATGGTAAAAATCGCCATGTGAATCCACCTTAAGCTTTCTGACAAGAACAATGTTAACCCTTGGACATTTTTATCAAATGACTACGCACTTTTACGTTCATTACATCAATATTTTGTCAAACAAAAATAATTAATTAAAAAATTTGAATATGAACCCCATGAAGGTGGATTTTCATGCATGAGCGACAACGACGATGCGGCGCGATTTGACGTAATCCTATGCGGCGGTGAATTCGCCGGTAATCGCGTTAATTACGATGATCTTTTTCTTTTAATTGCCCAATATATGGCCACCAATAGATGTTACAGCAAGTGCGCTTTATTCGCGTCATGTCGCAGGCTTGAAATCGCCCATGAAAATCCAACTTAAGAAAAACATGTAAATAATGTGTATGGTTTACAAATTGTTACAAACGAAAACGCACCAAAAGTTTTATCCCACTACCTGACACGACATCTTGGCTATTTACAATTAAAAAAAAAAAAAAAAAAAAAAAAAAAAAAAAAAAAAAAATCAACCTTGTTGCAATAGAGTGACCCATTTTTTTGTAAAAATTAGTGCATTTATTAATTAAAGGTATCACATATTACGTCAGGATCACTTGTTGTTTCATGGCAAGGTGAAAACCAAATCAACCTCAATTTACATTATATTTTTATGCAGGCCATATTGACACAAACGAAAGTCAAGGTGCGAAGTCAGTAAAATAAAACTGTGTTGCACCTTTCAAAACTTCGACGATCTTTAAAATTCTGAAAATTAATAGTATACTAAATTATTTTTAACTGTTACTTTTGGCCACTTTACGTGTCGTATTAATTAACATTAACAATTTATATTTTAAGGTTTTGATTGTTAGGAAGACTTATTTGATAAATTATTTTTCTTTTTTTTTATCGTTCATTCTTCTTTAATTTAAATTTAAATTAATACATTTTTTTTTATTTTAATTAATGAATGAATTAATTAATAGAAATAACAATTAAATTGTATAACATATATATATATATATATATATATATATATATATATATATATATATATATATAAATTCACATTTGTTGTATCAGTTTTATATAGTACTTCACATTTTAGTTTACTATTTTTAAAGTAATATTTAGTCGGCTTAAGTTAATTAATATTTCAATTATAAATTATGTATATTTGAATTTTTAATATTTTCTTTCAGAAATGACTTGATCATAAACATTTTAATTGAACCAACAAATAGATACAAATGTATGTTAACGTATAAAATAAATAAGGTACAAAAAATAATAACAGCTTTTTTTTAACAATTTTATTTTTATTTCCAATTCAATTCAATATAATACTAATATAGAGTTGTTTGCTGTTTTTGTTTACGAGGAAAAATAGCATAGCAGGTATACGGACGGTCAGGAGGGTAGAAAAGAGAAAGTGGAGGCCCATTTACTATGGTATTAGATGGGAGAAATGACAAAAAAAAATAAATAAAATAGTTTTGATTGTTCTATAGTGATGGGATTTTTTTTTATACTATCTATCATTTATTGGTGTATTTTACAATTTTTTAAAACTGATTTATTTTGTTTCATAGAATGACAAAAAATCAATATGTAATTTGTTTATATACTAGTCTGTGCATTCTGGTCCTCCATAGGGCAGCCTAACTTACAGGGGCATGACGTCAGCGCAATCAACTCTATAGAAATTTTGATGCCTTTTATATGGCTAAAATGACAAAAAAAAATTCAAATTTGTGTCATTTCCTTGAAATTGCGACTTATATCAGTTACTATAATATTTATCAATTACATACTTTTGCACTTCCAGTTATCTGAAGATACCAATTGATTTGTTTGATTTATTATTCCATTTTGACAAATTTTGGTCATGCGTGCTCCTAAAGTAACTGATAAAAGTATTTTTGTACTTCAAAATTTTGCGACATATCATGTACTTTTATCATTTACATAATTCTGCAGTTCCAGTAATCTAAAATGATACCACTTAAAATTGATTTGATTGATTGACACATTTTGGTCATGCATGCTCCTAAAAGTAATAAGTAACTGAAAAACATGAAAACCGTGAGATAAGAATATATTTTTTGTTCATATTTTTTTGTTTCGTAAAAGAAATTCCGAGCAAGTAATTTTTTATGTTCATTCAATTGTTCAGTTAATTTTATTCCACATTAAACAATTTTTTTTTATTTAAATATTATTTAGAAAGCAGAATATTTTGCAGTGTTCTCTGGTATGCAAAATCATGCACTGTATCTCTAGACATCACAAACTTGACTTCTGCTTTGTTTGTAGGCGTCACCACGCATTCTATGGAGGCGTGGTGAATCAAAACTCTTTTGATATTGATAGACTGGGTGCTCTTCTTACATATCCTACGATTGCAATTCTTTATCTCTTTGTGTATTGGAGCTGAAGCTCTAGCGAGGGAGACAGGAGTGATGTTCATGCTGTCCAGAGGTGTATTTACTAATCATATTTTTTTACAGAGATATATATACACGCTTTTATTTCCAGTTATTGTGGCCACGCTAACACGGTACTCCATTCTTGATATAAAGATATAACAAATCTCACCATGGCGGACAGTGTCCGTATCCACCAGACGACTGGTCACAATACAAGCAACTGTCCTGGGCCTGCAATCCTTTTTGTTCAATAAATTTATCGTTGAGTATTTATTCAAATTCAAATGCCTTAGAAAAAAAAACTCCCTCTCTATTTTTGCTTCTATGGGGATAAAATTTTCTTATTTAAAGGAACAATTTTATGTATTAATAGAAGCTTAAAAGTTATAACAATAATACAATAACATCAATTACAATGCATTAGTCAAATAGTAAGGTTAAAATTTTGTTTTTAAATATATGGATATACATATATATATATATATATATATATATATATATATATATATATATATATATATATATATATATATATATATATTTATATATATATATATCAATTAATATTTTTTATAAAAAATGTATTCAATTATTTTATTACTTTTTTTCTATTAAACTTATTTTAATTTTTTGTTAAAAAAAGTAACAACGCTTATATATATATTTAATTTTAAATAACTATACCTAAGTGTAACATAAATACAAAAAAATTGTAACAGTACAACTGTGTCTCTCAATCAGTGGTCTTGCATGAACTTCACGATTCATGATGAAACATTAAACATTAGCAATTATAATAGAAATCCTATATACATTTAGCATTGAAACTCAACCTCCATATACATACATCAGTTACGCTAATTTTTTTATAACGTTTATTTTATTTTGCAATGATATTTTTTAATTGATTATTGATATTTTGTTGCTTTCAGTTTTTCACCGATATTTAGCAATTAACAATAAAATATTGCTATTTGTCACAATAATACACGTCGTTTGCATTGTTTCATGTCTAATATTTGCTGTACCGTACGTTATGGCGGCGCGCATGGAGGCTGCCTGAAAATCGTGTATATTTCTCTGTAACAAAATATATTTTTTATAGTATGTATGCCTCTGGACAGTATGAACTTTACTCCTGTCTCCCTCGCTAGAGCTTCAGCTCCAATACACAAAGGGAAAAATAATTGCCATCATAGAATATACATATGAAGAGCATCCAGTCTATCAATATCAAAATAGTTTTGATTCACCACGCCTCTATATACTGCGTGGTGACGCCTACAAACAAAGCAGGAGTAAAGTTCGTGATGTCTAGAGATACAGTGCATGAGTTTGCATACCAGAAAACACTGCAAAATATTCTGCATTCTATATAATTAATATTTAAATAAAAAGAATTTTTTTAATGTCGCATAAAATTAACTGAACAATTGATTCATTATTGCATGCACATAAAAAATTACCTGCTAGGAATTTCCTTCACGAAACAAAAAAAGATCAGATAAAAAAATATATTCTTATCTCACGGTTTTCATGTTTTTCAGTTACTTATTACTTTTAGGAGCATGCATGACAAAAATATGTCAATCAATCAAATCAATATTTAAAGTGGTGTCATTTTAGATTACTGGAAAGTGCAGAATAATGTAAATGATAAAAGTACATGATATGTCGCAAAATTTTGAAGTACAAAAATATTTTAACAGTTACTTTTAGGAGCACGCATGACCGAAATGTGTCAATGGAACAATAAATCAAAAAATCAGTATCTTATGTGGTGTCACTTCAGATAACTGGAAGTGCAAAAGTATGTAATTGATAAATATATAGCAACTGATAGACGTCGCAATTTCAAGGGAATGACACAAATTTGAAATTTTTTATGTCATTTTAATTATATAAAAGGCATTAAAATTTCTATATGTTACTACATTACACTTCACAAACATGACAATGAAGACGCTCTTCTCGTTTCAGGTATGTACTTATATAATTTTATTTTGCTATAATATATAATATTTGCCTATTACGTTTTATACTATATGAACATTGCATACAGGCAGTTGAGGTATTAGTTAACCGGAAATTGGAATTAAATTTTTAACGTAGATTCATAATTATTGATGACTGTACAAACAGTTGAATAAATAAAATATACTTTCATAAAATATTAACAAAAAAGGGTAATGCGCAATCAACCTGATTATTATTTTTTTTTTTGCAAAAATAATTATATCGAGGGCAACAAATTATGCTGTTCTGATTTTTTAGATTTTGCAGAGCTTGTAGGAAGCAGGGACCGGATGCACGCGTTTTTTTCGTGCATCCGAGATGCGCATCCGGATGCAAATTAATTTTTCGTGCATCCATGGATGCGCATCCGGATGCAAATTTATTTTTCATGCATCTGGGATGCGCATCCGGATGCAAATTTATTTTCCATGCATCTGGGAGCGCATCCGGATGCATTAATTTTTTCCCGTGCATTTGAGATGCGCGGATGCGGATGCAAGCCCATTTTTGCGCATCCGTGTGCATCTGCATCCGCATCTGATCTTTGGTTTTTATAAAACACTTTGTTTCTTGCAATTTTAAACGACAAGTGGCAAATAAATGTTAAAAAAATGCCTGGTGTTAGTCCTGTTAAAGATTTATTTAGAAGCCATTAGCAAAAAACCTGACAAAATAAGAGAAAAAAAGTGTTAAATGGATGCAAATTTATTTTTCGTGCATCCGTGGATGCGCATCCGGATGCAAATTTATTTTTCATGCATCTGGGATGCATTCATTTTTTCCCGTGCATCTGGGATGCGCATCCAGATGCATTCGTTTTTCCCTGTGCATCTGGGATGCACGGATGCGGATGCAAGCTCATTTTTGCGCATCCGTGTGCATTTTGCATCTGCATCCGCATCCGCATCCGATCCCTGGTAGGAAGTATTGCAAAAAAATTAGGCCAGGTTCAGGCTTGAATCCACGCCCTTTTTAGTCTCGTGTCTATCCTTTTATTAAGAAATTAATCAAATTCATACTTCTTCTTGTACTTTCAATAAAATTGTTCTCAGCTCTATAATTTATGAAAAAATTCAAAGTATTCATATAGCATAATTTTTCATGCAATTCCTATCCATTTTTAATATTTTTATAAAACATACTAATTTATAAAACATACTTTAACTAGTTTTGCTCAAATCTGGATCAAAAGCCGAAATAAAAACTCTAATTTCGGGTTTTGGTCAAACCGCGACGCGCAGATCGAGTTTTGTTCAAATGAGAATTAGCAAAAGCCGAAGTAAGTCTCATCTGGAATTGGTCATTTCAATTTGAGCAAAACCATCTTTGAGCATCCAGCTTTGAGCAAAAAAAAGATAGTAGATTATTTTAGGTTTTGCTTATTTTTTTCGGGTTTTTGTGATAACATATATAAAAATTTCATATATATGATATATATTAAAAAGAGTTATTTGGGCTTGTCTTTATTTGAGATGAAATAGGAAAAAAATGGGCCGTTTTCAAGCTCCAGAATCCGTAGAATTCGCAGTTACCTGAGAGAAATTGTTTTTATTGCAATCCTCAATTGACAACATGTTTGGCTACAAAATTTACCTCAAGCCTTCATATCATAACGAGCATCATCGTTTACCATGGCATTGGCGTGGCAAATAGGAAGCAGGGAGATCAAGACAAGCGTATCACCCAGACACCGCTACCATCGAGTGCGTCATACCGGTGATGCTGAACAACATGAGCTGGACATCCGTCTGGACGTGTGGCACAGTATCCACGGTACTCATTTGGAGATGAATGCTTGAAGTGAATTGTGTAGCCAAACTTGTAATTAATCGAGGGTTGCAATAAAAACAAACTCTTTCAGGCAACTGCTGATTCTGAAGCTAAAAAACAATTCCTTTTTTTTTTTCCTTTTTGTCTCAATAGAAGACAAGTTCAAGTAACTCTTTTTAATTATTATTTTTAAAAAGGTTCAAATTTCAGCTTTAATTTTATGTACGACAAGTCTATGCCCTCATCAAACTGGTGCTTTAACTTGTCTGCCAAATCATAGTATATACATATATTAATAATTTTTATTTTATTTACTTTTTACAGGGATCCACCCAAAAGAGCTTACAGCTTGCGGCGGGGTAATGGTTAGGGATTAGGTAAGGTATATTAAAGGCAATTAAGGAAAGTATGGTGGCCATGCCATGCACGGCCTCTTACACGTCCCAGCATTCGCTGAGGTAAGCCTGAGAGAACTGCGGAAAACCTGTCAGGACGGACACCTCTACTTTTTACCATTGGATGAAAGTTATGTCCGAATTTTGGGGACCCAAACACTCGTATGGGGGGAAAGCGAGATGAATTTACCCCGGGGAAGGAACAACGTAATTTTTACTTGAAACGGTCACTCATCTAAGTACTAACCCCGCTTTATGTAGCTTGACTTTGGTGATCTGCCGTGCTCAAGCACTAACAAGTCATTATAGATAATAAAAGTGTATTACATGTGATATGTAATAGTTTGTTATAATATAAAAAATATATAATAACATAATATTTCTCCTAAGGGCTCGCCTTGGATACGCCAGGTTCTGGCCTAGGACCGTACTACTTCTACACAAACAAGCAGGCTATGGTAAGAGTATAATTACAACACATTTTTTTAAATATTCAAGGGCAGTCATAGTTTTTCAGAAAAAAAATCGGGGGGGAAGGGGAACTGCCCCAATAAGGCCAATGTTAAAAAAAAATCGGAGTGGAAGAAATGCTTATATTGCTCATCTAAGATCCAAAATTTCCGCGGGTGACCTTCCCCTCCCCCCTGAATCAAGTTTTTTTTTTGTTACCTTTCATAGTAATTGATTTAAATTGATGCATTCACTCTGACTTTGGAATTTTTTCATATGAAAAAAATTTTGTAATAAAAATCCAAAACTTTGAAATAATTAGTTATTTTACAGAAAACCTGGTATGGAGCCTCGGATTTCTGCAAAGAACACAACATGGAGCTGCTTACCATTGAAACTGCAGCAGAAAACAACTATATTATTAAAAAATTGACAGAGCTTCTAGGTAAATAGCAAACTAAATCTAGGACATGTTGACATGAAATAAAATTATTGTAAAATTGCATATATCAAAGGAAATTCTTCTGCTCTGAGTTCTCAGATTCGGCATGCAGGGACGTATTTTTTTAAATAATTTATCAAAGTTTAGTATAACGACCATAATGTTATCCATGCATCAAAATCTGGCCGGTGCCTCTGATGCATCCTTGAGAAAGTGTTGCAAACGTTATAATGTCTGTCATTAAAAAAAAGGAAAAATGAACATAGAAAGAGAGCTGATGTTAATTAGGGTAAAGAAAGGGTCTTGAGGTGTACTGTACCTGACAATGCCATCATTAAGATTTGCTCAAATTTTTACGCATATTTTACGATAATTATTATAATGTGGTGGCTGATCACTTTGTGTATGCGTATTTGCTGTTTTTTAGTCCATTAATTGGGTTATTATTAACATTATTTGCAGAACAGCGTGGCGTAGTGGGTTGATCTCTGCCTATCACTCGGGAGACCCAGGATCGCTTCCTGCTTTGGCTCAGGTGACTTTTCGTCACTTTTAGCTGAGGTATGGCAGCGAGTTCTGATAAGTTCCCGAGAGATGACATGTATGTTCTTCCACTATACTGCCTGTATTCGGGAGGTGCTGAAGGTCATTCCCTATGGTGCAGTCTGCCTTGATGATGGTTTTCTGTGGTTTCCCATCGTCACTCCCAGGCAAATTACGGGACAGTTCCTAACACAAGGCCACAGCCACCTCCTTTCCAATAAATTTTTCCTATTCTTGTTAATACTGTTGTTAAGTTTAATGCTTACACCAATAGCAGAATATGCTGTAGTAAGCTAACATTGTAAAATAAATCAAATAAATTAACATTTTGAAACTAAACACCCTTGTGTTTCAGCTGGAGAAAACAGCTGGTATGTTTTCTACTGGTTGGGACTAAATGATCAAGATGCAGAGGGCACTCTCAAGTGGGCCAGTAATGGCAAAGCATACACCAATATTGGAACGTGGTTCCAAGGACAACCCGACAACGGAGGATTAGGGAATGAAAATTGTATCTCCATTTGCCGTAGAAATGGAGCAACAGCTTGGAACGATCTTCCCTGTAATTTACCTGGACAGTTCGTTTGTGAAGCAAAGGAACAATGTAAAACTCTATTATAGTCAAATTTATATTATATTGACTCCTGAAGTGTAGGTTTTCCGACCTTCTTATTTACAGTTCAGCGTTACAATTTCACACATAGATCAGTACTTCTACTGCAAAACACTCTGCAAACTTTCAAAACTTAATTTACAAACAAAATTACATCTTCCGGCTGGAAGATTGACTTATACATTAATTATTAGTAGGAGATTTTATAACATTAATCGTCCTTACTGAGGTTTCCACGATTCCCTCAGTTAGTATAAACCAATGTTTGAGATGCAATAAAAAAAGGCCGTGGCCGCTTAAAATTGTTACTAATAATAAACTATATTGGACTGAATTGGAAATAATAATAAAAAAAAAAGGTTCAAATTAAGCTGTTATTATTATTACTTTTTTTTACCTTATTCATTAAATATGTTGCATACATTTGTATCTATTTGTTCATTCAATTTAACTGCTTTTGATCAAGTGACTCCTTAAGGAATATTTAAAATTTAAATAATACACTTAATTTAAAATTAAACTATTAAATTAACTGAAGCCGATTGAATATTAATTTGTAAATAAAAATAAAAAAATTTTGAATATTACTTTATATAACAATTGTGCATTTAAATATATATATATATATATATATATATATATATATATATATATATATATATATATATAATTCAATTAATATGTAATAAATAATTAATTAATCAAAATAAAAAAAATGTTTTAATTTATATCTTAAATCGTTAAAAAATCATCCTCATTTTTAATTAATCTAGTCTTTCCTAACAATCAAAACCTAATAATATAAATTGTTGATATTAATTAATAGGACACTTGAAGTGCCAAAAGGTTCAGGTAAAAATAATGTAGTATACTATTAATGTGATATAGTTAACTGAGTTGACAAACAAATCATGCGGATAATATTCTTCTAGAATTTTGCTGAGCAATCGTGGTTTCAGAATTTTAAATATCGTCCAATTTTTTTAAGTTTTTTTGAAACATTGTGGCCTCAGTTCAAAGTAAGCCATCCTCTATACACTCTGTTATCCTTGAATGCTGTATCTACAATATATATATATATATATATATATAAATTCATTTTCAAGAAATTATTCCAACATTATTACAAGTATAAACTTATTCACCTGTTATAAGTTATGTATAATATTTGTATGTACGGTTCTTTTTTCAGCTAAATCCTTTTTTTTTTTTTTTTTTTTTTTTTTGTTTTTGTTTAAGGATACTCCCCTAAGAGCTTACAGCTCGCGTTGGGGTAATGGGTAGAGATAAGGTAGGTAAAGGATGGTGATTCTTTTGGCGGTTAGGTGTAAGAATGTCATGATGGTGGGCTTGCTAAAACTTCGCCGCAGTAAAGCAAATTTCTATTCTATTCTAGCTACGCTCGATCTTTGAGTTTGACATGCTAAAATGCATATCAGTTGATGACTAAAAATTAAAATACTTAATTTGACGTTGTAAAGAAAATGTGATGGATTTGCAGCTTTGATAGTCTCCATGCATTGTGGGTATGCAACAAATAATACTCAATGAAAAAAAGATATCGTGAAATTTTATCATTGCAATTTCCTGTTACATCAATGTGTATGTAACAGCAAATGCGCACATTTTTATTTAAATGGAGAATTTAAAATTGAATAACTGTCTTAAAAATTGATGTAAGACAAAATGGAAAATTTTAGTGTGATGAGTAAACAAACTTTTAATAATCCCCCTGCAAGTCATAAAGTTTTCCTCTTTTCTTTTTTTTTTTTTTTTTTCTTTTATTAGGAATTTCTTTACCTGCTAACAGGCTTTCGCTAGGCTGGAGGGGATGAACATCGTCTATATGTGTACAGTTTACACGCTTTTATTTCTATTCCAGGTATTGTGGACACGCTAGCAATCCATTTTTGATAAAAAATATAACAAATCTCATCATGGCGGACAGTATCCTTATTTACCAGACGACTGGTTACAAAAGTACCTGTCCTGGGCCGGCCTGCAATTCTTTTTGATGAAAACATTTATTTTTGAGTATTGAAAGCCTGTATTACACGATACAAATATGCCTTACAATTAAACTTCCTATCCATTCAAGTTTCTATGGGGGTGAAATACTATTTTATAATTTTATGTATTATGTAAAACAAGCTTAAAATTATAATGATAATAATACAATAGCATCAATTAAAATGCAATAGTCGAATAGTAATATTAAAGTTTAATTTTTAAATATATATATATAAATTGACGTTATTTTATAAAAAATGTGATAAATTATTTTGTTATTTTTTTTAATTTATTTTAATTTTTTGTTAAAAAAAGTAACAATGCTTAAAATATATTTATTTTAAAATAATTGTATTAATGTGTAATATAAATACAAACGTAATTTATTACAGTACAACTGTGTCTCAGTGGTCTTGCATAAATTTCACGATATGTATTCATGACGAAACATTAAACATTAGCAATTATAATAAAAAGTCCATATAATTTACAACTATTTTTTTCTTTCTGTAATTGTTTTAAAACATGTTTCTCAATAACCGAACGATTTAATTTATGAAAAAATTACGAAATATTTAAGAAAATTATAAATAAATCTCTCCAATTCGTACCTCATATTATTTGTATCATCTAAGGACTTTTATAATTAAATATTACATATTATAGTGCTTCATATTTAATTTATTAATTTATTTTATTTTGCAATGATATTTCTTTAATTCACAATAATACACATTGCTTGCATTGTTTCATGTATAATAATTTCTGTACATTGATGTAACAGTAAATTGCAATGATCTCTGTAGGTAAAACATTTTACGATATCTTTATTTCATTGAGTATTATTTGTTGCATACAATACCCACAGTACATGGAGACTATCAAGGCTGCAAATCCACCACATTTTCTTTACAATGTCAAATTGAGATGGCATTTTTAGTCATCAACTGATGTGGATATTAGCATGTCAAAGTCAAGATATCGAGCGTAGCTAGAATAAAATGTAAATTTGCTTTATTGTGGCGAGGTTTTAGCAAGCCCATGGCATTCTTACACTTAACCGCCAAAAGAATCGCCATCTTTTACCTACCTTATCCCTACTTATTGCCCCACCGCAAGGTGAAAGCCTGGTAATCCTTTAAAAAAAATGGGATTTAGCTGAAAAAAGAAACATACATACAAATATTATACATAACTTAAAACAGGTGCATAAATTTGTACTGGTTAATGTTGAAATAATTTCTTGAAAATGCGTTTTTATATATATATTTATATTGTAGATATAGCATTCAAAGGATAATAGAGTGTAGAGGATGGCTTAATTTGAATTGAGGCCACAATGTTTTTAAAAAAAATTAAAAAATTGGACGATCATTAAAATTCTGAAACCACGTTTGCTCAATAGTATTCTAGAAGAATTATTATCCGCATGATTTGTTTGCTACCTCATGCAGATAACTATATCACATTAATAGTATACTAAATTATTCTTAACTGTACCTTTTGGCCACTTCCTCAACAATTTATTTTTTAAGGTTTTGATTGTTAGGAAAGACTGGATTAATTAAAAAGATTTTGATTTTTTAACGATTTAAGATATAAATTAAAACATATTTTTATTATTTTGATTAATTAATCATTTAATATATTATTATATTATATATAATAATAAAAATTAATACCCTTGACACCATTTTACTCTTTCGTGTGTGGCTAGGCCGATATTTAGCCTTAAATTGTCAGTAAGAGTTATCTTGCGACCATGCTGAGGCTTACCAGGCTCCCAGAACCCTTTCCTGCACTCTTCTGTGCTCCTACTACCAGATCTGTGCAGCCTGAAGTGGCAGTGCAATACTGCAGGGCAGCGGAGTATAAACAGCCGTATGCAGCCTTAATTCCTGCTAAATATATATATATATATATACATTGTCCCATGAATTAATGCATATAATTTACGAGTTAAGATAAATGAAATTGTGGGATTATATAGCACTAATTGAGCACTTTTTATTCCATTTCATTTTGGAATTCTTGCGGCAAAACTTGCAAGTTTGGGGGGGGGGGGAGGGGGGTGCTGCCTTCATGTGTTTGAATTTTATTTGAAAATGAAGATTTTGAGCTGGAGCAAAACTTCTTACGGCACTAATTAGCACTAATCGAGCACTAATTATTGCACCTAAAATTGGAATTAGTGCTGCAAGTGGGGGGGGGGGGGCTGCCGTGAAGTGAGACCCCCATTTTTCCAATTTTATTTGAAAATGAAGATGTTGAGCTGGAGCAAAACTTCTTATGGCACTAATTAGCACTAATCGAGCACTAATTATTGCACCCAAAATTGGAATTAGTGCTGCAAGTGGGGGGGCTGCCGTGAAGTAAGCCCCCATTTTCCGATTTTGTTTGAAAATGAAGATATTGAGCTGAAGCAAAACTTCTTACGGCACTAATTAGCACTAATCGAGCACTAATTATTGCACCTAAAATTGGAATTAGTGCTGCAAGTGGGGGGCTGCCGTGAAGTGAGCCCCCCATTTTTCCGATTTTGTTTGAAAATGAAGATATTAAGCTGAAGCAAAACTTCTTACGGCACTAATTAGCACTAATCGAGCACTAATTATTGCACCTAAAATTAGAATTAGTGCTGCAAGTGGGGGGGGGGGGCTGCCGTGAAGTGAGCCCCCCATTTTTCCGATTTTTTTCGAAAATGAAGATATTGAGCTGGAGTAAAACTTCTTACGGCACTAATTAGCACTAATCGAGCACTAATTATTGCACCCAAATTTGGAATTAGTGCTGTAAGTGGGGGGGCTGCCGTGAAGTGAGCCCCCCATAATTCAAATTGGATTTGAACATGTGTTTACAGGGGGGCTGATGTTTGTCTTACGGCACTAATTAGCACTAATTGAGCACCTATTACTGCACTTAAATTTGGAATTAGTGCTGAAAGTGGGGGGGCTCACTTCACGTACATGAGAAGACAGCAAACAAAAAATGTTTTCTCAATGCGTCGTATTTTCGAAATTTCAATTCAGACCCAAATGGAATAATGTTTCGTGGCATTGGTGTAATGCTTGATTACAATTTACATTTTTTGTCCTAATTAGTTAATTTTTTTCCCATGTATTTATTCTCATGTTGTGTAATATTAATTGTGTTGATTTAAATGCACAAATATACCTAACTTTATCTTCGAAATATTCAATTTATGAAATTAAAATAAAAATAATAATTCAACAGAATGATATAAATTAAATATATTTATATAACGTACTGTTACTTAAATTATAAATAGTGTGTAATTTATTATAATAAAAAAATTAATAAAAAGATAAAAATAATAAATAACAAAATTACGGTTATATTTTATAACTTGAAACTGTGAATTATCACACAACAAATTTATGCACGATGGATTGGTTTGTATTTACAACTTTTTATAAATTCTTGTGCATTGGACCTCAAATTGTTTTCATCAGGATGCAAATATACAGTATTGTCCATGCAGATGTTAGAATATTTAATATTTACATTTGGCAATAGGAGGTATGGTTGATGACATCCTCTATCAATGTCCGACCATCCAGTCTGAAGTTTCCATAGCTCCCTCAGTCACAAGAGAAATATCAAATTTTAAGGCTGGCTCAGGTTCATGAAATGCCAGAGAGTGTTACATAATTTTTACTAAATCATTTGTGAGTTAACTGTAAATTTGGGTTTAGTAAATACAAAAAGATGTGTTTTAAATTTTTATTTTAAAATAAGACCTCTGTCTACAATTATTGACAAAAACCAAACATGCACCCTCTGGTTCCACAAGAGTACCAGTTTGCAGAGTCGGAACACAGTGCACACACGCAGTTGTACCATTGGCCGTTATCCTGCACGCAACACCAAGGGTCCTCCTGGGCAGATACGTAGTTCACCATCACGGCAAGCACCGTCTGCAAATATAAAAACATGTATTGAGTACATTAGGTACCAATGGATGGCTCTGTGCGCAGAAATATATGACAATACCTTTAGCATTAATAGGAGAATCACAAAAATATATTTTTATTATAAGCTATGAAGTTGATACATTATTTAATATTTGTCTGAAGGCATTTGATAACTAATTATGATGTTATTTCGATAAAATTGTGATATGATTGTTGTTAGAACATTAATTTACATTGATAATGGTAATTGTATATAAAAAAAAACTGAGTCACATTTAAGTATTAGTTCATCGTGTTTATAATGTTCTCGATCATTGGTTGACAGTTTGCCACGAAAGATCTAAGATGCTGGCTCAATATAAACAAAATACCTTTGAGCATTTTCGACCATAACCTAAATGAATATGAGGGCCAATGTATACAGACTTCATGTTAACTAATTTTAGGGAGTTTTCACCGTCTTAATAATTATATATGTACATATATTTTTTAAAAAAAATGCTTAAATAAAAAATGGCTTAAATCAGAGATAAATTAAATTCACGAATTAATATCTGAAAACCTTCTCATGGGGTCTTAATAAAAGATAAATGTCTTCATAGTTTTGGCAATTTATAAGCATTTATTAAATTCTTAAATGTAATAATTTTTATAATTATAATGTGTTGGGAAATACAAAGAGGCATTCACAAAGCCTTAAGGCCACATTTAGGGCTCGATAATTTAAGACCAGAAATTTTGGGTCTAAAAAGCATGCCTAAAATAATCAGGCTTTAAATTATCGAGCCCTAAATGTGGCCTTAAGGCTTTGTGAATGCCCCTTACATATTCTATAATATAATTTGTTTAATTTTTTATTCTTTTAGACGTGTGCATTTTTTAATCAAATATTCAATTAATCTATTAAAATATAATATATAAATACATAATTTTATGATTAAAATAATAACAAAATATATAATAATTAACAGCTGTCAAAGAGAAGGAATTTCAAAAAATTTAATAATATAAAACTCTCGCTGGAACTCGCATTTTTAGTATTTTTTTATTTATTTATTTTAAATTTTCTAAATTTAATAAATGGTAAATTAAATTGCAAAATAATCCTTATATCCTGATTCCTATTTTCAGTGTTCATTATAATCAAGTAGGACTTTCTTAGTACAATATTTAAGAAGCAAAGTTTATAAATGTAAAAATTATGACAAAATACTTTTGATTAAAAGAGATACCATATAATAAAGAATACCTGGAGATACTAACCAAAACCAGAAGACTAGCGAGCAGCTTGTAGTTTGACATCTTGATGTTTCTTTATTGTTTGAAGCAATTAGAAAAATACCTTATTATATACCAAAGTGTTATCTTCATAATTTGCATTGGAATGTACAATGTCACATTATATGGGAATTTTCAGTCTAACTTGATGTAACAAGCTTATCAATTGCATAAGAAATAATAATAAAAAAAGAGTGCGTATGGTCCATGACTTTTAATTTACTTAATTGAGTATTTACCGACAATGATTTGGAATTAACTCCCTAGGTAGAGATATTGTTACAAGAAAAAACATCATATTAATTAATATTAGTGCTTATCAGTTCAGAACAAAATGTAACAAAAAAAAAACAAACATGACATTCAAACGATTTTTTTATAAACACTTTGACTTAATTGATAAATAATTAAATTATTATGTATGATTTCGTAAATGCACAATCAGAAAGAATTAATTATTTGTGATGAACCTTATGTTCCATGAGGTTCATCACAAATAATCGATTCTTTTTTATTGTGTATTTACGAACAGACCTAATATTTGTACCACATGAAGATTTTTTCTACTTTACGTAGTCTTTTATAATGTGGGTTATAATATAATATAAAAAGTTTGTTTGTATAGTACACCCTGTTCGTAGTACACCCTGTTCTTAGTATATACCTAGGAATACTCCGCCTACACCAGCTACCAAGAGGGTGGGGTAGGCGGTGGATAATCAAGTCACCCATCCAACCATTTTACTATGCTCGGTGTTGCTTGACTTTAATGATCTGACGAGACTCAATCAGACAGTTCCCCTCTCCCAATAATGTTTATAAATACATGACGGCTCAATATATATAGTACTTGCATAGGGATTTAAAAAAAACAAAACAATATTTAATACGTTTTTTGTAGTTAGTTATTTTATTGTAATAAATAAATAATTATAAAAAATAATGTTAATTATACTTTAAAAGACTTTTCACATTTTACTGCACTTTTCTATTTACGTAACACGTAAAAAAATGTAAAAAAAATTTTTTTGACAAAAAATATTTAATTTATGTTTTAATTATATTAATTTTATTAAAAATATTTTATAATATTGTTTTCGTAATTTCAAAATTTATTAATTAATATGTTGTGTTAATGAAATTTTTAATTAAATTTAATTCATATAAATTGATAGGTTTCTGCGATTCAATAGTAATGGTGTAAATACCTATTTATTTGTTTCATGGTTTTACCTATATACTAATCTCAAGACATAATTAATTTAAATGTGATTGATGATAAAAAAATTAACAAATTTGTCATGATGTATTTAAATTTTCTCATATCATTCTAATAAAACAGGAGAATACTTGGATTATGATATCATTTACAGATTCCTTAATTAATTTTTGATTAGACCGATAAAAATTATATTTTTTATGATAAAATGGATATATATAATTGATAATAATTCATGTTGCGATCAACAAAATTTTGTCACCTCAGAATGCAAATCACGTAACTACAAATAAAAGAATTATTTACTCTAAACCTTATCTCACTTGAACATAAGGTTCAAAGTTCCAAATTAAGCCACATTTTTCTTACAAAACAAAGGATTGACTTTTATGAGCCATAAATCCTTTTTATTTGTTAAAAATAAATAAGTTAATTAAACAACCCTTTTGATCACGTGTCCTTACAGAATATTATTATAACTTAAACTGAAATGAAATGAAATTTTTTATTTGATAGCTTTCGCTAATAATATTACATCAGTATTTGTAGTACATTCAATTCATATTACAAAATTACATTTTAACTAATATTAGATGAATTAATGACAAATTAATGTAAAATTGAAGATTAATACATTATTTAATTCTTACATACTAAAATACAGTATTGGAACAGGAACCCTGGAAATTAATACAATATAAAACTTGCACTCTCTGCAATTTGCAAGGAACCATTACACATTAATTAATTAGCTATGCACATACTGAGATACTTACTGTAGATATTTTACGAATCGAGGATGTCGAAGTTTGTTTCTCAGTAGAGCATATATTAATGCTCTATGATCTATGGTTATTCCATGTGATTTGTTACATTTTTAAATTAAAATAGAATTAAGCATATGAATGACATAGATGATGAGCACGGGGCGGGTGTATGTAATTTTGACTTTTTCCATATATTGTGATTTTTACGTTTTGAATCTTAACTATTGACTCACAAATTTTTTTAACAAATTTATAAGAGTATCGACTTCAAAAATTTTTTTTGCAGAAATGGATAGAAGGTTAAAAGTGACGCCTCTCTTAATAAAAGGATATCATCTAAAATGGGCGTGGGTTCAAACCCAACCTCAGCAAAACTTTTTAGCAATACTTCCCGGTCTTCCATAAACTCTGAAAAAAAATCAACTTTGCACCCTCGATCTATCCATTTTTGCAATAAAAATTTTTGAAGTCGATACTCTATTGCAGTAATTTGTATTGTTGTAGGCTAATATGTGATTTAATTAAAATAGAACAAATTACGTTATTATGTTAGAGTTTTTATAACATTTACGATAATGTGAATATTGCAAAATAATATTAATTAAAAAAATTACACAACTTAACCACTATTCACAGTTGCAACAATGCAGAATAACAATGGATCTCTTGCATGCATGAAATTCTTTTATTGCATAATATAATCGAGTGGGAAGACAATATAACAATATAGTCAATACAATATAGTTTTCTATATAATAATTGCATATTATAACTTTCAAGCGTCACAGAATTTTGCAGCATATGTATTAGTGTGTTTAAACGTAACTGAAGGTCCTCTTATCCATATATATAATATGCAATAAATAAATATCATACATGATACAGGTTGCCCATTGTCAATATTTTATCGAAATATATTGTAACTAGTTCTATAGGGTATGTCATAAGAAGGTCGGATAGATTAGACCCACCCCCTCTATCCCACCCTATCCTAACACCCCCATCAATAGTCCTTTCCCCCACCCTCTCTTATTTATCAGTCTGATGACGTCATCGCCACTTGAAGAACTTTTCCGAACACGCCCCCGAGTGACCACTACACCACGTGGTTTCTTCCAGAGCAGGACATGGAGGACTGTCCCTTCCTGGAGAACGGAGGATAGTTCGCCGTCTGACCGCGTCTCCAGTCCCGCAAGTGGCGCTGCATGCAGACCAGCGGGACCACGAGGATACTCGACATTTGGCGTCTACCGCAGCTGTAAAATTAATGTTTCTGTTTTAGTGGAGAAATGATTTTGTTTTCATTTAATCTTACCAAAGAGGTTTGACGTTATTCTTGTACCTGTAATTACAACGTTAGTTGTTTTTTGGGAGGTTTACCTAAAGGGGAGGGGGCATTTTGAACTGTATGTAAAATTCGTATTGTGTCAAGTACTAATGAATGTGAATTAAATGCACCCTTATCGTATGAAATTTAAAAGAACACAAATTAAGTGAGGCATAAATAATTGTGAATTTTCTATATAGAGAATTTAATGGTTTTGTTGCTGCATTATAAGCATATTGTTTGGGTTTGATTAAAAATATAAAAAAATAAGCATAATTTAATTATAATTTAGTATTCCAGCTACACATAAGAAATATCTGAAAAATATTTGCAATATTTTTTATATTTTTACGTTTCATCTCTAAAATTCATTTTATACATTTTTTATATTGTTATTAGTTATTATAATGTTATTAAGTACCATCTTCATGGTCCAAATTAATTAATTATTTAATTAGCCTTGTAGGGGATTTTCGAATTAAATTTATTTTATCTGTCTCCTTTTAGAAGAGTGAGGTGAATTTTTAACAAGGAGTCTTATTAATGGAAACCGGACATGAAGCTGTTGAGAAAACCGGGGCGGTTTGAACTTTTATCCAACCAAACCCATTATCAAAATTTTAAATGTTAATTCATGGTAAAAGAGGGTACAGTACAGAATTCTTAATTAATCAGATAAAAGTATTATACTAAAATTGGTATTTATTTCACTTTTCTTAATTTAAAATAAAAAATAAAATGTTGAATTTAAAAAAAAAAAACAAATTAAATTATTTGGCAAATATAGTTTGAAATATTTCAAAAATGAAGTTTTTAATTTATATTATGCATTTTTTTTAACATAAAAATATTAGTGAAAAAATATTATTTGTACTTCTGTTTTATCAAGTTCAAAATTGAATAAGAAGCAGAATGAAAAAAAAAAAAAGCTACCCACATACTACTTTGAGGAGTGTTTATACGATAACTCAATTTTGAAGCACATGTAAAAGAAAAACATTATATATAAGCATAGAAAATGCTGATTTAATAATTCATAAAGGTTCTAAATAAGATACAATTGTTAGAAAGCTGAAAACTTTAATTAGGAATCTAATTTAAGTACATTTTGTAAAGATATTATATAAGGCATTTCAACCAAGCATGTTAATATAATGAACTTCAAATATATGTATAAATGTAAGCAATATTAAAGATTCAAGCATGCTATGATTTTTTAATTACTAATTCAAATTAATGAATACGATTTACGAAGGAGAACTGTAGGTTTCTCACTAATCAAAGTAATTGTCAAAGGATGTATCAATATAGAACAAAACCAAATGGGATACGTATATATTGACTTATGAGTACAAGATTGATCTATAGGGCGCGATTCACGAAGCAGTTATAGCCAGGTTTCTAACCACGTTTTGCTTAAACACGTTTAACTAAGGTGATTTAACACGTAAAACAGGTATAGTTAAACGTGGTTAAGCTAAACGTGGTTAGAAACCTGGCTAACTATTTCGTGAATCGCACCCATAAGATCTATTACATATTAAATTTGCAATGAAGTGAAATTTAGATTAAAATTAGTTAACTCTTTCGTAAATCGTGATTTCAAAATTATAAAATACTATTATATTATATGTGAAAGTTACCAATTTTATAAGCTATAGTTACAATGAAAATAAATAACTATATCCATAATTAATAAACTAGATAATATTTAAATATAATAATAAATTACTAATAAATTATAATGATCAACATTATTTTTTAATTAATTATACACCTTGTGGGTTAACACAAATTTTTAACCCAACTCTTTCACCAATCTATGCATGGTGAAAAAGATCCTTTCGTTTATGCTAAGCTGTCCAAAAGTGCTAGCCTGAATATACTGTATTTTTCTTCGTTCCAGCAAATTAGGGACATCAGGCAGAGGTATATATAACTTGTTAAAGTTTATTCCTCGTAACAGCCAGTATCTGTATTTGATTTGCTGGAGATGTTAAGATGATCTGATAAAGGCAGATGAAATATTCAATAGATAAAGAAATTTGAGGAAGACATATCCAGTATTAAGCTTAAAAACACACCATGATGTGCCAGCGTAATAATAATTTTAAACTAAAATAACCGTGATAAAATTTGGGATGTCCCAAAAGGTACATTTATAATATTTATTTTTAAAGTTTCTCTGAAAACTATACATTGTTAGATACAAAAGTCCTTAACCAATGTCCTAGATACCTCTATCAATGTACACTCCATTTAAAAATAAATATCCAAACATGGTTTATGTATTTACATGTATTATTTATGTATTTACATTGCCGAACCAGAAAATATTATTTTAATGGGTTGAACATTAACCAAATTTCCAAGTTGTGCGCACTCCATAGCAACATAAGCCCATATCAGCAAAGCGTTCAATTATGATCAAAGCGTTTCCCATCAGCTGTCATAAACTCACTTGTAGTAACACGCTCGGTAGCCATCTTGTCTCTTGTACGACGCTGCGTCGCCAACTTGCGTCTTCTCAAAGCTCTAACTCTTTGATTTTGATGTCTTGAATGTAAAGGTCGTTGAGTTCCCTGAGTTTCACTAGGATAATGTTGTTGATAATTATGTGTAATATGTCTTGACACACTTCCAAATCTTCTAACAACAGTTTCAGAAGGTTGTTGATATATTTCTATATGTTGACGATCTTGATGATTTTTATTTTTATAAGTATGATGTGCTCCAAGATTTTTTAAATTAACAGGTAAATTTGGAAGGGTTTTAATTTCAACATCCGTATCAATATGTTGTACTTTATATTCAATATCATCGCCATTTGGTTTAACATATGGATGTATTTTATCATGGGAGTCAATGTGTTGCAACTTGTAGCTACTTGTTTCAACATGGTGAGGGTGTAAGTGATGTGTAACACCTGTACTAACATGTCTGTGTGTTGCTTCTGTTGTAACTTCACTCATCCTACTATCTGAAGTGGTCAACTCAACAATATGACCTCCACTGTGAAGTTGGTTGCTCATTTCTTCAAGGTCTTCGGAGGTCAAAGTTCGGGGTGCGAAATTGAAAGGAGCGAATTCTTGTTTGAGTTGGTAAACCCGCACCTGCAAATATAAATGGTTTATCAATGGTCAGAGTTAATTTTTTTTTTCAATGATTTATTCAGAAAAATATATGAATTCTGCAATAAACACTGAAAGTTTAGAAGTTTGTGATTATGTATCTGACGTGCTTATATTGTTGTACGATCGAAAAGCAATAAATAATTATGAATTATGAATTAATTATGAAATGCCGTATACGAGGTACGCCTGTTTCACATTTTATCATAAAGTTTTGACAAGGTTGTATATGTATGTATATTTATAGTAGTATACTTCTGACTTGATGGCGTGAAATTAAATAAAATTATTACATTGTTTAATGCGATTTTGACATCTGATTGTTGCACTGTATGTACGGGAGTTTCAACATTTAAAAGGAAATTTTTATTTATTTTTTTTTTATTTTTTATTTTTTTTTATTATTTTTTTTTTTTTTAGTCTACACTGGGCTTCAATCAACCAATAATATATTTATATTATACAGTAATTTACATTTGACACAAAACAATCCAGTTAGCAATGATTCCTTAATGAAATATCAATCAAATGTGAATACATTCACGGAGGCTATAAGCGAATCGGTGTCGTGTCTCGTCCGCGAGCGAGTCTCTTGCCACGTTTCGTCCTCAACAATCTTATCACGATTTCAACAATTTCATTACCCTGGTAGTTACGTACCTTGCGGAAGGTGAGGGTAGCGATGGTGGGTAGTCTCTCCAGCTGGGGATAGTGGAAGGAGCTGGCGGGGTGGTCCGGTACGCGACACGTGATCACCGAGATGGGCTGAGGGGGCTCGCTGGGCCAGTTGGGGGACGTGAACGTGAAGCCATTGTCAGTGCCCGCGTCCAGGGGGTCCAGCTGCAGCGATTCAGTCATAAGAACAGGTCGCAAAAATAGTCTCCATATATTTTTAACATGATATTCGCCCAAAAAGTCGCCTTTTTTTTACAAATTAGTCTCCAGTATTCGATCCAAATTGATAAAATTTGGTGTTTAATGTAAATTTAACGCTCAATACAGTAGTATATGCCTAGAATTCTTTAAAATTGCAATGGCTGGTTTCTAATGTAAATCGAGTAACTTGAAAAGTAATAATTGCCATGCACAAATATGTAAGCTCGTGATATTACTAGCAATATTGAAATATATATTTTTATATTAAATAATTCTTTTTTAATAACTTTATTTCATGGTTTAAAAAAGTATATGTTAAAAAAATCACAATTATTTGTATTTCTAAAAGAATAAATACTTTTGAATTATTTTGATGATCAAATTTTAGTAATAATTGATATTATTGATAATGTCTCATTAGAGCACATAAAACAAGTTCCCATACAGGTTTGTATTGTACTAACATTATATTAATTCATGATCATTAAAGGACTAACATGAAAATTTAACTATATTTTATAAAATTTATTTTAAATAATTTATCAGATTGTACATTTTATGGTTCGAAAAGCAATCAGTAATTATTGCTGTAGTCAGAAGAAATTTCTGATTTGATTCTTGACCTTTCGAAGGAGGCACCTTAAATAAAGATATCGCCACTCTGAGTAGTTTTTATTAATAATTAGTGAGGCGAACTCACCAGAATGGACGTGGAGTCGATCCAATTTCCAGCGTCATCACAGAGGTCAACGGAATCCACTCCGAGGAACCAATCGGGAGAAGGCACCATCCGCGTCACTAGCGACACCTGTGGACGAAACCTCAGTTAGTATTTCAAGGTACTTGCGAGAAAAAAGAATATAGAGCAAAACGCGCTGAAATCATGCTCCATAGTGTGCCTAAATCAACGATTAATCAAATGCACTTATAAAAGTCAGCGTCTCGTGACGTATACAAGGATCCGACATGTCGTCACTTAAGCAGTAAAATCAGTCGTTTGAAATTTAATCCGTCCTCCAGTAGACAATTGTTGTCCCCCCCCCCCCATAAAGCTTTCATCCATCCATAAACCATGTGCTTCCATCATTAAGACAGTTTCCACGGTTTCCCCACCTTGGAGTGGTTTCCATCGAGGTAGAGCTTGGCCTGGGTGCTCCCCTCACCCCTCATATTAACTATCAACCTTCACAACGTAATTTGCCTCCATCCTAAAGACGGTTTCCACGGTTCCCCCACCTTGGAGTGGTTTCCATCGAGGTAGAGCTTGGCCTGGGTGGTCCCCTCGCCCCTCGGAACGGACTCCGCTCCGAACGTGTCCAGCACCCCTCCATGACCTTGACGGTGAACGTCCAGGCCCTCTGTGTGACCCTTCTCGGCGAACTGCTGCAGCGCCGGCGACGACAGAGACCCCACCGAGAATAACTGGAAGCTCGAGTCGTGCGTGCGGCCTGTAGAGATAGAGGATTTGTTTATTATTTTTGGGCAATATAGTATAACACTTAGCGTCCTGGAAAGGAATTCTAGAACCCTGTGTATAACTTGAAATATTAAGGCTAGTCACAGACAGAATCGTATGATTTCGCAGCGTATGATAAAAAAATTAAGAAACTATGCGATCAGGTGTACGCGCGCACACAGCTTCGCATGGTATCGTATGGTATGGTATCGTAAGTTTCTCATTTAGAACCGGTTCTAAATTTTTATCAAACGAAGTCATACGATGCGATGCTGTCTCCGAGCAGCCTAAATTTAAATAAAAAATATAAAAATACTAATTGAGCAAATAAAAAGTAGATAAAAAGTTCTATTTGATTAACATGTAAACATTGCAAACCTTAGCAGACCCAAGTCCAGTCCTAATGGACGGTTAAAGAAGGTAGTTTATACTCTCTAAATGTGCATTTCAAAATAGATTTGAATCTTTTAATACTCCAATACATATAAGTGTTTGTATTTTAATTAATAATATGAATGACTCGTTTGTGGATGGTACTTTCAGTAATATATTATATAAATGTACGTGTTATTTTATATAATTGGTAATTTACTTACAACATATGAATTTAAAAAAGTATCAAAAATAAGTATAAACATTTAAAAATTTTCAACACATAAAATATTATTTTATTTAAAATTAACAGTGATTTAATTTTTGCTTGATTTTTTTTGTAACTAATGAATTCAATGTTATTGCAGCTTAGAGCCGCGGTGACTAATGACTTGTCAATGCCACGCTGGCCACGTGGGAGGGCAGCTAGACGGCACGTGCGGCCTGTGGGCAGACTTGTTGACAGCCACGAGTGATTAGTAAGTTAGGCTGGAGATGGCGTTGATTTCGTTACATCAACATTGTAAAGACTCGTCTAGCATATTTAGTATTTGGATGAGTGTTAAATTACGTTGCTACCTCCCAGGCTCGGACTGGCCATAAGACTGGGTCAGGGATCCCTGACTGCATGGCCTCTCCTCTTTTTAACACATACAAAAAGTGGCCTCAGGCTCCCTTCCAGGTGGCACCTGTTGCCTGTAATGCCTATATGGCCCTGACTGGCCCCTAGCTTTCCCCCAGTCCGAGCCTGCTCTACCTCCCATCTCGCTGACTGCATGTCCATTTAGTGCAAAGTGCATTTCCACCTCTGTGTGGGGGAAATGCTATATTGCCCACGTTGAATCCAAAATTTCGGGGGGGGGGCGTCAGCAACTCCCTGTCCTTCCCACCCCCCTTTCCTCTGGATCCGAGCCTGAGCAACGTCAAGCGCGGCTAAGGAGTGAAAATCAATTTATTCCTTGATTTCGGGGTTAAGTCATATCTTCTCATTCTACGAAATGATGCACTTATATATAGGGAGTTCAAGCGCTATACACATATTCGTTACAAATTTAGTTGAATCCGTATTGACTTAGGGTTTCCACGGTCCCCTCAGTCAAATCTCAATATCTGTGATGTTTAATTAAACTTATTAAACAGGCCGTTCACCAGAACTTCAAATTTATTATTAATCTTCAATAAAACAAAATTGAAATGAACTTTCGTAGCATAATACAATCAAATTTATACACGAATGAATGAACTCTTACAGTGAATGGACTGCTAAGCAATCTTTTTCATTTGCCCCATCATGAGCTGTTTTTTTTTTTATATATATATAATTTTGATTTGTACATTGTGATATATTATGTATATTTTCTGCTTAGTATGTCCAGTGATATTTCTGATTCGTATTTCAACGTTTTAATTTCATATACAACACATTGGTCAGTTGTATAAAATATAATTATTGGAGCCAATATTACTCAACGTGCATTTTAGCCACTAGCAAAAACTCTGATTATATCAGACACTTTTAGAATCATTCAGGTAAAATCCACCAAATGTCAATACCTGTCTTTATGAGTCATAAAATTTACACTTCCTTTTCTTTTGTAAATATAAAACTAATTTATAACTTAAAAATATTTTGAGAGAAAAGCAACAAGAATAGTTTTTCTTCATTGCAACATGGTAAAGACCCAAGTTCATTGAAACGTAAAATTTAAAAGCCTCAAGTCATGAACCTAAATATATCGAGCAACTTGAGTTTCGTAATGATGCTGTGCTGCAATGTTTATTCTTGCCTAGTACTAACTTGTATACTATTGCAAAATGATTTACTTTGTATACGTAAACATGAGGGTAAATTTAGACATTGAAATTTTAGTTTAAAATAAAAAGCTTTGAAAAAACATTTACGTCTACCTTTAAATATAAAGAGGACTTAACAAAATTGGTTGGGGAGTTAAATATAATGTTAACATTCTTTACTATAAATATTAACGATTTATCTTAGGTATAATATTATAAGGAGTAATATTATATATAAAATATTTTTGTCAGAAGAAGTGGAATAAAATAAAATTAAATTAAACGTTTCAATAATGTACTCTTATGGTTTAAAGTGAACAGATTTAAAGGACGGAATTCTCAGAAAATCCAGTTCCCGTCCATTAAATTTAATTTTGACAGAAACTGGCATATGTGCAAATCTACTTTAAACTGTGTTATAGCTCCTATTGATGATTTGTCATTTTCTTATTAAATTCAAAGAAGTCTCAATTCCAAAATCTCAAGTTCTACTGAAATTATCTCTAAGCAGAAACAGGTACGTTTCATTCTGATAATGGACAACATGCATGAAAAAATGTTATTGCAGAAATGAATAGAGGGTACCAAATTATGGGGATACAGGAAATCAGCCGAAAAGGAAATAAACCGAAAGGGAAATAAACCGAAAAGAAATAAACCGAAGAGGAAATGAACCGAAATTTAAAACGTCGTGGAGGGGGTTAGCTCCGCCTCAAAGAAAAGGCGCAGCTCAAAAAAATGCTATTGGCAACATCGCACACCTATTTCGGTTCATTTCCTCTTCGATACATTTCTTCTGAATTCATTTCCTTTTCCATTTTCAATTTTTAACATTCGATTTAATTATTTTTTTAAAGAGAATATTGACACATAATATATGTGTCTATTTATTTTATCATTTTATTTTTTCGGTCCATTTCCTTCCCTTTTCCTATATCTTCATTTTTGTAAAATTCTATACATGTGCACATATTACATATGTATTAACAATTTTACTGAAGACTCGTAACTTATTTGAACTAAAATTTAGAATTCGGTATATTTTTCTATTCTTTTCGTCAGTAAATTTAGATTAATTTCTTTTTCCATTCTTTCTTTTTCAATTAACTTCCTCTCATAAGTTCATTTTATTTATTTATTTCACATGTTATCATATTTATAATAGTTGGCGACTGAGGACATAATATAGACTTGATTGCTGCTTATTTTTAAATGAGACTCGGGAAGAGAGATACAGTTAGTCGCTACCTGCTCGCAGCAGAAAGAGGGGAGGGAGAAAGAGAATATTGGGCAAAATCGTTTTTGAAAATATAGGAACAATTGAGTGGAAAAAAATACACTTATAGTTTTTTGGTGGCGAGTTTTTTTCTAAGAGTTCTACCGTGTACTGTTCCATATTCTTACAGTACTTAAACCTGATTTATTTTGTTTATTGCAGTTAAGGGTAAGATAACACGAACAATCGATTGTTGAAGTCCCATTTGATTTACATGTAAACCTTATAGCAACTTCATAATGATTCTGAATTTTTTTTGAGAGACAGTTTTTAGCACCAAAAAAATGTGAACAAAATTTCAAAACAATCGGACGATTTAATTTTTTTAAATTAATTTCTTAGTTTAGGTCTCCATGCATGGGAAAGCCCTATACTGAAAATTTAAAAAATTAATTTAAAAAAATTGAATCGTCCGATTGTTTTGAAATTTTTTACACATTTTTTTGGTGCTAAACTGTCTCTCAAAAAAAAATTCAGAATTATTATGAGGTTGCTAAGGTTTACATGTTAATCAAATGGGACTACAACAATCGATTGTTCGTGTTATCTTACCCTTAAGTAAAAACCAAAGTCTAGTATATAGCTTTTGGTAAAACCACTTAACACAAAATTCACTTTGCTTATTATATGCCAGCACAATATAATTATTTGCATTCTGGCGCACCTCGATCAGAGAGCTCCCTCTATTATACCAGGGGCATGACGTCAGCGTAATTCACTCTATAAGACTCGGATCATGTCTCTGTGCGTAGAAATTTTGGCTGTTTATTTCTTTATTTCTTTATTTATTTATTTATTTATTTATTTATTTATTTATTTATTTATTTATTTATTTATTTATTTATTTATTTATTTATTTATTTATTTATTTATTTATTTATTTATTTATCATGTGGATGTACATAATACAACATAGAGACAAAAAACTTACAAATACCTTAAAAATTAAACATGATACAATATTATACTGTATACTGTATTAATGCACTGTATTAATGCACTTAGGGCATACTTGACCAAAATGTGTCAATTGCTCCGAAATATCAACCAATCAATCAACGTAATATTTATTTTTAAAAATGATCTATAAATATAATAATTTTCTTACCCTAAACCCTTATTAACCAACACTAAAATAAACATAAATAAAATAATTTAATTAATCTAAAATATAAGATGATTGTAAAACAGTACCTATACTCTATAAGGCTTCCGGCCTTGGTATAGGACTGTATTGTTGTTTTTTATCAATAAAAATATTTAAAATAAATTACACTATAGCGTTCCTACTATATTAACATTCCATTGTAAAGGCACAATACATTTTTCTGTGAGGAATGTTACATAAAATAGCACACGAAACAGACCTGATAACTATTACAATGCTAATCTGTTAATACAAACTTTATGTCGGGTACCTTTCTACTGCAAAATAGCACTTTAAAAAAAATAATAATAATAAGTTGCTTTAAAAAATTAGTAAGTGCATATTTGCCTATTATATATACTCAAACTATTATAATGTTATACAGAATGTGTATTATTAAAATGTTGAACTAATAAGGAATAAAATTGCAATATATTTAATTAAAATATCATATTCTGCACTGACTGATCCCCTCAGATTACTTTTTAAAATTCAAACGAGGCCTAGCATCTAATAAAGGTTAACAATTTCTTCATTATTCGTCTTCATAATATCTGTATTGTTTTTCTCATTTACTGTATAAGAAGTAAAAGCTGTATCCTCTCGTCCAAATAAAATTGCGAAAAAAAAAAGTCATGTTTCAACTCTGTGATACAAAACGAATCAGCTGTAATTAATATTATAATGATAAAATAAAAAGTAACAATATTATTTACTCTTACACGTGTAACACTTTATTACACTTTATTACAATTTTAAATTTTTATTTCAGCATATTGAAAGCCAGTAAATCATGCAAACTCTCCAGTACACAAGTGTATTAACCATAACTTAACTTTAACCATACAAACAGAACTTTACATTGCAATAGTATAGATTCGAGAAAATAAGCGATTGCGAGTGTTCCGCAGAATTGAGAAATATTCTAAGTTTAAAAATACGAGTTTGAAAAAATCGCGCGTTCTCCCTACCTCAATCGCCTCGCGCGAAGACGGCGATGACGGATTTATTAATTAAAATTAATGTAATGATGCACCACTAAAATAAACTGCACCAACCCACGGCATCACCATGCAATGATTGGGATGCAATTCACATTTATATTGTGTATTTAAAGGTTTGAGGTAACTGGAAAACCGTCAAGCTGGCCACCTCATTTGATTTGATTTTAATTATTTTATAGTCAAATTAACAGCACCGCTGATGAATTCAACGGCACCACCTCAGTTGTGCACCATGATCCATTGTTCTAAAATAAAGTATTTTTTCCATTTTGACCGTATTGTAAGGCGTCTTAAAATGTGGATAGAAAATCAGCTGTTCGGGTATTTTTTAAAATAGGCAACCTGCATTGCAGACAAATTTTTTAACTTTACACTTTACGTTTCTAGCATCCATGTGCTCGACGTTGCTTGAACAGTTCAATGCCAGCATATCATGCTAACCACTCGACGTCGCCTCGGAAAATTTCCACTTGCAGCCATATTAATCATCATGTCTCATAAGAATAACATAGGGCATGGCGATTAACATGTCTGCAAAGGGAAATTTTGCAAGTTGATG
This sequence comes from Siphlonurus alternatus, assembly GCA_949825025.1. NCBI lineage: Eukaryota > Metazoa > Arthropoda > Insecta > Ephemeroptera > Siphlonuridae > Siphlonurus > Siphlonurus alternatus. Next base: position 16,977,294 of record OX463786.1, read on the forward strand.
AGTGTATACATTATTGGGGTTAAAGTGATCGGAATAGTCTTTCAACTTTTAACCACTATATATTCTACATTTAGATTTTTTTTAATTCAATTGAAAAGGAAATGAATCGAAAATGAAATGAGCCGAAAAGGAAATGAACCGAATTGGAAATGGCGAGACGAAGAGGAAATGAACTGAAGAGGAAATAAACCGAATCGGAAATGAACCGAAAAGAATGAACCGAAAGGGAAATCAACCGAAGGGGAAATAAACCGAAAAGGAAATAAACCGAAGAGGAAATAAACCGAAAAGGAAATAAACCGAAGAGGAAATAAACCGAAGAGGAAATAAACCGAAAAGTAAATAAACCGAAGAGGAAATAAACCGAAAGGGAAATCAACCGAAGGGGAAATAAACCGAAAAGGAAATAAACCGAAGAGGAAATAAACCGAAAAGGAAATAAACCGAAGAGGAAATGAACCGAAAAGGAAATAAACCGAAAAGTGTACAGTGTTGCCAGATTTTACAATACCTCCCACCACTTTGTTAAACGGAGGCGTGGCGAGGGCGTGGCCAAGTAAAAATTTCGGTTTATTTCCTCTTCGGTTCATTTCTTTTCGGTTCATTTCCTCTTCGGTTTATTTCCTTTTCGGTTTATTTCCCCTTCGGTTTATTTCCCTTTCGGTTCATTTACCCTGTCCCAAATTATGCTACTCTGAATTTTTTCAGATTTTTTTGAGACCCAGAACTATTTTTAAATAATTATTGAAAGTGCGGCCACGCCCCTTGGAGGCGTCAATAGGCGTCCAGTCTCTATCCTTTTTATTAAGAATTCAGGGGTGCCAACTGAAATCACAGAACTTTCAATAATTATTTAAAAATAGTTCTGGGTCTCAAAAAAATCTGAAAAATTTCAGAGTAGCATAATTTGGTACCCTCTATTCATTTCTGCAATAACATTTTTTCATGTATGTTGTCCATTATTTAAAATGGTTCCTACGGTATAAGTTGACTTCTGAAATAAATATAAATTATAGCCTTATTCAGCAATTTACTTCTCAAATATAAATATGTACTTTATTATCCATACTTTTTCTTTAATTAATTATTATAATATATTGTGTACACTTTTGTATATTGAATGTGGGAAATAGTAACTAAATATGCGTTTTTTGAGAATTGCCTCAATAGTGCTCAATATATAGCTATAAGAACACATAATAATATATAGCTCAGATAGTTTAAATTGTTTCAATGCCTTTTGCGATAGGGTGAAAACAAAATGAAATTTTGATTCGATCATTACAAAGTTACGTATATAAATTACTATATATTATAGCTATATGAATTTATCTTCCATCGTCAAACCAATTCGAAAATTACGCAATATAAAAACATCACACATTGCTAAAACACATTTTGTATGACGTATATAACATATGGGTGTTTTCTAAGAACTAAGAACGTGGGGTTAAAATAATGTGCCAGCTGATATAAAACATATGTAAACATTGCGAGACACGCGCGGTTAAAAAAGAAGTTTATGCCAAACTAATGTTTGTATATCATAATAAACATGTGCAGAAACAATATTTTTTTACTGCACCTTTCAATATGATATCAAGCATATATGACCTATTTAATATCTAGTTCATTTTTTATCTAATTTTATTACTAGGTTATTGTGTGGGATGATTTAGGGTAAATACACTTTGTTTATAGCTTTAACAGAGAGGGAGAGTGAATACAAAAAAAAATTAAAGTGATTTGTATTTAGGTTAATACGTGTCTTATGTTTCATTTATGTTGTGTGCTATTTTCTACCAGCATATTTTAGCATAGTTATATTTTATATTTTATATATCTTACCCATGATGTTGCAAATAAATATTGGCAAGTTTTTTAATTATTATTCTTGTATAAAATGAATAAAATAACTTGTATTATAATGAGATATTAGAATGTGAAAATTTTAGTGGCTTAATCGAAAGAAGGGGTAAAAATATGGTACTGTGAATTTTTTCAGATTTTTCTGAGACCGGGAACTATTTTTAAAAAATTATTGAAAGTCTATTTTGATGACGTCACGGGCGGCACTCCTTAAGAAAAAGGATAGGGCATTGCCACCCATGACGTCATCAGAATAGACTTTCAATGATTTTTTAAAAATAGTTTTGAAAAATCTGAAAAAATTCACAGTACCATATTTTTACCCCTTCTTTCGATTAAGCCACTAAAATTTTCACATTCTAATATCTCATTGTATTGTAATAATGTATCAGGTGAAATAATAAAATAAATATATTATAATATAATACAGTAAAATTTATATAATATTCCTGCTGAAAGTAATCAGAAGTGAGAGGTTTCTGGTCGTCTTTTTTAGTATTTTCACTTCTGAGTCTTAGAAATTTGCAAACAACCTGTTTGGTTAACAAATTGAAATTATTTATTAAAATTAACTTTAATTTTAATTCTTTTGTGTGTGTATTCGTTTGTTTGATAAAATTCATGTGTTAAAATACTTAAAAGTATATAATTTTTTGCGGTGGCACTTAAAAAATTATTAAGTATACTACAGTTTCGAAAATCAATTTAAATTTTCGAAATATATAGAATAATCTCAAATAATGACAAAATTAAAAATATATCTTAATAAATCCTTTTAATTCTCAAATCGTTTATATATACAAAAAGAACGGGGTTTTTCTTAATTGTTATTAGAGTAGCTCTTAACACATAAATCTATTTAGAAATCAATCGTGGAAACGAACGTGTAGACATCAAAAGCTCGCAAGTGAGTGACGTTTAGGAAGTTCAAAGTTAGGACTTGCTAAATATACGTTAATTTATTTACATGTTCTTAGTGGTCCGCAGTGTATACAAACCGCCAAGTTTGCAGTCTTATATTGAGGTTAATGCTAAATACGTTTTGTTTAACGTATTGACGCGTGCATACTGAAATAAACGTCGTTTAATTTAAGCAATGTTTTATAGTTTATTACACATTTTTCTTATTCATGTTTAAAGCAGTCATTAATACGTATTGAATAGAAACCAAATTAATAATCAAATATTAATTATTTGGTTTCCCATTATTACTTTTTAATTATATATAAATTAATATTTTCAATGGTTTTTTAAACTACGTACACGACCTCTTTAACGGAACCATATTATGGGGTACTGGTCATAATCTTAAGTGACTAAATTCAACTTCACGGCTCCTCGTGGACCGTTTTGTTTTGGCTTTTGGGGTCCCTTCCAAACCGTGATCATGGCCTATAGAATTTCATCTTTGCCTGGTTGTGACATGCAGAGGGAGTCATGGAAATTTCAGAATGGTCGGCAATGAGATATTATAGAATGTGAAAATTTTAGTGGCTTAATCGAAAGAAGGTAGTACTGTGAATTTTTTCAGATTTTTCTGAGACCGGGAACTATTTTTAAAAAATAATTGAAAGTCTGTTTTGATGTCGTCACGGGCGGCACTCCTTCAGAAAAAGGATAGGGCAGTGCCGCCCGTGACGTCATAAAATAGACTTTCAATAATTTTTTAAAAATAGTTCCCGGTCTCAGAAAAATCTGAAAAAATTCACAGTACCATATTTTTACCCCTTCTTTCGATTAAGCCACTAAAATTTTCACATTCTAATATCTCATTGATGGAGGATGCCATCAATCACCTCTCAGATTCAAAAGTCTTTCTTTTATATAAGCAGCCGCTATGTGGGAAAGTTTGGCGGTGTAAGGGTCAAGTGGCCAGGAACCTATTATTATAAGGTATATTTGAGCATGACGTCAGATTCTTAAATATAGATTACGCTAATGAGAAAATATTTATAGATTTGCTAATTACAATTGCTTGTAGCAACTATTTTTATAATCAAAATATTAAGTATAAAAATGATTTTAGATTTAAATGATAGTCCATTCAAAACATTAGAAAATGTTTATTGTGCATTCTTGGTATTAATAGCTGATCAATCTCATCATATTATGTATTAACATTTGCATTCTTCAGGTTATTATTATTTTCTACCTCCCATTTTAATATATTCTTCCATTCTCGAAGATATGATATTAATTAAACACCAAGTAGGTTGCTAAAAAAAAAACAAGTTTTTTTATTTTAAAAAAAAATAATATATAAAAATGTGCATTGAATATTTTGAAAAAATTAAAAATACAGTAATTTGATATAAATAATACTTTTTAAAATTTTCATTGTTTTAAAATAATTTTATACTAATAGGTCATAATAATATCAGATTATCATAATATTTGAAATTCATAACTCATAACTGCATGGAAATGAGAAATTTAATTTATAAAATTCCTTTATCTATTTTAATATAATACATTTTAAACTTTTTAACACTGCATAATTTTAAAATAAAATATATCTTATAATAATTTCATGGTACAGCTAATTTGTCGGGGAAAATTGTGGCGAACCGCACTCTTTTAAAGCGGAAAAGTGCGGTTCTTTCTTCGTTAGCTACATAAACGCTTTGATTACTCCGATTTACAATGAAAATGTTACAAATATTTTTACATTCATAAATCACTGTGGCCACTAACAAGCAAGTAAATTTGTAGATGTCGTAACTCAAGTGCAGGATGGTGAAGACGAATGGAAATATCAATCCATTCATATAAAAATTAAAAAAACAAATGTACTCTACTCATTATTAATTAAAACCAATTTGCTATATTACTACCATACCTGCAGATTCTTATAATAATTATATGCTAAATTTTTTTAAAAAACTACCTCCACCTCAAATTTTTTTGTAAAATAGTCGAGTGCAATTCTATAACCAGGAATTCTATCTAGTTTTGATACCTTTAATTGTAATTACATTATTGATCCGGCATTTAAAAAACTTGATTTGTGCATGGACTATTAAAAAATAGTTCATCCCCCTTAATTCCTTATTATTATTATTACAATATTTTGAAAAAATAAATTAAATTAAAAAATAAAGTTTTGTATTTAATTAAAAAAAAATAATTTATGTAATTTTTTTTCTTTGAAAATGCATTATGCATTTATCCTGCTTTTAATCTTAAGGTAAATTATTTTTAACTTTTCATCAGTTCATGAGATTATTAACTTAATATATATTATATGCTAGACAATATCTGGAAACTAATGAATTTAAAATAAAAAAAAAACTTGCCCAAGTAAAGATACCTTTCTTTGCTTCGCTTGAGTAGATACTTCCATCATTTGCTCCGATGATCATTCCCATACATCACTCTAACTACATCGTGACTTCTAAAATAAGACTGACAATCAGCCCTCCCACGCGCTGTCAAGCTGTCACTCAAGTTTATCTATCTAAGGTATAGTTCATCATATCGGACCACACACAATGTAGGAGCGAGTTGCAAATATAGTCCTCATAATGAATTGGTTTTCGTTGGAAATGCTTCGGAATACTTCGGAGTGTATCGGCAAGTGATGTCCTTCGTCACAAACCGGCTACCAATGACTGTGGATGTTACAAAGACGACGAAAACCTAAACGAATATGACGGTCAGTAGATTCCTGTAGATTTTCACTTGATATAAAAATTCCTTTGTAAAGTTTGGTATTATATTTGGTGCTGGTTGCCAAAGTTTAAACTGTTCCACTCTTACAACAAACCATCGAAGGAAGAAAGGGTAAACAAAATAATAATTGTAAAACTTTTTGTGAAATTTGCCTAATTTAGCTAAAGAAACGTGGAAACTTCAATCAGGATGGTTGGTAATGTCATTTAATTACTTCTCGCTATCTCAATTCCCAGCGTGATGACTAAATAATATTTAAGGATGATTCCTATCAAAAGTTTATGTATATTATTTCTCCAGGATATATTGTGATGACATGATTTGTTGTAAATTTATGCATTGAAAATAATAAGGTTGTATTGTGTGGAATGTATGAACAACAATCAGGTTATTTAAAGGTCAATGAACTTTGTGAAAGTAATCAAACAATCAGGATCTTTAAATGAATTGTGTACAATCGTTTATGTATTCAGCATAATTTATTTCTAGCTGCATTTTCTTGTCATTATTATTTATAAAGCTAAGAATGACGACAGCCAAGAATGTTAACTGGTTTCAACTCACTGCACAGTGCACACAGTATTTATTAGTGAACACTCTATAATCTTGACCTGACATCATACATTGTGCGTTCAGATACAATACAGTCAAATTAGTTTGATATTCTCCGGAAATAGCCTGAAGTGTGAATTTTATGTGGGTATATTCTGTATATTATGATTAAAAGTTTACATAACAATGTTTCTGATTAATTTGAACTCCAGGGTGACCTGAGGGTGACTTCAAATTATTTCAAACCATTTCAGCTTTTTTACTTTTTTATTATTTTTTTTTTAATTATACATTGGTGCTAAGAAGGTTTCTTCTATAAATATTTTTTTTCTTTTACGACGCATATTTGTTTTTTTAACTTTTGTACAAGATTATCTTTGGTTGAGACAAGACAAATATAAAACAAATTTATTAACATTATATTTTAATAATAATTAATAATTATTAAAAAATAATATTAATAAATTTGTTTAATTTTTTATCAATTTCTGTGCTTTTTTTGTGTGTGTTGGATTAGTATTGTATAAAATAAAATTTAAGGTATAACCTAGATAATAGTTTTCAGAAGAAATAAATTAAAAACAAAAAAATCATAACAATTGTTTTAAAAAATTAATTTATATAAAAAGTTAAACTGCCACAATTTTACTTAATTTAAAGAAAAAAAAATTATGAAAGCAGGCACTTCTGAATGAATGAAAATAAAAAAGCATTTGATGTAATAAATGTGAATAATTCTTATTAATTTTTCTACTAATAATGGACAACCTCAGATGAAAGTCTGCTTTAATGGCTCCGGTTTATTAATTTTGAACAGAATTTAGTATTTTTTAACCCTCCAGCACCCTCTAAATGTTTGATACGATATACACCTCCAACCAATTCGAAAGTGGCAGTTGCTAAAGAACACCCACTCTTGCATCCGGGAGGTGATTGATAGCATTCTCCATCAATTGCCGACCATCCTGACTGAGGTTTCTAGGGCTCCCTCAGTTACAACCAGGCAAATGCTGGGATGGAATGCCATGGACCTTGGCATAAAATAAATTTATTGTTTTGTTTATAATTATGTTTACATGTAAGACTGATGCATGTATTTTGAATTTTACAATTTATTATCACTCATGTACTCAGCTATTTTTAAATTATTGACGAGCGAACCCACCTCTCCTCTTAATTTTATTATTTTCATGAAAAGTTTAATTTGGTATATTTCTACTACTCCATAAATTGATTCTACCTACGTAAATAAATGGGCTATAACCGGACTCTCCCTTAAGTATTTTTTGAATCATGGGCAATTTTGAGTTTTTTATGAAAGTTCAACGTCAACGTTTTATCAAAAGTTAAAAACCTCATCTTAATTCACTTCCTGGTTTTTGACAGACGTAAATAAAATAATGAATGTGGGATGACTTGTTAGGAAAATACATTAAAAATTACCATAACTTTTTGATGCTGTACAATCAACTTTTTATCATCTTATTGTATTGTTTATATCAAAATGGTTTAACGTATAAATTTAACATGATACTTGTTATGCAAATACAAGCTCTGAATCTAAAACTTGGGATAGGCATGAACGATACTGCTATTATGTTCACATGAAATGTTGTATTATATATATGTAGAAGTTTGGTGACTCTATTTGAATTTATCCTCAACTCGTATAAGAACTAGTCTAAAGTAGATATTACAATATGTAATTTTTGTATTTACTGCATTGATATTCTGCTTATAACAAGAAAATTTCAGTGAAGTTGAAGTTTTCTAGTATAAAAATTCTATGAAGTAAAATAAATATGTTATTAGTGTATATTTTTACCGTACGTATTTACCAGATTTAATATTTTGACGCTTTATTTTTCCCCTATAAAGAAACTAATTTGTTTTTCAATCGTGTTAATAGAGCAGCAAATTTCTTACTATTAAATTTGCTTACTATTAAATTTGCTCCATAAGTATTGCAGCAGGGTTTTTTTATATTTTTTTTACTAGGAAAAGTATAGTATTTTCATTTTGATGTATTTAAAATTTTAATTGTTATTATTTTTACTGTTTTTTAATAACTTTTTGTTTTATAAAACAATAAAATTGTACTGTATATAATTAAAAATATATATAGTTATCTAATATATGAAAATCAATTTTAATTAAATACAACTTAGGGAATAATCAATGAGCCTATAATTATGTATAAATACCAATACAAAACTTTTTTAATAATCATTAAAAATAAATTACATGATTGTATAATTAATTCAACTTCAATAATTAAGCAACTGCATTATGTTAAGATTTATTTTCTGTCTTGAAGAAAAACGCGAAGAAGGTATATTAAACCCAAGTTTCTCGACATTCCCACTCAAATTGTCACACCTTTATCATCCCACCTGCCAGCTATTACCTGATGTAAATTGTTACAGCAAAAAGAAAGAAAAAGTAAAATATGTCAATTTTACAACCCACATTGATGTGTAACGCATTGGAGAACGATTATAACGATATAGTTCATATTAATGCAATCAATATACTAAACGAATTGTCTTTATTAAATACTAAATTATTGATCCATGCAGTCAATAGTAATTTTTAAGATGAACAATTTGCCAAATTTTTTTAAAATAATTAAATATATTTTTATCTAAATATCAATATTGAGTTACATTAATTACTTGAAAATGGATAAATAATTCCATTATATTATGCGAAATTCAATTACAGTAAAATATTACGCTTTATACAGAGTATGGAATAATTATATATTATTTTTCAATGATTTTTTTGTTTGTTTATAATAATATATTTTATAACTAAAAAACGGATGGTGATGCACATCATTATTTAATGATTAATTGGTTGATATTTTGGGGCAATTGACACATTTTGGTCATGTATGCCCCCATTATTATTTAAATAATAAAATTGAGCAATCTTTGATATAAAAATTTTAATGATAATATTGATAGTAAATAACATTAAGGTACAGCAAATTTAACATTCTCTTATGGAAACAAAAAATATATTATTTTTCAGAATTTCGATAATACAATGCTGTATTATTCAATAAAATGTTATATAATAGTATAATCTGTATAATACATGCATGCTTTCAATGACAGCTTATTTATTATCATTACCTATATTATGGTAAAATTGTCATGTTTTTCAAGAAAACTTGACGTAATTTTTATGTTTAGATAAAATAAATTTTCTCGACAATCCCACTCAAATTGTCACACCTTTATTTCCTCCCACCTGCCAGCTGATGTAAATTGTTCCAACAAAAGTGGAAAAAGTAAAATATGTGACCATTTTGAAACCCACGCGATGTAATCGTACACCTTACGTAATTTGCATTTAAAAACTCCTAACATCCTACACGATCGTATTTAATTTCATTTTTTTCTTGTATGTTCGGGAGTTCTTCGGTAGTGTTTGGTTGCATGGCTAATTACGCCCTACTCTTAAAAACGTATCAAAGATGCGAAATACACTTGACCGGGTCTCGTCAGATCATCGAGGTCAAGCAACGCCGAGCGTGGTTAGTTTTGTTGAATGGGTGAACATTAAATTTCAACAAAAATTATGTTTCCCACCCAAGCGTAAATTGTTGCGCTTTTTCCACCTAGTGGTTCCCCTGACTTTGGACCATTGCACTTCCGGTTCATTGACAAAACCGTCCGTCCTAGCTGAGGTTTCCACGTTTCCCTCAGTCGCAGGCAAATGCTGGGATGGATTTTGCAAGACCGTGTCTGCCCCCGTTCCGGAAGAGCCCGTGAAACGCTCAAGTTAGGGTTTTGAAAGGTTCGGTGTTGCAAAGTAGTATCTATATAAATAGTTAAGTAGAAGTGCCCAATAGGGTTTGATTAAAAAAATTATAATAATTATATGGTTACTTAAAAAAAAAAAAAAAAAAAACATGGTGAATAACCTTTTGTGTGTAACTATTACGATCATCAAGCTTAGATATCGTTTACGTTTATGTGTAGTGTATTTTTATATAATATTCTTGCTCTGTCATTTACTGTTAATATTACATAGTAAATTTATAGTAATTGTAATATTTGCATGTATTCGTCGATAATGCTGATACACCACGATATTACAACCACGATCATAGCTTTTAATTCATTTATTTATTTTCTTCTGTCTATTAGTTTAACACTATTAACAATGCATACAAGAAATTATAACGGACAATCTGCATATATTTTTGTTGCAAATTTGAATAGAGGACAGAGAGTTTTGTATCATATTTTGGGCCTTTTTATTAATCATGTAACACCTTCAAAATCAAGGTGAAAGACACTTTAATATTGCATGATAATCATTTAACATCTTTCATGTTTGCTTCTTTCACATTTGTATGACACAGCATTTTATATCACAATTTTAAGTTTAAAAGAGACGTAAAAAAGATTAACAATAAGTAACTCAAAATCTTCTATAAGCAAATATATATATAATGAAAATGGCATGCAGGTTGTCCATTATGTTATCATAAATATATAACTTTAATTTTATAATTTTATATATGAATAATATTATAATATATTTCAATTCCTCCACTTATGTTACGACTACTCTAGTTGAAAACTTACGTCTCAAAATCATCCTCTATATATTATATATGTTTAGCCTAATTTTATTAAATATTTTTAAAATACATCTTATTTCTTCTTCAGTCAAATTGAAAATGAAATGCAGAGACAAAATATGCAGCATTTTATTCTCAGTAAAAGAGGAGATAGGCCTTAATCTTGTCTTTTCCCCTTGAAATGGTACAAAATAGGAAGAAACTATAGGAGCAGAGACGTAAAAATTTAAGTACGTTTATTAAAAAAAAAATGCAATTTCAATAACTCACCTATAATCCTGGACCATTGCGCTGCAGGTCTAAACTCAGGGTACTGTTTAGGGAAGAGTTCTCTGCTCCAGTTGGTGTGCAGTTCGAGGTTATAGACCACCAGTTGGTTGGCCGGACAGCCGATGGCGGTGCATAGCGGGGCCAAGAGAGCCAGGAGCACCAGACCGGTCGCGATCATGCTTCAAGTCGATCTGACTCACAGACACTTCATCCGAGCGCTCCTCGGCGGTTCTTGATATTTTTAAAGTAAGGTGCGATGGAGATCGTGTGACGTCATGACTGGAGATTGCAGTACATCTCGGAACAATAGAGGCTTCAAGTTTTAATTTTCTCCATAAGTCACCATGTCAGAAAATTTGATTTTTTTTCTCAGTAACTACAATCATGGTCTGTTCGTAAACCCTTCCCGGTGTACACTTTCTGCACCCGATCGACCTTATGTCCAAGTGCATACAGTCGATTGGGTGCGCAGAAAGTGTACACTGGGTAGCTTAGGGTTTACGAACAGACCTATTAATTTGAAACCATTTACCCCCCCCCCCCCATTAAGGGATCTTCTAATAGTGAATCAAGGACTTATTTTTCTCTAAAAAATGTATTTAATACCAAAAAAGCAATGGAGTATCGACCTCATTTTTTTTATTGCATAAATGGATAGAGCGTGCAAAGTTATGCTACCCTGATTTTTTTTTACAGATTTTTTAGAGCCCGGGAACTATTTTTAAAAAATTATTGAAAGTCCTTTTTGTGACGTCACGAGGCGGCAAGTCCTATCTTTTCCTTAAGGAGCGGCGTCTCGTGACGTCACAAAAGGTACTTTCTATAATTTTTTTAAAAATAGTTCCTGGGCTCTAAAAAATCTGAAAAAAATCAAGGTAGCATAACTTTGCACCCTCTATATCCATTTCTGCAATAAAAACAATTGAGGTCAATACTCCATTTCGAGTTTGTTTTTTTACGTAGATTTGGATAAGACAGTGCCGCATAATCAGGCAAATCAGCTTACTTGAAACTTGAATCTTCTAAATTTATGAACGTTATACTCCTATCTCATTTGCTGGAGCTACAGCTCGAAGAGACAAAGAGATGCTGTAAATTTGAATGAGACGACAAGAAAAGCACCACTTTTAGCCATCCTGAAAAATTCAAGCTCGCCTGCACCAAAGAGGTGTTTGATATAAAACCTTTTATTTACTTATTATACTTATTTCAAATTAGCAGGTGATACCATACTACCTTTACATAAATTTATATCTTTTCATCTCGGAGCAAGGAACAATATACAAAATGTTGTGTAGGAGGTAGTAAGTGACGTAAGCAAAAAGCTTTTAAGAATGAAACAAAAAAGATCAGCGTGATTGTGCTCCTGTATCTTAATTATAATATGACCTTTACTTTTTTATTATTATTTTACATACTGGTTTACATCTCAAGGTGAGTTCATAGTTAAAAACTTTTGCATGCATTAACGGATTAGATTTCGTATATGACATCATTTTCATTGTGTCTGGACCATATATTTTAAATTCACTTATTTTTTACCGATGGATTTATATTTCTTAGTATTTTAAATTCTTCTAGATTTCATAACTAATTCATTATAAATTCTTCATTGTTGTAAAAAAAAAAAAAAAAAAAAAAAAAAATCCGGATGATGTCTTGCGACGAGCCATAGAATTTACGCAATACAAAAGCCTTCACTATTTACTTTGCACACATTAAATATTTGGCTTCTAAAATTATTTCCACGCTATTTTAACAATATGTACATAATAATATATATTTTTTAAAAATATCAAGATACATTTTAAATTTTTATTTTTCTGATATTAAAAAGTAATTCAAGTATAAATTAAAAATAGTAATAATTCTCGCAAATATATTTACATAACATATATTATGTAATCTTTAACCCAATAAACAATTATTATTATTTATTATTAATATCGTATTATATCAAAATTTTAATAATTATGATTAATTAAATGAAACTATTAATAAAATAGTATCCATATATAAGTATAATTCTTAAATATTTAATACCATCTATGAATGTTATTAAATAATGAGAAATAATTTTTTTTTTAAATTTTTATTTTTAAATATAATTTGGACATAATGCAAACTAATTATGATCACGAGTATAGTAAATTTATACCATGATGCAAGAATCAAGTGATATACTGATCTATAACCTATATTATACACGTATAGTACGTAATGCTAACAAACTATTTATAACGGAGATTATATTTACAATATTGTGTATATCAGAGTGAAAAGATACCAAAATATGTATAAACTTACGTCAAGGGTAAAATGTCAATATATCTATCAATCTATTTACTCTGTTTTGTGTTAATTAATGGTTTGTTACAGTTTATTATCAATTTATTGCATATAAACTATTGCAGAAATAACTTTATACAAGAAGATTGCTGTAAATATGAATCTGAATGTATATAATAATATATACCGATGTATTTATATAATGAAACAAGTACAATCTTATAAAGTATAAGTAGTGTAATATCAATATTTATTTAATTTTTAAATTGTAATTAATTTAAAATTGTTTAATTTAAATTATGAATTTACAAATTTAAATAAATAAATATAAATTGAAATTGAGCGTGAACTAGTGAAACAAAAAATAAAAAGGAAAAAAAATAATTTAATTTCATTGTTATTAATTTAAAATTAATTTGAAATTATTATTAACTTATTTTCCATTTTTTTATAGTATAACTTCTGTGTGATTTTTATTATTATAGACATTTTTATTTTAATTTTTTTTTTTTTTAATTTTTAATCAAATCCTATTGGGTACTTCTATTTACTAATTACATACTACTTTGAAACCCCGTACTTTCCGAAACCCTAACTTGAGCGTTTCGCGGGCTCTTCTGGAACGAGGGCGGCCACGGCCTTGCAAATCCATCTGGGCATTTGCCTGCGGCTGAGGGAAACGTGGAAACCTCAGCCAGGATGGACGCTACAGCTTTTGTCAATGAACCGGAAGTGCAATGGTCCAAAGTCAGGGGAACCACATAGTGGAAAAGCGCAACGTTTTACCCCTGGGTGGGAAACGTGGTTTTTGTTGAAAATGGTCACCCATCCAACTACTAACCACGCGCGGCGTTGCTTGACTTCGGTGATCTGACGAGACCCGGTCAAGCGCACTGCGCCACACCTCCCACAAATTTAATTTATAATAATACAAAATTTCAAAATTGTATGATACATAAATTTCAATAAATACAATCATACATAATTGTGTGTTTTTTAATTAAATATTAGTTAAATTTAATTAATATTAATTCAGTGTCGTAATAATGATGTGAACCGTGATAGGTTTCGAATATATTCTTTACTATATTCTTACAACCCTAATTACATTGATTAATTACTTTAATCACACTGTAACCTGGAATCGAACTAAAGACCCAGACTTCCTCCTCGCTAGTATCATATTGATATCTTGCATGGGTCATGCAAAGGGGGGTGACACTTATACCACTGCATGTCTATAAATAAATACATCCGCTGTCCATCTGTGAACTAAAACAGTATATGCCTTGTTCAATTTTGCCACATATGGCGTGAAGTGTAATTAAAAGTTTATCTTGGGTCACACCGTGCCATGGTGAGACGCGACCGTCTCAGTGTAGGGTCATAACGCAAGACGTGATGCAGAGCGCGATCTCCATGCAAGCAATGATGATAGAATAGAGCAATAGAGCTAGAGGATGGTAAATTGAAAAAAAAGTATTTGTGTCACCTGCCCCGTTCCGATTTCACCCTTCTATATACTTGTATTTCTTACTTATTATGTTCCGTCTTTTATTACTCATAATTATGAAATAATTTAACATCGTCTCTATTTAAAATCGGGATTCGAACGAGATAATTTTCTGTTCCTTCCAAAGCCAAATTAAAATTCATTAAAATTTTCATAATGTATTGTTTTATACCTTCCAAAGTTGTCCATTGCCTGCAGTTTATTATTCATAATCTAAGAATTATCATAAGTTAGAGAAAGGTGATCTAAAATAAATCATGAACAATCAAAGTTTGACTAAAATCATTATAATTTTTATTCAATACACTAGATAATTCGATACATGGGGTACATAATAGTATTAATTTCATAATACCATGATATTAATTTGATTCACTTTTATATGAATCAATATTTAATTAATATTATATTAAATATAAATCCTTAGAAAAAGTCATCTTATTATTTTTTTTTAAATAAAAACAGTCACATTTAAATATAAAATGCTATATAGTTTAGAAAAACTCGATCGCGCTATAACAATTTTTCTTTTTGATCTACAAGAAGTCAAAATTTGAGCTTTTTTTTATCAACACATTCAATAGCAACAATAAAAGGTCCCTTTTTTGGAATAATGAGCTATATCTGCCTATCATAATCATGTGCAAAAGATATCTGCTGTAACAGGCGAGTGCAATAATGAGCTCTTTTGCTTTACAGCTGATAATTGCCCTGACTTGATTATAGCATACACAATAAATACAACATTTTTGGTCTAGTGCCGAGTCTGATGGGACGAAATTCTGTGCCAATACTGGGCCAGCAACACATTTTTTACTCTTGTGTTTACTGGGCAGTTTTTTATTATAAACGATTATAGCAAGCATGCAGATAGCTCATTATTCCGGACAAGGGAATATAGCAAAGAACAGTTTAGAATTTTTGAGTAAAATAAGTTATTTTCAAAATAACTATAAATTACTGCTTACACACACTATTTAAATTGAATGGAATGATACATATTAGTGAAAACTTACAATTTATTATTATATTGTGATGAAATATAAAACATTGCTTAAGTTTTGTAGAGAAGTAAATACAAAAATTGTATTACAAATAAAATGAACATTTCACACTTTTCTTTTCTTTTTCATGTAACATTTTTAAAAGTAGATCTATTCTTATGGCAGATTTTAAATAGTGAATGTTCACTGAATTAAAAAAAATACAAAACACATTAGCACATCTATGGATTGTGTGGAAGATTTGGGGTATTTTACATCTATAGATTTAATTATGAAATAGAGACATAATATATAATATTTATTTAATTTTTACTACTGTATAGTATTCATCAACTTATTATTGCATTGACAAATCATAAAGTATTATAATTATTTTTAAAAGCATGAAAATTTATAATAAATATTTTCAGACCAATGAACCTAATTTTAATTATTTAATAATATACTGTATTTAAATAATTTTGAATTCTTTGATTTGTATTTTGGGGCAATTGACACATTTTAGTCATGTATACCTCCACTATTTGCATTTTTGAGTTCAAATAATCTGAAAATATTTAAAATTAAATATTAAAATTATACAATGCTGTATTTATTATATTGTATTGCAGTGTATTTTGTTACACATAACACATATAAAAGCAGAGAATATTCGTTTATTTATCATATTCTATCTACAGTAAGCTTCACTTTGTTCAATTAAAACAACAAATAACTAACATATAAAATCTTTAAAAAAAAATAAAAAAAAATCAAGTTTTCCACAATGGACAACTTACATGAAAAAATTTATTGCAGAAATGAATAGAGGGTACCAAATTATGCTACTCTGAATTTTTCAGATTTTTTTGAGACCCAGAACTATTTTAAAATAATTATTGAAAGTGCGGCCACGCCCCCTGGAGGCGTCAATAGGCGTCCAGTCTCTACCCTTTTTATTAAGAATTCAGGGGTGCCAACTGAAATCACAGTACTTTCAATAAATATTCAAAAATAGTTCCGGGTCTCAAAAAAATCTGAAAAAATTCGGAGTAGCATAATTTGGTACCCTCTATTCATTTCTGCAATAAAATTTTTTCATGTATGTTGTCCATTAAAAAAAAAAAAAAAAAAAAAAAAAAAAAACATCATAATTGACACACAAAAAGATTTCCTTATTTTATAAATATAAGATTGCATCCCCAAATCAATAAAATTATTGCCTTAAATTTACCATAATTATTAAAAGTAAATACATAACTCAGAACACATAATTATATAAAGTGGTAGTTTTAGGGTGACTCCATTTATATCACTTCTACAGAAAGAATTGTCATAGAAGGTTCAGTAGCCAGTTAATTGGCACCAGCTCATCATCAGGAGTCTATTGAAGTGGTTACTAACTTTTTCTACAATGACTTCCTCTTTTCATGGAATTAAGAAGCAAAATAACCCCACCCACCTTCAATTTTTAAATAAAATACATAAAGGAACATAAAATATAAATTCAAAGTATTGCTTAAAACATGTTTTAATTGGCACCATATTGATATTCAAAAAACAGAAAAAAAAAAAAAAAATGAGTGCAGAATGTAATAATGTTGATTATTAGGCTATTCTATCAAATTTTCATTACGTAAAATTATATTATATATCATATTTGGCCTTTCTTTGATTTAAAACTCTAATAAATTCAAAGTCTACAAGTTTAAAAGTCTATATTTAATAATGAAAATCATGATGAAACACAGCCCTTAATTAACAAAAATAAAAACTTATTAATTAAAAATACACATGTAAATAGATTAATATTATATGAGACATATTGTAATATTGCAGTTGTATGTATACTATTTGTATGATATGAGAAATAAACATGTAACAAAATTAATACCAATTGTTGATTTTCATCAAAGTCTTCTACTTGCAATTATTATAAAGGTGCTTTCACATATTCGAAAATCGCTACGGAAATGCTCCGTAGCTACTCCGTAGCAAATGTGTTGATTTTGCTGCGGCGCATCGTAGCTGTTCCGTAGCACCTCCGTAGCAAAATCAAGATGAGTTTGATTTTGCTGCGGCATTCTCATGATTTTCCGCCGCAGCTGCCGCAGACGAACAAGAATATGTGAAAGGCTTACGGCATTGCTACGGAACTCCGTAGCGATTTTCGAATATGTGAAAGCACCTTAACAAACCATTGTTTACAATGTATGTCCAATGAGCCTTTTCCACTGTTGGGATGATTTAGTGCCTGATTTTGCCCAACAGAGCACAGTATGTAATCACATTGTTGGCGCTAGTTAACTCTCAATCCTTTTATATGAACACATTTATTTTCCATATAAATCAACAAGTATCCCATGTTATTCCTCTCACCAGACATTACTCAACAATTAACAATCTGCATTAATTTTTTTATTGTAGAAATTAATTACAGTATGTTACTCTGAAATTTTGCACTTTTAGAGGCCAGAAAGTATTGCTAAAAAATTAATCAAAGTACGAGTTTGAACCCACGCTCCTTCCTTTTAAGTCCTATCCCTTTTATTAAAGAATTCACGCCTCTCTCTGTACTTTCAATAATTTTTTAAAAAATACTTCCTGTGCTCTAAAAAATCTGAAAAAAATCAAAATAGCATAATTTAGTACCCTCTTTTCATTTTTAAAATAATAAAAAAATAATAATGCAGGCTGTCCATACTTTGTTTATAAACAATAAGCAGAAAGAAGACCTTGAGTTTGAGTACATATATTGTAAATAATTGTCATACTTTTTTGTCATACAAAAATTTTACACGATTATTTATAATTGAGTACATATAATTTTAAAAATCAGTACAAACAACAGAGTATGTTATTTTTAGAGTATGACTTGATGATTACAAAAAATCTTTATTAACATTAAAATAAAGAGAATATTGCTCAGAAAAAAAAGCATCAAAATTTTACATGACATCATTTTAACTTAACACATAATATTGCAAAATTGAGCACCTTTTTTTTTTTTTTTTTTACTTTTAAGTACATTTAAAATTAATGATAACTGGCCACATTTTGTAAATCATACAGAAACATACATAATTATCTTTACTGTCTATGAATAATTGTATAATGGTCTTAAGCCCCCTTGATATGAGTCAAACGGTATTTAAGGGTGGGGGTAAATGAGACTTCATGAGCTATGCACTCAGCCTACTTTAAAGGGAATGAAGAGTTTAAACAGAGATCCATTTTAGTGGACTGATACATCATGATCTAGAATAAAGTAAACAGTTTTCAAAGAAATTTTACAAATAATTTTGGTCAACAATTAATTTTCAAATTATTTTTCCAATTCATTGCTTTCAGTTTTTATACTATGATAAACATGGCTGTAGCTCCACCAATAAGGATGCTGTCAACTGCTTTAACTCAGAATCTGGGGCTACATGGAATGTGTATATGGAATGGCATCACTTACAGAAATAATGGGGAGGAAGGGGACAAGCCGTAAGCCATGTACAAAAGTGGGATAAATATGTACCACATTAACCAGCATGTAATAAGGAATGTCTTGGGTCTTTTAAATTGTTCATATGTATTTATTATTTTTTCTAAGTAGAAATGTTTTGTTAATACTATTATTTATTAAATTAAGAAGAAAAAAAATTAAGGAATGCAAATTAGAGACCTACGAATATATTGAATTTCACATTATCTGTATGAGTTTGTAACTTTTTTTTCTCAAGATTTTAACAGCATATTGAAAAAAAGCATAGAAAACAAAATTTTTGCAGTAAAAAATTGGTCTCATCAGAAAATTGACCCCAACATTAGAAAGGGATGGAAAAATAAAAACGTCAACCAGTCCTTTAGAAATATGGCAAACACATACTAATTATTACTGTATTTTTTAAAAAAAATAATAAATAAACTATTGGAATGACATTTTTTCCTTTGAAAATTGGAACTTAATAAACAGTCAAAAATAATAATTAATATAAGATATTAAGATCCATGAAAAAAAATAGACTAGACTTTTTTTGGTTTCACCACGACAGCATATTCCGTACCCAAATTTGATTCTGGTGGTATCGGAGGGGGTGGATTTTGATTTTTACGAATCATTCCGTACCCTAAATGAGAATCGTCTGCCGGTCTAAACTCCTGAAAGTTTTCCTGAATAACGTCGTATTCGTTCCACGATATATCGTTTGACGCTTGTGGGGTCGTGGGAGTTGTAACTTGTGGGGTAATTTGTCTGTATTGAGACTTGGCCGCTGCTCTAGTGCTAGCTGGCTGTACTCCACCGAAATGTTGTAATTTATCATAATTTTCATCAATATTTGGTTGATTAATAATCTTACGTGATGTATGAATAGCCTCGTCAGAATTTTGTAATTTTGGTATCTCTTCTTCATCAGACAAGAAACTTTTTTCCGTATGTGTTAATTCATTAACGCCTAATGTTTTCCATGCTTCCTTTCTAAATTCAATACTATCATATGAACCACCAGATGAAGAATTATTAGCAACATTTTCATAGCCAGGTTTAAGTACTTTTAATAAAGCTGGATCTATTACATCTTCAGATAATGTTGTTTTTAATCCTTTACGTGGTGGTTTTGCTGGTTTTTGTTTTGTTAAATGTGTATTTTCTATCGAGTTTGTAAGTTCTTCTACAAATCTCGAAGATGTACTTGTAGGAGATGGTGGTAATGGGGTACGAGAACCAGGTTCCATACTCAAAGCGGCTTGAAGTTGACCATCGCCACAATTTATCATTCCGGGGACTGGGGGAGGGGTGGAAGGTTCGTCTTTACGAACTACCTGACGCCACAACTTCATGCTAGATGAAATACATCTGAATACTTCTTGCATTTGACTATTCTCAAGTTGAAATACACCCTCTCCAGAATTACACTTACGACCTGCTTCAAACGTAATGTGACCTCCACGATAGCCATAACGTCGGATGTACATGAATGGCCAGGTGAACAGAACTCTGTCATTTGGTAATGGTGCTCGGAGTTGAAGGGCATTCTGCGTAACTACCAGCGTGTAGTTGAAGTCTCCGAGACCGCAGCGGATTGACGTCGGAGTGGGAATCACCTTGACGACAAATATGCCTGCGGAAATGTAAGTTGTAGTAAAAATAGTGACCAGAGAAACTTTGTGTCTAATGACCAGAAACTTGACCATAATTTAAGAATCTTCCATGTTTAGTTTCCTAGTAAGGTAGCACCACTGTCTCACATAAACAATATGAATTGTTTATATTAATTATAGTAAAACACTGTAGTTAATAATTCTACAATGAATAAGTGATACATGGGAGGTGAACCATCTTCCCGTGCCACAAACTTAATATTTCCAGGGATTAGTCCCCCCCCCCTCCCCCTTAACTCTTCTCCCATTTTTGCTCATATTTATTTATTTATTTATTTATTTAATTTCTTACAAAAGATTGGAAGAACAAGAAATAATTGCACATCACAGTGAAATTATTTTAATACATACTAAAGCATACCTCGGGGCCTATGCATATCTGACTAATGATGATTACGTAGATTTGATATTTCCAAATAAAAAATGAAATAATGTAGGCAAGTAGATTATTCTCACCTTCTCCTGACGAGCAGTATAGATCATTGTCCTCTTCAATTTCCTCGATTGTATGTGTCGAGCTGTCGTCTTTGAATGCCACAGACTGGAACGCAGCAATCCATTCTAGCATTTCCTGCTCGAATAACGTGGCAAAGTCTTGCGAACCGCTTTTCGTGACAACCTAAACATTACATAGTTGCATTAATATCAAGGATATACAGTGATAAATTATAAATATTACCGTAAAAACATTTATTTGATGTTTTTGTGGATTTGGAGAAATTTTAACACAATTTTCAAGTGTTAAAATTGTTGTTGATTTATTTTTCCAAGCCTCTTCTTCCGTTTCAAATATTTCAATCCTTTCAATGCCATGTTTGCTTGACTTGAATAACTTACAGTATTTCTTATGCCAGGATTTCTGTAAGGAAATGATGATATGAATATTAATACACACAGGCATGACAGCATCATGACCACAAAGTGGTTGTTTTTTTCATACCTTTTTTACAAGAATTCCATGGGGTGGGAACAGTAAAAATCCTTCCTTAAAGGGCGTTTCAACCTCCATTTCAAACACTATTGATAAATCATATTACAATCAGAATTATACTTAGAAAATTAACAATATTTTACAATTTACACCAACTTCCTTGATCACTAGCTCACCACAGACAAAAATCGGACGTTGCTAGGGACAAGGGACCCTTGTCTCGAATCGGGACAAGGCAGTGTTCCGCGCATGCGCACTACGTAACTCTAACTGGCGGCATATTATGCAGTTTTATGCTGCCTTGTCCCGAAGAAAAAGACTCGGGACACGGCACTTTCAAGCCGCGTGAATATGCTACAGCAGCAACATGTTATCTGCCGCGCGTGACGCCGTGAAGTTATCTGAATTAATATATATACACGGGAATTAAAATATAAAACATCAATAAACACTTTAAAGTATTATAATGATATTATAAATTAATATTATTAATGAGATATATATGTTAATTTTATATAATATATTATATATAACAATTAATATATTTAATTAATTCATCATGCATGCTGGAATCGATCGTCCGGCATATGATACAATATAATTATACTATATATTTTTATGATATATATATATATATATATATATATATATATATATATATATATATATATATATATATATATATATATATATATATAATTAATGGGCGTATATTATAATAATTAATTTATTCTCTAGCTGTTATATAGGCATAAAAATATACATAATATATAAACATAATACATTATTCATATACATATATATATATATATATATATATATACATTTTAATTGTATTGAATATATATTACGTTAATTGGAATTTAACTGATCATGGCAATCATCAAGATATATATATTTCATGTATATATATATATATATACAGTATATATAAATATATATATATATATATATTAAATGCTTGAAGATTTTTTATAATTTTAATATTGTATAATAATATAATATATAACCAATTCATTATTTTTATTTTAATTTATATATATTCATGCACATTAAAATATAATACATCGTGTATTAAATTAATTCATACAGTTGCAATGACATATCATATTGTTAACTGCCTTCATGTCTCGATTGCAGACGTGTACCCGGCAGTCTAAAATAAAGCTATTTCAACGTTAAATCGTATATGTTATAGCACTCCCGTGTCCCGAGTGGAGACACGGCAGTTTTTTTATATATAGTGATTTTCAATTTAATAAATTCTATTTTGACTGCCTTGTCTCGATTGCAGACACGGCAGTCTAAAATAAAGCTATTTCAACGTTAAATCCAGGGGCGATCGGTCCATAGATGCGAAGAATGCACTGCATGACCAACACAGATGGGAATGATAGGATTTTTTTTATTGTCTTTTGGTGCTCCAAGCATATAATTTTCATTAGTTTGAATTTATAATTTTGAATAAAATCCCGCTGATCTTATTCTCGCTTATCTTCGTATTTTTTCGCGATTTAAGACTGCGGCCCGAGTGATCGCAGTCATCACTACGTCACTAGAACCGGATCTAGCCAATAGAAATGGCGCAAAATGAGATGGTGGGTGGGGTGGGCTATGGTAAAAATAATAGCTGGTGAAGCGCTGTATTCAGAGCCTCCTCAACCAATCAAAATCAGATGACGAGAAACTTTGATATTCATATTCGAAAATATTTAATATTTTAATAAATAAATAAGTATGTTACTCTTTTAAAATAAAAATATCAATTATGAAATTACCACATTTATTCTAATTTTTAAATTACCTAGTCTGTATAGTCTTATAGTCTCTAGTCTGATTTTTTTGATAGAAAAAATATTCTTTGCAAGCTAGCGCCATATATATGCTGTGTTGCAAAAACGAACTACTTAGTAGTTAGTAAAGTTCGCAAGCTAGTACGGAAGCGCACACGTCTGGTTATGTTCAGTGATGCCTGCGATGTATTTTGCTTGTGTTATGCGTGTCTTATAGTGTATAATTTAGGGAGTTTCTTTAAACTATGTGAAATATACCTAATATAATAAGTTGACAAATTTATTGATAGTTTACCAAAAAGAGCGTCGTCTATATCTATATATGAAATTTTATATTTAGTAAGTTTGTTTTACATTGACATATGGTAGAATAAAAATTATACTTATAATTTAGGAGCAACGGAAAATGAGAAATAAGACTTTATAATTTGCACCGTTGATTAAAAAGAATGAAAAATATATACCTTTAAAAACATTGAAATTAGTAAATTAACTTTTTTTTTTAGAATACGGCAAAAATATTAAAGAAACAAAAACATCATCGATGGTAGCTTCGGTTATAAAAAAGAAATCAAAGTTTTCATTGATTTTTAATAAAATAATACTGGATTGATAATTTTAGGAATCATATAAAACTTTGAATCATGTTTCTGGAATGTTAATTTTGAACTTCAAAATTTATCTGCCACGCCCCTTTTTTAGAAAAAATCGCGCCTGCGGCGGGCTGTACGGGGGGCACGGCCCCCGGACCCCCCTTTGGCATTTTATTCTCGTCGTTTTCAATGCGCATGACTATGTAGTAAGGTCACCGATCGCCACTGGTTAAATCGTATATGTTATAGGACTCCCGAGTGGAGACACGGCAGTTTTTTTATATAGTGATTTTCAATTTAATAAATTTTATTTTGACTGCCTTGTCTCGATTGCAGACACGGCAGTCTAAAATAAAGCTATTTCAACGTTAAATCGTATATGTTATAGCACTCCCGTGTCCCGAGTGGAGACACGGCAGTTTTTTATATAGTAATTTTCAATTTAATAAATTTTATTTTGACTGCCTTGTCTCGATTGCAGACACGGCAGTCTAAAATAAAGCTATTTCAACGTTAAAACGTATATGTTATAGGACTCCCGTGTCCCGAGTGGAGACACGGCAGTTTTTTTATATAGTGATTTTCAATTTAATAAATTCTACTTTGACTGCCTTGTCTCGATTGCAGACACGGCAGTCTAAAATAAAGCTATTTCAACGTTAAATCGTATATGTTATAGCACTCCCGTGTCCCGAGTGGAGACACGGCAGTTTCTTTATATAGTGATTTTCAATTTAATAAATTTTATTTTGACTGCCTTGTCTCGATTGCAGACACGGCAGTCTAAAATAAAGCTATTTCAACGTTAAATCGTATATGTTATAGGACTCCCGTATCCCGAGTGGAGAGACGGCAGTTTTTTTTATAAAAAAAACATATATGATTTAACGTTAAAAAAGCTTTATTTTAGACTGCCGTGTCTGCAATCGAGACAAGGCAGTCAAAATAGAATTTATTAAATTGAAAATCACTATATATAAAAAAAACTGCCGTGTCTCCACTCGGAACACGGGAGTGCTATGACATATACGTTTTAACGTTGAAATAGCTTTATTTTAGACTGCCGTGTCTGCAATCGAGACAAGGCAGTCAAAATAGAATTTATTAAATTGAAAATCACTATATAAAAAAACTGCCGTGTCTCCACTCGGGACACGGGAGTGCTATAACATATACGATTTAACGTTGAAATAGCTTTATTTCAGACTGCCGTGTCTGCAATCGAGACAAGGCAGTCAAAATAGAATTTATTAAATTGAAAATCACTATATATAAATAACTGCCGTGTCTCCACTCGGGACACGGGAGTGCTATAACATACACGATTTAACGTTAAAATAGCTTTATTTTCGACTGCCGTGTCTGCAATCGAGACAAGGCAGTCAAAATAGAATTTATTAAATTGAAAATCACTATATAAAAAAACTGCCGTGTCTCCACTCGGGACACGGGAGTCCTATAACATATACGTTTTAACGTTAAAAAAGCTTTATTTTAGACTGCCGTGTCTGCAATCGAGACAAGGCAGTCAAAATAGAATTTATTAAATTGAAAATCACTATATAAAAAAACTGCCGTGTCTCCACTCGGGACACAGGAGTGCTATAACATATACGATTTAACGTTGAAATAGCTTTATTTTAGACTGCCGTGTCTGCAATCGAGACAAGGCAGTCAAAATAGAATTTATTAAATTGAAAATCACTGTATAAAAAAACTGCCGTGTCTCCACTCGGGACACAGGAGTGCTATAACATATACGATTTAACGTTGAAATAGCTTTCTTTTAGACTGCCGTGTCTGCAATCGAGACAAGGCAGTCAGAATAGAAT
The DNA here is from genome assembly GCA_949825025.1 of Siphlonurus alternatus. Lineage (NCBI taxonomy): Eukaryota > Metazoa > Arthropoda > Insecta > Ephemeroptera > Siphlonuridae > Siphlonurus > Siphlonurus alternatus. The sequence continues at coordinate 17,003,342 of OX463786.1, forward strand.
TTATTAAATTGAAATTCACTATATAAAAAAACTGCCGTGTCTCCACTCGGGACACGGGAGTCCTATAACATATACGATTTAACGTTGAAATAGCTTTATTTTAGACTGCCGTGTCTGCAATCGAGACAAGGCCGGCAGTCAAAATAGAATTTATGAAATTGAAAATCACTATATAAAAAACTGCCGAGTCTCCACCCGGGACACGGGAGTGCTATAGCATATACGATTTAACGTTGAAATAGCTTTATTTTAGACTGCCGTGTCTGCAATCGAGACAAGGCAGTCAAAATAAAATTTATTAAATTGAAAATCACTATATAAAAAAACTGCCGTGTCTCCACTCGGGACACGGGAGTCCTATAACGTATTAACGTTAAAAATGCTTTATTTTAGACTGCCGTGTCTGCAATCGAGACAAGGCAGTCAAAATAGAATTTATGAAATTGAAAATCACACACTATATAAAAAAACTGCCGTGTCTCCACTCGGGACACGGGAGTGCTATAACATATACGATTTAACGTTAAAAAAGCTTTATTTTAGACTGCCGTGTCTGCAATCGAGACAAGGCAGTCAAAATAAAATTTATTAAATTGAAAATCACTATATAAAAAAACTGCCGTGTCTCCACTCGGGACACGGGAGTGCTATAACATATACGATTTAACGTTGAAATAGCTTTATTTTAGACTGCCGTGTCTGCAATCGAGACAAGGCAGTCAAAATAGAATTTATTAAATTGAAAATCACTATATAAAAAAACTGCCGTGTCTCCACTCGGGACACGGGAGTCCTATAACATATACGTTTTAACGTTAAAAAAGCTTTATTTTAGACTGCCGTGTCTGCAATCGAGACAAGGCAGTCAAAATAGAATTTATTAAATTGAAAATCACTATATAAAAAAACTGCCGTGTCTCCACTCGGGACACGGGAGTGCTATAACATATACGATTTAACGTTGAAATAGCTTTATTTTAGACTGCCGTGTCTGCAATCGAGACAAGGCAGTCAAAATAAAATTTATTAAATTGAAAATCACTATATAAAAAACTGCCGTGTCTCCACTCGGGACACGGGAGTGCTATAACATATACGATTTAACGTTGAAATAGCTTTATTTTAGACTGCCGTGTCTGCAATCGAGACAAGGCAGTCAAAGTAGAATTTATTAAATTGAAAATCACTATATAAAAAAACTGCCGTGTCTCCACTAGGGACACGGGAGTGCTATAACATTTACGATTTAACGTTGAAATATAGCTTTATTTTAGACTGCCGGGTACACGTCTGCAATCGAGATATGAAGGCAGTTAACATGCAATATGATGTCAACTGTATATGAATTAATTTAATACACGATGTATTATATTTTAATGTGCATGAATATAAATTAAAATAAAAATAATGAATTGGTTATATATATATATTATATTATACAATATTAAAATTATAAAAAATCTTCAAGCATTTAATATATATATACTGTATATATATATTCATGAAATATATATCTTCATGATTGATCAGTTAAATTCCAATTAACGTAATATATATTTAATACAATTATAATGTATATATATATATGTATATGAATGTATCATGTTTATATATATATTAATGTATATTTTTATGCCTATATAACAGAATAAATTGATTATTATATACGCCCATTAATTATATTTATATATATATCGTAAAAATATATAGTATAATTATAATATTGTATGCCGGACGATCGATTCCAGCATGCATGATGAATTAATTAAATATATTAAAATTGTTATATATAATATATTATATAAAATTAAAAATTAACATATATATCTCATTAATAATATTAATTTATAATATCATTATAATACTTTAAAGTGTTTATTGAAGTTTTATATTATTTTAATTCCCGTGTATATTTTAATTCTGAATATTAATTCAGATAACTTCACGGCGTCACGCGCGGCAGATAACATGTTGCTGCTGTAGCATATTCACGCGGCTTGAAAGTGCCGTGTCCCGAGTCTTTTTCTTCGGGACAAGGCAGCATAAAACTGCATAATATGCCGCCAGTTAGAGTTACGTAGTGCGCATGCGCGGAACACTGCCTTGTCCCGATTCGAGACAAGGGTCCCTTGTCTCTAGCAACGTCCACAAAAATCACAAAAACTGCATAATATGCAACGTTGCCATGTGTCATTGAAGGCCACAGGAAATTCCGGCCATGAAATTATCTTTGAGTCACATTTCCAGCACATTTCTTATCACTTTTAGAGCGAGTTTGAAAATTAAATTTAATTAATATAAAACTTAATGTACTAATTTTATATAAATTATGTAGTAATGTGGAATAAAATATGAGAAATTTGTAAAATAAATTATTTTTTACAGGCTTGATTTTATTTCAAAACTACGCGGCATATTTTATAAAATAAAATTTGTAATTACATTGAAATAGGAAAATTATTTAATGAAAATAAACTTAAATTACATAAATAAAAGTAAAAGATTACATTTTAATCATACAGAACTAGTTTTTATTAATTTAGCTTGAGGGCAAAGATTATCTATAAAAAATCTGGCAACGTTGCAATTGTCGTCTGCTAATCATGGCAGCTGGAAAGCAAGTGAATTTAAGTGCTTTATATGCGGATTTAAACCGCTATGGTGCTAATGGAGATTATGATAGAGCATTAAAAACTTGTAATAAAAGTAAGTATATTTAATTTCATTTGTTGACCTTAACAGAATGGTCACAATTCTGAGAAATTCATCCATATGTTATGCCATGTCAACAGTGTCAACACGCCCCCTTCCACCTGCAAGTTTTGTGCTGTACGTGTTTATAATTATATAATAATGACAGGTTCAAGATAAATTGGAGATAATTATTAATTTTAATGTTGCATTTGTATTTGCAGTCTATGTGCACAATCCTTGAACTACAATTCATTGAACAAAATTCTTCCTAACACCATCATCAGCTGCACTGGGTTTTACCACTTATTAAGAGACCCCCTAAAGCAACTTCGATGGCTTACCAAAACTGCTTTGGCATTTATATTTCTCGTCGATTTTGCATTTTGAAATATAGAGGGACTCATATATTACGGTACAAATCATGTGAGTGTATTATTACAGTGTTAAATTAATGAAACAAAACAAGGTTTTTCGACGCTCTGTCAGTCCGACATTTCTATTCGCCACTAGCTCTACAGATGAAAAACAGCGTTGCAAACCGTATTGTGTGAATTGCACTATATTTTCTTTCCTTCGAATGCTATGAAAATGTAATTTCGACAACCACGATAAGGTATATAATATAAGCTTCGTTATTGCTCACTAAAAAAATATATTGCGCTGTTTATTTTCCATGTATTAATATGCAATACGTGAAGTTTTAACGGCATGAGACATGTTTGTATTGTATTCAATATTGTTAGAGATATTTTTTCATGTTGGTATTTAAAAATTTGTTCCGCTAGGCTTGCACGAGTGTTTGTTCCAAGTTTAGTTCAATTTTTGCTATGTTGGTAGCACTGGTTTATTTTTTGAGATTGAGGTAGGTCGATGATGCGGTTCACTCTTTTGCACTGCAGCTCACGAGTAAGATGCATTATGTAGTTACTGTTAACGTAAATAACGGGTGCTACCCGCGCTGGGACCCCTGCGGCCGGAGGAAGGTACACGTCCTGCGAATGCTGCGATGGTATTTCGCTATCTCCAATCATTTAATGAAAGTAAGTGATATTTTATTTTCAATATTAAAAAATAAAAATTTTATTCGTCGCTGTGTCTCGTACGTGTGTGTTTTTGTTAATTTCTTTCACGTGCGATTTTCGTTTAGTGAGCGATATAGAAAAAAATTATAATTTTTGCACTGAATCATGACGATCATATAATCGCCTTAATTACGTCTGAATTATTGGATTGCATGCCATCGATACCATTATTATCATAATGTACGACACTTTAAAATATTAAGTATTCCATATCGTATAATTATTGTATATAATATAATATATAATGAATATATTATTATACATACGAAAGTAATTTATTGGTTACATTTTTTATATAATATGTCTATTTTTTTTTTTTTTTTTCCATTGTTCCTGAATGTTACAATTGTAATGGATTTTAAGACTGGTTCCATACATACAAGTAATATTCATGCGACTTTAGCTTTTAGGAAAATAAAGTTTATATTTTATTATTATCATGTATATTACATATTATATTAAATTTATAAAACAATCAAAATACAGGTATGCAAGCATAAATTAAAATTCACTTGCATGCATGCCGCATTATTTTTACCTTTTCCTACGACGCGATCACTATTTTATAATTTTTACTATAGCATTTTTACACAGCGCTCCCTCTTTTCATGTAGTATATACTTTCATGCATTTAATCTTCGAAAAAGCTCGATTTAATTAAGTGATGATTTTTTTTCGATATTAAAAAAAGGATGTATTATTATATTATATTGCTGTCACATTTTTCTCCATGCGAGTACACTTGCATGCATGCCGCATTATTTTTACTTTTTCACTATACGACCGAATTAAGACACGATTATGGCAACATTACAGCGTGCGCTTTTATATACATGTGAAAATATACTTCGAGAAGCTCGATTTAAGTGATACTGTAAGTGATATTTTTCAATAATATTAATAAAATATTTATATATTATCACTGTCACTTTTTCTTTCCACGCGCGTATACGTTACGTTTTGAAAAAAATTATATAATAGAAGTCATTGCAATTTTTGCATAAATATATAAACATCGCCGCCTTTGCATCGCATCGTATATATACATATAATATACATATAATAGTATAAATTTAGAAACGGTTTTAAATGAAGAACCTACGAGTGCATGCGATGCGATATGAAATTAGTGTGCGCGTATACGTGTGATCGCATAGGTTCTTAATTTTCTTATCATATATATACGCTGCGAAATCATGCGATCCTGTGTGAGGCAGCCCTTATGGCGCGAAGTGACGAATTCCAGCAGGAGGTGCCACACCTCCTCTGCAGCTGCAACTCCGACGACGGTGGTGGCATTTGTGGGGAGACCAAAAGGAGTATTTTTTTTTTCATGGGGGAGACCGGGGAAAGACGAACTGCATCAGTTTTTCATGTATTTTTTTTTTTAATATGTATCGTGCAATGCTTTAACTCATACTATACCAGCTAGGTTGCCTTTTGCAGACGATCCGATTTTTTTTTGAATATTATGAATAATTAAGTTTTTATATATATTTCTGCATGCTTTTTTTTTACGTCACGTCACTTTTTTTTTTAAAAAATGTTTAATTTTATTGCAAGCGAAAATATCTTGTTTTCAAAAGTTCCTTTTGATGTTACTCACTGGATTTTGAGACATTATGCAGCGTTAGTACTCTCTTGCATGTGGAATAATTTGTTCATGCATTTAAATCTCCACAACAAAAAGAAAGAATCTTAGGATGGAAATGATCATGCGATGCATTATTTTAATATATTTAATTTTATTCAATGCAATGCAAATAATATCAAATTTTATAATTTATATGTAGTATTTAGTAATATGCATAAGTTATAAAAATTAATTAAAAAATGAAATATATTTTTGAACGCGAGTGTATAATAAATAATTATATATTTTTTTTTATTGGTCACTTAATTTACAAATCAACCAAGGTTATACGGTGTTTGCTTGGCTTTGTTGTTGTTTACATTCATCAGTAGGTACTTAGGGGGAACTGGAATCACTTGATTTATTGCTCCTAATTTAACATATTTTTAATTTTTTTTAACAATAATTTATACGTAAGAAATGAATATACATAACTTGAACATATATATTTTTTTTATTTTACCTAGTTTCTTTATCATTATTCTTTGTTGTGCCGTTTCCCCCTCGTATTCAAAAGTCCGCGGGGAAAGCAATGGTCGGTGATTGGCTGATTTTTTTTCAGAATGTTAGGGTCAATATCAGTGCATAAGTGTCGTAAAATGGTCATTATTGACGTGAAATTTGGAGTCGATTTACATTTTATTTAATGATTTATTGTATTTTTCACAGATATCATTGGCAAATATTGCATTTTTTTCCATTTACTTGACATTTCAATCTATCAAATAAAATAATTGTCAAAGGTGTCACAATCGTCATATCGCAGAAAATAAATAGTTTTTGGTATGCTACTACCATGTTAAATAGGTGCTTTTTGCCTACATTCACGTGACGTCATGTTTTTGTGACGTATGGTGAAAGACCCGTATACACAATATATAACATACAAGCATGAAATGTTTATAATAATTAATATACAACATAATATAACAATATATTTCACCGTTATTATGAACTGCTTAAACAATCGCGATGCATTTTATTTTTGGAATTTTCTTATAATAGTTCAAGAATTTGTTGTTTAGGCAACTCGCCATACTTTGAAGCTGAACAAGTTGCCTATCCTTGTGGCGTTAATATTTCTCTTCATGAATTTTATAATGAGTAAAATTATTTGATTATTTTTATATAATATATTAGCAATAATAATTTTTTATATATTAATTATATCAAATTCACATTGACGAGCGTAAATAAATCGCAATTTTTTTTTACTTTACGCTCTTCTATTTTTTTTTTTTTTAAATTTATTTTTTATTTTGCATTTCAGAGATGCCGGACCGTATTATTTACACTTTATACAATGCCTTCTTATAGAGCAGCCAGTGATTTATAAATTTTATAATACATATTATTTGAGTGGCAGGAAATTTTAATTCGCATCTTTGGGGGAAGGGGGGGGGGGAGTCACACGTTACAGCATGCAACATCACAGCTTCTTCATGGCCATGAAAGCTTCAAAGGAGACTTTACAGGGCTCCCTGCCACCGTGGTTCACAAGCTCACAGCATGGCTTGCAGCTAGTGACGCCACAATGTCTGCATGGTGGGCCATGTGTTTTAACACATGGTTTGCAAAGATAGGGGAAAACGGCAATGTTGTCAATTTTTGGTTCCTCTCTGCCTCATTCACTGTTGTCGTGTTGTTGTCAGTGACAGCTAGTGTGCACTTGACAACCGCGCTTGTTTACGTGCAGTAGCCATCATCCACAAAAAAAATGTCGTATCTCTATAAGCATGCTTTTGCCATTACATTTTGCTGTAACTTTGAGAAAATATTTAAGATTTTTGCGTTCACGTCGGTTTTTAAAATTTTGTAGAAGGTCATTTTTATATTACTTACAGGAATTCAATTTGATAATTAAATAAAGTAAATAATTAATTAATTTTTGTTTAGGCAACTCGCCTTACTTCGAATCTGAAAAAGTTGCCTAATTTCGTGGTGCTAATATTTCTCTTTGTATTCGGGTTTGTGATTTATAATAATGTTACTATATTATATTATTATAATATTTTTATAATTTATAATGAATAAAATTATTTGATTATTAGCAATAATTATTTTTTATATTAATTATATCAAATTCACATTATAGAGCGTGAATCGCAATTTTTTTACTTCACGCTCCTCTATTATTGTTTCTTTTTTTATTTTGCACTTTTCAGAGATGTATGGTGATCATGCATAAAAATTAGATAACATTCGACTTTAAAAAGACGCTTGTCGCCTCAGAGCGTGCCCGTGCCTCGGGACAGGCGCCTGGCCGCTATACGGGTCTTTCACCATACGTCACAAAAACATGACGTCACGTGAATGTAGGCAAAAAGCACCTATTTAACATGGTAGTAGCATACCAAAAAGTATTTATTTTCTGCGATATGACAATTGTGGTACCTTTGACAATTATTTTATTTGATAGATTGAAATGTCAAGTAAATGGAAAAAAATACAATATTTGCCAATGATATCTGTGGAAAATACAATAAATCATTAATTAAAATGTAAATCGGCTCCAAATTTCACGTCAATAATGACCATTTTACGACACTTATGCACTGATATTGACCCTAAGATTCTTAAAAAAAATCAGCCAATCACCGACCATTGCTTTCCCCGCGGACTTTTGAATGCGAGGGGGAAACGGCACAACAAAAAATTATCATAAGAAAACCAGGTAAAATAAAAAAAATGTATATGTTCAAGTTATGTATATTAATTTCTTACGTATATATTATTGTTAAAAAAAATTAAAAATACGTTAAATTAGGAGGAATAAATCAAGTGATTCCAGTTCCCTCTCAGTACCTACTGCTGAATGTAAACAACAACAAAGCCAGGCAAACGCTATATATAATTATATCCTTCTTGGGACGCGCGTAGCCGCCCGCTTGGGCCGTGCGAGCGCAGTACGTATGAGCGACCAGGCTCCAAGCGGCCGCGGCGCGAGCACGTCCACATGGACGCAGAATTTGGAGCTGACCAACAAACTGTCCAACAAGCTGTTGCAGCAGCCGATATAATTATGGGAGACTATGGGATAGAAACCATATAAAAAATTGGAGTTCAAAGTCTCAAAAAAATTCTAGTTTTATGCAATGAAAGATGCATATGTGAATGCTTTGGAAGGGAATTTTTTATATTTTTCTAATTATTTATGTATTGTTAAAATTGGTTCATATATAAAAAAAATATGTGTTTTCACTTCTTCAATTTCGGGGTCCCCCCTTCCCGCCCCTTCCACGTTTCGCTTTCCCGGTTTCTTCCGATTATATGAGTAAAATTATTTGATTATTAGCAATAATTCTTTATTATATTAATTATATCAAATTCACATATTAAAGAGCGTAAATCGCAATCTATTTACTTCCCGCGCTTCTATTTTTTTTTTTTTTTTTTTTTTTTTTTTTTTATTTTGCATTTTTCAGAGATGCTTGGTGATCATGCATAAAAATTTTATAACAATCGACTTTAACAAGACTTTTGTCGCCTTAGAGCATGGCCGTGCCTCGGGACAGGCGCCTGGCCGCTATTTCCACAACATTATTATGTTGCATTATTTTTACGTTTTGACTATAATAATACGACCGGATTACGACGCGATTACTATTATATTTTACAACATTACAGCACGTGCTCTGACATGTAAAAATATATACGCCGAGAAAATAGATTTAAGTGATAAGTGATTTTTTTTTCAATAGTATTAAAAAAATATATATTAATTTATTAATTATATTTAATCGCTATCACTTTTACGTATTATTTTGAAAGAAAAATTACAATAGATGTCATTCACCTTGCCCTGTGTTATTCTTATGGGGCACGGTGATTAACAAGGCTGCAAAGGGAAATTTTCCGAGGCGACGACTGTACACTTTATCAAGTTTTTTTTTTACCTAGAAGACTTCTTTCTGTTCGCGAGCAACTTATAGTGGCGGGTCAACGTGTACACCGGGGGGTGCTTGGTATGGTAGAGAAGGCGTTATAAAGTGTGATAATTGATACGTTGCAGGGGTAGAATGAACAGTCTGTTGTTTCTTCCAGCGTAAGCTAGTATATGGGAAAACGCGAACTATGGAGTTCCTTAATAATGCAGTTGCAGTCACATGGGGGAGCAGAGCTGAGTGGGGATGCATGTAGAGCAGTGTTACAGCCAAAGACTTCCGGAAGTCTTTGGTTACAGCATGCAACCATGCAGCTAGCTAGCTAGACCACTGCAGTATGATGCCACAAAGTCTGCATGGTGGGCCGACACATGGCCCACGCTCCCCTAACCGATGAAACGCTGACGTCAGAGTCATGTACGTGTTTTGGACAACTGCAGAGGAGCCGTGACTACAATGCGGCGGCGATCATGCATAAAAATTATATAACATTCGACTTTAAAAAGACGCGTGCCGCCTCAGAGCGTGGCCGTGCCTCGGGACAGGCGCCTGGCCGCTATTTCCACATAAATATCCTTTTTGGAGCGCGCGCAGCCGCCCGCTTGGGCCGTTCGAGCGAAGTATGAGCGAGAAGGCTCCAAGCGGCGCGGCGAGCACGTTCATGGACTCAGCAGAACTTGGAGCTGACCAACAAGCTGTTGCAGCACCCGATATAATTTATGGACGGGAAATTATATAAATGCATGGGATAGAAACCATAAAAAATTGGAGTTCAAAGTTTCAAAAAAATTCTAGTTTCAATATAAGATGCATGTGAATGCTTTGGAAGGGAGTTTTTATCTTTTTTCTAATTATTTATGTATTGTTAAATTTGGTTGATATAAAAAAAAAAAATTGTGTCTTCACTTCTTCAATTTCCGAGGCTGCTCTGGCTGCCCCCGCCAACTGGCCAAATTGGCGCTAGGGTGGGGGAACATGTGTTCTGGCTGCCTCCGCCAGCTGGCGCTAGTGTGCAGGACATGTGTTCGTAATACCAACTCTTTAGTGAAAAATCAACCAAATAAATCAATTATAAATAATTATTAAAATTAATAAAAATTCATCTCTCAAAGTGTTCATTTGCATCTTATACATTGATTCTAGAATTTTTTTGAGACTTTGAACTTCAAGGGGGTGGGTCTCTTAAGGTGGTGGATGACCCTGCACTGCTGCACCAGCAACCAGCATTGAGCATGAGGCATATTATTATGTATGCATACACTGGAGGCCAAGCTATATGCATACCTCCCATCAAACACGAGTGCCGCCAGCCTATGAAGTAGCGTAAAGTCAAGTGACGTTGCAACATAGTGCAGCGCCGCTATTGTTCAGCTGCAGATGCTTATACCACCAAAATGGCAACGCTGCACTTTTTCATTGGCTCGCGGCATCCCTTTGATGAGAAACTTAGCGTGGCCTTCAGTGTACAGTCAACACCAAATCTAATGCGAAAAACTCGGGGATTCCAGAAGCAACTCTGTGCTCGTAAGGGCCGGGACCATTAGCTAGCATACAATGATGAGGGTTGGTATTATGGTAACCTTTGATCTTGTTTATGACTTAAAGAGGAGTCAGCGAGTTGAGTGCGCAGTGCATGACGGGAATGACGTCACGCACTATATATGTGCATACGAAAAAGTTACGTCGGCTCCTCAAAAGCTGCGCAGTAGAAATTTATGCAAGTTGCGCAATACGAGCATCTGCTGAAGTTATATAGTGTTGTTGATCCCGTTGATCCAGTCAGCTGTTAACCCGTAGACCGCAACATTTGAAATGAAAATTTGCCTCGGATTTTGGTATTGTATCAGAATTTTCTCAAAATTTTTATGAAGGGCTAATAAAGGTTATGACTTTTTCTGATTCACCATAATATGTTCTATCTTAGAATATTTTTTAAACACATTTTACGGGAGATTGCGAAAGAAATTAAAGTTCGAATAAAAAAGAAGCCACGTTTTTCGAGCGTTAGCATGGAGTAGATGGACGAAGTCATCGACCTTTAGACCCAAATGCTCAGAATTTTTACGAAGGACGGTCTCAACTGATTTCAGATGCTTATTTATAGTGCTCCAAAGTAACTTTTTACATGCAAGAGAATGAGCTTTACCATCGGTCAATTTTTCGCTCACTCTACTTTAATTACACTTTTATTTCTCTCGTTGTTCCCTTAAAACCAAGGAAAAGCAATAAAGTAATTCATAAATGTCTTAAATAACATCAAAGATCGCCAAGCTGTCAACCCTTATCATGAGTGATCATCATCGGCTCATCATCGTGATGGTCCCAGCTCTTACAAACAGAGAGTTGCCTCCCCGAGATTTTCGCATTAGATTTATGGAAGGCTATTTTTATTTAAGAACTTGTACATATTGCATACAGTAAATTCATGGCTTCATGGTTCTCCAGGCTTTCTTCATCACTAAAGTATTTGGCTCATTGATATAAAGTAGAGGTGTCTATCCTGACTAAGGTTTTCCACTGTTCCCTCAGTCTCACCTCAGCAAATGCTGGTACAAACAACAGGTCATGGCCACCATCCTTCCCCTCTCTTATCCCTACCCATTACCCCGCCTTGAGCTACAAGCTCATAGGGGTGTATCCTTGTAAAAGAAAAATAAAATACTGTATGCACTGTATTTATACATGCCTACGCACAGTATACATTTTGCCTTGAGGTAAGCAGATTTGAGTCACAGCATTGCTGATGCCAAGACAGCTCAAGCTATGAGCATAATATTTGCGCATTGTTGCCATCAAAATTTTGCTTTGTTGTTAATCTTTCATCCTGCTTTCTTTTTTCAGTTCTGCATGAATTTCCAGAGGAAGAAAAAGCCTACCATTGCAAAGTTGTAAGCTTCATTCAACTGTCAAAATTTCAAGAAGCTATTCAATTTCTTGGGAAGAATGCCAAGCTTGCTGCGTGAGTATAAAATACAATACTGAAGGTGCATATTGTATGATAGCTTCTACTTCCACTTCGTAGAAAATCATTAAATTGCTGATAAGAAGCTAATTTGTCATTTATTTATTTATTTATTTATTTATTTATTTATTTATTTATTTATTTATTTACTTATCTATCATTAAAATTTTTTTTTTTTTTTTTATTTACTGTACTTACAGTATTTTTTCCACTCTATGAATATTGTACTTTGAGTTTGTTTGTTTTTTCTTCGTTGATTCTGACAGAATTTTCAGTGGTGTGGTGTTCTATTTGTTATACTGTATACTGTACTAAAATGATATGTTACGTTATTTCAGGGGACTGGTGTTCGAGAAGGCGTACTGTCAATACAGACTAAACCAGCCCCAAGAAGCTCTGAAAACCGTCAACGCTGTCTCAAACCTCACCCCCAAACTGAAGGAGCTTAAGGCTCAGATCCTCTACCGTTTAGAAGAGTAAGTTATTTTAAATTAATATTTTCTGATGTAAATTTGCTAATAAAGATTTTATCAAAATTTGATTTCTGTATTTGTAGTTGTGTTATACCCGTTACCAGACCTCTGTGATTTATCTGATGATTTGTTTCAGGTTTGAGGAGTGTTTTGACGTTTACCGTGACATCATCAAGAACACCACAGATGATTACGAAGATGAGAGGGAGACAAACCTGGCAGCCGTCATCGCAAATCTCGCCATCGAGGGATCTGTAAGTTCTTTTTTTTTTTTTTTTTTTTTTTTTTTTTTTCACAAAAATTTTACTCGTTAGCATCCAGACAAAATTATATTGAACTGAACACATTCTTAAGTTTAGTTCAAACCTGCAACCGAGTATTAACATAATTTTCTTGTGTGCATATAATAGATAGAGTGCAAAGATAAGCTACTCTGATCTTTTTATAGTTGGGGAAACTATTTTAAAACTTTTTTGAAAGTACAGATCATTTTCTGGCAGCATCAGGCATCTCCTTAATCAATTTTCTATCTTTTATTTATGATTAATTTGACATTCATTGACTTACAAATTGATTGACAGACTCGGGAGCTACCGTCCCTGCGAGAGAGCACCTATGAGCTGACCTACAACGCCGCGTGCCGCCTGCTTGGTCGCGGCCAGCTGCCTGACGCGGAGAAGAAGCTGCGAGCTTCCGAGAAGCTCTGCCGAGAAACTCTGGAGGAGGACGGAGTGGCTGAGGAAGACGTGGAGGACGAGCTGGGCATCGTCAAGTGAGTCAGGGCTGCCAACCATGGGGGGATTCTCATGGAGTTTATATTTACTGTAGGGATGTAGGTTGGGTTATTAGTTCTGCATACAGTAAACACTTGTTATTACGTAACTTGTTATAAGGTAAAAACTCGATATTGAGTAACGGAATAAAGGTCCCATAAAAAATAATTAGTATTGCAGGTATAGGAAAAACTTTGATATAAGGTATACTCAATATAAGGTAACCTTAATTTCCTGGGTCCCTTGACTTGACGTAATAACAAGTTTTTACTGTATTAGTTACTTCTTGAACTTGTATGCAGTACAATACTTAGATTTAAGGCTTATTGAAGAATGTACATAATGTATCAACATACGGTATTAGCAAAATAGGTTTACTGTGTGAAAATTTAATTTATTGTATTGCTAACATGGATATATAATATATAGTAGTTATTATTCAATTAAAACTGTTTATAATTCTGGATTGTCCAGTGTATTGTATGCAATATGTAGTTAGTGTAGTACTTAATAATTACTATTTCTAATTTTTATAAACCCTTGAGGATTTGCAATCACTAAATTTTCCTTATTTTTGTTACAGAGTACAACTTGGTTATTGTTTACAATCGCAAGGCCGTGAAAAGGAAGCTCAAGCAATTTACAATGCAGCATTGAAACAAAAACCAGACGATATTGCTCTCGTTGCCATCGCTAGCAACAATCTTGCTACCCTCAATCGAGAACAAAACGTTTTCGACAGCAAGAAAAGACTTCGTTCTGCCGCTGCTGATGGGCTTGAAAACAAGTTGACGACACGTCAACGCCGGGCGATTGCCGTCAACCAGTGTTTGTTGTCTGGGTTGACAGGACCAGCTGACCAATGTTCTACGTTATGTGAGAAAGTGACCAAGAGTCATCCTTCAACGGCAATAGAGTTAGTCTTGGTCAGAGCAACGGCACTTGCTAGAGAAGGAAAAGTGGCTGAGGCAGCTAAGTTGTTGCAAGAACAAGCTAAACAAAATCCAGATAAGAAATTAGATCTAAAGTTAGCAGCTGTACAACTTTTCCTTGTTGAGGTGTGTATTAAATTGATATTATGTGTAGAATAATTGTTAGGTTTTAGTAATAATGCCACTTGTTATTTTCCAATGGTACCTTTAAAATGTTTTTACACTAAAAAATAAAAAAAAATGTCTGATCAAGTAAAAACATATAAACAGTACACTGCTTTTATAAATAGGAACAAGTTTTTTAGTTATTAATTTTTTATATATTTTTTTAGATGCTGATTTGACTAAATTTGATTAACAGTCATCACAGTCCCAATGATATTCTTCAAATTTATATCTTCTGGGATTATTATTACATTACATGATAATAATGTAATACAAATTTAATGTTGTTTATGTTTATAACACAAAAAATTCAAAAACTTGATCCTAATTTGCATTTTTTTTTTCCTTTTTTTTCTTTTTTTACATTTTCTCAAAAATTAAATTATATATATTTTTTTTTATAAAATTAACCCAAAGAGATGAGAACAATTTACTGTCTGCTACGGATGATGCCAGTAACTCTTAAGTAGCACAATGATTTTCTAAAGAGCTTATGTAGCCAAATATTCAGTGTTCTCAGAAAATAAGTGTTTAGAAAGTATTGGCACAATGTCAAATAATTCTTAATAAATTTTCTTCCATTTAGCTCCCAATTTTACATTTACAAGATTTGTTCGTTAAATTTTTTAAATGTACTGAATGTGTTATACTAATTAAGTTTTGTAAATATTTTAATTGGCTTATTTCTTCAGAATTATGAAAATAAAGTGTAATTAAATAAAATTAAAAAATGTAAATTGAAGTTAAGCAGAATTGTAAGAGAACTAAAACAAAGTAAGAAAAGTATATTAATATGCCTACCTGATTTTGGAAGCATATTACGCTTTTAAATAACATTTTCTGACTGCTTACTTACTGGCAGAATCTACAGTAAATTGTTAAAGTCTTCATAAGAAACACTTGTGTGGACAGGAATATTTCACGAGCTCAAACGCTGTGTCTTGTTACTCAGGGTGACCGTAAGGGAGCATGTGGTGTCCTCCGTGACCTTGGGGAGGCGACCTTCAGCGCGGGGGTGGTGAGCGCCCTGGTGACCCTCCACCTTGCAGACAACGACCGGACGTCAGCCTCGGCAGTGCTCAAGGATGCAGTCGAGTGGTACCGCAAGAACAAGGTACAGTCAGCTTTTCTTAGAGCATCTGCAGAGCTATCCAAAGCTAATTGTAAAATTAGCATACTGAATTGTTCCCAAATGTTTTTATCACAACCAGTTTGACCAATTTGCTTCAAGTTTTCTAATTTTCCAATGCACATAAACCTAAAATATCGAGAAATGGTCTGAAAGTGCCCCCAATATTTAATAAAACTAAAATATATTCACCATTTACAAATAAATAAATAAAATAAATAAATAAAATAAATAAATAAAAAAAAAAACAGTCTAAATTTACATACCGTTTTGTTAAAAATACAACTGTCATTAAAATTGGATCATACTGTAGCTAATCATGTTTTTTTCACATATTTTAATCAGTGTTGTAACTGGACTGTAACAATGTTCCACAGAAGGGCGGCAGTGGTTCTGCAGACCTCGGCATGTTGTGGCGGCAGGCGGCTGACTTCCATCTCCGGGGAGGGGAGCCAGAGGTCGCAGCTCGAAGTCTCGAGGAGTTGCTACGCCTCAACCCTGCAGACACCAAGACCCTGGCACAGCTGGTCATCGCCTACGCTCAGGTAACCAAACGTAGTCACATAGTTTTCTCTACAATCTTTATTATTTAACATATAAATGTTGCTATTTTAATATTGAATTTCTCTCGATTACATGCAGTATCCTTCATATTGGAATGTATATGAGATATACATATGTACATATGAGAAATGTATATGTGTATTAATATGAGATGTTGTTTTGCAGTTTGACCCAAAGAAGGCGAAGGAACTCAGTAAGAAGCTGCCTGCGGTGGGCGAGCTTGCCCAGGGTACAGACGTTGATGCCCTGGAGACCTCTAGCTGGATCATGGGCACCAAGGTCATCAAGAAGGTCACCAAGGTCGAGCAGAGCCCAATGACCGGGTCAGTACCAATCTAGCACCAAGGCGGTGACACTAGAATGTTAATTGCTATTGTAATTTTACCTTGTGGGTTAATCCAGTTTATTTAAATTCCCTCAATTTTTCTTTTGTATTTTTTTTAACTAATTTTTTGTAAATTTCCAATTTTTTCTCTGGTGGTTTCAATTATTATTAGTACAGTATGGTATGCTTGTTACCATTACAAACATTGTTAAAACTTAAAAATTGTAGATTAACAATTAAAAATAAGTACTAATTGTGGTTACAGAGGCGACACTGGTGACAAGAAGAGCAAGAAGAAACGTCGCAGGCCGGGCAAGCTTCCCAAGAACTACATCATTGGTGAGGTGTCTGACCCTGAGAGGTGGCTACCCAGGTATGAGAGGTCTGGATACCGTCGCAAGAAGGACCGCAGGGTCAAGGAGGTGGTCAAGGGATCACAGGGGACCACCGCGGGAGCCAGCGATCAATAGTAAGTAGCGAGGGATGGTTAAATGTCAGGCACGAAGCATTAGACCATATTTAGAACCAAATTTTATCATTTAATTCAATTTCAGTCATTTGTCAACTTAAATTACTCAAAATGAAGTCTTAACTCTTTGTAAATGCCTACAGTACTGGTTTTTATATTCATCTCTGTATGTCTATTATGTATACATATACAGTGCTTTTAAAACAGAATGAACTTCAGAAGAAGACAGAGCTTTTCTTTTCTTTTTTAATGTATTGAAAATAATTTAAAATAATGTGAAGTTGTGAACTATTTTCAGACACAAAATAAAATACTACAGTACATTAAAACAAATTGATTGCTACCTTAATTTATTAGCATAATTTGTGTACTGTTTTTGTAAAAAAATGAAACCCGCATAATTAAAAATGTGTTCTAATTCGTCTCTACTTTTTCAGTGACATGTCTGGTCGCAAGGCCTCCCCAGCCACCCCCAACAGCCCTGAACAAGGTGCCATCCCCAAACAACCAGCTGGCGCTGGGAGAAAACCTCAACAGAAGAAAAAGGGAAAGAAGGGAAAATGGTGAAGACAATAAATGCTTGTTTTCAATAAAACTTATTTACACTTTATTTTTTTTTCGAAGTGTCTTATTTTACAATTCCAGCTGTATGAAAGAATTTATTATTGTTTATCATACATTTTAGTAACAGTGTATTTATTTTGAAAATAAAATTTATAGGAAACTTTCAGATATTTTACAGGAGATCAGAAATGAATCAATTTATAATTTTTATGATGTAAGTACAGTACATAAAACTTGTGAAATATTGCCTCAATTCATACATTTTTGAAAGGAACATTGAAACATAGGAAAAAATATTGAATTTTTAATATAATTTTGAAGACATTACAAATATATGACATGCAGTGTATAGTACTAATTTGATTATAAATTTAGAAGTAATATAATAATATGGAAATTAAGTATTTAAGTATAAGCTTAATAAAATGATACAATGTCAGTCAAGTTTAATTAAAGAAAAATTAATTTAAAATCAATTTTTTATTGTCAATGAAGTTGAAATTATAGGCAAATTAATTGTACTCTGGATTATACTAGTTATATTTCTGAAAATGTGTGGCATACATATTATCAACAAAGATTTAACATAATAAAATACACAACTAATTTTGTTATACTAGACATGGGGGGAAAAAACTAAACAGAAATAAAATTCTTGGAATACAAATTAAGACAACTGATGGTGAGATCGAACATAGTATTAAAAAGACATAAAAGTAGCAGCTTATATAAATAGGACACTAATTAAAACAAGAAGGAATTTTGTGAAGAAAAAGAAATAAGAAGTTTAAAATGGTTCTATCTTGTTCATGTGTTTTATGGCCATATAGTTTAACCAAAGTTTCAGAAGCTCATGTTTTTTTGGGTCAGTAGTTAAATTCATACAATGGAAACTAGCCAGTTTCTGCATTTCTATTGGTAATTCAAAATTGCAAATTTTACACATACTAATAAAAACCATTCTGCAAAGTTTCAAAACTGAATTACAAACAGAACACTTCTTGTTAGGGAATTTTAAAATTAATTTTACTGTGTTGCTGCAGAAACTTGATCAACTCTCCTAACCAAAAGAATCTTTAGTCTGATATTTTATTATTTAGTCACAAAAATCTAAAAGGAATTATTGTTTTTATCAATTTTAGCTACTGTATAAAAATACATAAAAATTATTTAAAATATCTTATAATTATAATTAAAATGTTTTAGTTTATATTTATAAATATCGTCCATACAGCTGAATTGATACTACGTAGACACCATTAAAGTATTCTGCATGCAATAGTTGCAAAACCAATTGCTGTAAATGTCTGTCTTTTTCATTGTCAGAGTACAGAACATAATGGCATTGTTGGTGCTAGAAGCCCCAAATTTTCCAATTAGCGGTAATTTTCCATTAGGTTACATAAATCAACAATTACCGGACAGACATTCCCCAACAATACTTCGTTTACAACAACCAACAAGCAGAAGACATTGTTACAAATCTAATACTATTAAATTGTATTAAAATGTTTTTTTTAAATAAAAATTTACATATACTGTATCTCTAATGTATTTTTTTTTTCTATGTATGAACACAATTACATGATTTTTGAAAATAATATATCTCTACAATATGATTACATATATAATATTGTCATTATTGCACAACACTTAAAGCAATAATAATAATAATAATTCTAAAAACGATGATAACAATAATACAAAAAGTTCATGACGTTAATGAACTTCTTCTGTTGAAATATGTAAAAACAGAAATTTCTGTTTGCCGTCATAGAAAACAAATTAAACCTATGTATTAACATGGAGTCCAAGTTTTACGGTAATTTTCTGGTAGAAATGTACTTCTTGCTTTTACTCATGACCTTTTCTGCCAATTTATAAACGTAAATAACCATCAACAGCTAAAATAGACTTGCATTTTTTTTTGTTTTTTTTTACTAGAAATGTATGTTTTGTATGAATTTTATTAAAATAAAAATACAATTTGATGTTAAATATATTAAAATAGATATTTTCTATTAAAATATAATAACAATTTTTTAATTATAATTTAATGGCATTTCTATCCAAAACTTGGCAGAGCTGAATACAGATAAGTGGAGGGGCATTGAAAAGCATGCACTTAAAATATTTTCATTGGAAAAAGTTAGCATACAAAGTTCAGCAGCTAGTTCAGCAGATCTTGAAAATAGTTCCTGAATATTTTATAACATTTTTTCTTCTATAGCTAATATATATATGTTATATAAAGAATTATCATAGAATGTTCAGTAGCCATTCAATAGACCCTTTAAAGTAAATTGATTCTATCTAACTTGCTGCTGAACCTTATATGACAATTTCTTCCCTGGATAACATAAAAGAGTCATCATGAAAGATTCAGTAGCCAGTTCAATAGACTCCTGATAATAAGATGATTTAATTCACTTTCTACTGAACCTTTTACAAAAATTCTTTCTATTGCAATTTAAATACAAGCCCATAAATGACCCCATCACAGCACATAAGCAAACTAGACATAAGATAAACACTGACGACTACTTTCCCCCTATCGTCCCTTCCCAAGCTTCCTCACTCTGCTTGGCTGCCAGCCGTTTCTTTTCTGTAACAACACAAAATAATGAAATTAGTCAATGGAGAAATGAAGAACATTCAACAATAATAATAGAGCATCTATGATGTATTGTCAGTTAACATAAGTAGAATCATAGAATCATATGTCCAATTTTTACTGTAGTTTAAACTGCATGGCTTTGAAGCGACAATGTGTCTCACTTTGATATAAAGACAGGGTGATTAAAGTAAATAATTTAATTACATAAAAATTTAAATTTTAAAATAAATAAATAAATAAATAAATAAATAAATAAATAAATAAATAAATAAATAAATAAAAACAAAATGTTGTTACTGACCCCTGGCCTCCCTGAGCAGTGTCCTCTCCTTCTCCCTTTCCTCCCTGCTGGTGTTCAGACGGACCCCCAGGGCACTGGACACGAGTCTCTTGGCCATGGCGGGGCAGGTCTCAGGTCGCGGACGGTACGGTTGTAGGAAGTCGGTGGAGCGCCGCGCCTTCTGTCGAGACTCGGCACTTGCCTGGGAGAGTGGGCGTAGTTTGAGCATTGGGTGGCCGTGAGCTAGCACCTCCGCGGCTGAAATCAGAAAGATAGGAATTTCATGTATCAAATCAATAATTTGAAATGATATTGTAATGAAGTTTCCATGACATACACAATTTTTACATGACATACTGTACACAATTTTCTTGTTAGTTTTAATTTTCATTCTTAAATTATAACAGTAAAAACTTGTTATTACGTAAAGTCAAGGGACCCAGGAAATTAGGTTTACCTTGTATCAAGTTTTTCCTATACCTGCAATGCTAATTATTTTTGATGGGACCGTGATCTCCTTTACTCAGAATCGAGTTTTACCCAACAACAAGTTGTGTAATAATGAGTTTTGACAGTACAGTATTACAATAATGAATTATCAACCTTAACAATTTTATTTTATTAATAAAAAGGATCTGTATAATGCTGAAATTTAGGTCTTTGGTATTTAATAAGATAAGCCACAAGTGTCTTCACAAAGTGTGATTGAACATGTACAGTACTGTATTAAAAATTTAAAATAATAATAATTTTAATTATTTTTTTACAATTTAAAACAATTTTTTAATTAAAAAATCAGAGTATTGTAGCATAATTTGGTACTTGCTAACCATTTTTGCAATAAATGAGACATTTATATTGTCCCAGAGACCATTAAAGACCTCCTTGTTTTATGGCTAGCTCCAGCAAAGCTCTATTGTTCTCTTAGGTTGTCCATTGTCTCCGCATCAAAACTCATTGATTACTCACCTATGTGTGAGTTGCTAAAGACGGAGAGAGCGTGGGTGTCATCGACCCACTTGAGCTCACAGCCGGCCCGACCCGCCATGGGCAGCAGGATGGTCATCAGGTCCTGCGTCTTGAACTCTGCAGGGAAGCCGTACACCTCCAGCACGTGCGAGTAGTCCCTTTCTGCAAGCACCGCCTCCCGAGCACTCTCGTAGGCCGAGTAGTCCGAGCTGGGACGTTCCACACGAACCTTCCCCACTGCTCGAGTCAACTGAGGGATGATGGAGAAGTTAATTACTTGGATGTTGTTGTAAAAAAAAAAAAAAAAAAATTGGTAAAATAAGTATTTTGAGAATAAAAAAATTATAGATTTGTGTCAAGGAAATGAAAAGAGCAAAGAATTGTAAGATTTTTTTAAAAAAGAAAAATAATTTATAATGTATGTATACATTACATATATAATTTTTGACAGGGATCACCAGACATGTACTTTAAAAATACTGTCATATTCCAGCCAAGATTAACAACTCTTGCTTTGCAGTGGTAAAAAAATTAACAAATATTGATTGCAAATACGGATAAATCAATTATTACTGATGATCCTTATGTTCCATGTACAGAAGGTTCATCAATAATAATTTATTATTTCTGATTGTGTATTTACAAACAAACCTATGGCCTTTTTAACCCCCCCAACCCCATAATAACCCTTGGCTTTAATTTACTACGTGTAGCTTCTTTTCTTCTGTTAACTACAGAGCTGCATATTACAATATTATTAAATTGAAATGAAATAAATATAAAAAAAAAACATCAAAAAAGTTAAATCTTGTCTACAAAATATAAAACATCCTATAATCACAGTGACAATTACCTCTTCCATGAGCGAGGGATCGAGACAGTCCCCATCTTCGTCAAACAGCATGTCCCAGGTACAATCATCTGTGCTGAGCTGAGACGCAGGAGAGGACTTCTTGCTGTCTGCTTTCTTAGACGATGATTTAGGCATCATTTCGTTTGCAACACAATCGTCATACCAATCAGTGGGAGAACTTTGAACTTTACTTTTGTCCAGCTTAGAAAGTCTCTTCTTTTCTAAACTCAGAGCTTTACCAAGCTCATCAAGCTCAACTACACTCGTCGTTGGGACCTTTTTTCTTACAGATTTTATTGCTAATGGTTCAATCTCTTTAATACATAACACTTGTGAGTTTTCTAATGACGGTTGTTTATCTTTTAATTTTATTAATTTCTTTTCTCGACTTAAAAATTTTCCTAATTCATCTTTTTCAACTCCAAATTCAATAGTGGCTGGTACAACTTGTCTAACAGGTGTTTCTGAAGGTTTAATTTCTACAGGTTGGTATGTTTGTGTAAAATCACTTTCAAATGTTTGAGGTTGTAAGCTTGGTAAACTTGTTAAATTAACTTCAGGTTGGTAATATTGTGGTGTAAAATTGTTAATACACATTGTTAATCTATCATCTGTAAATGGTGTAGTGTCTAAATGTGGTTCAACTATAATTTGTGATGACGGCATTGTTAAATTTGATTGTTCAAGATTTGTAACGGAATCTACTTTTTGTTTATCAAAATGTAAATATTTTAATAAATTTTCTTGATCACATGATGTATTATTTTCTTGATTATATAATACAGGTTTATTTATTTTATCAGAAATATTTGTAATATTCAATTCAGTACTATTACGTTTATTTTTTTGTTCATTTTTATGAATTGATGATAAATTTTCTTTATGATTTTCATTAATACTAGGATTTTGTATATCTTCTTCTAAATTTAAATCACAATTTGAGATATCAGAATCACAAGATGGTGTTCTATTACTAGTTGCTAATGTAAAAGGTTCAGGTTTTACTGACGGTTTGTGGGATTTTTTACGAGGCGTCACCACGTTAGGGGAGGAATTTCGATGTCTTGACGCTTTTGGAGGGGAGGGTGTGACATCGGGGGAGGGAGGGTTTTGAGGAGAGTTCTCCGAGGCAAATCTTCGAGGCCTCGGAACGTAAACTTGAATGTCGGGTCGCCTCTGTCTTGCACTAAAACAAATAGAATGCATCAAAAATTGAAATAAACAACCTGTATGACTTATTGTACACTTGGATAGAATGGACAACCTGCATGAAATTTTTCATTGCAGAAATGAATAGAGGGTACCAAATTATGCTACTCTGAATTTTTTCATTTTTCTTTTTTAGTCCCAGAACTATTTTTAAATAATTATTGAAAGTGCAGCTACACCCCCTGGAGGCGTCAATAGGCGTCTAGGCCCTATATTTTTTATTAAGGATTCAGAAGTGCCAAATTAGCTTACATTACTTTCAAATTTCAATAATTATGTAAAAATAGTTCTGGTACTCAAAAAAAAAAAAAATCAACAGCATAATTTGGTAACTTCTATTCATTTCTGCAATAAACATTTTTCATGCAGGTTATTCATAGTTCAAGTTATATACTGTCTATTTTTTTCTCCATATTTTTTAGCTCTTAAATACTATTAAAATCATGGCTATGAAGTCATAGTCATAAAAATATTCAAAACACAAGCAAAGGGGGAAAAAAAAAACGTTGCATGACTATGACATCACAGCGTCTTTTCCCGAGATTTTGAGAGTGTTAGAGGATTTTTTTTTATTACTATTATTTTTTTTTTTAGAATTTCAATTTTTTAGTTTTTTTAAACTAAAAAAATATTTAAGTGGGTGTGGTCACTGAAAATGCCCTGCTTTAATTTGTCACATACGAAAGTGAAAGCTATAGCCACACCCACAAGTTGACCAAGCGCTATGGAAGTTTTGGTGGCTCTCCCATGTATTTTTATTAATATATTCTAGCCTAGTGAACTAAACAAGGACACAAATAAAAATTTATAATAAAAATTAATAATTTAAAATTAATTAAGTGAATAATAAATAAATAAATAAATAAATAAATAAATAAATAAATAAATAAATAAATAAATAAATAAATAAATAAATAAATAAATAAAAATTGTTTAACTCTTTTTTAAAGTTTTTAACACTAAACAGTAAAAAATAAGCACCATAAAAATTAATTTTACTCAATTAAATTATTAATTCTAATTTTAGCACTTACGAGGGCTTGGTTGTGCTGGTGTCTGTGTCGCTAGCGGCCTCCTGACCCTCCCGTGCCAGCCGAGCTGCAGGGGGACGGTAAATGTTGACTGCAGGCATGTTTCTGGTGCCTGCTGTGACAGAGGAACATGTTAGTACTGGAGTTAATAACCAGTGGCACAATGTTACATTTTTTATGTGGTTTACCCCCCTTCCTGTTTCCCGTGGCTATGCCACAGTCAAATAGCTACATAATAAATAAATAAATAAATAAATAAATAAATAAATAAATAAATAAATAAATAAATAAATAAATAAATAAATAAATAAATAAATAAATAAACAAACAAACAAACAAACAAATATGTTCTATAATATGGGGCACTGATCTTTAGGCAAAGTATGCCTAAGTAACTGTACAAAAAAATTAAATAACATCATATCTTACTTTTAAATTTAATAATATTACTGTATGCATATTACATTGTTTTAATCCTGCTTAAATTGTTAAATTCAATTTCAAGTAATAAATATAGAAATTAATAAAAAAAATAATAATAATAAAATTTTTTTTAAATAAATTAATTACATTACTTTGTAACAGTACTGTGGATAAGTGTAGAAAGTAATTAAAGATATTAAAAAACTGTAATTATTATTGGTAAAACAGCTGATAAAATAAATAATACCCTATTTATTTAACAAAAATAAAAAATAAGGAAATTCAATGTCAATGAACCTTACTATAGGTTGTTCATAAGGTTCATTTTTGCTTACCTCTTCTAGTTTGACTGCTCATATGAGACGATGCTGGCAAAGCGCTTGCACATGAACTCATCACACTTTCCCTGTAAACAACGTTATGTATTTGTAACTTAGCAACGTCAACAAAAATAACTTCAACATTAGTAATCATAAAAGAAGTCTATTCTTGTGTCCAGCTGATAATCTAAAAGTTTCAGAGTATGACAGCTTCAAGCACCATCAAGCGACAGGGTAATTAGCAAACTCACAACTCCCCCCTCTTAATATTTGTCGTTGGCAATGGCTATGTGATGGTAGCGATTTTTAGGAACCACTGAACTCTGAAACATTTTAATTATAATTTGTCGAAAATATAATGATGCCTCTGATATTACCATATCTGACAGCAATAAGAGAGTACACTTATTTTTCCACAGTTTCCAAATATATACAGTGTACAGTATGTTATGAATCCAAGGCAGTAAATATCCTGTTATTTACATCATATTGGCAATAACGTGAATTAAATTTGTGGAATGAAGGTCAGTCGATGCTGCCTCCATGCCAAAAATCTCATGACTTTACCCATAAGGCCCGACAATTCTTAGTTTCCCTTTGGTACAGTGCATTACTGCATACAGTAGGAAAGCATATAAGAGCCATAGAGGCTTCAAGTGTTCCCCGGCGGGAAAATTTTCTCCATAAGCCTCCATGTTACAAAATTTTAATTCTTTCTCAGTAACTATAATTTAAAAGCTATTAATTTGAAACCATCTACTACCCCTCCCCCATTTAGAGATCTTCTGATGATGAATCAAGAAGTCAAGAACTTATTTTCTTCTAAAAAATTGTTTTAATGTTAAAAAACGATTTCATTTTTATTTTTTTTTTTTTTTTACATAGGTTTGGATGGGACAATGGAAACACTGCAAAATCAGCTGACTTGAAGCCTCTATTAACTTTAGATTTTAATTCAAGGTAAATCACTGTCTCAGACTTTGCTATATTCACATATTGACACATATCAAATAAAATATGCAAAGTAATGTGGTAAAAACTTATGCAAGAAAAGTTAAATAAATAATTAATTCAGCACAAGGTGCAATATCATAAATTAGTTACCATGACAAATTTTTTTGTAGAAAACAGCATAATTTTTTTTAATATATTTAGTACTGTAATATAATCACACAACATAAAATAATATTTTTATGTTATGTAGGCATACATAATTTTAAGAACTTTTGCACTTAGTCTGAATACTGGAAGTATTATTATTATTAACCATTGGAAGTAGGAAGTAAATTCAAGCTTGACCAAATTAGAAATTGAGAAATTTTACACCAATATAGCCATGAAAACTTATTGTGCAACACATGACTATGTGTATGCAAATTTCTATAATCCTAAAGTTACAGTGAGTTTTTATCAAAGGTATTAGTACACTTGCCATATTTTTTTAACAAACCTGTAGAGTCATCAATTCCTATCAAAAAAATCAATAGGCTTTTTATTTTAGAATGTAGTCTCACCTTTCATATTGCTCCAAGAAGCATATAACTGTTCTTCTTTCATCGCCTTCACCGATAGAAAATGTTTTTAATTCTTTAAATTGTTCAACAGTTTTATGTATCAAGAATCTTCTATAATTATTAACTGCTGGAAATATCAGCACACTGAAACATCATGCAATAAACCAACACTTCAATGCTTTGCTGCAACTAAAAATCCACTACTGCATACATTCTCTTAACTGGCTACATGCTTCCAACATACTTTCACTTCTCAGGCCAGCTAGAATTCAGTGAAAGTGTAACCTCAGTTATGACACTGTAGCTACGTATTAAATATTCTGATCAAGGCAACTTTATCTTCATTATGTATGTTATCTTGTTTTTGTTAAAAATTACAAGGACATTAAACCCTAAAGGTGGGGTCTTAAAAAAATTACAAAGTCATGGTAGGGGGTAGAAATTAAAAAAAAAGGGGGGGTTTAAAATAAGATCTTTTTTTATAAATTATATGGTCTAAAATAATTAGAATTTTGTGTAAAAGTTGATGGTTAATATAATTATACGAAATACGTTCCCAAAATGGTTATTAGAGTTAATTTAATTAAAAATTAAATATGATAAACATCATGCAGAGAAAATGTTGAGTTCATTATACCTGTCTTTTTGAAGTGTTTCTCTATGAAATTTATCAATATCATATATCACTAGATCCAAAAAATTATTATCTTCTAATTTTAGATATCTACCATCCAATAAGTTATCCAGTTTTAATAATTTTTAATTAAATTTAATGTCGTAATAAAAATTTCATTGTAAAACACTTTCGCCAGCTGACGCTTTACTCAAGGACGTTTGTAAAATTTAGTTGCTTCTTTTTCCGCTTATTATTTTGTATGAGAATTTTTTCTATGTGGCAGCACTGTACATTTGATCCGAAAATGGCAGGTGCAACTGTTACTGCCAATTAAATTAAAATTTTCTAAATTTAGTACATTATTAATTTTTCATTTAAGTATCATTTTTTACTGTAAATTATATTAAAATATCACATTTTACACAAGAAAATATACTTTTTTTCATATTTGTTCAGTTGGAACTGAGGTATTATGGAAAATAATTTTGAATACAAATTCAGAGATTAGTACTTTTCACCTTGTTAGGTTTGCAATGGGAAATTGTCCTGTTTACACGACCCGTTAACTGTATCGGTGTCAATTTGGTAAGTGAATTTTGATATGTTTTGCTTATTTTTTGCCTATTTATCAACTAAAACATGTATTTCAATATTAAATCTACAATATTACATAATAATCATGTTCATTTTATTCGTTTTAAATGGAAATGAATGCGTTAAAAAATTTCTAGGCGTGTCTTCGGCTATGAGTCATTTTTAGCTTTAACTGTATTTTATTACTCTAATAGCCCTAATTATATTCTACTTTACGTTTATTATTGTAGAACTGATACATTAACGCATTATTTTTGTAAAATAAAACTTTTATTTGATGAAAATTTGATGTAAATCTCAAAATGGCAGAGGTGACATCGGCTTTCTCCGAAACACGGGAATCGCGTCATCGCTGAATCAGAATCTTATCTTTCTCACGCTCCGTTATTTACTTTATTCATGCACCTTTCTACACTTTTTTTTACTACGAATGATAAAGATGCAATAATATATTATATGCGTGATGGTTTATAGATTTCTTGTTTATTAATTAGTCAGTCGAACACTTTTTTTTTTTTTTTTAATAAATAATGGCAGTCTATTACTTTCTCAATGTTTAGAAAATAGGGCAAGAAACGTTGGTATTTATAAAAATTAAATTAATAACTATTTGCAGTTAATGAGGCTTTGGAATACTATGCATAATTCTATTGGAAAAGTTTCAATTTGTTAAGTGAAATCAATACAATCATACTGCATGTTATATTGTATATATGTATGCATACAATAAGCATAAATATTATAACATGCAAATCACATTACCTTGCATGGAATGATCGGAAGCCAGTTCAATAGAATGCTGGCAATGAGCTGGTTCTATTCAACTGGATACTGAACCTTTAATGTCAATAATTCGATTGATTGGTTGGTATTTGGGGCAATTGACACATTTTGGTCATGTATGATATGCCCCCATGTCAATAATTCCTTCAATGGGTACGTAACATCTTTGCACCATACCTCTATTAGAATAATTCAGTGTTAAGCTATGTTAATAATTTTATTTTATAATGTTTCAGAATTGACACAATGGCAGCTGATCATTTTGGACCAGTTGCCTTAAAATGGGATCCCAAAAATCTGGAGATACGGACAATGTCTGTAGAAAAAACATTAGAACCTTTGGTTCTGCAGGTAAATATTTGTCAACTGTCCATTTAAAAGTTGAATCTACTTTTTACAGCTTTCTTCATAGAGTCAACTGATTTTGCGATGTTCTCACCGTCCTATCCAAACCCATGTAAAAATCAACAATCAATTGCTTTTTTGGGCAAAAAAGAAATTTTTTAGAGAAATATAAGTTCTTGATTCATATCAAAAGGTACCTAAAATGGGGGGAGGGGGAGATAGGAGAAGTTATAGTTGTGGAGAACAAAATTAAATTTTCTAACATCGTGGCTTAATTAACGTGGAGAAAATTTTCCTGTCAGGTTAAAAAATAAAGTATGATTTATTATGATCACCTCAAAATGTATGCAACACAAGTTTTTTTTTCTTCTATTTGCCATTGAAATACAATGCATACTGCATGTAAATCATTCTCAACCAGTTTTCTATCATTTCTATTATAATTATGATCAATAACTTTCTAATCTGAAGTTATCGTTTAATGACTAATGGAAAGCTGTTTGTTTTCTATTTGTATGATGGTGTATGTATACTGTATCAATTGTTAGTTTTAAATTCAATTCAGTGTGATATATCATGATATGCAGCTTAAAAAAAACACACACAAATACTTGACTTGACTTCTGCAGACTACTACATGCTGTTAGCCTGAGAACATTTTTGTTTTTAAAAACAGGTTCACAAGGGGTCATTGACTTATGTTTTGTGTGCACCAGGTTACAACACTTGTGAGCACCAAAGGTCCCTCCAAGAAGAAGAAAGGTCGTTCGAAGCGCGCCCACGTTCTGGTAGCTGCCGTTGAGAAGGCAACGGAGAACTTCATGAAGAACGGAGAGTTGATAGCTTACGAAAACCCGGACATCAAGCAGGAGATGCTGTCGGCCGTTGAGGAGGTTCGCAAGACAGGTTAGTATTGAGGTGGATGTACTTTATGACAAAATTGAAGTCCTGTTGGACTTAAATACGTATCAGTTATTAGTAGAGATAAGAAAATTCAGCACAAAGCTTTTGCCAAGAAGATGTAGATATTCCCTTTCACTTAATACCATTTATTTTCATTTATGCTATGTATTTAATTCACCCCAGTTTCTATTAACTTGGAGATTGGAATTTCACTCTGTAATATCCCGATGTTGTCACTGAATCAATCTTTTTCCATTGGCTTATGAAATGAAAGGGTCACATTTCATAAATAATTTAAAAAACGCTATCAGGTGAAATAAAATAATTATATGTATGTACATCCTTAGCCAACAGTCCTTTAAAGATAATTCTCTCCTTACCCTTTCCTTCCCACTGCAGTTTTTTAATGAAAAAAATGTAATAATCATAACAAAACTCTTGTTTTGCTCTGAAAACATCCAATTTCTCTCTGTACTGCATAATTATTTCATACATTTTGACTGCATGTCTAACTATGACTGACATCTACAGGGGAGGCAATGAGCCTGGCAGCTCGAGAGTTCGCTGATGACCCATGCTCCTCCCTGAAGCGAGGCAACATGGTGCGCGCGGCTCGTAACTTGCTGTCTGCCGTGACGCGCCTGCTCATCTTGGCCGACATGGTGGACGTTCATCTGCTGCTCAAGTCTCTGCAAGTGGTGAGTCAGGGTCAAGTAGAGAGGGAACTATTCACTGACAAGTTGATATATACAAGTACTGAATGCTCTGTACAGTACTTTGTATCGGTATGTTATTTAATTTTTTGTCACTATCAACAATATGCATACTCCATATTTTCTCAATTTAAAAGTTGGATAAATTAAATTACCTGGCTGATATTGAGAAGTAATTTCATTTACTTTTTTTTTTTTTTTTTTATGAGTATCTTCATAAAAACAGAGTCTAGCCATCCCAAAATCATTATAGTGTAGTTCATAGACTGTGACAACGCCGAGAGCAGAGCAGGGGTGCTTAGTATTGTTTGTGCTGTCCCAAGGTGTACATATAGATAGCATTAGCATAACATCATTTTTTTTTTGTTTTTTGTTTTTTGTAAATTCACTACATACAGTACATTTATATTTCAAGTTCACAATATTGCTTCCTTTAAATAGTCTTTTAAAGAGTAAAAAAAAGTAAAGTATCCCTTCTTACTGTGTCACTAAATGTGAGATGCTTACCTTTTATTTCTTGTCCAGGTGGAGGATGACCTGGAGAAGATCCGAGATGCCTCTAGTCAGCCTGAGCTGCTGGAGAGTATTCGTTCGTTCGGTCGCAACGCCTCGGAGCTGATGATTCAAGCGGCCAAGCGTCAGCAGGAGCTCAAGGACCCACAGCTGAGAGACGATCTCGCAGCGGCCAGGGCAGTCCTCAAGAAGCACTCCACCATGCTGCTCACCGCCTCCAAGGTACGAAATTGACAGAAAGGTTCAGGTTTTTCAGTTATGTAATTTGATAAAATAAGTAACAGGTTTCTGAATTACAGTATCTATTTGTATTTTGTTGAAAATTCGAGATTTTGCTGACTGATTGTCACTGACTTCATGTGTCATTTCCTTTTGAAAAAGTACTTCTTCCTTCCTGGTACTTTTGAACCACAGTACAGTACTTGAATACTTTTTCATACAGTATTAAAATAATGGTTGTTATGTAAAAGACATTTTTCATTTCTCTCCCCCCACCCTTTTTTTTAATTTTGAGAAAATTTGTTAATTATTTATCTTTTTATTCTGATTTTTATTTTCTGTATTTTTATGGGAATCTTAAAACATACAGTACTGTATTTAAAATAGTAGCACTTAACACACTAACTCCTTGTGTAATGAATTTATTATAATGTAATGAAAACAAAATGTCTTCCCCCAGGTTTATGTGCGTCATCCAGAGCTTGCTGCTGCCAAGGCCAACCGCGACTACGTGTTCAAGCAAGTGTGTGAGGCGGTCAACACCATCTCTGACGTCGCCCAGGGCAAGGGACCCAGCATGCCCCAGCAACCATACGATGGGCCTGGAGAGCTCGCTGCTGCTTTGGATGACTTTGACGTAAGATTTTCTCATTCTATGAAGAGTGTTCAGTGTGATTTTTGCTTCACACTAAGAGGAAAATATTTAAATTGTAAGAAACTAGTGAAAGTACCATGCATGGTTAACACTGGATATATGACAATGAAGTTCCTGTAAATTTATATAATTCAATATTAAATAATACAAGAAAAATAGTTTCAAAGGAGTACGGTAATCATGTATGTATAAGCAAAAATGTTCAGTAAACTCGTAAAATTAAAATCCTTTTATGTTCATAACTTACTTTAAAACTTAATTTATTAATTTTCCATCTACTATTCCACAACTTGAATACAAATTTCTAATTAAAACATCAGGTACAGATTTACGAAACGATAATTTCCTTACAGGAGCGCATCGTGATCGACCCGCTTGCTTACAACGAGGTCCGCACTCGCCCCTCGTTGGAGGAACGTCTCGAGAGCATAATCTCCGGTGCTGCGCTGATGGCAGATTCTTCATGCACACGTGACGAGCGTAGGGAGAGGATCGTGGCAGAGTGTAACGCCGTGCGCCAGGCCTTGCAAGACCTGCTCTCGGAGTACATGTCTAACGTGAGTACCGCTTGTCATGTGTGGGTGCTTTTAACTAGGGTGGCTAGAGGTACATGTACAAAGTTATAAAGATATACCCATTATTCGGAAGAAAAGGTGGAAAACACACACACACACACATTTTTCTCAATTTTTGTATTATTTTAACTGGCATTATTTTTTCTAATTACTTAAAGGCAGCAATGTTGTTTTCCGTATGGCCTTCATTGTTCTAATAGGAATTTTAAAAATTGAAAATGTGAGTTTTTTTGGCATAATTTTAATTGATAAATCGTCGCCTCAGAATGCAAGTCGCGTAAGTACAAAAAAATTTGATGGGACTTTGAGCTTTAAGTTATATTGAGATAAGGTTCAAAGTTGCATCAAAATTTTTTGTACTTACGCGACTTGCATTCTGAGGCGACGAAATGCCTACATGCTAGGGGTTTGCAACCTTCTTAAAATTATAACATTGAGGGTAGTCAATCATGACATTGGAATTCTTGTGGCCACATAATCAAAAGTTTTTATTCTTTACAATATACTACAGTACAGGTTTATGCAGAAATTGTTTTTGTGAATAAGCTTGGACTTCAAGCAAAGGATTTACTTTTTACATACTTCAATCTTTATAAAGGGTGAGTTGTGGCCTATGTTTTCCTGCATTTTCAACTTTTTTGTGTATAATTTTTGGGTGTGTTTGGGTTATGGTGTGTCTATTGATTCAAAAAGAAGCAAATAATATTAACAAATACAGTGAATTCCTGTTTTTTTAAGTAAAATTATGTTACATAAATGTTATTTTCCACAACTTTTATTTAATACATACAGTATTTCTTATGTTGTTAAAAAACTGTTAATTGAAACTTGGTTACAGTATTTAAAAAAAAAAAAAAAAAAAAAACTTCAATTTTTCATTATTCTTTATTTATTAAACACAAAGATAGTGTACAGTAATGATTTTTATGTGAACCAAGTTTCTACTGCTGGCATACATCATTTGCTGATTGCTGTGCATCATTTTTAAAAATTTCCAAATAATAAAATATGTTTTTGATTTACTAAAATAAATCAGTGGTTCTCGTTATAAATTGAAGGTGACGGTATACCGATGTGATTACAGCTTGAGACAGCCAGGCATCTGAAAAGGAGCGGGGTAAATATTTTGTTATTGTAGTGTGGTTTACCCCTCATCCTTAAATCTATAATCCTCTTATCTGGCTTTATAATTACAATAATATATGTTGGCTGCACTAACCCACTGTACCACCTGCAATGGAGTGAGGTGGAGTGATTTTAGGTTTGCAATTAACTTTATTATCTGTGGAATGAATTGTTGTAGAAAGTTGGGTAGCCAGTTTAATAGAACCAGCTCATCATCAGGAATCTGTTGACCGGCTGCTGAACTTTCTATGATAACTTTTTTCCATGTTAGAAGGAATTTTCTAAAAAGGTGCAGTAACCAGTTTATTTTATTCATCTCAACACCAGGAACATTAAACTGGCTACTAAATTTCCTATTTTGAACCCTTCTATGCAAAATAACTTGATTGCATATCCTTAAATGATCCCACCTCTCCCTACTGTACTACCTGCCTGATTATCAGTGATTGGCTAGGTCATGTAAACCCACACCCCTCTTTATTGCACTCTATGATCTAGTCTCAGTAACTTTCACTGTCATTTAGAATGCATTGTTTGTTTTCTGAAGACTTCTTCAAAAAAGAGAGGACATACAAAAATTAAAAGAATATCAAGAGGCTTTAAGTCAGCTGATTTTGTGTTTTTTCCCACCATCCTTTCTGAACCTATGAAAAAAAGAAAATGAATGTTATAACAATTTTAATGGTTCTTTTATTAAATAGAATAAAGCAAGTCTTGTATTGTACTGCGTAGCTTATATATTTCGTCGCCTCAGAGTGCAAGTCGCGTAAGTACAAAAAAATTTGATGCAACTTTGAACCTTACTTCAATATAACTTAAAGCTCAAAGTCCAATCAAATTTTTTTGTACTTACGCGACTTGCATTCTGAGGCGACGATTTGTCAGTTTCCTGATGTCTGTTTTGATGTATGAAAGTTACTGTGATTGATCATCATAGTCCCTTCACTTTAACTGTTAGATTGGATTGTGTCAGATTCCCAAAACCTTTCTTCACTTGAACTGTATGTTATGTAACTCTTTTGATGTTTGCAGATTGACAAAAATGTATTCACCCTACTGTAACGTTGTTATTTGCATTGCTTATCGTAATTGTTGTTCTATCTAATGTCTTACTTCTTTCAGCAGCGCTATAATATTTAGATTGTATGTATTATGTAGTGTCTTCTTAACGCAATGGTTGTAATGAAAACATTGTAAATTTCTGTCTGATGAAACACTTTTTCATTGTTAACCGTGGGACGATGAAGTGCCTAATGAAAAAGAAGCTGCATGGATTTTTGAATTGCATATTTAGACATAAAACCTCGAGTTATGTATCCTCAATTTTTTTCATATATAAATTTTAACCCTAGGTCGTCTACACAATATATATGCAATAAAAAATTCCAGGTTGTCCATTCCGCCTACAAGAGAACACAATGTAATTTGTTTATATATTTAATGCTAATAACCTGCATCACTTTTACACCTATTGGCAATTTTTCCATAATTTGAATCAACAATGTGTTGATCTCATTGCCGGACAGACATAACTTAACAATGTTTTGTTTACAAACAACGAGCAGAAGACTTTTTTGTACCAGCTTTGATTATTCATACCTCAAAATCAAATCTGATAGTTCATAAATCAACCACTATGTAATTTAAATTATAAATGAGGGCACCACCATACTTTTTATTGTGTGCTGTGCAAGTTATTATCAATGCTGGTATTTTGTTAGTTAGGATTTAGTCAACACAAATAATGAATATATAGTGATTGTATTATGAATGTGTAATTGAGCACATAATTTTTCTAGCTGTAGATGTCTATTAGGTTTTTTGTGAGCACAATCAGTAGAAAATAATGCATTAGATTTAGAATGATTAATGATTATTAATTGTTTGAAAGCAAACCAAGTAAAGCCAAGACATTTTTTTTTTATTCGAAAAATGAAGAAAATTTAATTTTACAGACATTTTTTTTTAAAGTTTTAATTGTTTAAAACTTCCTGGAAATTTGAAGTCAAGTAGGGGTAATTTGAGTTAAATATAATTATATTTCTTACAGAAGCTTAATTTTACTCTGCACTAAAACCTGTTCAGATGATTACCATTACAATTTAACTTACATTTAAAAAGAAAAAAAAAATGATTGTTTAACTTTCTAGTATGTAATAGAGTTAGAGTATTCCTGGAGTATAAAAATATTAAGCTATATTTACATGGTACAATTTTTGGATTTTTTTTTTTATTGCAAGATATTGATAGAATATGTCAATTTATAGTATTATATTTTATAATAACTTTATTAATTTTTCCTTTCCCTAAGCAACCTTTTTAATAGAGGTGTTTTAATATGCTGTGTCAGTTAAGCATGAGTTTAATATGCTTAAATTAGCTTTAATCAAGCTTTAAGCCTTAGTATCATCAGTGCAGCAATCCAATAAAATCTAGTTTCCTTGTGCCAAAAGTGTGTAAGCATTTAAACATATTCATATTTGCCATTAATGTTTAATTGGCATGTCTTACATCAATGCTGAAGATGTGTTAAAAACCATCTGAAAAATTCCAACATTTTTTTTATAATTTTATTTCTAGTTCCTGAAAATTTTCAATATTTTATCCCCAGTTCCTGTGTCTAATTTGCAATAAAATATTATAGAAAATGTACCATGTAATATTAGCTAGCATGTAAGAGAGAGATATATTACGATTGCTGGTCAGATATATAAACTAAAGACAGGACAGTGCAGAGAAAGGTCAGTCACAATACCCCATACAAAGATATGTCTGTGTCGCTGTACTGACTTTGTGTCTCCGTGTGTCGCAGATGGGCGTGAAGGAGCGTAGCGACGGTCTGGACAGAGCTATCGATCACATGTGTCGCAAGACCCGAGATCTTAGGAGGCAGCTGCGTAAGGCTGTCGTTGATCACGTCTCAGACAGGTGAGGGGGAAATTTATCTGAGTTATTCCACATCGTCATTCTTTCTCATTTCTATAAAATAAGCATATTTGAGATCATGGGAATCAAAGTCATGTATAATGTTCTATTTATGGGACATAAACAAAGAAGATAAGAAACTGAACGTGAGTTAAAAGTGAATTTAATAAAATCAATTTTACTATCAATTAATCAATCACAAATTAAGATTTAGGTTAATTCCCTTTATGTCTCTTAATTGTGGGGGAGAGGGTGCTTACTGTACTGCTGTGTAAATTTCATTTAAATTTCAGTCTTAAAGAAGAATCCACTAGTGCATATAAATTTGTGGAGAGAGTATTAAATATATTCTAATATTTTAAATGCTCTGTGTACATCTCTTCTGTCATATTCAGTATAAATTATCAGCATGAGTTTTATGATCATTTCAGTTTGTTGAAGACGAACACTGATAATCAAACATTATCTTATCTTCTGTTTGAGTAACAATGGTTAACATTTCAGCTTCCTGGAGACAAACGTGCCACTGCTGGTTCTGATCGAGGCTGCTCGTGCCGGCAACGAGAAGGAGGTGGAAGAGTACGCTCTCGTTTTCACCGAGCATGCCAACAAGCTCGTTGAGGTTAGTACAGCGAGGTCGTCTAACAAGTGAACAAGTAGTATGAAAATCAGAGCTTTCTACTTGTCATTATTACCTACAAAAATGACAATATTTTTTGCCGTTATTTTATTTCGAATTGGTATTGCTTGCCTATATGTTATACAAAATACAAGTTTTTACTAATTTCAGGACTAAAACTGTATTGGTTTTAAAATATTTTCTAAATTTTTCTGGTGACTTGAATTTTATATGCCTCATTATTAATTAAAAATTTCAAACAAAAACAAATACAAATCATTTTCAGAAGTTTTTCAACCTTCAATTTTCATGCATTGATTTGGTCAAATCGTGATTCACCTCTATTTTTGTGTTTTTACTTATTTTCCAAACACTGTAACTTTTAATTTAATTTTTGTACTGGTTATTACATATTAACACTGATGATGTATGTTCAGGTGGCCAACCTGGCCTGCAGCATGAGCGGCAATGAGGATGGAGTGAAGATGGTGCGCTACGCAGCAGCCCAGATTGAGAACCTGTGCCCTCAGGTAATATATTTTCTGTTTTTGATATCAAAAATTTAATAGTGGAAATCAAATTTGTTGAAAGCATGATTTACAATCCTCAATGCACATAACAGAGAAATTATATTTTTTGGTTTTCCTGAAAAATATACTTTATGGCTAGGAAATTAAAAAAAACAATCAAACAAGCATAAATAAAAAATAAAATAAAATTGCATACCTTCCAGAAAATCAGAGTAAACAGACCGCTTAAATTTGAACCCTATGATAACCTCCAGTTGGTCTATGTGCCTGCTATTTAACTACTAGCTGCAATTAAAATATTTTAGGAGTTGGCAATATATTATAAAAATAGACCTTTCTCATTTCAAGTAATTTTTTTATGTCTTAAACAGATCAAATATTTAATGTCATACTTTGATCACCAAGCCCTAACAATTCTCTACAAATGACCAAATCATTGTTTCTTAATTTCTCTCCAAGTGACGTCTCTAACTGTTAATCTGCCCAGGTGATAAACGCTGCCCGCATCCTGGCTGCTCGCCCACGCTCCAAGGTTGCTCAAGAGAACATGGACGTCTTCCGTGATGCCTGGGAAAACCAGGTTCGCATCCTGACAGAGGCCGTTGATGACATCACCACCATCGATGACTTCCTCGCTGTCTCAGGTGAGTGGGGAGCAGCCCATGTAGATGTACAGTAATGTGTTTGGTATACTGTAGTTACTGTCAATTGTAGGACTAGGAATTCATTGTCATTTTTAAAAATGTAACCGCAAGATTTTCTCCTTCTGTGACTTCTCGATCAGTAAGGCCTTGCTGGTTATTCCTATCCTTTCCTTTAAAATATATATCACAACCGAAATGGTTTATTTTCCTTAAATTAAACATTTTTAAAACTTTTTTTTTTTTTTTTTTTTTTTTTTTTCTGGCAGCTTGTGTCCAAATTTCAAACCATGACATACCTAAAATATATATATATATATATATATATATATATATATATATATATATATATATTTTTTCTATTATTTCTACTTTCAGAAAAAATCTAGTTAGTTACTTAAGTTTGTATCTTCCTAGATACCTAATCTTATCGTAATTTACATTTTCTGCTTATAATCATACCAAGTTCGTGATTACTGTATTTTGTCACAAGTGAGTAGTGTTAATTGTTAATCATTTCAACAGAGAACCACATTCTTGAGGATGTCAACAAGTGTGTACTGGCACTACAAGAGGGAGACGCTGATACTTTGGACCGCACGGCTGGAGCCATCAGAGGTCGTTCTGCCCGAGTGTGTAACGTGGTGGGGGCAGAGATGGACAACTACGAGCCAGGCATCTACACAGAGAGAGTTCTCGAGGCAGTTAAGGTGCTTAGAGACCAAGGTACGTAAAATCAGGAAAATCAGTTCATAAAAATTTTGCTTCATATGCCTTGTTTTGTGATCCGGCGTTGCAAAAAATAGGGAAGGGAATGGGGGAAAAAAACTGTTATAATGTCATTTGTTTTGCTAGGGTAATTGTAGTACTGTAACAAAAAAATAAAAATATTTTGTTTCAAAGTTACGAAAAATTACTTATACGTAGTTGAAGGGAGAGAGGGAAAAAATTAGTACAAAAATGAAACAAATTATGCAAGATATAGAAACTTTTTCATGAAAAAAATCTAATCTG
Source organism: Siphlonurus alternatus (assembly GCA_949825025.1). Classification (NCBI taxonomy): domain Eukaryota; kingdom Metazoa; phylum Arthropoda; class Insecta; order Ephemeroptera; family Siphlonuridae; genus Siphlonurus; species Siphlonurus alternatus. The sequence continues at coordinate 17,042,977 of OX463786.1, forward strand.
TTCTTAATACTTAAAAACTCAAACTTAACAACTGCATGTAACAGCTCTCTCTTTGTACACTGAAGTCCAAGCTACTAATTTATCTAATTTTTACTGCTCTTTAATTAATTATATAATCATCAAATTCCACTAAACTAACTTGTTTTGATATATCTCCTCAGTGATGCCGAACTTCGCCCAGCGTGTGGAGGTTGCCGTTGACGCTCTGTCGACAAACCCTCCCAAGGACGTTGATGAGAACGAGTTCATTGACGCCTCTCGTCTGGTGTATGACGGAGTGCGTGAGATCAGGCGTGCGGTCCTCATGAACAGGGTGAGTTGTGTGACATTGTACCGAAATTCAGGGAAAAGATGTCTGCATGGAAAATATGAGAACTACTGTTCATATTTACACAAGACAGCGCAGAAATAAAATGTCTAGACAAAATGGGAACATAGCTATTTACATGGTAACATTGCCCTGATAGGTCATACACAAAGGAAAGGTGATTAGAATGAAAGCACAATTGTAAAATATCGTAATTTTATTGGGCAAAAAAGGGACATTTTCTACTTTTATCTCAATACACTTCAGTTTTTATTATACTCTTCTATTTGCTGTAACTTGTGGAAGTCGATCTGCTAATGACTTGTTTATTATTAGGTGTTTTCTTGTCAAATAAATGAACCACAGTGATGTAACAAAGTACAATACATACAGTATTTTAAATTGAAATTTCTTACAAAAAGAAGACAAAATTCCATTGTGTCTCATCAAGCTGTTTGTTGGAGATATTTTTAAATTTAAATTTCTAATGATGTTCGTTGTTGTTTCAGACTGACGAAGAGCTTGATCCGGAAGACGTGGAGCTGGACGAACATAACACTGTGGAGACTCGCAGCAAATGTGAGTAGACGTCGGTGTCATTAACTTATTTTTATTGCTGGCAGAGTCTGATCATGTTTATTAATTCTAATGTCAAAGAAAATTAGTGTTTTGGGGGGAGAATTTTTTTATTTAGGAAACAGCATATTTAAACATAATGCTGTCCCTTACTCTAGGCTATAAGGCTTTTTTAATAGTTCAGTAAAAATTAGTCTCTTAAAAGAAGATCCACTAAAAATTTTCCCTATTTTCTGTATCACCTTGCTTGTCAAGTAATATCTGAACATATTTCCTCCTCCAACCTTTAATTCTGCAGTCAACAATAAGTGTGAACTTTTACTTAAAATTTTATTTTAAATTTAGAGAATATTTGTTTTACGTATGCAAAGACCTCAATTTTATTATTTACGCCATAATCCATTCCCAAAGTATCGTCCAGAAATGTTTATTTACCATCACTCAAGCCTTTTGCAAACATTTGTCATATTCTAACCTGACTTTCATCTCACAGCGAGCGTGCACACCGGTGAACACGGGGTTGATGAGTACCCTGACATTAGCGGGATCACGACTGCACGAGAGGCCATGCGCAAGATGACAGAAGAAGACAAGCAGAAGATTGCCCAGCAAGTGGAGCACTTCCGCTCTGAGAAGCTCAAGTTTGACCGAGAAGTGGCCAAGTGGGACGACACTGGCAATGACATCATCGTCCTCGCCAAGCACATGTGCATGATCATGATGGAAATGACAGACTTTACCAGGTCAGTGGCTCTCCGTTAACTATTCATCGTGTTGTTGTCGCTTGCTTGCTTGCTCGCTTGCTTGCTTGCCTTTATGTTTGCAGTCACAATATAATTTGCATTGTAGATGCCAAGTTTAATGCACATTAACTGCATTAGTTTGATGTAAATAGAAGCTTCAAGTTTTAACTGATTTTGCAGTATTCTCACTGTCTCATCTAAACTTATGTGTTTTAAAATTGCTGTTTTGGCATTAAAGCAAATTTTGTACAAGAAAATAAGTGGGAGATGTTTTCAAATTAATAGCTTTGAGAAAAAACAACAAATTTTCTAAGGTGGTAGCTAATAGAGACAATTTTCTCTCAAGAGAACACTTGAAGCCTCTATTGCAAAGGAAGTTAATTTACTTTCTTGAAGAAACAAATCAGTTTTCCTTGATAGTTAAGATTAAGAATAAAATAATAAAGTAAATAGAGTTAATTTATATCTAAACTGATTACAAAATATGAATCTGCAATTTTAGTTAAAGATAGAGTGACATGGTAGAATGCTGTTCCCTTCAAAACAAAATGTCAAGTTGTGCAGTTTATTTGTGATCTCATTATTTCAAACGTAATTTACTATTTTTCAAAAAATGTCAACCTTTTACTTCACTTTTTTTTATTTGATTTATAGCACAAAGGTGTTAGAAAAAAATATGCATTGAAAATTAAGTTTGGTGGATAAGGTAGATAAAGAAAGAGAAAGTAGGGTTGGGAAGGAAGAGGAGAGAGGCATAGGCTTAATTTAAAACTAAAGGTTAATTTATGCTTTGTTTTTTTTTTTACTAATTATAACCGCTTTTTATATTAATTTATTTTATAATTTGCTGATTCCAGTAGTTAAATCCTTGTTGTATGCGTCAACACTGGGTGTGTTTGTGTCGTCGCGTTGCAGGGGCAGGGGTCCTCTCAAGACCACCATGGACGTCATCACCGCGGCCAAGAAGATCTCGGAGGCCGGTACCAAGCTGGACAAACTGACCAGGATGATCGCAGACCAGTGTCCAGAATCCTCCACCAAGAAGGACTTGCTGGCATACCTGCAGCGTATCGCTCTGTATTGTCACCAGCTTAACATCACTTCCAAAGTCAAGGCTGACGTACAGAACATCAGTGGAGAGCTCATTGTTTCTGGGGTGAGTAGTCTAGTGGGAAATTGTATTCTAAAACACAATATTTTGTACCCTTTGTGCCTACAAAATTATGAAGAAAATAAATCAGAGGTAAAAAAAAAAAAAAAAAAAAAAAAAAAAAGGCCCATTTTATGCTCAATATTGAATTAAAGAGGGCGAGATCTTTTTAGTTAGGATTTTATTGTCCCTTCAAAACTCAGGCTTGCATAGCTTAGCAATCCATTCCAGCATTTGCCTGGTTGTGACTGAGGTAACTATGACAGTTGATAGAGCATACCATACAGGATAGATGTTAAAACGTCCCAGATTTGTCATCTTCAAATTCTCATTTGAGAAAGAATTTATTTTCTTGTTGTTGCTATTTTACTTTCAAAAGAAAGGCGCCTGAAGTCTTCGTTCCTGAAAATTTCTTATTGAAAACATTATAAGATTTTTTTAATTTTTTTCTTTCAATAATTTATTTCTTGCCTAGTCTAAAAAAAGTGTGTAGGACAGCATAATATAGATATTTTACTAACAGCTGTGTTCCCATCTTCCTTCTCTGTACTATCTTGAAGGCTTGCTGCCAGAATTTTTGCTAACTGACGCCTCATGTTACAGCTTGACAGTGCGACGTCGCTGATCCAGGCTGCCAAGAACTTGATGAACGCCGTGGTGCTGACCGTCAAGGCCTCATACGTGGCCTCCACAAAGTACCCTCGCCAGGGTACAGTCTCGGTGAGTACCAGGACAAGATGAACACTTTTGTGTTAGCAGATGTTATTATCTATTGGTAAACCTTTCTTCTAAATCCCTTTATGTCCCACAGGAGTGTAACCAGTTTTATTTGAAGGAAAGGCTTTAGATTATTATTAAACAAAGGCAAAATCTGTAGCTATTTTTAGAGTATAATATATGAAGTCCCTGCGGTTAAATGGGTTTATAAGCCGTTACAAGTAAAGGTTAGTTCTTGTCTTTGGAAGTGAAAATGACTTTGAAAATAAACCCATTTAATCCCTTGGCTCTCAAATGCTGACAATTTTATTCTCTTCAGAAGATATTGTCCTCTGTTTTTAATGCTCAAAAAAATTGAACTACACCATTACCAGTATTTAAAATTTATTAAATGCTATGTAATTAAATGAAGGAAGCTAAAAATTCCTGCATTTCTGAGAGACTTTGAAAGACAAATTTGGGGGACATTCACAAAGCACTTTAACCCCCACTTTAGCCCCGATTTTTAACCTTGGTGCTAAACATGGTACTAAACCAGGGGCTAACCATGTTAAGCTCATAGCTTAGCACCATGTTTAGCACCAGGGTTAAAAATCGGGGCTAAATTGGGGGTTAAAGTGCTTTGTGAATGTCCCCCAAGGAGTTTTGTAGAATAGTGAGTTTTCAGTAGAACAAGAAGGATAGAGGTATTACAGTACATGAGCAATATTCTGCACATGTAAATTATTAATGTAAAGTATATTCAGCCTGATGCCACGCCCACTTTCTCCCTACATCTCCCATAAGGATTGTATTGGGATATAGTGTAAAGTGAGTGTAGTGTGACATTAGACAATTTGTACTGCAAATAGATGGTATGCATGTAACTAGAACATAATTACTGTACAGTAATGGGAAGTTTTACAAAAGCTTTCGTTCTTTTTTTCCGAACTTGTAGTAACATTTTTAGACTATCTCTTCCTGGTTATAGAAGTAAAATCAGCAGTTTGTCTCATTGCATGTTCATATTAGTTTATTTAAGTCAGTAGATTTGGCTTTTTTAGAGGCTATAATTTAGTACAATAAAAAAATAAATTTTACCAGATACTTGCGTGATTGTCAGTTTCAAGATATTGATAGAATTTTTCTTTTCTGATTGGTTAAACCTCTTGTTGTTCTGTTTGGTGATTGGCTGACGAGATGTTGTTCTTGTCCCGTCAGGAAGTGTCGGAAATCGGGTTTGAGAGACAAGAAGGATCGTGTTTCTATTTTCCTGTAACGGCAGCTCACTCCATTTTATACGGAGTCAATCTGGTATTTCACTGTCGAATTTGCTATTTTGCTGTGATGTCTTAACTAACAAAATTAATTCAATAAACATTATATTGGACAATTTTGTATGTGTGTTTATAGAAAGCTGAATTTATACTAACCTGTTTTTAGTTGTCTTCTTTTTGCTGCATATTATTTACTTTTTTAGTTGTTATTGTCGTTTGATTTCTGAATTTAACAAGTTAATCTCTTTATATTTTCCAAAGCTTGATCTTATAAAGTTGACTTTATTTTATATTGAGCTACTAAACAGATATAATTTAATAGAAAATAACACAGTTATGACTACTGAATTGATTTGCGTATTATTATTGTTCACTTTGTAAAAATTCTTATAATTGTTTTGTTGTTTTTAACTAACTATCATATTGATATATTCATTATCAAACCAATGTAATATTAAGGAAATAAGTACAACATTTCTCAATTACTTAAAAAAAAATATATATATACAAGACAAAACTCAAGGTTCTCTATAAAAAAAAAAAAAAAAAAAATGCAAGTTGGTTATTTCAGGGGTATGATATTACATTTTCAAGGTTACAATATTTTATGTTCTTCTTGTTCTAGTAATGACAATACTATTGTTGTTTCAGTCTCCTATTGTTGTATGGAAGATGAAGGCCCCTGAAAAGAAGCCCCTCGTCCGCCCTGAGAAACCTGAGGAAGTCAGGGCTAAGGTACGCAAGGGTTCCCAGAAGAAGGTACAGAATCCCATCAAGGCTCTCAGTGAGTTCCAGAGCCCAGCTGAGTCGGTCTGAATTCATAAAGATCATTTTCATCATTAATATGTATAAATTTGATCCTTATCATTTAATGTCATCTCAGAATATCAGTGTTGTAAGTACTACACATTTTTCTTACAATTATAAACCTTATGTCTTATGTACATAAAGTCCATATTTGCATTAAAACAGTAGGACAATTGCATTCTGAGAGGACTGTACACCGTCTAACAAATTTAAGATTCCTCTAAGGTATGAGTTTTTAAGTTTTGGGAAACTGGAGACAGCTGATTAAAAAACAAATAAAAATTAAAAGGGATCTTCAGATTTGTTAGATCATTTCATAATTCTGTGCAATAAGTTTATTATTTGTTTATTTTCGACTGCAGATTTTCATTTGTTCTAATCAAATTTGTTTTGCCCTATTTTATAATATATTTATTATTTAAAAAAAAATGTCGGGCAGCTAGCTATTTTTGACAGCTATTTTTGACTATGCTTAATATTTTTAGCATTTTTAAAGCAAATTTTACGTTTTAATATAGAAAATATTGTGGCAAGAGTTAGTAATTATTTCAATCCATCCCACGCCATATAATTCTGTATTTTATATATATAGCTTAATTTCAAAACATAAATATTTTATTGTAGTTTTTAGTATGTAATGTAGATCAAACTAATAATAATAATAAATTATAATTTTTATCAAATATATTTAATTTTTGGTTTAATAGATGTTTAAAAATTTTCATGTTATGTATAAGGTGTTCAAAATATAGATGTATGGGTAATGTAGAAAAATACATAATAATTTTGCTTTTTAGTTGCAGTAATGTATAATGCAGTAACTAGTAAAAATAAAAATTGTATGCATGTAGCATTCCATAGTATTTTTTTATTTTATTTTAAAGTAGTGAATTTTGTTTCAGTATTTAAAATAAATAATATTTTTTAAAGAAGTTGTATAATTATATTTTCAAATAGATTTAATTATTATTAAATATTAAAATATAATATTAAACTATTTAAGTCACAATTTTAAGACCAAAAAAATAAGAATGGGATTTTTTTTAAGGTAGAGATAATTCGAATCAGCTGGCCCAATGCTAAAAAAAATCCCATTCATAAAAATTATGAAAAAAATTTAAAATGTTTTCCTCTACATCCCCTATCAGTAGGTAAAATATCAGGTATACAAAAACGAGCTAGTTTTCGAGTTATTAATTTTTAAAGTTGACTAATTTAACATGGAAGTTCCATTTCTCCATGTTAAATTAATCAACTTTAAAAATTAATAACTCGAAAACTAGCTCGTTTTTGTATACCTGATATTTTACCTACTGATAGGGGATGTAGAGGAGAACATTTTAATTTTTTTTCATAATTTTTATGAATGAGATTTTTTTAGCATTGGGCCAGCTGATCCGTATTATCTCTACCTTAAGCAAATATAGGCCTAAATTATTAATTTAGTATTTATATTATAATTGGTCAGCACAAGTACGTAGTGAATGAATAAACTGCATGATTTTCAATTGCATAAATGAGAAGAGTAGAAAAAATACCTCTGAATGAATATTTGTCATGACTCGTTTAATTTTCCCCATGGCATACCGAGGAAAATTTAAAAATAAAAATTTATAAAACATTTTTCCTTATTTTCTTGTCATTTTTGCAATAAAAAATACATGTTGATTATATTGATTATATATATCAATGATGTATGTGTCTATACATAATATTACCCTCATAATGGTGTATTGTGTTGTAATGTTGATGAAAGTGTCAACAATATTTTAAATGTTACTTTTTTACTAAAATTATTGTATCCTAACCTTTTAGTTGAATTTTTAAACTTTAAATAATTTTTACACCAATTTAAGAAAAAAAAAATAATAGTTCTGGTATTTTTTCTGTTGAATTGGAATTGGGAAAAAATTAGTTGATTAAATAATTTATTCCAAATATTCCAATTTATAAATGTCTAAATTATAAATGGTTTCCAAATTTTATTAATAGTAGAATTCTAGAAATCTGCAATTAGATAAATGGATAATTTTCATTGTATACTAAAAATACTTTTGCTATACAGCCTTGAACCCAGAAATAAAGAAGAAGCCTTCCTCATAAGAGATCATATTAAATTCTCAAGGTTTTGAACAAATATAGGCTTTACATCTAGCATGCAGCCTTTATTTGTAAAACTTGTGACACTTTTTGTTTTGAGGAGTCGTCTGTATCTTTCGGAAAGTTTCTGGTCAGTAAAAACTGTTCAGCTCTCAAAATTAAATAATTGAAATATCAGATGAGCTTTAATTATGCTCTCCGTTCATTTGATTCATGAAATAATCATACTGTTTGTGCTCTTGAAAATTTCCTTGACAAATAGTTTTTATATTGTTGCTGTAGGTGAAGGATATTTTTTAAGGCAAAGAATGTACTTTATGAACAGACCTAATAACGTTCCACGCGTATTTTTATCCTCTAAACCTAAATATCTGTTTCCATTTTCAGTGTCTAATTTGTCTAAACAACCTAAATTAAATGTCAATCAAATTAAATAGAAAATACAATCCAAACATATCACACCCTAGAATTTCTCTATATATGGAATCCATCCTCACCCTATTAACGTTAAAAAAACAAACAAACAAAAAATCACTTTTTTTTTTCGGTGTAATTTTTTTTTTTTTTTTTTTTTTTTCAATGTTCTTATAAAATTATTTAAGGTCTTCATATATATGTGTTTTCAGACTTGTTACTAACAATACTAACTAATGGATATTAGAGTGATTAAATAATATACTTTTTTTTATGGTAGAGCTTTAATGATGTATAAATAAATTAATATATTGATTCTAAAGATTCTTGTTTAATGCAGTAAAAAAAAAAAAAAAAAAACAAAAAAAATTGCTTCTACAATAATTCAGAAAATATTTTATGGGCAATATTTTGGGGGGGTGTAATCAATGGAAATGAAATAAGCTAGAAATGTTGGTTGATGTTTATTAACTAAATAAATATGTTGGTGTTGGCTACCATTGCAGTGCTGATTGAGTATAATTTCAGAAATCTAGTACAACATAATATAATGTATTAAAACAGTATATTATGCATCAAATACTCTACTAATATAAAAGTTGTTATTTAATTTGATATCCAAACAATTTATCCATATGTTTACATTTTTATATGTAATATTGACTGTTTATTTTGACTATCTAAATCATGTATTATTATTGCAGCTATTTTCTATTATAATTATGGCATAATTGGGTCTATTTATATTAAAATATTATAGACTTTTGTAGTTTAAAAAAATATATATTATATTGAAGGGAAAGAAAACTTTTGTAAATTTTGTATAAAGTGCCTGTAGGACTTTGAAGATGATTTTGGTTGCTATCTTTACCGTGTCTATTAATTCGCTTTTAATCTAAAATTCTCTGTGCCCTGTATGGTGATCCAATAAACCTTTTTTATGTCAAATATAACATCTTTGTTTTACATAATTTAATATAATTAAATATTATGAATGCCAAAGTCTTTAATTTAGAAATACCATGAACTTTGAAAGTTTTGGTCTGTGGCTTTTCGTGACATTTTCATTTCAGCTCATCAGAGTATAATTTTTTTTTTTTTTCCCCCTATCTTTTAACCTGGCCCGGATATTTATATTACTGATTTTTTTTTTTTTTTTTTTTTTTCGATCAAAATTTTTTGTATGCAGCTTTAGTGAAAAAATTGCCATTTCTTGTATATGTATAATTAATTAATGTACCATGTACCTCGAAATATATTTTTTAATATGCATCATGCAAATTAAGGCTTCACCTGAGATATTTGGACGAAAAAAATCGGATCGACAGATGTTCTTGAAATTAATTTGGTACACTTACAACAAAATTGTCCAAATACTGCTGATTTTTTTCAGATTTTTTTAACCGTTGGTTTAATGGAGTACCGACCTCAAAATTTTTTATTGCAGAAATAGGGTGCAAAAATATGCTACTCTGAATTTTTTTAGATTTTTCTGAGACCGGGAAGTATTTTTAAAAAATTATTGAAAGTGCTGAAAAAGTGCCGCCTCTTGCCGCCTCTCTTAATAAAAGATAGGACCCAAAAGGGACGTGGATTCGAACCCCACCTCGCCAAAACTTTTTAGCAATACTTCCCGGTCCCTAAAAAATCTGAAAAAAAAAACACGAGTAGCATATTTTTGCACCCTCTATCCATTTCTGCAATAAAAAAATTTGAGGTCGGTACTCCATTATAATTAATTTATTCAAATGTGAGTTCCGTATCCTTTTAATGTTAAATTTTTTAATCAACATTACACAGAAAAGAGTTTGAGAGTGTAACTGCGATGATTGATAAGTTGGGGTGGGAGTTGCTGGAGGAGAGAAGGAGAAATTGTAGACTTGGTGTTATGTATAAAATAACAAGAAATAGTGAGGGTTGGAGGATCGAGTTGAGCTCTCGTATTAAGAGAGGTGTTTACATTGGAAGGAGTGATCACAGTTGGATTTTGTCGGCAGTAGAATTAAGTGATGTGGGAAAATATTCCTTCATTAACAGGACTGTAAGAGAGTGGAATTTGCTGAAGGCAGAAGTTGTTGAAGCGGAGAGTTATGAGTTGTTTAAGAGGGTTTTGAGACAAGCAAGAAGCCCTTCGCGAGCCACCGTGGCGTGGCCACATTTGCCGCGTTGATTTTATTATTATTATTATTTAAAACGGCTTGAGATATTTTTTAAAATTTTATATGGATTAAAAGCTAATTTTTTGGACTATTTTTATGAATGTTTTCATATATTTTAAACTGCTGCATTGCTCGTTCTTGAAACTAGATGAGAAATGTGGCAAAACGCTCTCAGGGACTGTAGTCACCTAGCTCCCCTAGTCGAAAAATAAGAGTGCTAAGTGATAATTTGAGCAGTAGTCAAGTAGTTGACTACTTGTTTTAAGTAGTTGACTATTATACTTAAAAACAAGTAGTCAACTATACTTGACTATAACTGCTCAAATTATCACTTAGCACTCTTATTTTTCGACTAGGGTCCCACTCCTGCCGTCCTGCCGATTAGCATTACTAGGGCGCTACAGTGTTGCCAAGTTTTTTTATGGTGTGACCTTGACATAAATTCTCAGGTTATACATTGAGCTGAATTTATAAGGAATATAAAATTATACGTACTGCAGTACGTAATTATACGTAATAGCTAAAAGTAGAGATTTATATAATACAGTGTATAATTATATTCGTACAAGCTTAGAGAACTCCATGTATGAAGTCATTAATTATTATTTAAATTAAAAAATTATGAAGTATTTTGTATTTTATATTGAGTACATAAAGGACCAAGAGATGGCGCTGAGCGCTGAAATTTTGGCGAGGATACAGCAATACCTATAGCATTGGGAGAATCACAAAAACAACAAATTTGATATGAAATACATCTTTTACGAAGTTGAAATATTTTTTTATATTTGTCCGAACGTATTTGACAACTAATTATGGTGTTGTCACTTCTGTAAAATTATACTGTGGCTGCTGAGAGAGCATTTACATGATTTTACAATGTTTAACATATACAATGGGCCTCGCTAGACGCACGTAGTTCAGCTGTTTCCCGTCAGTTTCCGCGAGGGGCGCTACTAACTTTATGACGTCAATATTCGTAGCATACGTTTGAAATTCCCACCTCATGTCATCGACATCGGTCATTGATCCTAAAACGTTGCCAGATCGCTTATTATAGGCCTGTTCGTAAACCCTGCTCGGTGTACACTTTCTGCACCCAATCGACCTTATGTACATGGGTTATAAGGTCGATTGGGTGTAGAAAGTGTACACCGAGAAGGGTTTACGAACAGGCCTTATAAGTTGCGATTTTATTAGTGAATTTGACAACATTGTATTCAAGGTCAGAATAGGTCGTCGTCGTCTGCTAAAAATCGTAGCACCGGTTGAAAATCTCATTTTTGCGTAATTTATCGCTTTTCTAGACCAATTTCCAGTATGTCCAAGTACAAGATTGTTATGGTTAGGCACGGAGAGAGCGAATGGAACCAGAAGAACCTTTTCTGTGGCTGGTTTGACGCAGAACTAAGCGATAAAGGTGAGTGAAAATTATTTGACCCATCCCCTTTTTTTGAATCGAGAAATTGTTTTATGTTTTATATTAAAATTCTTACGTCTGCTAACGATCTTAAGATTACAGGGCTTAGATGAAAGCAATACCGAATTGTAGGAGAACTGAACAAGGGTTTTATTAAAACTATGTATGCATATTAGCATAATATTATATACTGTAGTCATTCTCCTCTACTTTGACCGAATACCCTTGAAAGGTCAGATGTCAGATTCTAGCAAGCATCTCTTTACAGCCCACAAACTTGATGTTTTAACTCATTTTTGCTATGTTTTCGGCAAATTATAATGCTAATATAATAGTTATAAATTATGGATAAATTATATATAGATTCCTCCATGGTTGGATACTCAAAAGACTTATAAAAACCTCCCCAAAATATTAGACATTCTGTACATATTATGTATAAATATATAAATATGGCAGATTTAAAAATTGGATAACTGCATGCAGTAATACAATGCTTAACCAAATGCATACATTATTAAGTCTTATTAAAAGCGTATTTATTTTGTTTTGAAGCTGACGGCCCTGAAATATCAAAATTTTTCTAATTTCTTAAGATTATATTATTCCCGCATGAGCATGACTACTGCAGGGTTAGCTACTATCATCAAAGATCTAAGTGTCTTATGGCCAGAAATTTGACCAGGAGCTTCGCGGGGTGTACCGCATTGGCACGGCCCGGGTAGGAAGTGAGCCGTGAGGTAACTCCCCGTGCTACATACTGGCAATATGGCTCATGCCGATGCGGTACACTAGCGGTGCCGTGCTCAGACCCCGCTTAGTTCTGCTGTTGCTAGTCAATTTTCTATCCATAAGACACGGAGGTCTCTACTGTCGAGAGTAGCTGTATTCTCTAATATACATAAAAAGGTTCTGAGAGATGCTTTCTGCTATTTTAATTACGTACATGTTATGCACTCTGCAGTATAAAACACTGTTGTCTAATGTCTATAATTAAAGATTTCCAATTCAATCTTGCAATATTTTGACATGATTTTTCCTGCTAATTTACATTCCCTGTCTCAGGACGCCAGGAGGCGACTGCTGCCGGCAAGGCTCTGAAGGACGCTGGCTACCAGTTTGACATCGCCCACACGTCGGTGCTCACCCGCGCTCAGAAGACGCTGGCCTCCATCTTGGCAGAGATCGGACAGTCCGACCTGCACACCGAGAAGACCTGGAGGCTCAACGAGAGGCACTACGGAGGCCTCACCGGACTTAACAAGGCAGAGACCGCTGCCAAGTACGGAGAGGAGCAGGTGAGAGAAAAACTGATACTGTAATACAGGCTTCAAGCTGATTTTACGTTGTTCCCAACGTCCTACCTAAGGCTATGATTTTTATGGAAAAATTCCTTTTAGCTCATTATTTTTCCCAAACCTGAAGTATTTTAACCCCAGCCTAAAAATAAAAAATACATATAAATAAATTAAAAATCTAAGTTTACAAAATCCTCCAAAAAACTCTTCATTAATTTGTTTTTCATTCCTCACAGGTCCAGATCTGGCGTCGTAGTTTCGACACTCCCCCTCCCGCCATGGAGCCTGACCACGCCTACTACAAGCAGATCGTTGAGGACCCCCGCTATGCCAATGGACCCTCCAAGGAGGAGTTCCCCAAGTTCGAGAGCCTTAAGTTGACCATCGCTCGCACCCTGCCCTACTGGAACGACGTCATCGTACCCCAGCTGAAGGAGGGGAAGAGGATTCTCATCGCAGCCCACGGAAACAGCCTTCGAGGAGTCGTCAAGCATTTGGACAGTAAGTTTAGCCAGGGTAGATTGTGAATGTTTAATAGTAGGTACCTTAATGAGTTTGTACGGTGAGTACAATTATGACCTGTTAATTGGAAAAAACAGAAAGCTCATTATTGCACTTGCTTGATATAGCAGACAGATCATTATTGCAAACAATCTTGGGAAGACAGATAGCTCATTATTCCTTACGAAGAACGATTTATTTCGTTATAAAATATACAATATTCCTTACACTAGAAAAAGTATATTCCTGATATTTATGTACAATAGAATATGTTCTAAATTACTTGAAAATATTTTTTTTGCATACAGTATTTTAAAAATTCCTTGAATGAGAATTTGATTTTTTTTTTTTTTTTTTTTTACTGTGTGGTGAGTCAAATAAACAATCAGTTTTTGTTTTTTCAGTATACTACAATTTATGAAGTTCTATTTACATATTAAAAAACTAAAAATATTCTATTGTTTGCAATCTTTTTTATGGTATTTTTTGCTCTTAGCTTTGCGTCTTTTGTTACAATAAAAAAAATATATAAAAAAGCACATGATACAGTATTTAAAAGTAGATGATAGGAATAACCAGCAAGGCGTTACTGATCAAAAACATCCCTGTCAATGAAAATCTCGTGGTCACAGGTTCACTTGAAAATTTATTTATTAAATGATAAGGCCTTGCTAGTTATTCCTATATCCTACTTTCAATAATGTATCACAACCTTAATGACTTTAAATTTGAGAAAAATTATATTGCAAACTATAAATAAAAAAAATATACATTATTTTCCCTCTGTTTTTCTGCTCAATGTTCTCAAGCTCACTTCTTTTCACAGACATGTCCGACGAGGCCATCATGGCTCTGAATCTTCCCACCGGCATCCCTTTTGTGTACGAGCTGGACGAGAACTTCAAGCCCGTCGTGTCCATGCAGTTCCTTGGAGACGAGGAGACGGTGCGCAAGGCCATGGAGGCCGTCGCTGCTCAGGGCAAAGCCAAGTAGAGGGCAGCACCATCAATGCGGAACGTCACAGAATCAAGAGACAGTCTTAGGAAATATGAGATTGAGTTGTAGCAATTTTAGAATATGATAACTTGACTATCTCATCCAAAGGTTAAGAATTTGACATGAAAATTCTAATTCTTTCTTTTAAAAAGGAAATTACCAAAATAATTTGTCTTTCCAACTCGTCATAAAATTGCCTGAGAAATCTCTGTACTTTCTTTTCTCTCGGATTAAAGAATAAAAAGTTTTTCATGTCCATGAAAAAAAATTATTATTCCTTAAAATCAATTTCTAAAATCTGGAGTATATTTTACAGTAAGATTGTCTCTTTATTCTTCATAAATAAGAAAGCATTGTGAAAATAGTAAACATTTCTTGAACTGCATTCAATATTTGAATTAAAGTATTTAAGAATTGTTTACTAAAAGTGTCTGTAAATGACATTAAAATAATAAGAAATCTCACACATACTTTTTGTAAATAAAAACAAATCAAATTTTTGTTTACAAAAAGTTTAACAGATTTTTGTGTTCGTAACATGCCATTCAAGGCATTCAATAAATGTTGTGCAATTTAGAGCTTGTTTTTTTGGTACAGCAACGAACATAAATTTTTCCCTCTTCAATAGTGATAGATATAAAGCTGATAAAGTATGATTCCCCTATATTAGAAAAAAAAATGTAATTGTAATGTAAAATTGCATGTTTTTATGTATTTGAAAACACTTAATTATTTACCGATTTTAATTTATTTTATCATTTTCCATAAAAAAAAAAATACAGCCTTATTATTTATTATGTTGAAAAAAATCATATTTGTTATTAATTTATTTGTGGTACATACTCAATAAAAATGATAATGATTAATTTAAACTTCCATTGTTTTAATTAAAAAATGAAAAATCCTAATCAACAAAAAAATAATAATATAATCCAATTTAACTGTAGAGTATCAAAAAAAGCTGAAGGAAGCAAAAACCTACTAAATAAAAGCTAGTTAGCTGACATAGATAGTTAGGTATGTGTGCAAGAAAGTTGCAGAATGGCTATTATGGGGACATTTTTTAAGCTAAAGTAGTAGGAGCACAGAAATCTGTTGGAGGTCTCTTCAGGTTTCATGCCCAGCTGAATGGCTAAAAGAATGAGAAGAAATATTAGGAGATCATAAAATATAGGAGCTTCGCTCTCATTCAGGGTAGTTTTCTTTCAGTATAGGCCATGGAGGAAATATTATCCTTGGTATAGGCCAAGGTTTTTGAACATTTCTACTAGGAGAACATAACAATCTAGGAGGTGAGACATGAAAATCCTTGAGGAGTCATTGAAAAATTTAAAATAAAGGATGAGATTAACATGTATTACTAGGAGGTCTCTTGTAAGATAAATGCCCTGCTGAAAATTCTTGAACAAGATCTTGTACAAGTCTTGAACAAGTTTTGACCAAGATCTTGAGCAATAATCTTGCCAAGATCTTGGCAAGATCTTGCGCAAGATCTTGGCAAGATCTTGGCAAGATCTTGACAAGATCTTGTGCAAGATCTTGGCAAGATATTTTCTTGTGGAAGATCTTGGTAAGATTATTGCTCAAGATCTTGGTCAAAACTCAAAACTTGTCCAAGACTTGCACAAGATCTTGGTCAAAACTTCTTCAAGACTTGCGCAAATTTTGCCCAAGATCTTGAGCCCAAATAATCTTATCAAGATCTTGCCAAGATCTTAGCAAGATCTTGCGCAAGATCTTGGCAAGATCTTGGTAAGATCTTGGCAAGATCTTGTGCAAGATCTTGGCAAGATATTTTCTTGTGCAAGATCCTGGTAACATTATTGGGGCTCAAGATCTTTCACAAGACTTGCAACTGATTTGTACTTGAAAAAATTTGTGTAAGTAAATGCAAGATCTTGACAAGATTTTCAAGATTTGGTTGCAAGATGTGGTACCTAGTAGAAACCTCACAGTCGTCACATACATTTATCCATCATCTGAAAAAAAATAAAGAGTTTAATTAGTTTTTTTCTGGTATGCATAGTACATAATAGTTTTCGTTATAAGTTCGGCAGTTGTCTTGCTGGTTTCCTTTCTGTGGATATTCATCATCCTGCTTCATCTCTCCGCTCAGCGCACAATGAATCCTCTCACTCTATCCATGCACGTACGCAACGGCTAGGCCTGCGGAACCTGGGGATCAAAGACATATTTAAAGGATATTCGATAAAATTAGACATGCAAGATCTTGCTCAAGACAATTGCAAAAGGTATTGTGCAAATCTTACCCAAGATCTTGCTCAAGAATTTTGAGCAGGGATGCATATTATATACAGTATATATTTAAATGCATGATTAACAATTTTTGTACTGTAAAACAAATTTAAACACTTCACTACTGTACAACGATGTTAATTTAATACATATACAACCACAATTTATTGCATTAACTTAAATGCATGCATATTATATAATATGCATACACAGTATGCATACATTGCAGTACTAGTATACATACCTTTATCAACTTTATACAAACCAAATACTGCTATGCCATTGATTTATGCACACAACAGCCAAGTTTTGTCGAACTGGTATGGTTGTCGAATCCTTGATCAGAATCCATCACATCCCGGCCATGTTTGCAAGCCGCTCAGCAAGCAGGAAGCAGGTCAAGCCATCGAAATGTCATTAAAAAAACAGACAATTTTGTGTGAGCTTAACAATATATTAAACAAAAACAACTATACATAAGTTAAAGCTTACCTGGAACTGTGTAATAACTACTAATTAGCACAAAAACACACAAAATCTTAATGTTTCTTCACCAGCTTCAATTTTCACCAACCGTCCATCTTAACTGTTATAAAAAAAACGGTCATGCGCATTGCATTTGTTTCACATCGTCCACTTGCGCAGTCCACTTGCGCAATGAAAACGCGCGCAAGATTTCTTCTTGCTCAAGTCTATTACTTGCAATGCTCAAGATAAAAAATCTTGGGGAAGAAAAAACTTTTTGAACAAGATTGTCATTTTAAACATGATGGTAACTTGTCCAAGAAATAATATTGAGATAAATATGAAAACATGTTGAAGATTTTTTCTTGCTCAAGATTAAATCTTGCGTAAGAAAAGATTTCTTGAACAAGATTGTCATTTTAATCAAGATGATAACTTCTCCAAGAAATAATACTTAGAAAAATATGAAAAATTGTGTAAGATTTTTTCTTGCTCAAGTCTATTACTTGCTCAAGATGTAAATCTTGAGTACGAAATGACTTCTTGAACAAGATTGTCATTTTAAACAAGACGGTAACTTGCCCAAGAAATAATCTTGAGATAAATATGAAAAAGTTTGTAAGATTTCTTTCTTGCTCAAGTCTATTACTTGCCCAAGATATGAAACTTGACTATGAAATGACTTCTTGAACAAGATTGTCGTTTTAAACAAGACGGTAACTTCTACAAGAAATAATCTTGAGAAAAATATGAAAACTTGTCTAAGATTTTTACTTGCTCAAGTCTATTACTTGCTCAAGATATAAATATTGCGTAAGAAATGACTTCTTGAACAAGATTGTCATTTTAAGCAAGATGATAACTTGTCCAAGAAATAATCTTGAGAAAAATATGAAAAATTGTTTAAGATTTTTTCTTGCTCAAGTCTATTACTTGCTCAAGATATAAATCTTGAGTACGAAATGACTTCTTGAACAAGATTGTCATTTTAAACAAAACGGTAACTTCTCCAAGAAATAATCTTGAGAAAAATATGATAACTTGTTTAAGATTTTTTTCTTGAGCAAGTTAATTACTTGCCAAGATGTTGTTCTTGCGTAAAAAATGACTTCTTGAACAAGATTACCATCGTGCGCAAGACGGCAACTCTAGCTCAAGAAATAATCTTGAGATAAATTCGAAAACACGAGCAAGATTTTCTATCTTGCAAAGAATATTTTCTTGCGCAAGTGAGTTTCTTGTTAAGATTGTGATCTTGCGTAAGAAATGACGTCTTGAATAAGATTATTATCTTGCTCAAGATCTTGTTGAACCAAAAATATCTTATTTTGTAATTTTTTTCACATTTTTGGCTAAAATATTATTTTTAGAAGGATAATATCCAATAATAATATTACAGACCAGCACTCAACCCTGTTGCGCCTCTTTCTTGGTCTTCTCGTGTTTACTTGGCAAGATCTTGTCAAGGTCTTGCAAAGATATGCTCAAGATTTTTGAGCAGGGTGAGAATCAGATTTTTATTGTTATTTTTGTTTTATCATTTTCAGATTGAGCTAAAACAAAACTGGTAATTAATTATGATACCAATAAACTCTTCTGCCTGCAGCACTCGTACATCAAATCTATCTCTACTGCGTTCTTCTTGTGATTTATTTTTAATTACCTAGCTGTCACTCTCTATTTATGTTCCCTCTAGCTTTGTCTGCCAATCAAGCAATTATTAGATTACTTCTGGAAATTGCCAAAAATTAATTATACGTTTTTCTCCATATACTTTTGATTAACTTGTAGAACTATATAATTATTATTTCTCCTAGACTTTTATCAAGAATACATAACAATAATAATTCAAACCAGTACAATTTTTTTTTAATTTTATTTAATAATATAGGTAATACACACAAATTACAATTTGCTTACAAATTATTACTTAATTTTTAATATAGAGGCTTCAAAAGTCAGCTTATTTTGCTGTGTTTGCCCACCGTCCCACGAAAAAGAAAAATAATAACAATTGATTAATTAAAAAAATTAAATTTATACCCTTGACGCCATTTTACCCTTTTAGGTGTGGCCAGGCCGATATTTCAGCCTTGTCAGTAAGAGTTATCTTGCGACCATGTTAATTGGAGCTTTTACCATGGAGGCTTGAAAGAAACACAAACTCAAAATTGCTTTTTTTAGTGCAGACATTTTTTAAAGGAAAATAAATTCTTGATTCATTATCAGAAGATCCCTAAATGAGGGGTGGGGGGTGGGGGTAGGATAATGTTTTCAAATCAATAGCTTTAATATTTAACAAGAAAAATTCAAATTTTCTTACAATATGGTGGCCAGCTTAATGGAGAAATTTTTCCTGCCGGGACAAAATATTCATTAAAACATGTAAAGAAATGTGTAATGATAAAATTCTGTTACAATGTTTGAACTTGCTAACAAAATGTATATAACTGAGATTTGGGGATAAAAGTTACAAATTATCCAAAATATAATCAATTAAGGATGAATTAATTGGGATCTCTGAACTGGCCTCCTTGATTTTAATGAGCATTAAAGAGGATTTTATATAATTAAGATTGCTTGCCATCAATATAGCATATTTTGTTTGAAGTGGATCTGTCGGACCAGTAAAAAAAAAAAAAAAAAAAAAAAAAAAAAAAAAATGAGGCAGAAGTTTAACATATTTAATTGATGTTAAAAATATTTCAAAATTATGGAATGTATATATATATATATACTGTTTATGTAATAATGTTCTACTCTACATCCCTTATCTGTATCTAAAATATCAGGTGCACAAATCAAAAGTAGTTTTTGAGTTTACTTTACTCACTCGAAAGATGTTATTATTGAATTTCTTTGCCTCTTTCACTCATCTCAACTCTAGAGTAAGCCTCTCTCCTCCAAATCAAAGATTACCAGTAGACTCGTTCCAACGTACAATGATTCAAGTCATTTTCCGTCATGAACTGCTGCACATTTATCTTCTGATAATATGAAAGAGGAAAATACTTCAGTTTTGGTGCCACACACAAAATTTGCTTTGCAATAAGTGAGCATAAATTAAAATGTAAATCCAATTCACGGAGATTGGAGAAGACAACTCCGTGTGTCTTTGCTTCCTCTATGATCCAATTCAGAACACTGTCAGGTATGTCATGGTTATGAGAGTACAACTCTTCAAGGCAGGGAGAAGCAAGAATACATTTCATGGCAACATTACAGAAGGTAAAATCATCCAATCTTATTCGCTCAAATTCCACTTTCCTTAACTTATTAAAGTGAATTGATGGAATTAATTTATGTTTGGATTCTGCAGTACAGTTTACGTTCCAGGTTAATTCTGTCAATTGACAACAGTGAAATCCAATAATACTAATGTCAATTTTGTGGTCATAGAAGACAAACTGAAGTTTTGTCAACTGCTGACTGAAGTTTGTAATCAGTGATGTTATTTGTAATGGAGTTAGACTTGCAAATTTTAGTGTAAGATCATTGACATGTTTTAACTTGAGGAACTCATCAACATTCTGTAATTTCTGTTCAACAATGTCCAGTTTTCTAATGTCTGGTACTTTGGAGATTACACTTGGCAACTTGTTTTCGAGTTCTTTCTTTGAAGTATGAACAATCAAATACTGCAGCTTTAACTGTGCCTCATTGCCTTGAGCAATCATTGCTATTGCATCATAGACCTCGTTATGCTTCAAGTAAACAAGATCAGGCAGGTTAGAGACTACATTTACCAGCCCTTCAACTGTCATGAACCGAGACACGTCCGCGTAAACGTCCAGGTGTGTCAACTTCTTACATTGTCCGAACTTTGCTCCGTTACGTCCACAAGGAAGGTCACTGTCGTACAGGTAACGAAGACCTTCGTCAGACACTAAGGGAGAATGTAGAGTCAGCTTTCTGGAAAAATAGAAGAAAAAATATTAAACTTTAAGTGAAGATTTTTTTTACTAATTTCTTCTCTGATTTGTTTAGCTTCATCCAAGGTTTTTATCCAGTGTTATACAAACAACTTTTAATTGTAACAGCAAACACTTTAAGAGCAAAATCATTCACTACGTATTAGGGAGACGACCCATTTTCTCAATTCATTACCAAGGTTTCCTTAAGAAAAAAAGCACTATAACTCATAAAGAAACAAAAAATACAATGAAGCCTTCTCACATCTCCACAGGAAATCCATATGTAGCACGTAAGGCAGACATTTAGCCTACAATCCATTCAGCCTAAACTCTAATTAAATATTCATGTGATCTGGCTGTAGAAGTGCGCTATTTGAGCGTCGTTAATTCTCATGTTTGCAACTGCATTTTGGAAAACATTGACTTAGAAATGCCCTCATGGACAAAATTTTTGAAAAATTAGGCAACAGAACCTTGTTGGGGGCTCCATAATTCCATCCATTCATTGCCTGTCCTGAACGACAAAACAAAAGGTCACGAAATTGCTTCAGTGCGCTGATGAAAGAGGTACAAAAACATCATTTTGCCATCTATCCCATACCTGGGAAAGAACTTTTGTGACATTTTTTTTAAATGAATTTCAGCTTTTTAATACAGTAATACAGTATTTAAAATATAATCCTACTCTATAGTGTAGTGGTTAGTATGCTTAATTGGCTCTCGTCCAAGAGGTCCCCGGTTCAATTCCCGAATCCGGCAGACTTTTCGTGACTTGGAATTGGTGTGACAGATTACTAAATGATGGAGTTGGTAGGAAGAAGGCAGCTTACGGCTGTCTATACTCCACTTCCCTGCAATCTTGCACTGCCACTGCAGGCTGCACAGATCTGGTAGTAGGAGCCCAGAAGGTTCTAGGAGCCTGGTAAGCCCACGCCCCAGCATGGTCGCACGATAACTCTTACACACAAGGTTAAATAAATACCTGGCAACACTTGAAAGGGTAAAATAGCATCAAGGATATTAACTTTTTTTATTATTATTAAAAAAAAAAAATGCAAACAAAAAGTTAGTCGAAGAACAAATTGTTACAAATCGGCGAGATGTATAATTGTTTTGTTTTTACCTGAGCTCAGGACAGCAAGATCCGATTACGGCCACAACGTTACTAAATATCTCCTTTCCTTCCAGCTTGAGACAGGTCAAATTGGTGAGACATCCAAGCATTCCGTAGATCAGGTTTATGTTCACTTCCTTTTGTTTCCAGGCAAGATTTAGGTCCAGCTCAGATATGTTCTGTAACAAGATCAGTGAAAATAATTGTAAAATAAAAAATTAATACTATACAACAATAACATAACACACAAAACTATTTCTCTTATGGGGTGAAGTCAGCGGTATTATCAACTCAGCTGTTCAAAAATTGACCTTCACAGCACATATTCAAACTACTCATGGTACTTTTTGCCTTTGTCCCCCCCCCCCCCTTCTTCTCCTCTAATCATAGAGGCTCAAGTCAGCTGATTTTGTGATGTTCCCGCCATCCTATCCACGTGGCAGCGCCCATTTGTCGTACCTGCATTAGTAATAGATCGGGAAATAATTTTTTTTTTTTTTTTTTTTTTTTTTTTTTTTTTTTTTTTTAGATTACAGTAAAATGATTTGCGGCAAATGTGGCCTTTTTTGAGTAAATTTAGTAGCTCTTCAATAGATGCGATAATGCACTAATAGATGGAGCTACTAATTTTATTCATAAAAGAGCTTTGCTATCATGGTAAAAAAATTATTTCCCGGTCTATTACGAATGCAGATACAACAAATGGGCGCTGCCACGTCGATATGTAAAAAAAAAAATGTATGAAAATGAAAAAATTGGCATTAAAGAAATTTGTTAGAGGAAAATAAGTTCTTGATTCATTAAGTATTAAAAAAAAACTAAATGGAGGGAGGGGGAAAGAGATGTTTTTAATTTTTTTATAATTATTTGGAAAAAATTTAAATTTTTTAACATGATGGCTTATGGAGAAAATTTTCCCGACGGGGAATGCTTGAAGCCTCTATTGAACTTCCTTTGTATGCAGTTTCACTATCAAAATGTATGTTTCTTTTAAGATGGTTATAGATTTTAAAAGAAAATAAACGACTAGAAACTACAAGAACGAACTTACCTGTCCTTTATTTCTGATTCGTTTTATGAGAGCTTCCCTCATCTTCAAAGTCCACACTTTTCTACGAAGATCAGCTTTGAGTCTCACTGTGTTTTCATGGACCAGGTAATGCATCACACGAGGTTTGTATGCAGACTTGTTTTCCTCAAGTATCCGTTGGAGGGAGTCCATTAAGACAGCAGCTGAATTAAGAAGACAAATTATTAATGACAAATAAAGTTTAAAAAAATGGGATACTTGATATTTAACTTCCAGTAGCAGTCAATGAAGTTGTTAAGTAATGTAATGTCAAGAGTAAATAAATAAATTAATTGTAATCAATACATATGGTTTAATTAGCTACAATATTACAGATCTTAGTTTACAAGTAGATTTGAATGCGTGAGGCAATCATCTTTTGCTTTATCCCATCCAGACATACGACTACATATGTCTCAAACTAGGCGCCATGGAGTCTACAGGTAATCTAAGGTTTGTTAGACTGAAGTGCATTGTGCATTTTAGTTTAATGGGGGAGAGGTAAACAAAATAATCCCCAGCTAACCAACACAAGCAAAAATGTCAAATCGATGGTGTTTGATGCGTCAAAAACGACTAACTCATTTTATTGCGTCCTCTCAAAAACGACTAACTCGTTTTATCGCGAGCCGAGATGGTTGGTTTTTTACTATGGGTTTCCAGGTATACATTTTTTTTATACCTGGAAACCCATAGTGCAAAAGCGACCATCTCGGCTCGCGATAAATTGAGTTAGTCGTTTTTGACGGAACACCATCGAACTGCTTTATCTTCAAATTTTACATTTTAAGTGAAACTCTTAAAATTGTGTGTGGAAAAAAAAAAAAAAACTCACGCAGGTCTTTGAATGGTCCCTGATACTTGCGAGACTCCTCGACAGAAGCTGAAACAAATACAAAGTTTTAATTATTACCTGCAATTAATTTATTTTCTATTTGATATATATATATATATACCAGTGCGTGTGTATAATATGTACTGCAATGTATTTATTTTTATTAATTTAATTTATTTGTCACATGCAGAATTATATTATAGGGTATTATATTTGTTTGTTTGTTTATATTATAAATATATATGAGAGGAGCCTGCATAATATCTGCATGCAGCTAGCTAGGTATATAACAGCTAGGTACGTAACATAAAATGAATTAAAAAAAATAACTCACTCTCAGGTGAAGCATATATATATATATATGTATGTAATTATTCATACAGTATATTATGCTGTAAATGCATAAATATTAATTACAGTATACTGTAAATAATTATACAATATGTATAAACCTGGCCGGGATTCGTATGATATGCATATCAGCATATATATCATATGTCGTTATGCCCTGTCTGTAATTAAATTAGCCTTCGAAGCTATACGTACAGTACAATTTATGCATATATACAAGCCATACTGTATATAGGCAGCAATTGCAGCATGCAATAGTATGCATATATACATAATATACGTACATTCTGGTATATGATAATATGCAATTAAATGTTAAGTTGTACTGTACGGTCTCTACGTCTCCACTCTCTACAGTATATATGCATACAGATTACAGGCTGCAATCATGCAGTTGCGTTGCAAAACACACTGCCATCATGGGCACACTCAAGCGGCTCAACTGTGCTCAACACAAAGAGAAAACGACATGGGTGTATGCATACAGTAGTATGTGGAGCTGTGGAGGGAGCACATACGGTGTATGCATAATTATGCGGTATGATATGCATAATTATATGCATACTCTTTTATACTCAGTATACTCACAAGCAAGTCTGGGTCGTTTGCATGGCCAGCACGGCGGGTTCTGTTTGGGTGCCTTGGCCTTACAGTAAAAACCTAGAGTATAAACTGCTACTTTGGCAAGGCAAAGGTCCTTCAGTGATTGCAGGTTCTTGACAATAGACACCTGCACCCTGAGGTTCTGTACTTCTTCTGGCATCGTCTGCCAAGTCTCGTCGTCAGCCTGAGCCATCCTCGCGACTTGCAGTAAATGCGAGCGGTCAAAAATTTCGATATTTGGGAGCTTTCATCGAACTTTTGCTGTTAAATTAGTTTTTTAGATTGAAACAAATGCAAATAACTTATGATAAGAATAAATTTGAAGGTTAATTAATGCAATAAAAGTCAAAAATTATAAAAAAATAATATATTATATCCATGCCAAGCACAAACACGGATGTTTCTTTTCCCACAAAAATTGCCGTGCCGGAAACGGCGCAAACCGTTTTTCACTTGTTTTTTGAAGAATTGCCGCGCAGAACTTCAAAAGTTTGGGCCTTGGGTTGGACACGTGAAAAAATTTATCCATATATATAGTTGAACCCAAAGATTCGACCCTTAAAAAGACCTCCGTGTCTTATATATCCAGAAATTTGATGGACTGAGCGGAAATTTCTGGCCATATAATAAGACACGGAGGTCGCTAAAAGGGTCTCTCCGGGTTGAACCAACCAAAATTTAGTAAACTTTTACTTAAATTTTCAAATTTTCTGCAATTTGAATTTTATAGCTTGATTATACCCCATGAAGGAGCAATAATTAAGAGTCCACCCGGGCTACATCCATTGAAAAATCATTACGAGAGGTGGTAAAAAAAATTGTGAGCGAATTAAGCAGCAAACACACATTATACATATAATAAGTTTGGTGTGTTATAGGCTAGCTGTGTATATAATAGCTGCTAATATAGTAGAGGTGCGGGTACGTACGTACGTTCCCCATACTTTTTTGGGCATCATTTTGGTCCATAATATATATTTATATATATATATATATAATAATATATTAATATTGAAAACAATTTTAAATAATTTTTCAATTCCAAATTTTATAGGCGTTCAATATGATTCCCTCAGTCTCACCTCTCTCAGCAAATGCTGGCCAATATGCTTAATTTATATTTCTTTAAATTATATATAATACATATATAATAATTTTATCTCTGCTGTGTATATAAGCTTTTGGACCAGCGAATGGCCTGAGAGAGATGTCACTTTGACAAAGGTAATACACACACATATATATATATGGGTTCATGATGACATATACATAATATACATGCAGCATACATATTATATATGAATCAAACAATAGCTTCTTCAAAGTGAAAGCTAGAGCAGACCATATTGTTGGTAATAGCGGTAAATATATTTAATTGTTTTTTTGTTTTTTTAATATTTATTTGGTAATTTTTACTTTTTAATGGTTATAATTATATAGTATTGTTGTTTCTTAAAAATAAAAGGGATAAATTTATATTTTTTTTAATAACAATTAACGATATATTTTATAATTTTAACATACATTTTTTCAGTTCATATAATTTTTTTTTTAATTACTGATTATAATCTTTAAAGTGTGACTTGAATTATGATTTTAAATTAATTTACACACAGCGTACATATTAATTATATAATATATACCTTACATACCTTATATACTCACACACACTTGATTAAATTTAATGAATACTATACATTTTTAGAACATATAATTGCTTAACAATAAGATCCATAAATATTTCGTACTGCAATATATATTGCAATTTTAAGTGTATTTTTTATGCATTCATCATGCTGCATTAAATATATTAATAAAGTGCAATTAATTGAGAATTATTTGTTTATTTTATATGAAATTTCAATACATGAATTGCACGAGATCTTTTTTGAACCACAGTGCAATTAATTAATCATTAAAAATTATACTCACTAAAAGAAATTAAATGAGAAAATACAGAAACTGCAACATATTTTTTTTGTTTCCAAGTTTGAATGAAAATGCAAATAATTTTTTATATATCTTTGATTGTGTTTAGATGTATAATATAACTACATGGATATCTTAAAATAAATTTAATTTGTCTTTCATTAATAAGACTCCCAAATAAGATTGAATCCTATATATATTCTTGAATTGATAGTAAGGTACACTTAATTTCTTAATTAGCTATAAAATTTTGTAACATATTTTCAATTACACTTTCCATTGTAAATCTGACAATAAATACATTACTCACACTGGTGCAATAAATTAAACATATATTACGGCAATTGCATATATATATAAATCACATTAAGCATTGCATATATACATTATACTCGGCAGTGCATATTATTATTATTAATCCATAAAGATAAATATTTATCTTTTACAATAATTTTATTTGATAATAAAATAAGTTGCAAACAATTAAAACAATACTTTGGAAGAGCATAAATTAGCTTCCTAGGAGTTTCATATTGTCCATGTAAACAAATTCTTTGATAATTTAGCAAAAAGCTGTAAAAAATATATGAAAAATAAAAATAAATAAATAAATTATTTTTAAACATAATTATATAATAATTGAACTTCTTTTTAGAAAGAAAACTTACAAATGAATACCCAAAACATCGCAATTTCATTCAAATAATACAGTATAAAATAATTGGGAATATAACATACAGTGAAGTTTTGGAATGTGGGAACATTTTTCCATAAATTATACATTCCACTAAATTAGCAATATAAATAATGTTTCTTTTAATGTCATGACCTTATTTAAAGAGATTTACATTAAAAATACTGATCTCTTCACAGTATTTGTGACAGCACCCTCCCTAATTTTACTGTAGTTCAAGAGACAAAGAGATGCAGAATTTTAATTTTGGGAGAATTAAGAAAAGCACCCACTTCAGTCATCCCATCAAACTTCAAACCAAGTTAATTTGACTGCATAATAATTAATTCCCAGAAACAGAGCAAGGGAGTACATAAAATAATCAACAACTCATTATCTGATATCAATAACTTAGGAGAACTGTTTCAAGTGGTACTATCAGTGATTTAAAACCTTTATTAACTGGATTGGTAGCCAAATTGAGGCATACTTTGATTATGTTTTAAATGTCCAGAAGTTACTAATTGAACTTTGTCTTTATAAATTAATATTAACAATAAAGTTAAGGCTTTCATATCCTTTTAATTGACTGCCTGCATCTTTTTTTTTTTTTTTTTTTCTCTAGCTTCATAAACAAATTGAGGACCTTGTTTTATCTGCTGCCAATATATATATATTTTTTTTCTATTGTTTTTAGAACCTTTTCCAAAATCCTCAAAATCAAAAGTTGTAGGTGGATACATAAAAGTCATTTAATTTATTTCCCTTATATTTATGAGCCAAATACTAAACTTGCACATAAATTTTTAGCACAATTTTAAGATAAATAAAAAACAAAAGTTGGAATTCTCTATCCAAATACAGTACATAAAATAGCAAAATTCTTACAAATTGTCCACTGTTTAAGTATTTTTTAACTACCACATTTTAATATAGATCATCCATAAAGGCCATAACCTTCAAGTTGAGATAGGACTATGACACTTATCAACTAGTGGAAATACGGAGGTCCGCAGCTCTTGAAGGGGTTGAGGAGAAGTACGCAGTTGGCCAAGGGGTCTGAGGGGGACTCTAGCTAGGGGGAGACGGCAGGGGGTTCCGCCACCTCGATACCGGAGATCGGCGGTAGCAGCAAACCAGACTCCAGTGCCTCTTTCTCCAGCTCAACCAACTGCCGTCTACAACAGGAATTTATTTATTAATTATTAATAATTATTAATTAGTGTTGTCAGGCACCCGAGATTGTATGGGCTCCTACCTTTTCTGACTACCCTCTGTCCCTGTCTATAAGCTATATTCTCGAGTCTTGAGTAGACAAGTTAAACATTCAGGTATTTAATAATAAAACAAAATTGAGGCCCTAGACTCTAGTCACCATCGAATATTTATTACAGGTTGAATTGAGTCCAGCAAGATAAGGAAGTAGCCTTTACTTGAAAGAGTTTCATAAACCACTTTAGTTGGATAAATTAATTTGTAGACAGAGGATTTTATTCCAAATTTGTTTAATATTTTTTTTTTTTTTTTTTTTTTTTTTTTTTTTTTTTTTTTAATTTTTAAATTCAGTTATTTGATATATTTACACATGTAATTTAAATTCATATACAGCTGTTGCCACAGCAAGATATTACATAATTTTTGTGCCATTATTGCTATTCAGGATAATAGAGAGAAGAGACCTACTAAAGTTTTATGTGCTCCTAATACTTTTGCTCAAAAAATGTCCCCACAATAGTGATTCTAATTCTAATGAAACTTACTGAATCTTTTTTTTTTAAATGTCTGTGTTATCTTTACTATACATATGTTGTATGTACACACTATTTGTTTTTAAAATTTGCTTCCTTTAGATTTTTTCTTAATTTAAATATTATTTATAAATTTATTAATTAATGTAATTAATGATTTTATGGCAACTTGTAAATTCTAAATTGCTGTTAACTTCATAGCTAGGACAGAATTACTCAACAATACTTTGTTTATAAACAAAGAGCAGAAGACTTTGCATTATAACAAACATTTTATCATACTGTATCATTTAAAGCAATATCTGTCTCTTCACTGGAGGGACACAATACTTTGTTAACAAGCAACATACAAAAGACTTTGCTGAGGACATAATAATCATGAAAAAAAATCCACATTTAATACCCCAACCAAAGTTAGTTACCTGAGTCTGGCTGCCTTGCTCCTCAACTCATGGTCGTGGGTACAAAGATTCTTGATGGCAGCTCCGGAGGTCCGTTGACGTGCCGCCAGGTTTCCGGCAGACGCTGCAGAGTACCTCAGGAATAGCTCGGCCCAAAGAGTAAGGGACATTGGTGCCACTGACGGCCAGATGACTCGAGAGTTTGGCTCGTAGAGAGGGTTGAGGAGCGAGGGGAGGATCTCAGGACGGTTGAGATGAGACCACAGACTGACAGTGTGAGCCGAGAGTTGAAGTTGGACCCGGTCAGACTCACAATTACCAAGGAACGTGCCTGTGGAAGAGAGAATCATTGTAGCAACATCAATTAATTGATAGAATACTCTGCATAATAAAATACTGTACGAAAGTAGCAGAAGAACTCTCAATGAGAATTCACAGAATATTTTGTGAATATTTTAGGAAAAATAAAAATGGTTAGTACCAAATTTGATATTAAAATCTGGTACTAAATCATATTAAGGGTAAGGTAACGCCACCAATGTTAAAAAAAATCCCTCACACAAAAATCATGAAAAAAATTTAAAATGTTCTCCTCTACACCCCCTATCAGTAGCTAAAATATCAGGTATACAAATTCGATCTAGTTTTTGAGTTATGAATTTTTAAAGATGACTAATTTAACATGGGATTTCCATTTCTCCATGTTAAAGTAGTCAACTTTAAAAATTCATAACTCAAAAACTAGATCGAATTTGTATACCTGATATTTTAGCTACTGATAGGGGGTGTAGAGGAGAACATTTTAAATTTTTTTCAAAATTTTTGTGTGAGGGATTTTTTTTAACATTGGTGGCGTTACCTTATCCTTAAATATGTTACTAAACATTTCTAGGCTAAAATCTAGGAAAGACCTTTGAAAATACTTCCTACTCCTTACAATGAATGAGAGAATGTCTCTCAACCATTTCTCTCTGTCCAATTAAACTATTCACAACAGTTAAGTATTTCCTGATATTTCCATCCCATTTTCATATTTTGCCTGCCAACATGGAGACAGAAGGAATCTTGTCTATTGGCTTACTAGAAATAAAAAAATAAAATTATTATAACGCCAAGGTGTGGGCAAATATATATTTTTTTTTTTTTTATATTTTTTTTTGCAAAAATTCCAACAATAAACACTACTTACAGCACTGTAATTACTACACTGCTCCTTGTCATATTAATATTTTCTACCTCATCTATTTTAATATATTTTTCAACCCTTGTTTCCATTTTTATCTTTTTTTTTATAACTTTCATCTTTCAAAAAGTTCTTGCTTTTTTTTTCTGGGGAGGAGACGATTGTCTTTTAATTAATATCTATACTAATTAACATCAAAGTTATTGACTTACCAAACTGAGAGGCATAGGAATGTTCGAACAGCAGTATCAACAGTGATGTTCCAAACTCGAAGGAGCAGGGGAACTGTGCGTGGATCTGGGCCACACAGTCCAAGAAGAGCAGGAAGGTAGGTGCCTGCTGACCCTTGACAACCCCCTTCGACCCTCCCCCACTCCCCGGCACGGTGTTGGTTCCGTAGCAACCCCGACGATGGCGCAGTGAGAAGGGGTGACCAGCCTGCAACCACTCCCTCTCCACCAGCGCTTCAAGCCTGCAGGAAGAGAGATAATATAAAAAAAAGGTACAGTAAGAGTGTTGTTGTCTAACGGGCTACAAGTCTGCTTGTAAAAATGGATAACCTATATGAATTGTTTTTAATGCAAATATGGATGGAATTTACTGTCAATTTTTTTCCTTTTCCTTTTTTTTTTTTTTTTTAAACCCTTCAACACTTTTAAATTTGAGGGAAAAGACACTTTTACCTCATAGTCATTCC
This sequence comes from Siphlonurus alternatus, assembly GCA_949825025.1. Taxonomy (NCBI): domain Eukaryota; kingdom Metazoa; phylum Arthropoda; class Insecta; order Ephemeroptera; family Siphlonuridae; genus Siphlonurus; species Siphlonurus alternatus. The sequence continues at coordinate 17,074,659 of OX463786.1, forward strand.
TTTCCTTATAATATATGCTTGTATGTTAAATATGGTCATTGACCATGACTTCACAATATTTTGCAACATGATTACTCAAAATACTGTATTAAAGATTGCTTCTTTTACATATCCGAAAACATTAGAGTTAAGCAGCTCGCAGCAAGTTTAATGTACCAACCGTTATCTTACCTTTACTTTTCAAACTAATTGTCCTAAAGCAGCTTCATTAGAAATCATAAGAAAATATTAACGCACATGGATATCAAAATAACGCCAATGTTTCCGAATATGTAAAAAATGCGCTCCCTTTTATTCACCTTGAAGAAGATAATATCTTTGGTCTACGTTGAAATCCTAAGTTGAGATGACTCACCCCCTGACGGTGCGACAGTCTGGGTTGAGGATGACCTGAGCGAGAGAGCACACCAGAAGGGTGGAGTCGAGACCCTCTGATCCGTGGACCAACACCGAGGCACTCTCCTGGTCGAGACATTGAGCAACCAGGCAGGCACAGTTGAGAGAGTCTTTGACGTGGCTCAACCAGTTGCTGTTCTCTAGCCGAGACAACCAACGGTCACTCGAGCTGCCTGAATCATTGCAAGCTATGGAAAACACATAAAATTACTTACTGTACGATAATTTATTGTTACACTGAAGAAAATAGATTAATCCTAACATTAAAATATATACTGAAGATTTTAATATTTTGATTTCAGATGTATGTTTTGTTTAAGAGTTAATTTCCTTACTACTTTTGTTATGTTTTTATTTTAATAAGACTCTACCTTGCTTGCTTGCTTTGTTGTTAACTAAGGAATTGGGATTACCAATTTCATTTATTTAACAGTGATTTTAACCTTTTTTTCCATTTTGAAGGTTTGTTGGTCATTTTGCCCCATGTTTCCTAGTTACTTCTGGTGTTGGAGTATTGGTTTGTGGAATAGTTTTGAACTTTAACTTTAATTTTTTTTTTTTTTTTTAATTTAGAAAGATAGTAATTATAAATGGTTCTCTAGCAAGTCCAAAAGACTTCTAATAACAAGCTTTTCCATTCAAAGAACTACCTTGCAAATAAATAACTTTCGTGAATTTTTTTTATTGCATATTAAATTTGCATAGGCGACCTCAATCTGTGTATAGTAATTTTTTTTTTTTTTCCAGATTTTTTTTTAATTCTTTAACACTCTTAAAATCAAGATGAAAAACGCTATGATGTCATAGTTATGCAACATCTATCACATTGCTTGCGTGTTTAATATTTGCATGTTTATGATGTTTTGTAGCAGGATTTTCAGTGTGTAAGAGGGTTAAAAATAATCTGAAAAAATACTGATAATACACAACTCAAGGTCATTTTTCAAAATATGCAATAAAAAAATCATTAAAGTTGTCCATTGTCCATGTATTTTCTCTACACTGTGGCCAACTGAGGTTCTACCCCCTCTTCTTATCTACAGTAACTCACCGTCGACCAGCTTTGCGAGGCTCTCCAACAAGGCAGCATGTCGGTCTATCGGCTTGTGAACTCGACGCCACTGAGGGTAGTGAGCCTCTGGCTCAACACCGCCGCCTCGAGCCTGAGACAAGGAGAAGACTATTTTGTCAACATGTCATATTTGCACATGATAGTGCTTACATAAGTTCTCATAGCATAACAATATTAACAACTTTTTAAACAGTAATTTGTGAAAAACATGACGAAAAAAAAATACGGTCCGAGGCAGATAAGAAGAGAACAAATAATTCTGCATTAGTGAAAGGTCTTAATTTAACATAATTAATACTAAAACTAAGAAAATGAATTACAATTACAGTAATTAAATTTACAACTTTTAGCTTTACAGTAGTTAGTAGAAGAATTTGAGTAACTTTTCCATATTACAGTACATAATATTGATTGTATAGTTTTGTTCTGTAATTTTTTTTTTTTTTTTTTTAATTCAAAAGTATGCTTTTTTAATTTAAAAATTTATTAAAAAATATTAGTGTAGCCAGTGATTTACCCCATTCCCCCATAATAAATACAAAAAAAAAAAAAAAATCCTTCGCCAACTATTTTTAACAGTTTTAACATTGAAAATTGCTTTCTCGTCACACACCAATACACCATGCAAATAATATACCTTGGCAGACTGTGCGAGACTCTGTGACCTTGTGTCTACTATGTAACCTCTCTTGCCAGGTCCTAGGACGGCATTCAACAGTCGCTCATCCTCACGGCATCGCTTGGTGCCGGGACCAGCAAGGGGCTGACTGGCTCTCAGAAGCACACTCTGTGAATAAGAAGTACGTAGTGAGGACATAAGGACGTATTGATGGCTTAAATTGTATTCAAATTTCATACTTAATATTCTACTTGATATATGGATAGTGTAGACATTTATCGAGTGATATTACAATAATTATGGGCATTTAAATTTAACAGTTTATTCCTGCAGTGGCTCTCACACGCTTAACAATGTTAACCCTACCAGAATTTCTCAACCCGCCCGTGCTAACTGAGACGATAACCTAGAAACCTAGTGGTAAGAATTTGAACTACATGTGGTAAAAAAAAAAAGAATTGTTATATCTGATTAACATTGTAATATCCAGGGCCGTCCCATGCGCACGGTGCATACGTTTAATTTTTTCTGCTCTATTATAGAGTTTTCCGTAAATTAATAGCCATTGCTTAGAAAAGCTGCGCAGAAACGAGTTTTAAATGTTAGTAGTCTACTGCGCATAGCTCCGCAAAGTGTGCATGATAAAAAAGCTTGAATCCAAATGAAGCTGCGCAAACGCTAGGTGACTAATCTGCGCACAGCCAATAGCAGCTTTGTATGCTTTATGAACAAAGATACGAACTTCTACCCCAGATTGCTTGCGAATTGCAGTGTTTAAAAATTCTTTTAATACGTTACTGCAACCGGTTTGGCATGTAGTATTGTAAATAAATATCAAATTTGAGATGAGATAAAAAGCAACGTTCTCGCTAATGTTGAACAAAAATTCTGCTCTGGTAGGGGCCCCTCGTGCAGCGAAACAGCTGTTTTGAGCTCACTACGTGACGTCACCTTGGGTGTTTTTGGCCAAAATGCGCAGATCAGTCCAAATTCGTAGGGCTGATGGACCTATCTATTATAGTTGTATCATGGTAATATCATGTAAATGCTCTGACAGTTTAATTTTATAGTAAATCACAACACAACAATTAGTTGTCACATGTCTTCAGACAAGTATTAAAAAAATACCAGCTTCATAAGTGCTATAAATTTGCATAAATTTTGTTGTTTTTATAATTCTCTCAATGCTATAGGTATTTTTTTTTTTCCCACCAAATTAGAAGTAGAATTCAGTAAGGGGTTGGAGGCTACACTTGCTGTTAAACCTGATTGAAGTGTTGTCGTGTCCTTTAAAAATAAAAAATGCACACAGAACCATCTACAGTACTTACTGGTATGTCTTTTATGTCCTCAAGACCAAGACACACAAAAAATAAATTCCAACTCACGCCAGCTTCGTGTTTGTAGCTAAGCACTGGGAACCGTCCTCCGTGCCGGAACTTCGCAGCTGCCTGGAGTGTTTCATCATCAATGCTCTTTGGTACCACCACGGCACTTGGGTAGCTGCCACACACCTAAACGAGCCGAGGATTGAGTAAATTATAACATTTGAAATGCTGTATGATATTGTAGGCTTCTACTCCATTGTTTGTTTTTTTTATATAAATATACTAGATATCACCCACCACAGCACAGAATATAATAGCATTGTTGGCACTACCTTACTCTCAATACTTTAATAACTTTAAAATCCTTTTACAATAATGTAACATGTAAATAAAAATTGGATCTTAAATTGATGCTTGCAGTGAAGCAAGTTTTCTTTTAATATTTATGATGCAGTACTACAGAATTAAAATAGCTTTAAGTTATTAAGCTTTTGGCTTAAGCCGTTAGTTTTAAATTTAAGTAAAAATCATAAGACTATCTAAATGGGGAGGCACTGCATATGGTAAGGATGTTTTCAAATTTATACCGTAGTTTTAGAGAGAAATTTTTAATTTTCTTACATGGTGGTTTATACAAAAAAATATATACTGGAGAACACTTGAAGCCTTTATCATTTACAATATTTTCACTCACCGAGAAATCTTTATTGACGTAAGTGATTCGCCACTCCTCTGCAGAACCAGGGACCAAAAGTTTGGAGAACTCGCTCTCTGGTCGGAATGCACTCCAACCATCCTCAAGTACGGTATACATGGGACGGTAGAAGAATGGGTACAGCAAAGTCACCTCCTCTGTGAAAACGGACATGTCAATGACAAATTTCATCTCAAATTGAAACCTTCATAAAAATTTTTTATTGCATATTTGGATAGAAGACCTTGAATTATGTATTGTAATTTTTTTTTAAACCATCTAACGCATTCAAAATCGAGGGGAAAGATACACTGTGATGTCATAGTCATGCAACGTCTTTCAGGTCCCTATATGTACATATGCTATATGTTTGAGTGTTAAATATTTGCAAGAACACATTTTGCAGTACCATATTAAGAGGGTTGAGGGTTGAAAAAACACTAAAAAAAAATTAATGATACATAATGGTAAGTATCCATCAGAAAAATTATATAGTCGCCATGTTCGTTTGCTAAATTTGACTCCTGCTACAATCACCGCGCATCGGCGCGCAACCCTTCTGCACACGTTTTTTCGGCTCGAGTCAAAACACTACTACCGCGAAATTCTTTAGATGCTCTTTAATTAAACTGACCCGAGGCAAATAATAAAAATTTTATAGCAGCAAACGTAAAAGATTAGTGCCAATACTTAATTTTAAATTTGCAAACATAACTTATTTAGAGGGTTAACAATAAGCGATCGAAAAATTGCTCCGTATAGGATCTTACGTGCGCCCAATCATCTTTTGTAAGTAAATGGGAGGACAAAGGATTGGTGATGTCATCATGGCTGCTGACCATTTGGGGTTCTCTCTCCTAGTATGTAATAAAAAAATGTCATGTAGGTTCTCAAATGGCATTTTCTAATTCGCATAAAAAATCAATTTTTGAGATTTTAATTTTTTTACTGTGGTGAATACTCCCAATTAAAATAAAGAGATAATGCTGCACGTTTAATTTAAGCAAATCACCATGGCACATGATACTCCCACCCACAACTTTTAACATGCATAGTATGTGTATAATATTATTATGAATGAAAATAATTTTTTTAATAAAATCACATATCCTGAAACTTCCCATTATGTATAGGTAGTCTCAGCTTGATAAATTTGTTTTTACTTTTTTACTGTAAAAAGAATAATTTTCTGCATCACTGTTACATATGTGTACTTCTCAATTCCAATCATAACGAATTCTTTCTCAAATATATATGTAGTACATAATACATATGTTCCTCTATAAATCTGTGTATTAAGTCTCTTTTAGGTCCAATTCCTTTAATAAGAAATGATACCTCTGTCAGTATATTCAATATTTTAAAAAAAAAAAAATAGTTCCTGGGCTTTTAAAATCTGAAAAAAAAACATAATTTTGCACCCTCTATGCATATTTGAAATTAATTTTTTTATGCAGGTTATCCAATTTTATCAACCCATTTCATTGGCAGACTACAAGCGAAGAGCATCCATCCAAACACATGATGATGGCATCACATTAAATGTGATGACCAGTGTACTCCAGTCCTCTACGTTGTGGCGACGTTGACATCAAACTCACCCAGAGTCGAGAGTCTCTCCAGTGAGAGGGCGACGTTGGAGAACTCTTCGTAGTTGTTGATGTCCAGCTGGATCACACGAAGGTCCTTACACTTGATCACGAGAGAGCCTCCTAGAAAACCATTTGGCTTTCGCTCTATCGCGTCTATGTTCTGGTGCAGAATCTGGATATAAAGTTTTTGAATTAGAATGTTTCACAAGTCAGGTCATATGGTCAGCTTGTATTCTAAAATTTTTAGAAGATGATGCCAAGCATGTTGTAGGCATACCTCACATTGTAGCTTGGCTCATCTATAGCACAAGGAGAGAAAGGTAGAGGGGGGGAAGGGGGGCGGGGCAAATATGCTGCTCCGTCTTTTATGCATATTCCTTGGTAACTGCATGTTGTCCCGTGAAAATTTTTGACTGTATAAAACTAGATTATAGAAGTTAGCCACAAAAGACACGAACATATATCTCTGTCATGTCTATTATATTGATGATTCAATCCAAAATGACTGTATAAAGGTGCTTTCACATATTCGAAAATCGCTACGGAAACGCTCCGTAGCTACTCCGTAGCAAATGTGTTGATTTTGCTGCGGCGCACCGTAGCTGTTCCGTATCACCTCGCAGCACGTTCTACGGGACTCCGTAGCAAAATCAAGATGAGTTTGATTTTGCTGCGGCATTCACATGATTTTCCGCCGCAACTGCCGCAGACGAACAAGAATATGTGAAAGGCTTACGGCATTGCTACGGAACTCCGTAGCGATTTTCGAATATGTGAAAGCACCTTAACTGTACATATATTTATTTTGTTGATATGAATGTGAGGAATTGACAATTTAAGAAAGATCCTTGCACTTTTTTTGTATCATACTGTATGTATCATACAGTGTAATGGGCAGCTAAGGCTATAAGGTAGGACGGCTTTAATATCCGATATTTTAGAACTTAACCGATCATTTTTGTTATAAATACTAAAAATATCGAATATCCCTTAAAGTCCAATGACGGCTAAAAACACGAGAAATACTGACCCATAACTCCTCGACTCCCTCTCTGCGCGCGGACAAGATGAGATGGTGTCCTGTTAAACACAACGCTACATCGACTGGGCGAGCGAGCCCTGTATGTAACAACACCCCGTCCACTTTAGGGGTCTGAATAAGCTCAGCGAACTCCATAGAGATGTAAAAACCGAAGAAAATGGGCAAAATACGTCCCAAAACCCGAAACACCGGATTTAGCGTCTTTTATCACAGCTGGAGAAAATCAGCTGCGATCAGCTGTTTTTAAACTTATTGCGCATGCGTAAAAGTTTTTTTTTTCTTTTTTTTTTAAAAAAATATATTTTTTAAAAAATCCCTCTCTTGTCTTTGTGTTCAATAATTAATTAATTTATTATATATAAAAAAAAAAAAAAATGTTCTCCTCTCCTCTATCTATCTATTTCTTTTTTTTTTTTTTTTTTACAGGGTACTATATATTATAATATATTATAACCAAGGATTTTGTATGCATGTGTACGTACAAGATCCTTGAATATAACACACACCTTATATACCCCGGCCTTTTATAGAGTCGATTCAATTAGAATCCCCAGAATCCTGGAACACAAAGCAAGAGAATGTATCTAAAGTATATTAAATTATATTAAATAGGTGCTTCCACATATTCAAAAATTGCTACGTATAGTCCGTACGTAGCAATATGCTAGCTGTAAAAGCCTTTCACATTATCTGGTTCTTCTGCGGCAGCTGTGGGCGGAGAGTCATATGTGAATGCCGTAGCAAAATCAGTATATATAAGTTTGATTTTGCTACGGTGTGCCGTACGTAGAACGCCGCAGCAGCAGATCTCGATCTCTACGGCATAATTAATCAACAACATTTGCTACGGCGTGTTGCGGCATGATTCCGTAGCAATTTCTGAATATATATAATATGAAAGCCCATCCATATATAAGTTAAGATACCATTATGCAGTATGTTATTATATCTCAGGCTTAATAAATATATTCTTATTTTTTTCTCAATTACTATCAGATTTTGGGCAAATCTACAACAATAATAAAATAATAACATCAGTTACAACATTACATAAAAGTTATATACAATTAATGACTGTTTTTTATTCAACAGAAAAAATCTCAGAAAATTTACATTAATGTATATATACCTCTATAATTAAGTAGCTTTTATAAGTTGTATATAGTTATAAATGAAATTAAGGGTAAGATAACGCCACCAATGTTAAAAAAAAATCCCTCACACGAAAATTAAGAACAAAATATTAAGTGTTCTCTACACCCCTTATCAGTATAGCTAGAATATCAGGTATACAAATACGATCTAGTTTTAATTTGAGTTATGAATTTTTAAAGTTGACTAATTTAACATGTAAGTTCCATTTCTCCATATGTTAAGTAGTCAATAAATTTAAAAATTCAAAACTCAAAAACTAGATCGTATTTGTATGCCTGATATTTTAGCTACTGATAGAGGAGAATCGGGAGAACATTTGAATTTTTTTCATAATTTTCATGTGACTTTTTTTTTTTTTTTTTTTTAACATTGGTGGCGTTATCTTATCCTTAGAGGCATACAGGCCTCAAATTACAAATCAGACAGTCACCAAGTGGGTTTAGAGTATATAATCAACATTCGCATAATTTTTTTCCACGCGTGATGCATCCGTGCGAAGTCGCAGTTCAAAGTAAGAAATTTGGTCCTTGATGACGTCATGAAGTCCTTGATGACGTCACAACTCAATGCTAATCGGTGCTAGCTGTGAGTTGTGACGTCAGCAAGGACTTTCTTTACAGCGCGACTTCGCAGAGACGCACCGCGCGCAGGTAAAAATAATACGAATGTTGATCATAAACTTGAGCAACACTTAATGTCTGTCTAATTTGTAATTTGAGGCCTGTATACCTTTAAGTAACATGTATAATATATATAAAAAAAAATACAAAGAAATAATCAAGCTGTACAACTTAATAATTGCACAGCAACATTATAATAACAAGCACTTACATGCTACATAATATATGTACTTATATATTTAATATAAATATGAATAAAATAAAAGTAGAAATATTGAACACATTTAAATATACATTTTATCATACAGGGTATTTAAAACATTTTCACAGCGTTTATAGAGATATCATGACATTATAGCTTAAAAATTATTAAAAAGTTAAAATAATGGTAATTTAATGTTAAAATTGGTTACATTATTACTGTATATAAAATATAAGTTTACAAAAAAAAGGTCACGGTGCATGCTATAATACTACTCTTCCCTCTGCATTGGTTTATTTACAGATTTGACTTTTCAGGGAAGAAAACGCTGGTTTCTAAACATAAAAAAAAAAATGTTTAAGTCCACAACTGCTCTATATTAGACTGCAATATACCTACAAAAAAGTAGAGGGTAACATTAAATAGTACTGAGTTGTCCAGTCTCAGTTAAAATAAGTGAGATCCCAAACACGATAGTTCTCTATTTGTGATGAAACCTGTAAATTACAAATTTATATATAAAAAGTATGCACTGGACATTTCTTGCACTAGCTATACGTAGCTAATTAAAATAAGCGGAATGTAATAAATTTCAAATCTTATAAAAATAATTTAAAGAATCAGACAACCAGTGCAAAATAAGACAATATAGAGGCTTCAACTGTAAAACAAAAACAAAACAAGAAACTTCATATAAGCAACCTGTTAAAAATGTTTATTTTTTCTCAAAGTGACTATTAAAGCTTTTAATTTAAAAAAGCATTTTCTATCTCTCCATTTATAGGTATTTTGATTTTGAAACTAGAAATTATTTTCTCTAAAATTTGCTATTTCAAAAATAGCAAAATAGCGTGTTATTTTAGCAATTAAGTGTCATCTCGAAAGACAAGTTGGGTATATAAGTACAAAAAAATTGAAGAAATTCTAAACCTCATCTCAATATAACTTAATGGTCAAAGTTACATCTTTTATTTATTTATTTTTCTTATGATGTGACTTGCATTCTGAGAAGACAAAAGGTTATACATAGGCTGGCAGGAACACTGCAAAATCAACTAACTTGAAACCACTATTGTAATTTATGAAGAGAGCTAATTCAGGTAGAGATGACATAACAAGGTTTTTGTATTGCTTTGTATTTGCATAATAATATGTATGTGAATTTAAATAAAACCTATTCTGAATCTGATAAGAGCCTTATCTTTGTACATTGAAATTGAACTTTAAAGCAAATGTTACTTGCCCTCCATAATTTTGCATCTTGTTCACAATTAATAAAAGAAATGTCTTTTCAATATTTACATAAAATACTTCAAAGTGAATCTCACTGGCTTAAAATCCATACAAACTCACCGACACAGCCTAAAATAATACTTAAAAGTTAAAGTATCTTTGGTTTCACTTTGCCTTCTCTGAAGATATTTCTAGATCTTCTAGCCCCGAAATTGTTGCCCATGAGAGTCCAGAACCTTCCGCAGGGTGGGGTGAGGGAAGGAGGATGTGTCGCCAACCCCTGCATTAGGAAACTAAATTAGTGGAGATAGAACATGAAAATTCTAACATTAAAAACCAAAACCATTAAATTACAAAAATATGTAATGAATATAATAATAATAAATACCTAATATAAATATAGACGATGTTCATCCCCTCCACTCCAGCTGTTTTCCGCCATAACGTACGTAACTAGTGTATAGCGGCAGGCGGCAAGCAGGTAGAAAAATTTAAAGAAAAGAAAATAAAGAAAAGGCGATGGGGGAGGGAGAAATATGCGCCTTGCAGGGAGATTATTAAAAGTATATTTGCTCATCACACTAAAATTGTCCATTAAGTCTTGTGTAAACAACAATTTTTAAGATAGTTTTTCAATTTTATACCCTCCATTTAAATAACACGTTGCGCATCTGTGTATGTACGCTATGGCGGTGTGCATGGAGGATGCCTGAACATCGTCTATAGGTATTTAGGCACTCTTCATTTTACTAAGTATCTAGGGGGGTGGCCAACATGCAGAACTTTCAATAATTTTTAAAACTAGTTTTGAGATTTAAAAATAAAAAACTGAAAAAATTCATAGCAACATAATTTGGTACCCTCTATTTATATCTTCAGTAAAAAATTGTCATGAAATAAAAAATAAGGTTGAATGCAGGTTGTCCATTTAAATCTGTGACGTCACGATGATGTTACAGAGTCTTGATATTTTTGACGGTATGTTTTCTGATAATGTATCTACATCTTTTGTCAATTGTCAACTTTTTTATATTTCTTTAAAGACTTGTTTAGCAAAGTTAGAACACGAGGAGTAATATAATCCAACATTATCAAAACAAAAATAATAACAATCAAAATAATAGCAAAAATTTCAGAATTTCTATATTAAAAAAATGTAAAATTTATTTAAATTCTTAAATTTTAACTATGAAGTCCAACAGTAGGATAAATTAGGTGGTAATTATTTTGGGACAGTCACAGACTGTTTAGAGAGAGCTGCAGTTGCTGTACAGCATTCTTCTTAACATTTTGATCATCTCACCTGCCGTTGGTGAGTCCAAGAAAGAGTCTCCAGTTTTTTCTCCTTCCAAAGTTGTATGGGTTTTCATAAGACTGAAAAAATGCATGTTAATGTAAAAATGTAGAAAAATTAATATAAATAATTATACAGTAAATAAAGAAATAATTAAAAAAACAAAATTAATCCTTAAATAAAATCAAATGGAGAGATAATATTTAAACTGTTCCAAGTATTATTATAGTTTGGGTGTTTTCTTGTTTTCTTCCCCTCCTGCAACTCACCCTTCCCTCCTTGGCAAGTCTCTTCGTCTCGGAGGCGTTGATGTGCGCCTCAATGCTCGTCTCTCCCCGACCAATCAGACGATAATGCCACACGGTGAGCGATCCCAGGGCAAAGAACGCACCTGCACGGGAATGATAATGTTAAGATTGTATACAAGAAGATTACATTGTATATTTTACATTAAGTTTGGTGTTTAGACACAAAAGGAAATCACTTAAATAATGATTCTTATTGTTTTTTACAATTATTGGGAGGGGAATGATCAAATAATTTTTTCTAAAATTTTGACTTATGGAGAAAGTTATCCACAGTCTTGAAGGTTGACTTACCACTCACTATGAGTGTTGTGAAGATGATGCAGGTGCGTGGCCAGTTGCGAGGTCTTGGCTGAACTACGATTGGCTCCGGCAGAGGGTGGAATGAACCATTCTTCATCATCTCCCTCTGAAATGGAAAACCATCAAACCTTTCCTTTTAGAAATGACATTAGAAAGAGAAATTTAAAACAAAACAGCATTAATTTTATGGGTGTAATAGTTTGACTCACTGTTCCTATTATTGAGAAAGAATTGTTTGGCTGGGCTATACTAGTTTTGCTATCAAAATCTTGCTCTTCATTTCTTTATTTACTATTGATATTAAATGGTACAATGCATAGTGTCCAAAAAAGGAAAAGCCTTATTTTCTGGCGCATAATTTGTTGTGTAATTACGTGTATTTCTATCATAAATTTAATTGTGAATTTAAAAATAATATAAAATATTTTTAAAGAATATTATTTAAAGCTTTTTTTTCTGCTTAAATTTACATATTTTATCCAGTGTTTATTAATATGTACAGTATTCCAAAATTAGGTGGTTACTCAAGGTTTACAATGTAATTAAAAATTCCCTAAAATCCTTAGATCTTTCAGCAAATTTAAACAATGTATGACTCGGCATGTACACCCTATATCTAATGTCTGAAACATAAACAAATAAAAAATTCTGAGGAAAATTATCTACACTTCCAAGATCTGTTGTATCAGTTGTTATACTCACCATTGGAATGAGCTTGGAGTTGTTGAAGCGGACGGGATGACCGATGAGTTCCTCTTCTTCCACCTCCTTCACCCACACGGCTCCCTCTCCGAAGAGCTCCTCAAACGCGAGGTCAAACCCGAACACCATCAGGTAGAAACAACCAATCACCATGAAGACCATATACATAAAGAAGTACCGGTGGTTGTAGTGGCCCACGCAGTTGTTAAGCCATGCTACGATCAGTCAAGGAATGAACTCTGTAGCTGGGATTGAATTAATTATCATAAGAGACTCTTGTTAATTAAAGAGGCACAAATTTTATTTTTTTATATCTTTCATGGACACTTTACAATTTTAATATAACATAATATATATATTAAAGTCAACATTTTAAACAACAGACCATGGGTACAAGTGAAAAAGATTGCTGAGTAGTCCATTCATTCAACTATTCATTCACCAAAATTAATTAAAGTACTAAAAAAAAACAACATAACTTAACATATAACAGATTAAAAAGAGATATTATAAAGAGATTGGGGGAGAAAGGCATCATAAAAAATTCTGTCTGAAATTGGGCCTTAAAAAATATGGCAGTAAATTGAGATTCATTAAAAATGTGAGGTCATATTTTTAAGACCCAATTAGACACAACTTCGAGATTCAAAAAAGTGCGCCCTAAATGTGAATGCCTGCATGTACAGTCCTTTACAAAAACAGAAGTTAACGTAAATTTCTAACCCAAGTATCCATTATTCCCCCAATCTTATGACAACAGGCACCCACCCCACTCCCTCCAAAGCAAAGTACTTCCTTTAAAAAAAAATTCTGGCTATGCCACTGATTCCTGCAATGTTTATCAATTTTAACACAAGTTACAACACTTGAGCAAGCAAGGATACGGCAGTGGTGGTCCATTTTGAGCACACAGCGGTCACAGATTGAGCAGTGGTGAGTGCGAGGAGGCTTGGGGGAGATGCATTTCTTGCAGATGCTGACAGCTTCCGTGATCAGCTGGCCCTGTGGACAAGAAGCAGAATGTCATGGCAATGACACAAAATTTGTTTACTAAAAGAGTCTTAGGTCTCAAATTAAAAAACAAGAGGTTGGACAGAATGCTTAATCATTTGATTGTTAATTAAAATAATAATACCGGGTAGCTGTTGATTATTAAATTAAGAATAAAATATAATATATTACTGTACTTTTAATTTTGTATTAATTCTGAAAACAGTGAAAACAGCTTTTTATCATGTGGTAATATTTCATGGTAAGAAAATTACCAGCAAAATAAAATAGTACAATGGATACTCGATATCAAATTTTGTTTTTGATGTATTTAAATTAAAAAAATAAAAAATAAAAGATAAATAATAAATAAATAAATAAATAAATAAATAAATAAATAAATAAATAAATAAATAAATAAATAAATAAATAAATAAATAAATAAATAAATAAATAAATAAATAAATAAATAAATAAAAAATAATAAAACATAATTTTTTAAGATAGAGATATTTATATTTTGGTATTATATTTAACAAAAAATCACTAAAATAAATTTTGAAGTTTTCTCTGTCCTAACAAGTAAGAGGTATATCCTGTTTAGTTGGTAGGGTAAATTTAGGATTTCCATCCTTATTATTTTCCATTGAAGAATTTATTGTAATAGGCTCACTAGGTTCAGTAGCTAGTTGAATGGAACTAACTTATCCTCAGGAGTCCATTGAATTGGTTACTGAACCTTCTATGATGACTCTTTCATAGAAAATAAATTTAGGTGAATATGTATATTACCTTAATTTAACCCTACCAATTAACCTGTTATCATATTTACCTGTGGAGGTTGTCCCGGTGGGGTTACACAGGCCATGTAGAAGTGGAAGCAAATGTTGATGAGTAGCCAGTGGCCAATCACAAGCAAGACGGAGAGAGCCATGGGGCTTCTGTTTAGCCAATAAGGAAGCCCAATACCATAAGCCACGCCCACAACGAATGTTGTCAGCACACACACAGCAGCGACGAAGAACTGAAAATAATGTCTTATGTGAGGCTGCAGTTGTTTATAAATTGCAGAGGAAATTATTTGAAATATTGTAGATTCGCTAACAAAAAATTACACATTTTTGCAATCTTGGCATTAATTTGTTACAATTATATATTTATGTACACCACGGGGTAGCATACCTGGCTTCTTTACTAAAAATACAGCTTCACGAGATAGGGAAATGCAAATTTAAAATTTGGGAGAGGAACAAAGAGCATCCAGCTTATCCATCCTCAAAATTTTTTTATATTTTCCATGCCACCATAGACTGCTAGACCATGATAAAAATATTTCGTCTCATTTTATCATATGCGTGACAAACATGCCCACAAACAGGTCAAAGAGGGGGTAAAAATCATGGTGTTCTGTGACGAGTACCGTTGGACTTGTAGGGAAGATTGATATGATATACTGGCTTTAAATACTGTCTAATAAATCTAGAATTCATTACAACTTTTGGCTGGGAGGAGCTTAGCGATCGTACTGAGAAAGGGCGTTATAAAGGTAGGAGGGACCATGATTGGAAGTTGGAGTATAGGAGAAGCAAAAATGATGTGGGCAAGTATTCTTTTTTGAGAAGAACGGTGAGGGAATGGAATTTGTTGGACTCTGGGCTTGTGGATACTCGGATCGAGTGTTGGTGAGTTCAGGGAGGGGCTGAGAGAGCCAGCCGCAAGCAAGCGAGCCACCGTGGTGGAATACCCACAATAGCCGCAAGCAGTGGTGTATGCATGTAATGTGTGTACACACTGCTATTTAATCTTTAATCTGTGGTAACTCATACCCCTGCCCTGTTATTTTATTTTTCTTGGATCATAAGGGAAGGACATTAAATATATATAGAGATCAGCTTACAATTAGTGGAAGGAGAATAAATCGTGCAATAACAATCAATACACAGTAATCATCAAAATCATTAACTTTGTTTTTTAAAATTTTACTCACTGGTGCAAATCTATGAAAAATAAAAATTAAGGGACTGTTCTATACTTTATATCCAGATGCAAACACATTATAATCCAGTACATATTGTTTTATAATATTCCTACAATATGCATATGCATACAAAGCATGATAAAGTAACTTAAAAGAAGATTCGATCAGTCAAAAAACTTACACGGAGAGTAAAGAACAGAGAAGAGCGGCCAGAAGAGTGACTGGCAAAATGGGAAGCTGGAAACTGGTGAGTGACGGAAAGGAAATTCGTAAGGAAAGGGAGAGTGTCACACAAATGATTGGAGAACTGGGATGGAGCTCGCTGGAGGAAAGGAGGAGGCAAATTAGATAATAATAATAATAAAATTAACGCGGCAATTACAATGTACAAAATTACAAGGAATGCCAAGGGTTGGGAGGAGATGAGTGGAAAAGTGGACAGGGGAAGATATTTGGGGAGAAGGGACCATGAATGGAAGCTCGAGTATCAGGGAAGCAACAAGATGTGGGAAAGTATTCTTTCATCAGGAGGACGGCGAGAGAGTGGAATCTGCTGGGGTCTGCGGAGGTGGGCGTGGACAGGATTGAGAAGTTCAGGGAGCTGGTGACCTCAAGACCTCAAGCAGGAAGCAGGACACAAACTGTGAGCCATAGTGGTGTGACCACAACTGCCGCAGTATAAACTAAATTTTTATCTTTTTTTTATCTTTAAAAAAAGCGAACTTACAGGTCCAAGAAATTTTGTAAAGTTGTCAACGAACCAAAACATTGGTTCCATCAATATATCAGCAATATATCCTTGGTCTACAAAGTGATTATAGAATAGAGATCTATAAAACAACTTCATAGAAGCAATTCGGCGCTTTATCGCAGCCCTAAAATCAAAATTTCATTTTTTAATTTCAAATTTGAGAGAATGCATCTTGATCAGCTGATCATAAACTTACCAAATATTGGATAAAAATCCTCTTCCAGTCCATCTAAAGAGAACCATTTTATCAAATATTTGTCTTTAGCATATAATAAATAATATAATGAGGTTCATTAAAGTTTTAGGTACATAAAATCAATACAAAATTAGCATTTTCTATGACGAACATCACAAATGACAATTTCCCGCTGTGTTCCTTTCCATTCGTAAAAGTTGCTGAAAAACTCCATAGATGGCTGAAGCAGACAAATTATGAAAAATACAGAGTAGCCACTTCACAAATTTTTTTGTTAATTAAGAAAATTTCACAGCAAGTATTTTTAAATGTGAAGAAAACAAGTAGACTCATATAATAATGCATAAAACACATCATAACATCAAATTTTTGTTAATTTAGTAACATAATACAAAGTATCATACTTAACAAAATAAATTTTGAAACTAGAAAATAGGAATAATTTTGGTTAGTTTTGGTTGGTGACACTGTAAACAAATTTGGAACAGCTGAATGGAAAAAACAAGATTTCCTTTCGTTTTTTAATCTTTTAGGCTGAAATTATAATTAATTTACACATTGTGAAGTTATAAAATAAATCAAGATGGCTTTAGCTGCTGTAGGATGCAGTATGGCAAGAGTTTTCGTAACTCCTCGCAATCCAAGACTCGTTCAACAGACGTTGATGAAAAGGACCTGCCCCATCCAGATTGCTGGGATCTCGGGAAAAGCATTGCGGGACAAGGATCACGTAAAGCCGGCTCCATGGCCTTACAAGGAAAAAAACTTTACGTTCTTCCATGGTTTCTATGACCGTACTACTAGTCGTTTTGATGAAAATTCTAAAATCGTAGTGGTGGATGGTCCAATTGCAGCTGGAAAAACTGCATTTGCAAAAGCATTAGCTGATGATCTTGATATGATGTATATTCCTGAAGCTAACATGGATTTGATTTACATCAATGAATATAAATACGACATGCGTCAACTGGATCCTCAACTACCAGAGTCATGTCGTAGTTATGATATTCGTAACTTCTGTGAAGATCCAAATCATGTGAATGCTGCTAACTTCCAGATTAGAATGTACATGCTACGTTATGCTCAGTACATTGATGCTCTTGCTCACGTACTGAGCACAGGACAAGGTGTTGTACTGGATCGTTCTGCGTACAGTGACTTCGTGTTCTTGGAGGCCATGTTCAAGAGCAAGTTCGTCAGCAAGGGAGCTCGTAGTGTCTACTACGAACTTCGTGACAACACCATCACCCAGCTCATGCAACCTCATCTGGTGATCTACCTTGATGTCCCTGTCGCAACGTCTCTAGACAGGATCAAGAAGAGGGGAGTCCCCTACGAAGTCAAGTCTAAAGTCTTTACACCGCAGTATTTGGAATGCTTGGAGGAAAACTACAAGCAGAAATACCTCAAGGAGATCAGGTGAGAATAATTGAACTTTGAAAGAGTCAAGGGGATATCTTACTTTGAAGCAAGATGCTATGCCAGTGATCTCATACTCCTATATCCCTATCTTCTATTTATCTACATAATAATATACTAATAAGTTAATAAATGAATCCATTTATGCTGCTCATGAAAATAACAATACATAATTATTTGCTGGTTGGTAATTTTACTACACAATTTGGTCACTCACAACTACTACCCCCCCCCCTCCCCAAACCTTAAGAAAGAGAATTACATTATTGTTTTCCACTTCATCAAAATCTAACTCAAATATTTTCATTTGCAGCAACCACGCTGAACTTCTCGTCTACGACTGGAGTGACTTCGGAGATGTTGAGGTCGTTGTTGAAGACATTGAGCGTATTGACTTCGACAACTACGAGAAACACGACCCCAAGATGAAGGACTGGAGGATGCCCAAGGAGTGGGACTGGGCCGACCGACGACGACTCTACAGCAACCAGAAGTACGTCCTCATGAACTACTTCAACGTACCGCGGTTCGACGTACCGGAACTTGTCATCGATGGTCACGACGCTTGGCAGCAGAAGATGATTTGGTACAACGCTCCAGGAATGAAGTACTGCAGGGGATACAATGAGGATATGGGAGACAGTGGCTTGGTGCTTAAAACTAAGCTTGATATTCGTGATAGCAAGTAAACATCTTCATCAAAAACTGTCACATTTAATTTGGTTTTAATTGTGTTTGTAATGTCTTCAGTCATTGGTAAATATTTTGTAACGACCTCCCTGATTGGTGGATGAGAGTCGAGGACTCTATAACAAACACGGTGAAAACCAAATTCAACATGTATATGTAGTTTCATCATTTTGATCCTATGCTAATGTAAATTATTTGTCTCAATTTGTTGTTCAATAAAATATAAATTAATTATAATATTGTGTGAATTATAATTACTCCAGAATTTTCATAAATTTAAGAAATATAAATTATATTTAATAAATTAGTGATTTAATATTTTTGGGTTACAACCCAAGTTGTCTGTAAAAAAATAAATAAATAAATACAGTAAAAGCATAATTAATATCTCCAAATACTGTAATCTGAGAAATTGAGTATTGACCTCAAAAAATTTTATTACAAAAATGAATAGAGGGTGCAAAGTTATGACACTCTGATTTTTTTTTAAGGCCGGGAAATATTGCTAATAAGTTTTACCAATGTCAGATTCAAACCCACGTCCTTTTTAGGTTCTGCCTTTTTTTGATGTTTTTTGAAGAGAGAGAGGTGTCACTTCCTCTGGTCCTTTCAATAGTTTTTTAAAAATAGTTCCCTCGAAAACTTAAATTTTTTTTTCTTATTAGTATTTATTTAACAAAAATTGCCACGGCATAAATTATAATAACAAATAATTAGGACACTAAAATAGCTGTCCCATAAAAAAGAAAATATTTCATAACAAAACAAAAAAATGGAATAGTAGCCAACATTTTGCTACATAAAAATAGGATGAACATAATAAATAACCCAAGCATGTAGATCAAATAGATATTGATATCATGAGCATATTGCAGGAAAACATTCAGAAATGTTGCATGAAGCATAAATTACATTTTAAAATCAATACATATTATATCCATATCTTACAAGCTTGCCTTTTGTTGAGAGTAGAAAAGGAGTTAAGGGTAAGGTAACGCCACCAATGTTAAAAAAAATCCCTCTCACAAAAATTCTGAAAAAAATTTAAAATGTTCTCCTCTACACCCCCTATCAGTAGCTAAAATATCAGGTATACAAATACGATCTAGTTTTTGAGTTATGAATTTTTAAAGTTGACCAATTTAACATGGGAGTTTCATTTCTCCATGTTAAAGTAGTCAACTTTAAAAATTTATAACTCAAAAACTAGATCGTATTTGTATACCTGATATTTTAGGTACTGATAGGGGGTATAGAGGAGAACATTTTAAATTTTTTTCAGAATTTTTGTGAGAGGGATTTTTTTTAACATTGGTGGCGTTACCTTACCCTTAAGAATATCACGGAGATACAAGGAGGTTGGCAACAAAGAGTTCACCTCCTTTTCCTTGCTACAGATATAAGTGCATAAGTGCAGCTAAGCTAATAGTGTATATATATATATATATATATATTATTATAGCTACGTATGGCATTAATACAAGGGCAGTATGGTGCCAAGGATAACCCTACTGACTTTTCTATAGATAAACATGCACACTAGGGGTTGAAAAGGACAGTGACTCCTAAAGTCAAACTCTCACCACCACCACCCTTTCCCCCCCCCCTTCCATTTACCAATGTATTTTTTTACAAATGGTATAATCAAACGTTTGATGTAGGGTATGCAGTCAAATTATTCTGCATGGAAAAAAATCATTGTAGAAGGTTCGGTAGCCAGTTCAATAAACTTCTAATGTTGAGCTAGTTCCATTTAACTAACTGCTGAACCTTCAGTGACAATTCCTTTCATGGAAAACCAATACCATTGTCTCTGATTACTTATACACTGTCTCGTACTCCTCTGACTATATAGCTATAGATTGCAATGTAGTGCAGATTGAAATTCAAAGACATGAGGGGGTGGTTTTTAGGTTATAATGCTTTCTTCCCCCTTGAGGGTCCTAGTATAGCAGGGGAGGAAAAGATTACCCTCCTTCAAAACCTCTTTATGGATTTTTTTTTTTTTTTTTTTTTTTTTTTGAAAATTCTTTATCTAAGCCAGAGCTAGGGTTTGATGTAAGCCAAGGTATCACGAGGAGAAATGAGAGCAGTGGCTCCTAAAATGACCTTCCTCCCTCCCTGACTTGCGACAGAGCGTAGTGAGCGTAGTTCTGATCCCGTGACTCCTCCAAGCACCAGGCAGATCAGAAGAGGGCAGTCAACAGGGTGGGGCTTGGCAGAACTCAGGAACATCCTGAGACAAAGGTAGAAGGTAGAAGGAAGTTAGCACAAAAGACAAGGTATTGCAAAGCCCAAATTCTTTAAAAAATTTAAAAAAATAAAAGTTTTTTTTATATGTAATTAAGGTAAAGAAAAATTGAATTTTTTGCAAATGCAACAGTACCACTATTTTTTGCTCAGGTCCTATTAATTTTGTCCTGAAGAAAGAAATGGATAAAATTTTACTAAATAAGATTTATTTTTAAATTTTTGTTTTATTAATTAAATATTATTTATTTTATTTCACTTTAATTATTAATCACAATATTGGCTTCATGAAAGGTCCAAATACAAGTTCCCAGAGTCAAGTTGCCTAACAATATTTTGTATTTTCAAAGAGAAAGGTGTGAAAAAAAAATAATACATAAAACTAAAATTCATATTTTTTACGTTTCCATGGTGTAATATATATCTTGTTACCTTTTCTTAAAGCTAAAATTGAACTTGTTTAATGTTAGTAATAACAGTCTTACTTTGATTTTTAAAAATTATATAATCTTTTTTGCCTTTTAGTAATTTTTTTAGAAAAAATTATTTTAAAACCCAAAACCAAAACAATCCATCACATCTACAACACCACTGTCTCACCCCAGAGTGTGTCTGAGACTGCCCGAAGTCGAGCTGGTCACGTCTGGGGTCAGCTCCACTCTCGAGGGGTCGAGGCAGTCGGCGAGCAGACGGGGAAGCAGGGGTACCACCTCCGCAGGCTGCTGGGTGCTTGGGCGGTGAAGTACCTCTCTGGTTAGAAGAGGAGGAATTTTCAACAATGGTGTCTGAGGCAAGGTTCAATAAAAAGGAACTTGAGTAGGGTATTTTTTTTCTGTTAGAAATTAATCAAGTGAAATATATATATTTTTTTACTACAAATCCAGGTAAAACACTTCAAGATATGTGCTGCCAATTTTTTTTTTTTTTTTTTTTTTTTTTTTTAATTTGAGAGGAAAATATGCAAGCATACGAAATGACACTGATGATCATAATCTGGTTAGGAGGTTAAAAAACCCTGAAAAAAAAATTAACAATACATAACTTGAGACCTTGTACCTAAATTTGCAAATATTTTTTTTTTTTTTTACTGCAGGTTGTCCATTTGTGCTAAAGTGATGCTTTTCAGTTGTTTAGTTAAAACAGTTTTTAATAAAAGCTTTGTATGATAAAACTTTACTAACTGAGCAGTTTACAAGTTAAGTGTTTTTGATCATCAAAATTGGATTGGAAAACTTTTCTATATCATTATTTTTATCTCCCACATTATACCAACAAGCCTAAAAGTATAGATATGCAAGAGGATGTTTAAACTCCTGTTAAAAAAATTAAAAATCCGGGGTAGGGAAGGGAAATTTGGGGCATAGAATAGATGCAAATTTAAATGAGATGAAAGTTTCTCGACCCACCTGTATCTGGAGAGATGTTGTCGTGCCCTTGCGATGTCAAACAGTCTGTGTACAATATCACCCGCCACACGAGACGCATGGGCTTCGTCAGACATCAAACCAGCTGGAACAATGGCAACAATCTTCAGTATCCAGTTTTAAAAATAGAGGGAAATATGTTCGGACATAATATGAACGGTCAGGATCATAGATTTTAGCCATCAATGCCATGCAAGTTGTCCATTGAAAAACCATCCCTTTGTGAACAAATTCAACTCACGCCATGCTGCGTCCTGGTCACTACTGTCCTCCATCAGGGCGGTGGCGAGGGCGTCCTTCAGTCTCTCAGCTTCCTCCTGGACACCTGATTGGTCAGCCTGGTCAGGCCCGGCCAATGAAAAAGCTTGGAGCAACAACAGCAAGATTGACTCTACCTCCAGCCCACGATCCTTACGAGTCTTCAGTAAAGAAGTCACCTGGGGAGAAACAGGATTTAATAGTTTAGGAGGATTTGAGGAAATTTTGTACTTTCTAATAGAAATATCTTTACAAAGATTATTGTCTATTGTTATATTGGCTTAGAGAACAAGAATGACACCATCACAAACTGAGGAAGCATGAGAAATGAAAGATGAATATAATAAAATTATTAATTAACAATTGATTCAGGGTAGGGGCCAGTTCAAAATTTTATTTTAATACAGTAAAAACAACTCTTCAGGACACCCTTAATAAAAGAACAAAACAACAGCAACACAATTTTGTTGTATCAATAGAGATTTTGAAAATACTTAATCCAATTTCACTAAAATTTACTTAAAACACAAACAATCAAAGGACACTATTTCTAAGAAATCTATGATTTGAAGGACTCGGATAATATTTTAGGATAAAATCCAAGCTTCACCATATTAACAAAAGTACCAAAGGCATCAAGTCTCCACAATCCTCACCTGTGTAATGACGTCTGCTAGGCCGCGGTCAGAGCCCCCTATGGCAAGATTCTGAACCAACACTTTCTGCAGTCCGGCCAGAAGTTCTAGACGGACAGACTTGGGGCCAGTCAGACTCTGCAGCACTCCAAGACATTGCTGAAACAATCGAGCAAGGAAATGTCATCTACATAATATTGTACAGTATCTTTCTTTACTTCAAACTTTAAAGTGATCTCTGGCAAGAGCTTTCTTCATAACTTTTATATACATACTTTTTTTAAATAACTTTAAAGCTTTTAATTTAAAACCCATTCAGTAGACCTTCTTCACATATTATTACATTTTTTTTTTTTTTTTAATTTTGTTGCCTTAAAATAAAAATTTTAAATTGTGTCAAATCATGAGGTTTTAATGCAATAATAGATCTTCTGTACATGTAGTATAAGGTTCATTTTTAAATACTATTTTTAGTCCATAAACAAGATGTTATCTCCTTTTAATTAATTATTCCAATGTGATTCTTAAGGTTTATATTGAAACAAAAATTTGTGGTGTTTATGATATTCTGTAAAGGAATTTAAATAAAATCTACACTGCTTTTAGAGATATTAAGGGGCATTCACAAAGTCTTAAGGCAACATTTAAGGCTCAATAATTTAAAGCTTGATTTTAGATGTGTTTTTTAGACCCAAAATTTCTAGTCTTAAATTATTGAGCCTTAATTGTGGGCTTAAAGCTTTGTGAATGCCCCTTATTAAATCAATTTAACAATAAGAAAACCATTGAATAAAATGAAGGCCATAAGTCAAATCAGCATTTACACTTCTTTTGATTGTAATGTAATTTTGATAATTTTTACCTGCAGTAAAGCAGCATGGTTCTTGAGTCCTTTCTCCTGAGCCAGTGCCCTGGCCCTCTTGGTCAGGGAGTCTGGGGTGACCCTGAGAGTGGCACTACCTGGAGAAACTTCCAGGAACCTTCGCTGGATGGACATCATACCCTCCTTGGTTGACCTGGCCTCTAGAAGACAGGAGATGCCAGCTGGTTGCAGGGCACAGCCAGGGGCTAGTGGAGCAGGCAGGTCAGGGCTGGCTGACCTGTAAATAGGATTAAAGTAATTTCTCGTTACCTTGATCCCACAGTAGTTAGCTCCCCAGTTCAATCTTCAAGTCTATTTTTATTGTTATTTATTCGGTAGCCTCAGGGGGCGAGACTAGGCACTATTATAGCACTTAAAGCAAACATATGACAAAAGTTTATTTTTCTGATTAAAGACAACTGTTTGGTTATGTTAGGATTTGTTATTGATCTGCAACGTTGATTGACAGAGACAAGCAATGTCAGCCAATAAAAAAAGTAAATAGATTTCATCACAAGATGACAAAGGAAGCTCAGAAAACTCATATTTGACAAGCCAAATTAGTAAAAAATGAAATCCCAAATTTTCTTGGGCTTCCATATGTCCACTTTCGACTCCATCTCTCAAAAGGATTGTATTATTTAAAGAGAAAGTGGGTATGATGCTCATGATGTCAAATAATAAAAAAAAAGTCCCAAATTCCCTAACTCAAAAGCTAACTGTTCCTAGCTGCATTGTGTGATCACCATTAGTTAAATGGACAACTCACGGAATGGCCGAGCAGAGTGAAGACATGTCCACACTCCTCTCTGCAGAGTGTCCGGTGAAGGTTGGCAGGACCGTCAGCACTCTGTCCAGCAGACAACCCGAAGTGTCCAGAGTGCAGGCCGAGGCGAGGTCCAACCCTCTGTCTACCAGCAGCACTGCCACCTTCCGCTCTGCAGTCTGGAAAATGTGAAACATGCTCAATATTAACTAATTATTATTATCAATTATCAATTCAAAGACTAAATCATCTTTTAATTTTACTTCTGCTTTGCTCTTTTTTTGCTTATTGTATGTGAAGGACTATTTTGTTTGCATTGATATGTAAAATTTATTTGATTTCAGACAAACATGCAACAATTATATGATTTTAGCGAAAGAAACTACTGTACAATATGTATTAATTTGTTCCTAAAAATGATACCTATTAAACATTAAACACCTATTAAAGCATACTGATCTAAAAATTCTGTTAATATTTTACAAAAAAAAAAAAAAAAAAAAAAAAAAAAAATCCCTCTCTCTCTCTAAAACGAGCGGCAAGTCAAACCTAATATACACGCATAGCGTTGTTTTAATTAATTTTTCTCTTTTTGCTGGGTCACTGACGGCTAAAAGCTCGAACTATCTCCCTTCCCAACAAATCTTTTTCTATCTAAGTGTTTCTATCTACTTTTAAAAAATAAATATCGCTTAGTTCGATTTTTTTCAAATAATTATTTAATATTTTACAAGATTAAATAAAAACTTATGATCTTACATCATATAAAAATCAGAATCCATTTTTTTTTTTTTTTTTTTTAACAAGGTAGAACACTACCCTGGAAAAAATAAAAGTTCTATTCAATTTTACTTATAATTTCTGCTGGTGTTAAAGGTGAACTGAAGGGATTGCTTTTTTCTCCCTTTAGGGAACCTTATATTACCTATCCCATCCATCTGCACTAATTTTTTCATGGCAGATACTTATTGTGCTGCTGTAGGACAATTAGTGAAAAAGTGAAGTTGTGACGTATTAGCGACGGTTGGTTGACTTAAAACTCGCCGCCGTGAAAAAACACACGAGCTACCGCGAGCGACCGCGGGAACTGCCGAGGGAGCGGCGATCGGCACTCTCTCGGCAGTTCCCGCGGTCGCTCGTGTGTTTTTTCACGGCGGCGAGTTTTAAGTCAACCAACCGTCGCTAATACGTCACAACTTCACTTTTTCACTAATTGTCCTACAGCAGCACAATAAGTATCTGCCATGAAAAAATTAGTGCAGATGGATGGGGTAGGTAATATAAGGTTCCCTAATGGAAAAAAAAAGCAATCCCTTCAGTTCACCTTTAATACAATCTCAGGTGTCTCACCTTCCTCCTGGCCCTAGCTGCAGGCAAGGCCTCAAGTTCTGCAGCCAGTGATGCTGCGGTGCCCCCCATACTAAACACCTCTTCTCTTGCTCCCAGGAAGGACATGAGACTGTGAAGACATGCCGCCAAGTGGTGAACTCTAGAGTGAGTTCCCACCAACCCTCGCTGGAACAAACATGTAACTGTGTTTAATATTTACAGCAATATGTGCTTTTAGGGCATATAGAAGGTTTACTAGCCACTTCAATAGACTCCTGACAACGAGCTGATTTCATTCAACTGATTATTGAACCTTCTCTTACAATTTCTTCCATGGATAACAAAGAAAGGATAATTCTAGAAGGTTCAGTAGCGAGTTCAATAGAATTCTGCCAGTGACTTGGTTTCATTGAACTAGCTACTGAACCGTCTATGACAACACATTGCCAATAAAGTACAAACATCATTGTTGAACAATTTTAGAGCTATTCCAGGATTTCTGGAACTGATGTGGAGTATCTCACCTTGTCGACAGGTTCTGGGGTGGTTCCGTGTGAAGAGGGGGGCGGGGCAAGGTCTGCAAAGGCCGGCATGATAAACACGTCCTCCAACAGTTGGGCAGCGAACAGCGGACAGTACAAAACCTCAGCAGTGTAGTTCTGCAAACAGTATACAGTGGTAGAGAAAATAAACTCACAATATTTATTATTACAAATTCACAGCTTTATCATGTTCTAGAGTACTGTAAACTTTGGATATAACTGTAATCTTTGGTTTAGTCCAATGAGTTTAGTACCTCAGGCTGGTACTCATTTCTACAACTTTGAGTTTAATCAAATCAGTTTTAAATAAAAAATAGTATTATAATTTAATTCAACAACAGTAAAATATTATATGTAATTTAAATATACTGTAGCACTCAATCAAGAACTTGTAACAAATCCATGGTATTGTATAACACCTTTTGAGTACCACCCGGGATTGATACACCTAGCGGACAACCTTCATGATTTTTTTTTTTTTTTTTTTTTTTTATAGAACTCCTTGAGTCAATCCAAAAAAATCATAAAAAATATTGACAAAACATAATCCTCTATTCAAATATGCAATAAGAAAAATTCATGAAGGTTGTCCATTCTTCTGACATATACTCACATTATTTCCCATCCACCTAAGCATCCTCTGCTCTAGGTCCTCGAATGCTCTCAGATTGTTTGGGTCGTCGTCATGGTGATCTAGCCTTGTGGCAGACACGTGCACGGTCGCAGGCGCGGCAGTCACGACGACACAGTGATCAAACCGACTGCCGAGCACAACGTCGCGCACCGCCATCTCAGTAGCTCCGAGCACAGCACGGGATGTGACGAACACTCCCTTGCGACACTCCTTTCCTCCACTCTGTTATAGAAATATACAGTTTGAAAAAAAAAAAAAAAAAAACATGGATATCAGCTGTTATCTGGCAAGCTGTAGTTCTGAGTTTTGATTGGCCAGTAATTTTTTCTTTATTTTCCTCAATTGAACCCTGTTGTAAGGTAAAGTACTGTACTGGTCACAAGTGATAAAACATAAATTCCAGGTTTTTCGTGGGCCTGACTAAGCATTGTACTATGGATTTTATGGGTCACTTTCAAACATAAATGTCCTAGAAATCCATCCCAGTTGTATTCGCCTCATTATGACTAAGGGAACGACGGAAACCTTAGTCAGAATGGTCAGCAATATCTGAATGATGCCATCCTTGATGCTTGAGTGAGTGTTTTGAGCAACTGTCATACATAGAAAAATCTGGTGTTGGTTTATACTCACTACTTTCCAGAAGCTCATCCGTACCACTGTGTCAAATTTTTTAATCAACTCACCTCAAAGGAGGAGAGCTCTCTGACTCCAGCTGCCCCAGCCTTGAAGAGGGCCTGAGCTCCCCCACAGTTCCAGTGAAGACACTCGGCAGCAGCATTGTCTAAGAACACCATCGCACCATCCACTTTCTTGGCCAACTCCCCCCACCAGAATTGAGTGAACTGACCCAGGCTTGGACCAAGGTCATCGTGATGGGGCCTCATCTCTTCTCAGCCCTGTAAGAGAACCTTTCGTAATGACACTAATAACATTTATCTAGACAATATAGAGAGCACCCTGCTGTGTCATATTTATATCCTTGCTTATAAATATAAGCACAGTCCAGACGTTCAGCTGGACTGTAATCATATGAATGCTATGAGTACAGTATAACAGATCTTAGTTTACCTCTAGACAGTTCAGTAGACTAGACAGCGCCAGATATATCAGCCAATGAAAAGGTGGCCAGCAGTCATTCTAGCCTTTTCATTGGCTGATATACGGTGCCATTTAGTCTAGACTGAACTGTCTAGAGGTACGTAAACTAAGATCTGTTATACTGGATTCGACTGCGTGCAGCGATCGTCTTTTGCTTTATCCCATCCAGAGATACGGCGACACGGCTACAGTAGATATGTCTCGAAGCTACGCGCCATAGAGTCTACAGGTAATCTAACAATCTAGATCTGTTAGACTGTAGCTAGGTCAACGAACCGAACCGTCAGTCTGTTCTGTCACCAATAATACAAAAGAATTTTTTAATTAAGTGCAACTTTGAAAAAAAAAAAAAAAAAAAAGAAAATGTAAAATACAAATATTCCATTGAATGTTCATCACTTCAACTGCAATGTGAATACAGGGTAAAAATAAATGAAAAATTGTAACTGCTAGTCTGCTGGTGAGCTTAAACTTTGTCGACTTCATGACAAGCTTTAACAAGCTGTCTTGCATTTGATATTACTAAAAATTAGTGTAATCGTAAGAAAAACTAATAAGGAATGAAATTTATTGTTAATTTTGCAAAATAAGGGTGATTTAAGTGATAAAATAAACGTACAAACCGAAATCTCACCTTTGTGTTTTTTTAAACAGGTGTTTAACCCAATCAGCTGTTTTTGACTTTTTGATGGTTTTACGTCATTTCCGTATCCGGTTTTTTTCCGATAATAAAATTAAATTAAAAAAAATTTTAATGAAACTAAAAAGAATTAAAGCACGAAAGAACTAAACCACGATGTAAAAAAACACGAAAAATTAAGCAGTGTAAGCACGAACATGCACTGAAAACATATACAGTATAACAGATCTTAGTTTACCACTAAACAGCTCAGTAGACTAGACGGCGCCAGATATATGAGCCAATGAAAAGGCTAGAATGTCAGCTGGCCACCTTTTCATTGGCTGATATATCTGGCGCCGTCTAGTCTACTGAACTGTTTAGTGGTAAACTAAGATCTGTTATACTGTACCACAAACGAATTTTGCCGAAATAAACCGGAATTCGCCGAAATTTTCATGAAACAATTTTACCGCGAAACTTCATGATTCGAATCAACATCATTTAATTTAATTCAGAATTTAATTATTACGTACGATTATTAGGATTTCATCACGAATATTAATTTGAGTTCGATTGCGATTATAATTAAATTAGATCGTCTTAATAATGTTTTATTAGCACGAAATTTCATTCTCTTTGCAAAATTTATAAAATATTATAAAATAATTATATCATGTATTTATTAATTAATTGCATCACAATTTAACCACCAACAAAATAAAATTTAGTATATGATTTTACATTTTGTACCAAAGTGAACTTAGATTATATTAATAAAATCTAAGTTCGCTTTGTTTTAATTATTGTACCATGCATAATTACTTAAATTCATGTTTTGTACTACAGCTAGAGATGCCATGACGAGTATTATATATAAATGTTATTGACCTGATGGCAGCTATATTAGTGTCCTGCATATATAAGGACAGCGATCGAGTCCTTGTAATGTACTGGCCACACTTCCTCTACAATTAAGTTAATTAATAACTGTATACAGTGGTGTAGTCCTAAAATTTTCTTTCGGGGTACGCTAAATTTTTTATCCTCCCTCCCCCTCCAAAAGCTACGTTTCAAATTTCTTCATTCCTTTCTTTTAAATGGATATATAATTAATAATTATATATGCGTATATATTATATAATAAGGGTAAATTCTTATATAGTATATGCAATTTAATGCATATTTGTATGGGCAAATATTTATATTTTTGCACGGCACATTTGCCCAAAATTTACTTTTTAAAATAATTTCTGTGCTCTATTAAGACCTGTAAATTTATAAAACAACGAAATAAAATAATGTATGACAATATTGCAAGAAAATACATGTATAATGATTTATTTAATAAATTGAACTTCCGTTCGCTCCTTTTATACAGCTTCTTTAATATTTACATAATCGAAAAAAAATGAGAAATATTATTGAGTTTTTCATGTAGTATATAACAATAATTTATATAGTTGCAGATAGAAGCATTCTCCTATGATATACAGTACATGTTTAAAGTTAAGGCAATGTTTAAAAAGAATGAAAAAAATTACCTTTGGATCAGCAGGTAATCCCACTAGGCCCACTAAACACTCGTTGGTTGTTTCCACTGATTTCACTGCGTTATCACTCACATTGTCACTGCAGTTAGTTTTCAATAGTATGTTAAAAAAATTAATTATGGAAGTTTGTCGCTTCATTTTTGTAATTCAAATTTAATCATTTATAAGTATAATATTATGTATAATAAAACTACATTTCTTTGATAAATAATTTCTCAAATGCTTTTACTTTAATATTTAATAAATATTTATCTGTTCTAGTTGTATAATTTTAGTAACGAAAAATATATTATAACTTATATAATGTCACGGAAATATTGCGATAAACACTTGGACTGTGTCACCAGTACTTGCGAGTTGACCTACTCGAGCAATACTAGAACTGACCAACTGACATGCCTCAAACAAAATTTTAGTGACTCAGCCACTGCTGTTTTCTGTACTTTGCTCTTTACCCCCTTCTTTCCCCTCCCACACAAAAATTTAGGGGAGGGAATGGCATTTTAAAATTCTAGAATATTCAGTTGAAACCAGATTTTTAAATAAAATTTGGTGTCATTAGTACTGTTGTTGTGACTTGCAAGAGTGCAAGACCTTTTTTACTTATTTGTATTATATTTTTCTAAGAACCTTTTAGCAAGTATAAATTAAGAATTTCCGAGGAAATGATGCAAAAGCTTGGTATTTCCAGTCTCATCAGCTATTTTGATGGCTGTAAGATAAAATCATGCGGAAACGTCAATCATATTGACAAAAAGCTTTAAAAAAAAAAGAGTTAAATTTTCTATCCTTTTCAATAAGACTTGTGGTAAATATGGTGTGGTTGAACATAAAATATATATTTTGTATGCGTATCCCCGCGTGACACCTTTATTTCTTTGGTGGTACGTTAAACTTCAAAATTAATCTTTAGGGGTGCGGCGTATCCCCGCGTATCCCCTCGACTACACCACTGACTGTATATAATATTATGCCTCCACACTTTTTTACACCCCGGCCATGCAGTCTTATAGATTATCTTTGCTTTTTAATTGTAAACCCCACCGAGCACCGGCTGACAATCAACTCGCAAAACTAACATATATTATATATTATATTATATTATATTATATTATATTATATTATATTATATTATATTATATTATATTATATTATATTATATTATATTATATTATATTATATTATATTATATTATATTATATTATATTATATTATATTATATTATATTATATTATATTATATTGAGCTTTGAGAACTATGTTAAGATTTAGAAAAAGAGATTCCTGTGTCTCTCGTCGATATCATTTTAAAATTAGTAAAATTCTGATACTACCAAAAGTATGTACATATTATGGCTTGCATGTGCAATGTTCAAAAGAAAACACCCAGAATTATTTCCAATAAATAACTTTGCTTCATGATCATAATATACCAGAAATAAAGATAATATTCTTATGGACAAACATAACTCTGGTTTTGCTGATAAGAATCCATATCATCAATGTGCTAAAATATATGATTTTCTTCCTAGTTGTTTAAAAAATATTGCCAGTATCTCGCTTTTTAAATCCAAATTAAAACAATTGTTAATAGCAAATGAATTTTACTCTATAAAAAAGTTTTTTGCAAAGAAATTTCCGGAAAATTGTCTCCAATATCTAAGTTAATTATGAAAAATGAATGTATGACGATATATTTTTTATTGATCTCATCTTTGTTATTTTTGTGGTTGCAATATGTTTTAGTGTAGGTGTATTATTTATTTGACGTGATATTTGTCGTTGTCCTGTACAACCAAATTTGATCGAAATAATTATATTATTATTATTATTAACATAAAAGGCTTATATAATAAATGCTCTGTAAGTCAGTCTCTATATAATTTTCATAATAATAAATCATCAAGGAAGCTAAACTAAAACATTAATTGATACACTGTATAAATATAAATATTTTAATTTTAAAATTAATATATTTATTATTACTTATTAGTAGTAAATTAATAAAGAAAATTAAAAATCTCAGTATAATAGGATTAATATGTTGAAAAAATTAATATTAATTTGTATTAATTATTTACAAAAATATTAAGTAATACAGTGAAGACATGCTAAAGTTAAAAACCAAAAATTTAAACAGAGATATTTTCTACTGTAAAAAAAAAGAGAACAAAAACCAACATTTTTCATTTTTAAAGACGCCCCGTAGTGATCACGAGGTAAGAAAGAGGAAATTAAAATGTATAATAAGTTAATAACCCACTGCCTACAGGTATTGGGTGTTGGCACCGATCGGTGATCCAATAGTAGAGGCCTGATGGTATATAATTGGTGGGGCGAACATCTCATTGAAAAAGAGTGCAGTGGTCTGGAACGCTCAGGCTGAACACAATGTTTAACAATATTTTTATTTTTATACATCTAGGTAAATAACAAATAACTCTAATTATTTTGAACGAGGTTTGAAATACTCTGGGCAAAAATTAGAGTTATATAATATATTATAATTTATAATACTACGCGTATGATCTTTATGTGATTTCCTGACTTGTTTTCTGAGGTGACAAATAATGTAATTATATTTTTTATTTATAGAAATTTGTCACTATATTTGCATGATGTGACACTTAAAAACAAATTTAAGTACTCAAAATTTTAACATTCGACTTACAACATGTATTAGTTTTAATATTTAGCAAATAAGTGCTAATGAATATGTTTTTAAGTGAAGTAATATCGGACCATATCCATTCATCTCAATAAGAGATACAGTCAGATTTATATATTATTCCCTCCGGAAGACTAGAGTCTTCGGATTTCTATTCGTATTTCAGCGTTCCAATTTCACACACGGCGTAAGCCAATATTGCTATACTGCAAAACTTTTTGCAAAGTTTCAAAACTAAATTACAAATAGTGCCACAAACCTCACACTTCCGGTTGAAATTTTAAATTAATTTGACTGTGTTTCTGCATGGTAGTCGCACGTCCCTCAGTCTGTTTGCGAGCAGTACGTCTCTCTCAGCAAGTCGACATGGCCAGCATTTGGTGCCTCGCGGGGAGATCCTCGAGAATTATAAAACATCATCCGTGCTGTATTGCAGTCAGAAATTTCCAGGTATAGTTGATATATTTGTAATTCATTAATAAAGAATCAGACACTATTTGTACAAGTTACACTACTCGCCTCTGAAAAGTTCTCTTCTGCAGTCTTGTTAATCGCCATGCGCCGTAAGTATATATAACACACGGCTTGTGGTGATTATGTGATTAAAAATAATTAAAGCTGCAAATGGGAAATTTTCCAAGGAGACGAATGTACATTTATTAATGTTCATTGGAATTTTTATGCTAGCAATTGTGTACTGCCTTAATTATATATTGACGAGCATTTTCAATTAGATATTTATTTTTTTTTATTTTTTTTTTTTATTGTTGTAAAAAAATATAATAATTTTATACATTTGATTTTAATTGTAGCTATGATATAGAGTTAAAAAAAAGAGGAAGCTATATATATTATATAGACAAAGTAACTGTTATGTAATTCTAATTAATTAAGTAAACCTTTTTATGCAATTTAAGCATGCGATGGTTTGATCCTTAATCTCAATACACAATTAACAACTACATTAAAATTTTGATTGTATTGCATATCCAAATAAAGGACCTCGAGTTTCATCGTTAAATTTTTCAATTCTTTACTTATTTTATAGCCCTCTAAAACCCTTAAAACCGTGCTTCAGTACGCTATGACGTCACAGTCACGTGTGTAAAATATTTTCATATGCTGGCCGCTTTTTAAATATTAGCATGACTGTTACGTCACATCTTTAAATTGAAGGTTTATACAGTATTTAGTGTTAAAAAATCTGAAAAAATTGAAAATTCATAACTCGAGGCCTTCTATCCATTCAAATATTCAATATTTTTAAGTTAATTGCATGTTTATTGAATATTATTATATATAATTTGTATGTGTGTTTTATATGTTCTATTACAGTATTATTTTATAGTGTGTATTTCTAATATTATTTTATATGTACATTTTTTGTGTTTAATAAAAGACTAATAATTATTGAATATTATTGTTATTAATTGTTATTGCTGCATGCGTATATTGAAACTTAAAAGTAGTTAAATATATTTGACGTGCTAATTCAATACCTTACAATAATATAATATATTTACTTTGTAATATCGTGACACAGTAATCAGCGGTCACATGTTGTTTGCGGTCGTTCAAGTCTCCCATAAGAATAACATGGACGTAGAACAAGTTGCATACTTTTAAGGAGCTATGACGAATTTTTTTGAAGTTTTTTGAGAGAGGATTATTTATAAATTTTTTTAACCAAAATAGCTGAAACAAATAAATTTACATGATATAAATTTATTTTGTTCATTTTTTTTCCATTCATAAAACAATATTTATTATTAAAATTTACTGCATGGAGAAAGAATCTAAATTTTTATAAAAATTATTAAAGAGCCTGCTGAAATATAACTTTCGATCTCGATTGTATTACGTAAGTTAAAATAGAAGAGAACCAAGCGTGTGAGTTTTCCCCCACCTTCCTTTCAATTATTTATTAATCCTCGTTTTAAAATATATGGTATTGCTCATTCCCTCGCTTTTTTTTAAAAAAATTTTAACACGA
Source organism: Siphlonurus alternatus (assembly GCA_949825025.1). NCBI lineage: Eukaryota > Metazoa > Arthropoda > Insecta > Ephemeroptera > Siphlonuridae > Siphlonurus > Siphlonurus alternatus. Next base: position 17,109,873 of record OX463786.1, read on the forward strand.
AACTGCATCGATTGTTGTAGTCCCATTTGATTAACATGTAAACCTTAGCAGCCTCACAATAATTCTGATTTTTTTTTAGAGACAGTTCTTGGCTCCGAAAAAAAATTTAGGAAAAATTTCAAAACAATCCGGCGATCCAATTTTTTTAAACTAATTTTTTAAATTTTCAATATAGGGCTTTTCCATGGAGCCCTAAACTAAGAAATTAATTTAAAAAATTGGATCGTCTGATTGTTTTGAAATTTTTTTTTTTGGTGCTAAGAAGTGTCTCTCAAAAAAATTCAGAATTATTATGATGTTGCTAAGGTTTACATGTTAATCAAATGGGACTACATCAATCGATGTTTCGTGTTATCTTTTATTTTATTTTATTTTTATTATCTCTTTCATGGGCACAATACAATAATATAACAAATATATATTATAGTCAAAATAGAATTTACAAATAAAGGCCCATGGGGCAAATAAAAAAGATTGCTGAGCAGTCCATTCACTGAAAAGTGTTCATTCACTTTTCTTACCCTTAAGCTTCAAGCATCACCCCCAAAAACATTAAGGGAGGAGGATCTAGTCCGTGATTAGCGCACATGTCAGTCTACTGATTATTAACAAAGCACCTTATATAGTTATCATGCTGATACTCGACTTACTTGTAAAAAGTAACAGTCCTCTGATATTTTACGGATGGTCCCTCTACTCCTACAGGTGGAAATCTCCGACACGAACCTCGATGACCATCCAATACAACGACGACGACGTACGGACACGTTCAGGGACCGCAGTCAGTTGAAGCACGCCAAGCGCATCGTCGTAAAGCTCGGCAGTGCGGCCATCACCAGGGAGGACGAATGTGGGCTGGCCCTCGGGAGACTTGCCTCCATCGTGGAACAGGTGAGAAAGATTATATATACCCTGTGTGATTGGTGAACGCAGCATGCATATTATGTATATATGATAATTAAATTATTATATAAATTATTATAATATATTATACTGCAACTGTAATGTATAGAAAATAAACTTGTAGTTTGTAGTTTTGTCACGGTGGGGTACGGTGCAATATTCCCCTGTATTTCAAGAATAGCTTTTTGAACTAGGTTATTATTAACTGCATGGAATACATGCAATTTTAAGGAAACACCCACCCCTCGAATTGAGCATGTTTGGTTGCTTGCAGTGAAAATTTTATGTTCTACGAGTGGGCCCCATAAGATTTGTTTTCCGAACTACGCTACTACCCCATTCTCCGTGGCATATAGAAGGATCTATAAAAAAAAAAAAAAAAATCAGTTAAAACTTCTCGTCAGGTCGCCGAGTGTCACCTTGCGGGCCGCGAGTGTCTGATGGTGACGAGCGGGGCGGTGGCGTTCGGCAAGCAGAAGTTGACCCAGGAGCTGCTCATGTCACTCAGCATGCGGGAGACTCTCTCGCCCAAAGACCACACCAGGGAGGTACGTCAAAATATATTTTTATCATGTTCATTAGAAGTAACAACATTATATCTGCATGAAAAACTTGTAAATTTTAGTTATATTATTGCTGTATAATTATTAATATTTAGCGATTTTTAAAATTGCTAGATTATTGACATTTTTAACAAACAAGCAAAAAATTCATTAATATTTAATATACCTGTGGTTTTTCAGTTCTCACTCAACCACGTTAAGTGTCATTGAATTAGGCTGGCTCTAACCACGTCATGGGTTACGAGTATTAATCAGAAAACCTGGATAAATTTCTTGGTAATCATTTTTAGAATCACCCTCATCCAGCATGAATTATGTAGAAATTTAATTTTTATTCCCATTTAGTCCCACATTAAAATCGCACTTCTATCCCTAGGACGCTGGTATGCTACTGGAGCCTCGCGCGGCTGCTGCAGTTGGACAGTCCGGTCTGATGTCACTCTACGATGCAATGTTCGCTCAGTACGGCGTGAAGTTGGCCCAGATCTTAGTGACCGTACCCGACTTTCGTAACGAAGAGACCAAGCGCCACCTGATCAGCACCATATCCGAGCTCATCAGCCTCAACATCGTGCCCATCATCAACACCAATGACGCCGTTACTCCACCACCGAAGGCTGAGGATGGAGGGATGTATGTGCAGCGGCCGGGAAAGCCAAAGGTGAGGAGGGGAAGAGGGATCTTCTTGATGCAGAGAGTATTGTCATCTGAGGCACTTGAGGAATTATATGACACAGTCTCTCCTCTTTTTTACTTTGCATTATGGCCCACATCAGGTGTACCATTTTTTAAATTACTGAGAAATAAAAATTTGCAATGGAATTTATTCAGCATTCTCATTAACCACGTACGTTTATTGCCAGCCTAAAGTTCAATGGCGCTAACCGTGGTTAAAAGGAAACCTGGGTAACTATAGCTCCTTCCATTTATATTTAATATGAACAATTATATTACAATCAATAAAATGGAAAATCATGCAGCATGAATATTTATTTTTGCATATTTTTAGATGGAAGCCTTCTAGTTGTATATTTTCAATTTGTCTTAACCCTACAGCACACCGTTAAAAATACTACTGGAAAATACTGTGACGTCATATTCATGCAAATATTTAACACTCAAACATAGGAAAATACGTTGCATGACCATGACGTCACAGTGTCTTTTCCCTCCTTTTTGAATGTGTAGAGGGTTAAAAAAATCTAAAAAAAAAAATGACAGTGAAATTAACTCGAAGTTCTCATTTAGAGAAATTTCCCTTTGCGGCTTTGTTAATCACCTTGCCCTCTAAAAATAATACAAGGCATGGTGACTAACAAGGCAAATGGTGAATTTTTCAAGACGACTAGTGTACTATTTATATGGTAAGTTCACTCGATGACACCGTCCCTCCGTGTCCAGGTGATTCGTATCCGTGACAACGACAGCCTGGCCGCTCGTCTAGCCGCCGAGGTCCAGGCAGACCTGTTGATTCTGATGTCGGACGTGGATGGCATGTACACATGTCCGCCCAGTCAAGAGGGGGCCAGATTCATCAGCACCTTCACTCCGGACATGAACGGGACCATCAAGTACGGGGCCAAGTCTAAGGTCGGAACTGGAGGAATGGACTCGAAGGTACGTAAACTTGAGTTTTTGACGGTTCCCTCAGACACACCTTGAAAAATGCTAAAATATGATCACACAAACTTGTTATTTTCCAATGTGCCTGTAGCTAATTCCTATTTGCAACCGTCACACATACTCGGAAGAAAAATAAATAACTTCATAATTAATTTAAAATGAAAAATAAAAATTACGCATAATTAAATACTCGTAATTAAACTTAGAAATAATTGCAACTGACCATTCTTATGTATTAATAGGCAAACTTTGTATAAAATAAGAAAAAAAGGAACATAAAAAAAATTATGAAATTATCATGCAGAAGTTCACAACCGGGAAAATGATGAAGCCCCTTAAGGTTATGCAACTTCTTCTACACCTATGTTAATTTTATGGGAGACTTTAACGACCGCAAGTAAATTGTTTGTTATCTTCCGCAGGTTGAGGCTGCGTCTTGGGCCCTGGACCACGGTGTCTCGGTGGTCATCTGCAACGGCATGCAGGACAAGGCCATCAAGACCATCCTGGACGGACGAAAGATCGGCACCTTCTTCACGGTCTCTGAAAGCCGGGCGCCGGTTGACATGTTGGCTGAGAACGGTGCGCAATCATTGGTTTATATTTTATACTAATAACCATTGTTTAGTTTTCAATGCTCCGTAAGATATGCATACATGAAGTTCAGTTGTTGGGAAATTGTCAGAGCTTCGTCATGAATGTAAAAAAAAAAGCAGTCAATCAACTATAATACCAACTTAATTGTATTGCCTGCGCTTTCATTTCGCTTTTTGATAGGCATGCAGCCATACAACATATCACATATTACATGTTAATAATCAGCAAATTTGACTCGCTCTGTCTTTACTGAAAAATATTCATTAGCTCGCACGGGAGGTCGGCAGCTACTGGCTCTGGGCCCCGAGAAGCGCGCGGCCGCCATCTTGACTCTGGCTGACCTGCTGGTGTCCCGCACTCCGGAGCTGCTGGCGGCGAACGCCCTCGACATCGCAGAGGCCACCAAGCGGGGGACCGCCGCGCCGCTGCTGGACCGTCTGGCGCTCTCAGCACCCAAGCTGAAGAACCTCGCTACCGGTGAGTGACGTCATATTTCCTGGACCAATTTATCTAAAATATATTCCAATAAGTGTGGAGGGAGGGGGGTGCCGTGCCTCGACTCTTCTTTCTGAAATTTAGGATTGAATATGGCAATATATCCTTCTCCCAATCCATTTTTCAAACAATGATTTTCTAAAGCTCATATATATGCCCACACTCTCCCTCTCCCCCCCATCCCGGAGGCAGTATATAATATATCAAATACTATATTATACTCTATAATCTCTCTCTATATATATAGCATTGCTAACTTGGGATTTTCATTTTTTTTTTAGTTAATTTTATTAAGCAAGTGCTCAAATGCTTGAGAGACGATGAGAGTTGAAAAACCCACGAAATAATTTTATTGGTTTTATGTGTATACCCTAAGCTATAGCTCCCCCCTTCAATTGTCATTTTTTGATAGTTAATTAATTGGTAAATATTTTGTGTCAGGTCTTCGTCAAATCGCGGCCAGCAGTCACACAAACATTGGTCGAGTGTTGAGGAGAACTCGCATAGCAGAGAACCTCGAATTGACACAGGTCAGATTATATAAGGGAAGAAAGTAAAAGTTGTATTGACATCAGCTGTCGCCTCAGAAAATTCTCCACTTGCAGCCTTGTTAATCACCATGCTGATGTGTTATTCTACGGGGCATAATGATTGAAAAGGCCGCAATGGGAAATTACCCGAGGCGACGACTATACAATGGAGTATCGACCTAAATTTTTTTTATCAGATATGGATAGAGGGTGAAAAGTTATGCTACCCTGATTTTTTTCAGATTTTTTAGAGCCCCAGAAGTATTTTTAAAAAAATTGTTGAAAGTTCTTTTTGTGACGTCACGCGGCGGCAAGTCCTGTATTTTTCTTAAAGAGCGGCGTCTCGTGTCGTCACAAAAAGAACATTCAATAATTTTTTAAAAATAGTTCCCGGACTCTAAAAAATCAGGGTAGCATAACTTTGCACCCTCTATCCATTTCTGCAATAAAAATTTTTGAGGTCGATAATTAACTCCATTCGTGGGAAATTATACAAATTATGTTTTAATTAAGCATTTTTTTTTATCATGGTATTTTAATATAATAGTAATTTGAAAATAATAAAAGTAATTAATAAAATTTGTTAAAAAGTGTTTTAAAAAAATGTTTTCACCCCTAGTCATTTTTAAATATAAATTTCTAACACATACAATAAATAAAAATTGTTACGCTTGTTTCTTTCTCGTTTCCAGGTGACAGTTCCTATCGGTGTGCTGCTCGTCATCTTTGAGTCCAGACCTGACTGCCTGCCTCAGGTATAAAAAAATAATTCATTAAGTCCAAGATACTTTTTATGTTCAAAAAAATATTTTTAGTTGCGGGTGGTATAATACGAGCTATTTTTGTTAAGTAATAAAAACATGAAATTCTTAAAATACAATTAACATAAATGTGACATAAAGCCAAATTATTGCAATATTCTATCCGGAAGTAGCCGGAAGTGAGAAGTTTCTGGTCGTCTTGTTCATGTCTAAAGCCGGTATTACACGATACAATTTTTCTAACTATTGCATACAATTTTTCCTTACAAGAAAACTTAAACTCAATTTGTTTGTATGGAGATGAAATTTTCTTGCAAGGAAAAATTGTATGCAAAATTGTATGGTGTAATACAGGCTTTAGTCTTGAACAGTTGCAAACAACTCTTCTTATGAACCTGTAGCCAAAATTTTAACATGAAAATATGAATAGAAAGGTCAACTCTCACTTCCGGGTACTACCGGAAGGAATATAAAATGAATTTAACTGTAAGTATTTTGATTTATGAAGTCCAAAAGTTAATAGAGTTGCAAATTAAATCTCATATTTATTTTGTTATTTGCTTATTTATTTTTTATTCACCCAAGTACATTAATATAATATATACAAAAAAAAAAACATACATAAATGTGTCTGTAAAGTTTAAGATTTGTAAAATATATGATAATAAATAAATTATTTAATATTATTTTATTATATATATTAATAGGAAGATCAGAAATCATGCACTTCCAGCTATTTTGGATATGTTTATTTTAATGCGTCTTTATTAATTATATATAATTATTTTTATAACATACGAGATAAATATTAGAGCAAAAAATGTAGATATTATAATGGCCCATGGTGAACATGAAAAGCATTGCTGAGCAGTCATTTCACGATAATTTAAATTCATTGATTTTTGTCTCGTTTTGAATTTTGCTTATTATTGCATTATGTCTGAACTAAACTTGTACCTTTGTCCTTTGTAAAGTTGTTACCTGTAAAGTACAGTATAACAGATCTTAGTTTACCTCTCGACAGTTCAGTAGACTAGACGGCGCCAGCTATATCAGCCAATGAAAAGGCTAGAATGACTGCTGGCCGCCTTTTCATTGGCTGATATAGCTGGCGCCGTCTAGTCTGCTGAATTGTCTAGAGGTAAACTAAGATTTGTTATACTGTATGTATGCAACTTAATGTTGACGCAAGTATTGAGGGTTGCATACCTGTCGAAAGATTTTTTTTTTTTTTTTCCAAGCTTCATTCTTTTTTCTTTTAGACTAAAAACAATGAAATACAATATTAATTGGAGTTAATTTTAATAAATTATTTTTGTTTACTTTTATTAGAGGAGACTCGCCTATCACATATATTTATATATATGTTAAATAATACTACTAGCCACCAATTACACGGTACATAGTTCTCACTAATTTTGTTCAATATTTCCCAGGTGGCAGCGTTGGCTCTTAGCTCTGCGAACGGGCTGCTGCTGAAGGGAGGTAAGGAGGCGGCCCACAGCAACCGCGCGCTCATGCAGCTCGTCACTGAGGCGCTACAGTCCATCGGGGCCGAGAAGGCGATCTCGCTCGTGAGTGGGGACAGCGTCGGAGGCGATTTTTTATATGTCGCACATATAATACATAGCGTGGGCATTTGCTGTGAAATCTTACGACAGTAATATTGTTGTAGGGAGGGGTCGCGTTGGATCTGTACGTAATTTGAGTATAAGACGTAAATGTCGTGAATTGAAATGGGACTGAAATATATTTATGGACAAAGAGAAATTAAGCTGACTGGCGTAAGCTCTTTCATGGCAAATGCGCAGCAAAACTGCGCTGACATGAATTGCTCATGAACCAGCATTAATGTTTAAAAGATTTTATGTTTCTCAGAAGAGGGAGCGGGGGGGGGGGAACATTTCCCCGTTTCGAGCTCGAAGCTCATAGGGCTCATAGGGGCCGGTGTATATAATACTTTAAAAAAAATCGATGCCCCAATTTTTTTTCCTTTTTTTTTTTTTTTGCAAACATGCTTATCTTGCAATATTAAAGCAAGCATATTTCTATTATAACTAACCCTTAGTGGTAAATATAACACTAACTTCTCCGCCCACATGCAGGTATCGACTCGAGAGGAGATCAGCGACCTTCTCTCGATGGAGCGTCACATCGACCTGATCATCCCACGAGGATCGGGCGAGCTGGTGCGCTCCATTCAAGAACAGAGCATGCATATCCCCGTGATGGGACATGCTGAGGGAATTTGTCATGTGTACGTCGACCAACAGGCGGATCATGAAAAGGCGCTCAAAATAGGTGACATAAAATGACCTTACAACCATGTACCACGTACAACTTGCTGCAGTTGAGATTTTCATGATTTTTTTTTTTTTTTTTTTTTTGCGCGCGGATGAGAAGAAAAAACATATATAGGGGGGGGGGGATTTAATAAGTGTTCAAAAATAAATAATTTGGAAATTTGGAAAAGGCTCCATAGTATATAGTCTCCAGGTAGCTGGATAACAAGTGCGCGCCATGATATCAAAAATTTAAAAATTTAGTGGGGAAAGGCTTGTTTTTTGTTTTGGTTTTTAATTTTTAACCCTCGTAAGCCATATAATAATATAGACTTTTCCCACATTTGAATGGAATCGTAGAGGAATTAACGAGTATATCCTTTTTCTTAAACTTATTGTATACGAAACTTACAAATAATATGCCATGTATATAACTATCGATCATCATGCACATAATTATTTTTTAATGCTAAGGGAACTGTGTAAACTCGTTGTTGTTTCAGTACGTGACTCCAAGTGCGACTACCCCGCTGCTTGCAACGCGATGGAGACGTTGTTGATCCACGAGGATCTGGTGACCAGGGGGACTTTCTTCTTGGACCTCTGTAACATGCTGCGGGACCAGGGGGTGAGTCAGGGATATGTGTTAGGACTTGAGGGTGAGTCAGGGATATGTGAGGGACTCGTTTGGATCTCTGGGTCTGGGATCATGATGGTAACATTCTCTGGTATTTACTATCAATATCAAGTAATGAAGTCAAAGTAAAGTTTATCAAGTGTGAGCTCTTTTGTTCAAATTTGTGTGTGTGTGTAGTTGTAACTTTTCGTTGTTTAAAAAGCCTTATTTCAAATGTTATTATTATGTATGGAATTACATTTAGCCTGGTTTTTATTTAGGATATAAAATAAATAAATAAATAAATAAATAAATAAATAAATAAATAAATAAATAAATAAATAAATAAATAAATAAATTAATAAATAAATAAATAAATTAATAAATAAATAAATAAATTAATAAATAAATAAATAAATAAATAAATAAATAAATAAATAAATAAATAAATAAATAAATAAATAAATAAATAAATTTTGAATTTTGAATTTTTGAATTTTGAATAAAAAGATTAATTAATATTTTATTAGTCTATAGATGAAAAAGTTATAATTTGAAATAAAATATTAATAAACAGTTTTGCAGTCAATATATCATCATGAATGAACCCTACTCTTTCACTTTTTCTTGAGTTAATTAGAGAATGGTTTTATAGCTGTAATGTTATTAATCTTTTCATACATCATATATTAACTTAATTATATTCCCCAGGTTAAGGTGAACGCCGGCCCCGCTCTGAGCCGCCTGCTGACGTTCGGCCCGCCCCCCGCCCGCTCGCTGCGTGTTGAGTACGGCTCGCTGGAGTGCACCGTCGAGTCAGTGTCCGGGCTGGAGGCCGCCGTGGAGCACATCCACACCTTCGGCAGCGGACACACTGACGTCATCGTCACCGAGAACGGTGCGTGGATTCAGTTACTCAACATAAATTTTTTTATCGCATAAATGAACCATGCAAAATTAAATTATGTTACTTTGAGATTTTTCTCTGAGTCCTTAATAATTGGTAAAGTAATAATAATTAATAATAAATCCTAGTTATTTTTTTATATTTAACGACCACGCCCCTTTATGGGCAGCAAAAATTATTCTCTTATTAAGGAGACGTGCCGCTAAAAAGTGGATTGTTGAATATTTATATCTATATAGAAGACTCAAAAAATCTAAAAAAAGAGAATATAGTTTAACTTTGTACCCTCTATTAATTTATATACTGTATGCAGTAAAAATATTTTATGTCGACAGTATACAAAAATAACTATTTAATTTCTGAACTACAATTTTATTTATTAAAATTAAACTGCATGTTTTTAAAATTCCAGAGGAGACAGCGTCCCAATTTCTGCAGAAGGTTGACAGCGCGTGCGTCTTCCACAACGCCAGTACGAGGTTTGCTGACGGCTACAGATTTGGACTGGGTGAGAAAATAACTAAAGTACTGAGAATTTAGACTTGGTAAAATATATACGTATAACATTTATACAGAATAGTAATATACTTCCTATATACTTCCAGTACATGATATGTATTATATTTGACAGTTCACAGTAATTCGAGATCCTCTATCTATCCAAATAAACATTAGGTTGTTCAATTTTCCTATCTGAATCTTTCTATATACATAAACCACGAGCTGCATGCCTATCCGTGGTTTTACAAATGAAAGATTAATTGCCTCTGGAAGAAGCCAAATTTCTGAATTTTAGTCCAGTTTTAAACATTAAACTTATTTGCAGAGATTTAGGGATCGAATTCAACATATCTACAATATTTTTAAGTTTTCATGTTCATACTTCAGCCAAACGTCTCTGGTGATATAATCTTATGTTTGTTGAACTGATGTATAAAATATATACATGACCCGCCGTAGGTAACTGAAATTCTGTGACTGGTTTCAGGTGCCGAGGTTGGCATCAGCACGGCCCGTATCCACGCGCGAGGTCCGGTGGGGGTGGAAGGGCTGCTGACCACCAAGTGGGAGCTACGGGGGGCGGGGCAGGCGGCCGCGGACTTTGCAGAGGGGGGCACGTGCTCCTACCTCCACCAGACGTTGCCCCTCGAGGAGGCCAAGGCGCACTCCTACGTGGAGAGTCCGGGGGCAGGAATCGAGTAATATATATGTCTTCAAAACGATGCTTCAGAATTTTTAATAACTGAGAGATTGTAATTTGCTGTTAATTTGATCCTCTCTGATATTACTTCTAAAGGCAATAATTATTTTGTAATGTCTTGTTCCAAAGCGAACTTAGAGTATGTTAAATAAAGCAATGTTAAAAAGTGCGTGTCACTAGCGCCAACGGAGAAAAAATGAAGCTCCAGACTTTTGTCTCGATTTTAACCCAGCAAGTACGCAGGCATACGACACGCTTTAATATTCTAAGTTCGCTTTGTCTTGTTCTATTCTGTATGACCTAAATTTTTTAATAACTCTCTCATAATACAATTTGTATTTCCTTTATTGTTTTCATGTACAATATTTTATGTATCATGCCGCTATATAAGTTTTGAGCCTTCTCGAGCTAAGGAAATTTAACATGATATATATGATATAATCATAATTAAAAGTTAATGATAAAAATTACTTAAGTTTTATTTTTTTTTTATTAAATCTACTCAGTATTTTTCAGATTTTTAAAATTGGCTTTATTATCTTAATTATTAACTTAAAAAAAAGAAAGCGATATTTAAATTAATTATTATGCTATACAGTCGGAATCAATCGCGTTGAAAGATGAGCACAATTTTTTCTTGACAAATATATATGTACTGTACACTCGTCGCCTTGGAAAATTTCCCACTTGCAGCCTTGTTAATCACCATACGTGTCTATGGTGATTAACCAAAAACATATGGAAAAAATCTCAAAACAATCTGACGATATGATTTTTTTAAATTAATTTTTTTAAATTTTCAGTATATAGGGTTTTCCCATATGGAGACCTAAACTAAGAAATTAATTTTAAAAAATCGGATCATCCGATTGTTTTGAATTTTTTCTATATTTTTTTGGTGCTATAAGGACTGCAAGGACTGTCTCTAAAAAAAAAAAAAAAAAAGCAGAATTATTGTGAGGTTGCTAAGGTTTCTTCTACAGTCGATGTTTCGTGTTATCTTACACCCTTAACTGAAAAAAAAAAAAAAAAAAAAAACTTCTTTACATAATAGCATAACACTACTCTGTATATTATTGTGTTTAAATAACAAATAAGATTTAGTTTTTAAGTTGTGTATATAATAATTTATAATTAATATAGCATTTAGAACCAGAGAATAGTATATATGGTGGCTACTTAATTGTTAAATTTGTATGGTCAAATCAGTACCTAAAAGGTAATAACTTAACATCTAACTTTAATTTTTTTTAACCCAAAACTATACTCCTTATTTTTTAATCTACCAGATTAAAAATTATTTGACCTTTATGTTTTTAAGGTGCATAATTGTTTAATTTTAGACTTCCCATCAAACTACTGAGTCATATTGGTGGCATTTATCCAAAATCAAACATGGAAAGTTTCTGACATCTCAAATAATTGAGGAGATGAATTTTCTATAAATTCAAATTAGTTTGCAAACTATAGGTAGCCAAATTCTACAAATTTAATTAAAAATAAAACAAATAGATTTTCAAGATAATAATTTTTCATTTTTTTTTCATTATTTAATTCTGAAATATACAAATTAATACATAATTATAAATACATTGTAACAATATCTATTTTATAATTATTTTCCTTTAAATAATAATATTAAACAATAAACAAAGAAATACAGTGTTTTAAAACTTATTGACTAGCCAAGTATAATATTATTAAATACAATTAATATTTTTTTTTCATATTATTATTTGGTACCAATTATAATACAGGTATAATAATGGAAGAACATTGAATTTTTTTTTAATACATTTACTGGCCAAATAAAATAGAGAAAAGTTATTTTGGAAGCTGTACAATAATTAAAGGATAAGTTGCATAATTATATTATGTCAAATTTATTTTTAATTATAATTGAAAATCCTAGAAATATTTTGTCTGTCAAATATATTACTGTAAAATGATTGAGAAAAAAATTAATACAAATTATCCTTTAATATTTATAATTATCATCTAATTGAATAATTTACAATTTGAATGAAATTTATAAAATAATAATAAAAAAAAATTACACAATTTTACAAGCATTCTTTCTACACAGTAATTATAAAAACCCCTAAATCCCTTTTAATATTTTATATTTATTAAGTATTAATATTATAGTTTTGGTTTTTTTCATACCGTATGATGTAATCTAGTATCTATAATAATGTCTGACTAGATATTTTTTTTTATCTAAAACATGAGTATATTAAATTTAAGTTCTTATTTTTTGTTCATTTATGTATTAAAAAAAAAAAGAAGATCATAATTAAATTAAAAACTAGATTCTTCCCCCATCCATAAATTTAAAATATGTCTTAAAGGTTGATCTGGCACCAAAAGGCTTGGTACCGGGCTTCAAATTTGAGAGAAGACCTAAAATGACCAAAGCTTGAAAGCCATTGGAGTACTGACATTTTTTAATTGCATAAATGGATCAAGTTAATTTTTTTTCCAGCTATTTTAGAGACTGGGATTATTATTTTTTACTTTCCGGCAGCACAGTAATATATGTATAACATTTCTGCTTGATGTTGTTAAGGGTAAGGTAAAGCCACCAATGTTAAAAAAAATCCCTCACACAAAAATTCTGAAAAAAATTTAAAATGTTCTCCTCTACACCCCCTATCAGTAGCTAAAATATCAGGTATACAAATTCATAACTCAAAAACTAGATTGAATTATAAACTAGAATTATAATTCATAACTCAAAAACTAGATCGAATTTGTATACCTGATATTTTAGCTACTGATAGGGGGTGTAGAGGAGAACATTTTAATTTTTTTTTCAGAATTTTTGTGTGAGGGATTTTTTTTAACATTGGTGGCGTTACCTTACCCTTAAACCTAAACTTTCAATCATTTCTTAAAAAAATACTTCCCAGAATCTAAAAGAAATTAACATAATTTTTTTTAGGGGCATTCACAAAGCCTTAAGGCCACATTTAAGGCTCAATAATTTAAGACCAGAAATTTTAGGTCTAAAAAACACGTCTAAAATCAAGCTTTAAATTATCGAGCCTTAAATGTGGCCGTAAGACTTTGTGAATGCCCCTTGTGATGTTCTATCCATTTATACAATAAAAAACCTTCCATTAAATACTAATTCTTATATCCAGACCAACCAACCCTGGTTTTAAATAAATGTAAAATAATGGAAACAAATGTTATGTACAAAATTAAAAATTATAATACGTAAAAAAGGCAACTGGCCTTATGTCATATAAGAATGAAATAAGAAATATTAATATTTTTCATTGGACAGATCGATAAAGAAAGAGCATGATGGTGGTGTAGTAAAGCGTTTTTTTTTAAGCCATGATAATTTGTTTAAAAAATTTGTAAGAAAATAACACTATTTACAACATTTTTTCTTTTTAACAGAAAAAAAGAATTGGTAGACGCATTACTCTTTCAAAACTGACTGTAAGAAAACATTTGCAGAGAAAAATGAATTAAAATGTTGTGTGTAAAAAAAAAGTTGCAATCATACACCATCCAATTATATATAAACCAATACAGTATTACTTAATTTGTTTTAAGAACATGTATGTTTATCATTACCATTAAATACAAAAAGTCTGTAGTGTAACATATATTTAGAGACACTGCTTAACATTTGTGGTCTTTTATTAAAGCTAGTTGTGGAATTTTTAAGTTTTGGCTGTGAAAAATGTATCACAAGAATACATGAGGCAATTTTAAAATTGAAAAAATAAAAAGTATAAAGTGTACTAGAGCATACTGATAATGCTTGAGACTTCAGGATAATTAAGATAATTTAGCTAAACTCAATTCACAAGTTTAAATTTGCGTTTTTTCTGGCAAAAAGTGCACCTGTAAAATGACAAGCTTAGAGGGTAACAAGTTTCACCTGAGTCAATAAAAGTCACTTGTCAGGTTGATTGATGAGGACACAGATAGCACCTTTTGTCATACAAACCAATTTTAAAACCAAAAGCACTCATCATGAATTTAAACCAATTTTTTACTGTTGATATCTCAACATCCACAACTAGTCATAATACCCACATAATCTATTGACAACATATTGAAGATACCTATCACGATTTGTATGTCCTGATGACATCTCTGATGACGGCACGGCATAGAGGACAATGTCCACCTCCCTTGCCTCGCCACTGCTGCACGGCACATTCGTAACACATACACATGTGTCCACACATGTACAGTACGGAATCTATGCTGCGCTCGTAACAGATGCTGCATTCATTGCCAGATGTTGTACCGTCTCCCCAGCTACCAGAAGTACCGGCGATACCGAGGCCAGCTGCAGAGTCGAGGGTGGAGTAGCGAGTACCGGCAGATACAGGCTGTGAAGAGAGAGAGGGGGTTAGTTAACTTTTCAAGAAGGGTTGTTGTTTTGTATAAGTGTAACATGGAACAGAAAGTATGTCGATGGTGCTGTGGTAATTCTGATTAACAGCCTTTAGATTGTTCAAAGTGACTTAACAGCAATTGACGCAAAGCTGCCAAAAAAACTAACAGCTTTTATCACCAGGTGGCAAAAAGAACTAAGAAGAAAATCTGACAATCCTGTAGTTAGATAAAAATGCACTATAACTAAGCGTTGTCAATTTACTTGTTACAGCAAATAAGTATCTTGGATAAAATATACTGAAAGAGGAAATAAATTTTTACTAAAAGAGAAAAGAGAAAGGCTCTAACAATAGAGCCAACAATTAACAATTAGTCAGCTAATTGCACTCACCTCAATGTAGGTATGGCTGTATGTGGACAACAGTGTTCCCGATCCAGAGGGTAGTTGAGCCACGGGGGTGGGGGGTGTGTTGCCACCCGCTGGTGGCTGCTGGAATCCTCCACAAGGGGGCAGGTTCACAACCAGAGAAGGAGGTTGAGTGCCGATGGGAACCGAGTTCTGTTGTTGCTGCTGTTGTTGTTGTTGTTGCTGGAGGTGGGAGGCTTCGGCCAGGCGAGCGTTGGAGAGGTTGCTGGCCGCCGCAGAGTCTGGAGAGGGGGAGGTTGGTAGCTGAACACGGAGACGAGGGGGGGATGAGGGAACTGTGAAAACCAGAGAAATTGAGGTTAGTTGTGGTGAAAAAATAGGCGATTTTTGTTGAAAACTATTGAACTGAATATTTATATTACTGTGCAGCAGTCAAAATTATACTGATTAGGTGAAATAAGTTATAAATTCAAAATATTAATGTACTCCATGAATAATAATTTACACACCCTGAAAAATTTCCTTTACCAGATTGCATTGACACAGTGCTTTCTAAAAGAACTTTTCCAAGGCAATCTAAAATTGTATGCAAGGTGTAAAAAGTCTATAATAATAGCTTGTAAAGACACCCACCTTGGCTGCCAAGTATTCTGATCCTCTGAGTTGATCCGTAGACATCAAAGAACGCCCAGAGACTCAGAGTCTGGTCTACGTGCATCACGGTGGTGGGAGGTGCTCCACTGCGACTCAGGGTAAGCTCGCCAGAGGGCAGCAGCGTGAAGGTCAGTTCCTCGCCTCGTTGAGGACAACTGGCCACGTCTTTACTGAGGGCCCAGTACTCGGGACGGTCGAGGAGAAGGTCGCTGTCGTCGGGGAGGATGGAGCCTCCCTCGGGCAGGAGTGCGGGGTCGCAGGAGGTCAGACCGAAGGCCAGGGCACCAACGTACATCGGCTCTGTGGCGAGTACCTGTCGAGAAAGATGGACCGTTAGTCGAGAGATACAGAGATGTGTGTTATTGAAAAATAGTCTTGATCTGATGAAATAAGCCACTCTAATAGTGCAGAGGAATTCATTTGTGCTGTCTTCATTTGAATTAATATTTTTTTCAGTTTTGAATGTCTACAAAATTAACCTAAAGAATATATTTCTTACAAAATAAATGTAACAAAGCCTGTATATCACCATAATACTATTAAAATACTGGTTATTGACTTAAATTAAGAGCACGAGTCAAAAGAAAGGGTCATACCTGGATGACGATTCTCTCTCCCAGCTGCAGGGGTCTGGCAGTGAAGACGTAGCCATTACAAAACTCTGTGTCAGCGCGGCTGGCCACACAACGGTCGTAACTCAACCGAATGTTACGGCCACGAGTCCTGAAAACAAAAAACAATATTCGGTTATTGAGAGTTGAGAGACAAAAATTGACTTTTTTTATGTCATCAAATACAATTATTCTGGATGAAGCAACTTAAATAATGCAAATAAAGGGCTGAAAACAAGCCAAGTACCAGTGAATTCATGTATATTATTATGATGGCATCTACACATCTGATCTCAACTTGATAAATATGGTTAAAAATATGATCGTAAGTCGAGATGTAATGCAATATCGGCTTCAGATTAGATTATTAGCCAAAAGTTGAGATTGAATAGTTAGACGCATCATGTCTTGTAAAACCATTATTAAAACTCATTATCTCATTTAACTTCAAAGCTCTATATTACTACAAGTTAAATCTCTCACCTGTGGAATGGTAGGGGACTGAGCACGGTCTCCGGGGGGCTGGTTCTGTTGTGTGGGGGAGAGTCCTCCCTTGTCTGGGGGTGAAGGGAGAGTCCACTGAGGGCTGGCAAGATCCTCTCCACGTCTCCAGGGGAGGAGGAGGGGGAGGGCGGTGCGGGGCACGGAGCTACCGGTACTGGTGAGGAGGAGCTCCCAGGAACCAGGCTGCGGCGAGAGTTGTTCAGCTGCTGGCGAGAGTCTGTGGGAGAGAAGAGGGGGTTAGATGTGGAGCACAGAAATGGTATTATTCTACAATTTTTTCCTTGTTTTTCTTTTAAAAGTTCTTGAATTATTTATAAGAATTTACTATAGTATCTTTGGAAAAATTATGCGAAGTGACAGAAAAATCATATAATTTCAATTCAAGTTCCTAAACTAAAGAAAGAAGTTTATTCTTTTTAAATTCCATTTCAAAAATTCAACAGATTAGTATGTTTTTTTAACAATACTCACGATATACAAGCTTGAATAAACAGTAAAAAATATTTATATTTTTCCTAATCATCAAAGTCAATTAGTACTATCCTCAACGTCCCCATAACAGCTAAACCCCATACTTATTTAACTATAAAATATAATGATACATGTTTAAAGCCACTCAAGTTAAACTGACTCATCACCTCAAGCTCTCTCTTCCCTCTTGACCCAACTCACCAATCAGTTCGATGGCGGTGCAGTTTCCGTAAAGGTCCAGCAACGCCCACAGAGGTCCTCTGGTCTCCACGCCACTGAAGAAGACTCCCTTCTCTTCTCCGTTCACTCCGAAGTGGACGTCTCCGGCAGCGGTCACATAGAAGAACAAGATGGCGCCGCGGGTAGCAAACCGTTCGGCCAGAGCTTTTGCCCAGTAGCCAGTCTTGTTGGTAAGATCTGTGGAAATAAGAGAAAGAAATTTTATAAAGGATCACAATTAAGATGAAATAGTTGCAAATTATGAGAGAAGAAATATCTATCTATTAGCTTACTAGAAATAGATGGCTAAAATATTCAAATCAAATTAAATATAAGAAGATTGCAAGTTATGTTATATCTGCAAATAATTTGGATTTTTTTGATCAATTTATGAAGCTATTACTGTATTTCTGAAAATATACATTAAATAATCATCAAGCAGGTTTATTTGATTTTTTTTTTTTAATTAAAATATTAAGCTACTACGATTACATTTTGAAATAATCAGAATAAACTTTTGAATAAATGAATAAGCAATTGCAACAAAACTACTTGAAACAATAAAAAAAAAAAGTCATTATGTTTCAACTTACCAGGGCAAGCGTATTTTGGAAGTCCATTTCTCAGAGTGCTGGGATCATTTGCCGTAAACCCGAATCTAACCACGCCACTCCAATTGTTAGAAACCTCAATGAACTTAACGCAAACCTGAACACACAGAAAATACACATGGATTAAATCACTGAAGTGAAGAAACTAACTAGTTGGATGGGTGACCAACCGTTAATTTTTGTAATGTCATTGTTTTGTTTTTTTTATATGAACTACGTTAAAAAAAATCAATTAAGTCATTTTTTTTTTTAAACAAAGTAAAGGATGTTATTTAAGACAATGAAATTTTGCAACAATAGAATAAAAAAAAATACTTGTAGAGGAAGGATGTGGTTTGGTTAATTGAATAAGAAAATTGTGAATGAAGAATTTTTGTTAACAACCTTGATGTTCAAATAGGATGAAAATTGTTAATGAAAAATTAATTTAATATTATTTCCAAAGAATTTAAAGGTCATTTAAAAAATAATAATAGAGAAATTTTATTAAAAAATAGGTTGGTAAAAAAAAAAGAGAACAAAGAATAGACACCACTCCCTCTTTTTTAGTAGGTTTGAAATCTAAGAATAGGCGTGGCATTTAACTTTACTCGAGTTTAAATTTGATCCCTCACATTACAAGTCTGATAACTAAATAAGAATGTTATAGGAATATCAACCTTAATTACTATAAGAATCATTATGACATGATTTTTTTTGTAGTTATCTGACTTGCATTCTGAGGAAATGATTTAATGATTATCTAGATGTAGCAAGTGTAGCAACACATTGCAATGAAATTAGGGTAGATTTTTAGGATTATAGTAATTCAGAATTTGTAGAAGGAAGTCATAGGAAGTTCAGTAGCCAGTTCGATGAACTCCTTTTGATGAGCTGGTTCCATTGAACTGGCTACTGAACCTTCTGCGATGACTTCCACGGGAAACAAACTCTAAATTCGGACGCACCTTCTCATTGATCTTGACAGGCCTGCTGGAGAAAGTAACTCCCTTGCAGAAACTCTCTGCCCTGCGTGCCACGGCCCCGTCGCGGGACAGCGTGATGTTGTCGCCGTGCACCGAGTGGAAGCCCAGAGGCGGCAGGTTGTTGGTGGCGGGGCAGCCGGTCGAGCGAGGGGCTGTAACATAACAAGATCTGGTTAGAACTGGGGGGCGTGGTGAAGGTGTTGAAATATTAATGATGTTTGATCAACTGGAGTCTGTTAAAAGTGTTATATGGATTTGAAGTATATATATCATGGCAAAACATGATAACTAAAAATGTAAAATACATAGTATTTTGGACTGCTGTATAAAACTTGGCATAAAAAACATACATTTTTGCATCATACATTGTGTAAATTGTAGAAAGACCATGTAAATGTGACAACAATATCGTTGAACATGATCTAGCAAAGATAAATTATATCATAGCTTTCAAACATCCTGCTCATGAACTTTTCAATGTGTATTACATGCTGTGGACAACGCCGGCTGGAGTATGAATACAAAAAATATTAAATTCGACCCCTCCCACTTCCTCCTTTCAATGATGTTGTTAATATAATTTTGAGCTACACTTCAAAGCATGCACTTACGTCTTAAAAAAATAATGTCCATGGTTTTCAAATTAATAACATATCCTATTATTTTTAATATTGATAATATTTTGATTCATCGAAGCCTTTTAATTACCGGAACGCACTTCCGGTCAAACAATAACAAACACAAAAGTCACGATTATTGTCAAATGACATCTAACCTCTACCATTATTTTTATTATTTTTATTGTTTTTCCTACTTTGTTTTTCTCTCTTTGATTGTTGTAATTGCAGAAGTAATGGCATTTTTTATCAAGTAATGAAACGGGCCAGACACGAGAAAACCACGAGGACAATGGCAGCTGACTTATCGCGGGAAAGATCAGCTGATTTTTTTAACCCTTCATGTTTTTTTGTTTTGTTTTTTTTTTCTACCCGCGATACATCAAACATAAAAAAAGTAATGACACTTTTGACATTTCATATTTTATATAGCTTATCTGATTCAATGACAAAATTAACATAGATATTTAGATAATTTTACTAAAAAAATTAGGTTAATTTATTTTACCATAATATATATATTAATTAATTATAAATTAATTATTAATTTTATAGTTAGGAGGAGATATGAGTCGGAAGAAATAATGAAATTATATAAAAAATAATTACTTCCTAAATAATAAAACAATTTTATTCTTTAATTACTAAAATGTACTTTCACGGTACATTTCGTAAAGGAAATAATATCATGAAAATTTATTACATAGACATCATAAAAACATTAGCTCGTCCGAACGTACTTTATCAAAATAAAAAGTATGCCCTCACTAAATTTTGCCAGACATAATATACTATTCAAAATTATATATCTCTTTTTACGGAAGCTATACACGCTATATTAAGAGCATACTTTTATGACAGATATATTACATCACCCTAGCAACCGATTTCTCGTTATTCCGTTGCTATGGAAACAGACACATATTACAAAAGCAAATAAAAAAGTCATGGAGACCGTTTGTACAGTATAATAAAATGGTACATTATATGAAAATTGTAAATTATCATGGTGTCAAACGCTTTACTTAATTAATTATGAGGCTAATTATATAAATATAAATTATATTGTTTGTATTAATAAAATAACTGTAAGATGTAAATTAATAATTTGTGTAATCGATTTTAAGGATATTTCGTAAATTTAAAGACATTATTTCTTTATAATATATACTTGAACATGGTAAATTGTTTATTTTACAACGGAGAAATCAAAGAAATCAAGATTTCATAATTGCACCATCGGTACAAAAATAAGTCTGCTGTTCTCCACATAATCCATATTCTTATTTTGAGCTATAATATTCCAGGCTATAATTAGCTAGAGATCTAAGTGAATTTAAATATAATATAATTATTATATTTTTCACAATATACCTATAGCTGTTCGTATAGATTGATACTGTGCACTCAGTTTCCTTATGGACTTAGCCATAAGGTCGAGTGAATGTAGAAAGAGTGACAGGATTTACGAATAAAAAAAAGTACTTTTATATAAGCTTCAACTCAGCTGTTATTAGTCTCTAAATAACATTCCACGCATATAAATTGGATTAAGAGTTTACTCCCCTCTTTTTAAAAAGCTTTTGCAGACAGGAAGGAAAGGGGTGACAAGGTATGTCAGCATGAGGATATGTTATAGTGGGGAGGTATTACATCAAGCATCAAGCAGGCGGGGCGGATATGGGCGGAGGTGGTTTTGAAATGACAAAGAAAACGCACTAGAGCTTGCATTGACGGCTTCAGGTGAAATCTGAGCCGTGACCAGATCTGAGATATCGTCATAAGGTTTATTTTAATATCAAATTATATAATGTAATAGTCTTTATTGTTTTTTCATTGATGTTAGTGATATATTTTTTTTAAAGTAATAATTTTTTAAGGTTATACTATATTAAAGTATGTTTAAATAATTATATATATACGTATAGTAATTTACACAAGAAACGGAAATGGTTACTCCCCCCACCCCCCCCACCCCAAAAAAAGTATAAGGAACTGGTAGAAAATCATGTTTTTTTATGCAAAATATTGTACAATGTAATGTATATTATAATATTATTAATATTTGTTATTATTAAAAATTCAAATGAAAAAAAGGTAAAAAAAGAAAAAATCAAAATCCGAAGTATTACGAAGTCAAATCGGCCAAAAGCGCGCTACAACGACTATGATATTTTCAATAATGGTATGAAAATATTAAAATTCATCCCTTATGCCCTCTTGTATAACGCAGAAAAGGATCATAAGCAGTTAATAATGTAATATATTATGAAGAGAAATAATTAATTGCAATAATTTAAAACCTACGTCGTGTGTTTTTTTACCTTTAATTAACTATATTAGGTCTGTTCGTAAACCTACACAGACATATTATAATAACACAGTAAACTAATTTTTGTATATATTTTATATTTATTTATATTACACATTCCAATACCAACTCTTTTAAATTAAATATTTTTGTATCTCAATATTTCTTTGTAACGCTATTTTTTAAACAAAAAAATCGTTGGTTCCCGGATATAACAAAGTTTATAATAAGGTAAGGGTGCATGTCTACTTATAATACCAAGGTTTATAAATTCACGTCCGGTGTAGACACGTGTCTAGCGTGACGTGTCTCCCCCCCCCCTCATTGACATGTGCATAACACGTGCTCAAGTATAGACCTAACACATCGTGGGGGGGAAGAGTGTGGGGGGTGTAATTTGGTGGTGGTATTTTTATATTTGAAAGATAAGAATAAAAAAACACTTAAAAAAGTTTAAATTTATCAAATGTATTTTTAGATTTCATGCAACGTTTCGTGCATGAAGTTAAATGATTAACCTTATATATAAAAATTTATTGTGTATTGTAAAAAATTGTTTTTATAAATGTCAAATTTAATTATCACGGTAGAAATATTGATTTTTGTTGTTATTATTTATAGATGTAATTTTAAAAGTATAGAGAACACATTCTACGTCACTTCAGAATTATTATTATTTTTTCCGATAGACAACATGCATGCAGTTACATTGTATATTCAGAATTTAGATACTCTAATACGTAAAGCCTGAATTTTCATGGCATTTAAAACCTCGGAGTACTTACTGAGTAATTGAATTCTGTATCAACGATCATAAATTAATAAAATTATATATATTAGTCGTCTGACAGTGTGTTTGGGTTAATATCCATGACCAATGTAATTTACTTTGGGCAAAATAATACATAATATATTGTATAATAATATAGACATTTATTATGTATTAATTTTATACATCAGGCAATTAATTTGTGAATATATATAAGGTGATTTTATATTCTGTAATTTTCCCTCTATACATTAGCAGTTAAAAAAGAGGGTATCAGGAAAAAGGCCGGAGCTTATTATACACCGTTATAAGGGTCCAAGAGTGCCCAGAAATCCTTATAGGATCAAAGGATAGCGAGTAGGATCTGAATTATCCATGCAGTTAACATTAATTTTTACTTATACCTGGTTAATTTATAAGACAACAATTACCTTTTAATTTACAAATTTGTAAACAAAAACTAGGAATTATAATATTTTCATATTTATCACTACATAAAATCATACTTTAATCACACTATACACACATCCTGCTGGGTTGGACCCAAAGTGTTAATAAACGAAAACCTTTCCCAAATTCTTGCCACCAATGACGCGATCAACAAACAAATGACGTCACACAAACTGGTTTGTCAAAATTTAGTGATAAATAATACTGGTTAGCATATAGCGAAGATCCGGAACCATTCGCATGACCTTGTCTGATAATACAAACAAATGATAATTCATAAAGAGTAATGAGCATAATATAACAATTGTACTGTACAGTGTTTTTATGTTATTATTTTAAGTTGAATTGTGTATTATGTTTAAGTTAAGAATTATGCGAGTTATATAATTTATAATGCATAACAATTTACATGCTGTATCATGTCTCTTTGTAAATTAAAAAAATTGATTCATGGATCAAGAATCATATAAAAATTAAAGGTAATGATCAAAATAATGTTTGAAAATTAAATATATTACAGTAATTTAAAAAATTATATCAAATTGCAAATATATTTACTAATTTGGCATTGAAAATAATGAATTCAAAATAAATATTTGTAATTGCATAAATTATTATAAACAATATTTTAACATACTTAAGTTTGTAAGGAAAGACAATGAATAACCCTTAGTCTTATTTTAGTTTTTTTTTAGCACGTGCATGCATGGATCTTTGAAAAATATAATGTTTTCAAATAAAATAAGAATATAACCAGTTTAATTAATAAAATATGCTAATTAATAAGCTTCTTTTTTTTAACAATATTGGTCAAATCATGTTATAAAAAAAAAATGTTAAATAAAAATTTAGGACAATCATTTACAAAACATTCTTTATAGTCTAAACAAAATTATATAAAATGCAATCCATATCACAAAAATTATCAAAAATATTCTTAAAAAAAAAAATAAAAATGTTACCTTTACAATCACTATGACGAAAATCAATAAATATTCTTTCTAACATTTTTATTTTTGATATAAAATATATTATTAGAAAATCACACAGCTCACTATTAAGAAGTTGCTTGTAAACTTCCCCAAAGCATACTGAGACCTCCTCCCTATACTAACCAAAAGGCTTCACAATACAAGCATGGTAAGATCGGCGCTCAAATACCTTGGGATGACGTCACTATTAATGACGTCATCCACAGGTAAGGAAACTTGTTCGTACAAAAAAAAATATTATTTAGCCTTTAGCTATAATTTACACTATAACCGGTCGTTAATAAAAAAAAAATAAAATATTTATCAAGGATACATTAAAAATTTAATGCATTTTCATAGAAGCTTAATATATCGATATTATAAGGTCATTTTTAACGCATGAATGCATTTTTATTATCAAGTTATCATTGAAAATTATTATAATTTTTATATTTATTATTTTTCTGTGGGCATGGAACGTGAATCATTACACTTTCATGCAGCAAGAGGTCGTAAAGTTTGTGCTGTTATAGGTTTTCTACACACTATCTACCTTATGTCCAAGTGCATAAGGAAATATAGAGGGCAGAAAATCTAAAAAGGGGTTATACGAAAATACCTATTAATTGGGCGCAACATGCTCAGAAATTTTAATTCATATTACTGTTATAAAATATTTTATTATAAAATTATAAAAACAGAATTTTATCATACAAAATAGATTAAAATGGTCGTCTCTGCGCCACTCTATGCTAATTAATAAAGAAATATGCATGGTATCGAATGATTTTATGCATGTTAAAAATACATTAAATATTTTCATTTAATTCACATTATTGTACTTTAACAATAGATTATACTGTATGTAATTGTTTCTGCAATGAATATGCTGAATTCTAAAGCCACAAAGATTACTTTTATCAATAATGTACACCACAAACTATGCAAAATCACTTTACCACGCAGCATGAATGAAAAAGAGTAAATTTTTTGAGTAAGTATTTGAGTATCTTCTGGGAAGATATTTTTTTACCGACAGACGAGTTATATACAAAAAGTGACGGATATGGAAGGGGGGAAGGTGGGAAGTTACCGTGAGATTTTCCCACCATACTCTGAGGAACGTTTCTTTTATTGCTGCAGTACAGTCCATGTAACTTTAAAGTCCCCCTTTGTACAAGATTTACTATTGTATTTTTAAAACCATGGAGTTAAAAAGAGTTAAAATTTTTCATTTTGCATTAAGATGCCACAAATATATCCCAAATTATCGACTTTCCAACTCAAGCAAACTCATAAAAAATAAATTAAAGTTTTGTCAACTTTTTTGGATATTGTATTTCAAATCAAAGTATTTCTATAAAAAAGATTGTAAGTTTTCCTATTTTGATATATGTACCCAAATGTGTTTTACTGTTTTTGGGGCTCCAATTTTGTGATTATAAAAATATTAGTTTATACTAACATTAGATTGATTTACAGTCTATGTACTTTTGTAAATTTGCATATCGATTGTTGATTTTTTTGTTTAAAAAGATCGAGAGTTTCAAATTTTAAATATTACGTCTTGAATTCAGTATAGAAATAGGGAATTTTAATACAATCTTACTGTATTTGTGTACTTATATTCCCCTCACGTCTTTATGAAGTAATATCTTATGACTGTATGGTATGTACTACTGTAATATATACGACCTCATGGCACATGAATTTATTTTACGTGTGCAATCTCATAAGATTTTCATCTATAATATGGAATTTATATACGTGAACGGTTATATTCTGCTCTATTTATTTTTTTTTACAGATAGCAATATATATAAGAATAAATAAAAACTTTTTTTACAAAATAAACTAACATGTTTAAAAAAACGGAAAAGAGATACGAAATAATTTTTATCATGCATTAAACAAATAATCACGCACTATCTCTCACAAACGGGGGAACCTTATTTTTCCACCAGAAGTCAACCAAATTGTTGAGTATTGGTCACAGTTGATATATTAGAATTTTTCCAATTCTTCATGAAACTGATAGGATTTTTGTGGGCTCCACTCTCTATATTATTATCTAGTTCAGTGGCTCCACTCCATCATTTTTTTGCCTTGGTAATTGAGGAAATAATGGAAACCTCAGTCAGGATGGTCGTCACTTAATTGAGGATGCTATCAATCACCTTCTGGGATGATTTTATCTACCATTATGTATATCAGTTCCTGCGGTGCCTGGGATCGAACTCAGCAACTCAGGACCATAATTCGAATCGGATGTGCAAACCAGAAACTTTTACAATTCGAAACACTTGTATAATAAAATGTGTACATTGTATGATGAAAATTCGGCTATAATACAAATACCTTTGCTTTATATATTTAACTTCAATTAAACAAAACAATTTTAAGGTTGTAGGTCATAAAACATAGAATACAAAACACGAATATATCTTTTTGTTTAAATATACTTTAACTTAAATTATGAAATCTTTAAAAAAGAAGTTTCCATGACGAAGTATTATGAGAAATTTAATCTAAAGAGGTTTCATAAAGGTATGGTTAAAGTATAGTTACGATCCGTGGGAGCGAAGAAACTTGAAGGGTTTTACCTGAGAAGCTACAGGCAAGGTCGTTTTGCCGCGTGCAATGTTCGCATCACAGAACTCACACCGTATAATGAGAAGGCGGTTTCCTGTATACTGAGTTTGATGTGCGTGACACGTGACGTCATCATTTGTGCACGTGAAATATAGTCATGTACAATCGAGACCGTAAAATATATTAAAAATTAAATAAATATTTGAAATTTTTTATCGAATCAAGTATGCACCATGCAGGTTGTAAAATGCAACTCTTTTGCACAAAATTGTACTTTTTATGCAGTTTAACGTAATGAAAATAGATGTTCCAAATAATTGCTATACATACTTTTAATACAAAAGTTTAATACAGAGTCATCATATTTAAAATAACTTTCAGAAGTGAATTGTAAATTTCTCTGCTATATTAATTATTTTCTTTAAATTCATCAAGTTAATACAATAATTATATAAAACACAACCTGAATCTACTCACACAGTTCGTATATAGTGTAATAGTTTTTTTTATAATTTAATTGTATACGGAAAGTATAGAGAAATTAGAACCATGAAGTTCACTACAATTTCCGTGAATAAAACTGATTTATGTATATTACTATATAAACTTATCAGAGTTATTAACAAAAAAATTAACATAATTATACACTAAAGTTGTCAGTGACCTGCCAAAAAATTCCTTCCGTCATTTTTTTTTATATAATTATATCTAAATTATCAGATCTTTTCAGATGATATAATAAAATAATTCGTGTTGTAGTCATAAAGAAAAACTATAACTGTAAGTTATGTTTAAAATGTATGAGCTTTATCATCATAAAAGAATCACTCACGAAAAAAAATAAATATTATAACTGCAAAAATCTCATCAAATTTTTTTCTTGTGTTATCTTCTCATTAGGTTTATTTCAATAAAAACATTCTTTACTAATTGATATGATTTTTTTTATGTATATATACAGTTTATTAAATACAACATAACTCCCGGAAGCTCAAGTGTTTTTTATATATTTCAAATCCGAGTAATGTTTTATTAGTTTGGTAATATAATATTAATATGATGCGTAAAATTAAATACTGCATGCATGATACTTTTTTATTTTTGGTTACTTTTAGCAAGCATACTATTACCTTGCCAAAAAAATTATTTTTGTGAATGGACCTCCAAATCTATTGACGTGATTTATTGTTTAGGAAAATAGCATATTTAAATAATACATCAACGCTATAATATATATTTCCATAATTATTATCCCTTGAAAAGGATATTTTATAAGAGCAAAAAGTGTTTACTATAAAGTTTAGGACTGCAACAACAAAAGTTGTAAAAGAAGCTTAACAAAACTTCGAATAGAAAAGTCAAGTTCAAATTTTAATGTAATTATAATTACGTGACGTCGTAAAATAAAATACGTACATATAAAAATAGAATAATGGAAGGTTTCAATGAGTATTTTTTTACATCACGTTGCACGCTTGCACGAGACTTTTCTTTAGCTTTTTTTTTAAAACGTATACTTTAAAATTTATTACAATAAGTAATATTTAAAAATTTAAACTTATAATAAAAAGTGAAGATATAATATTTTACGTAATAACATTTTACGAAGTAAAAGTATGAAATTTTTTCCCACTTGGTACGAAATGATTCTCACGGTACAAAAGTGAAGGGTCCAGGTGAAATACCCCCCTCCTCCTTTTTCTATACCATCTTATGTATTACAATGATCAGCTGCTGGTGTCGAACCCTTATTATATCTGATGGGAAGAAATATCTATAACAATTCGCACGGTCACTGAGAAAATCTTAGCGAAATGGACAGTAATTATATTGACAAAATTTTAAAGAAGAAAAAAAGTACATATGCATGACGTAAATCAGGTTTCTGTATACTTTTTATGTATTATAATTTAACTCTTGTATCAAGTGATACAGTCAACCATTGCACTTCATCAATAAAGGTTATTTTCAACGTTAGAAGGTAAGAAAAATAGCACTTATCATCAAAAAATACACAGAAGTGCATTGCATAAAAAATCAGAGAGCTCTATATTTAATATATAAACTTTCTGATAAAACATAACCTTTTTCGGCGATGATTTCTTTATATCATGAAAATAGTTGCACTTTAAATTAGTCTGATTTTACATTTGGTGGTCTCATATTTTGTACTTAATAGGCCCTTTTTTACAGTATGAAATTATATCAAAATAATAAATTACGTATCACATTATAAGATTTTAAAATTGTGCATTTTACTCTCAAAAAGACAATAAAGTTATGATAAAAAATATATAACAATTTTTTCATAATTGTGTAAATGCAACTATATAAAAACGTGCTGATATTGCACAAGAAACAAGTGTATAATATAATATGATGCATAAAGATGCATTACATACATCACCACTATATGATAACTAGAGCAGGGTCATATACTTGAACGCAAGGATTGTTTTACTTGCGACAAGTGACAAGTTACTGTTGATGGATGGACTGACAGCCACTTTGTTTCTCTTGCAGTGATCTAGATAATTATTTAAATTATGCAGCGCAACTTTCATTTTCTTATCTAGATATTATAACAAAAACAGTAAATTTAATTTTTATAATGTTAATTTTTCTGGCCTAAAAAAATGAAACTGTAGTATTGAAATTGATGTGTTTTTTTTTACTTTTTTTTTTTGCTGTAATACTTGTACAAATATAAATATATTCAAAACACGGAAGCCTTTCTCAATAAAATTCACCATGATTTTTTTTTTTTATTATTTACGTCTCACACATTTTCAGAAATATTAAAATAAATTATTATTTATATAAATATGATATACTAAAAAAAAAAAAATGTGTCACGGCGTATGTATAAAGTTTAAAAATAAAATATAGTCTACAAAATTTAATATAAATATGAACTTTATTTTTATTTTATTATAAATATTTTAAAATTTATTTCCGTTAGGTGTCTTCAGCAAGGGAAAAAAGGGAACGAAAAGGGAGGGGGGAGAGAGAGAGAGAGAACACCCTTAAATTCATGCTGCAAAACGCTAGCTGTGATGTCATAGTCCATATGTTCCATATAAGCTATCGTATTAAATATTTGCATGACTATGACGTCATAGCAAGATTCTAAGGGTTTAATGCATGGATTAAAGAAATCTGAAAAAAAAAATACTGCAAAATACAAAATATAGAAGCCCTTATCTAAATATGCAAAAGATAATTTTAAATGTCATTTTGGTGGCTTTTTGAGTTCTAAAATATCTCTTTACATATGCAACTGAAAAAGTACAAAATACAGTAAAAAAATGTAAGACATGAAACAGAGTATGCTCCCATATGTTTCCTAAGAAATAATATACCCTTGAATGTATGCAAGCGGCATACAGTCTATGTTTAGAATGGGAGTTTTCACTTCTTGTGAACGAACACGTATATAAAACAGAAGCTAAAAAGTAACACTAACTTTATCGTTGTGTAGACATATTTATAGTCAAAATGTCACGATGGATAAATTAACGATCTCTCTTTGATTGTACTAAAAATGTGTTATAAGTTCAAAGACTATATTATATAAACTGTTGAAACAACAAAAAAACATTTTTTAAATTAACTTAAAACTTTTATTTTATCTTGAATACATGCCAAAAATTATATTTATTTTTAAAATTATCATGTGGGAAGTTAATTTTTTAATATATTTTAGTAGACAGAGTGAGATTAACTCTGTCAAAAGTAAATAGCTTAATTAATTATTTTTTTATATATATTTTTTTTGGCATAAGCTATTTTTAGAGAAGTGAGTCTTTTTCAGTATTAGCGGAAAGCGCAAAAAAATAAAACGCCCTAAACCCATATGCAAATTTAGGGTATCATATCATATAACATTATAAGACATGTTGAAATTCTCGGCTCTTCGTGAACCCGACCTAATCTGAAGAAATTTTTTGGGACTCTTCCAGAGCGAGACGGATATGGCCTGTAATAGCAATATTTTCCCTAGCATTTGTCTAGTTGTGACTGAGGGAACCATGTAAACTCAGTAATGATGGTCAGTTATTTTGATCATATATCACCTCCGAGTGGAAGTTTTCTTGTCGATCGCCGTTATTAAAATCTGCCGGTGCCTGGAATCGAGCTCACGATTACGAAACGGATGCGCAAACCGCTGCGCAAGTGTCCGTTATAATTATGCGAGTTGCAAGTTTCCGAAATTATCAAATAATCACTCAATAATAAAATTTTCCATGACGAATAGACCTCATTTGTAGAAAATCAATACTCGAATAATTTCTTCCGTTTCCATAGCAACTAATGATTCACAAAATAAAACAATTTATAGTACAAAATATAATATATGATGTTAGAAAATATATTGTCGGTTTATGGACGCCTGTAAACAGTTACTTGCTTTACATATCTGCTCAAAGGGTTGCAGACATTAAGGGTGCAAAAATAAATTTGCAGAATTTAAATTTATAGTTTAAAAATGCAGTCATTTGTAGTTTTTTTGTACTTTTTAAACAATTTATTTAATAAACCGTTGGAAAATACACATAAAATTGATATTTTATACGAAAACAGAAATTCAAATAACAGTTATTGAAATATTGAATTTTACTGTACAAATTTTAGGATACAGATTTGAAATAAAAAAAAATGACTATCCAAACAATACAGAGTATCAGAGCATAGTAATTTTATTTTAAAATTATAAAATAACCGCGTTTTTCATGAAATGAATGCTGGGCCAAAGACTCTAAATTTACTTGGATGGAACAGGAACTGAAACATGCCCATATGATTTTTGAGTGAATTCATAAGTATATATCAAAATAATATTGTTTTGAAAAATACATTTTTTTAATTTGCTATCTGTATAAAAAAAATAATAACATGCATAAAAAACAGAGTAAAAATACATACCTAAACCCATTTTTTTCTTAATTTTCTTTAATACTTTCATTTTATTTTTTAAAGGTGCTAATACACAAGATTGACTATTAGAATTATTTTTAGTAGAAGGTAATTCAGAACATGAAGAAGATGTAGTTAATTTTTTAGTAGAACTACTACTTGCACTTTTTACAACAATATTATTACTACTACAAGAATAATGATGATGACAATGACATTGTTGCATTACACAACAATGTCTAGCTTGTTGATTACAATCCATCATCATTGATTGTTGTAATTGTGATGAAGGATAACACTGTACACTGCCTGAAACAACCATTTGGATCAACAGTATAAAATGTAATATGTGCTTCTTACTCGAAGAGCAACGCACTACTGAATTTTATGAGAACACAACCGGTGAAAAGTTTTACTGAAAGAGTGGGGGAAAATAATCTTCCCCTCCTTTTTGTGTGTGACAGCTGCCCTAGCTTGGATGGAAGTAGTTTTTTTTTAACCAATAGGATTTTAGGTATTATTATATAATTTTTTTCATTGATAATTATTTAATTTTTAAAAGATTTTAGATATGATAATTTTTTTTTTTATTAGTATATATGATTTTATAATAATATTATAGGATATAATAAATCATAATTTAAATAATAATTTATAATTACCGTAATTAAAAGAAAACAATTGTTACTTATTGTATTGAAATATATTAATAATCAGAGCATATTAATACACTTTTTTATTGGAAAAAATTGTATTCAGTATTTCGAAATTTGTTATGAAAAACTATCACATATGTATACGGTTTTATATTAATAGAACATAATGTAACAGTATATTATTATATCATGAGCCATGAGCATAATATATAGATTCAGAACTAAAGGTAACTATATTATTTATATACCTTTCAGCAAAATTCAGTGAAAGTGTGATGATACAGTTAAATTGTAATAATTATTTTTGCATTATATACTTTGATAATATTTAAAAAAAAAAATCCCATGCAGCTACAAGAACAAAAACACCAAAGTTTCCATTTAAGTCTGCATGTAATGTAATAATTTTTATCTAACCTTCAATATAATATAGTCAGGTACACCTCGTGAAAGCTGGAACGTTAAACCTGTCTGATTTGTTATAGAGGTGTAGCCCCAAGCTCCATTTCCTGTTTCCATCCATATGGTCCCATGTTAAACTTCTACCCCAATTTACACAAAACTGATTAGACAAATTCACTTCAAAATTTGTA
Organism: Siphlonurus alternatus; assembly: GCA_949825025.1. Taxonomy (NCBI): domain Eukaryota; kingdom Metazoa; phylum Arthropoda; class Insecta; order Ephemeroptera; family Siphlonuridae; genus Siphlonurus; species Siphlonurus alternatus. Next base: position 17,142,997 of record OX463786.1, read on the forward strand.
TGACATGCACCTATTGATGGCAAGTTCAAATTCTCCTGCAAGTCTTATTGAATTCAAGGGGGTTAATTATTCTGAGATCTCAATCAAATGAGACTTAATAGGACACAAAGAAGTTAAAAACAGATTTTCCACAGCATTTTAAATGGAGCATAAGGCTGCTCGCAGACAGAATCGCATCGTATGATTTCGTATCGTATGACTTCGTATATGATAAAAATTTAGAACCGGTTCTAAATGAGAAACTTACGATGTCATACCATACGATACCATGCGAAGCTGTGTGCGCGCGTATACCTGATCGTATAGTTTCTTAATTTTTTTATCATACGCTTCGAAATCATGCGATTCTGTCTGCGACTAGCCTAATGCATGCAGGGGTAATGTTCGTGGTGTCCCGAAGTGTAATTTTATTGAAGCATCAGTTTGCTCAACCACAACTTCTCTTCTGATAACTTCCCTTTAAAAAAATATGAAAATTATATTTCCTATTTAGACATCAGATATGCGTGTACTTTAACACAATATTTTGTAGGGTTACAAAGTTAGAAAGGAAGGGGTTAAGGTGGGGACTAAAGCTTCCTTCCGGTCTTAGTGTAGGTGTATAAGGAGAGGTACACTTTCGTACCATAACCACTACTGTCATTAACGATGTGTTTATATAATGTAAGGTAGGTAAAATCGACTTTACGTTACATAATTATGGTATTGTAGTGATTATAATTTCCCTTCATTCACACTGCTGGGAGAGGATTCAGGCTTCAGTGTTTTTTGACACCGCCCTATAATTGTCGTGAGTTGAGGAGTACCGCCCCTTAACATTTTTTTTATATAAAATCACAGCAAAGGAGATATATTGCATGATATATCAATTTGTTGTTGACAGCTAAGTCAATGGTGAGATAGGCCATCATAGGAGGAAGGTCGTTCTAGTCTGAATAATTATAGGTAAAATGCACAGATCTTATTTTTAGTGCATGGTTATAATGACCGAAATTCTGCTAAATTCGTATCACCATAGTTATTCTAAAATTTTAAAAAAAAATCACACTTTTAATTATTAAGCATCACTGAAAAATTAAGAAAATTTAAATTCTTATTGGTTTTACACCCTAAATGTCCGCAACTCTTTCAGCAGAAATGTAAAGCAAGAAACTGAATGCAGGCGCTGCAGTGTTTTATCCAAAAATTGCAAGTATTACACAGGTCAGTAAATAATACTATACACATCAGTATAAAATAATATTTACATGATACAAAATTAAATTATATAAATCCTGACATAGAATGATAAAAACTACAGCGTGGTGCGTGGTGGGCTGCATGAACCATGGCTCCGCATTTATCGACATTTGATTGAGAAATTAACATTGCTCAATTTAATTTATTGCTTTTTGCTGTACTGATGATAAAATATTACATAAAATGATCTTCGAATCTTCAGGGAGCGAATGACATCACATGACAAAGTTCATGGATAAAATTTACAACCATCATGCTGTATATAATCTTTGACCATTTTTTATATTTGACCATCACTATGAAATGTCAAACGATAAAAATGTTATGTCAAATGACATCATACAACAACACATGCTTTTTACATCGCATGATGTTGGAAAAATGCATATATTTATATTATATCCAGGCAAACGTAAAAAATATTATAATAATAAAGAATGTGAAGCGTTTGCATTATTAATCTTTTAATACAGAATGCACTGTACTTAAAATGGACATTATATAAAATTATGTAATACAAAATTTATTGCAATTAGGATTCTTCCCTATGCGTTTATAAACATGAATAGCGTATAATTATTATTTTTTAATGTATTTAGAAAAAAAAATAAAACAATTTTAGTAAACGAGCATTCTTTTTAACAAGCTGGTACACCTCAAGACACCACGAACGTTAATCCTTGCTCTATCTCTTCACTCAGTCTACTCTATATGGAATAATGAAATTTAATGCTACACCTCGGGACAGCCCAAATGTTAGCTCCAAGGTGTATAGAGATTTATAAACGTCTAAACCTCTATATACACCTAGGTTAGCTCTGCCTGATTGACTGTAGCTCCAATGGACAACCAATATGTTTTTTTTTCTTGCAGAAATGAATAGAGGATATCAAATTATGCTACTCTGATTTTTTTCAGATTTCTTTGAGTCCCGGAACTATTTTTAAATAATTATTGAAAGTGTGGCCACGCCCCCTGGAGGCGTCTCCAGGCCCTACCAAGAACTTTCAATAATTATTTAAAAATAGTTCCTGGACTCAAAGAAATCTGAAAAAAATTCAGAGTAGCATAATTTGGCACTTTCTATTAATTTCTGCAGTAACAAAATTTCATGTCAATCGTCCATTAACAAATAGATATAAATAATATGCAGATTTGTAATTTTGGGAGGGGGAAGAAAAGCACTCCGTAAATATCCACAAAATTTAGCCTCTCCATAAACTATGAAGACAGAGCATGGACAAAATATTTTTTTAAATATAAAATATATTTGGCTAACGTTCGTGCTGTCCAGTTGATATCACAAAAAAGTATACTATAATGTAGAACCAAAATTGTTGAAAATGATGAAAATGCTAACTCAAATGTAATTAAGAGTTTCGTGATAAAGTGATTTATAATTGGTCTTTTGAAATTTTATTTACGACTCTAATTTGCTGGCTGATAGAAGTTTGGATTACTGCCAACAAAGCCCACTTAGTAACTCGTCAAATCGTGTTTATTTGGCTGCATGGACCAGTTCTCAACTTCCTGTTACTACCTTAATCTTATTGCTCCGTTTTAAGTCTTGTTCAACACTCCTACTGTAATTGAAAACAATAAAAATAAATGTATCTTCATTGTTATATTAGTTTAGTGCCTTGTTATATAGTAATAAATTTATGATTTTTAAACAATGGATTTTTAGCTTTCATTTAAATGATGTTTTTTTTTCTGTTGTATATCAATCCATGTTGCAATTGGACAACCTGCATATTTGGGCCTATAACGTTATGAATTGTCACTATATTTCAGTTTTTCTTGAACACTGTGAAAATTGTGCTGCAAAACGCTGTAACATCATCATAGTCACATGCAAATATTTAACACAGAAGCATAGGGAAATAGTTTTATGATGACGTCACAATGTCTTTCTCCTCGATTTTGATAATGTTGGAGGATTAAAAAATAAATAAAAAAAAATGAGAAATACACAACTTGAGGTCCTCTTCCCAAATTTGCAATAAAAAATGTTATGCAGGTTTTCTTTTCTTGATGATATTTTATGCTCTCCTGTTTATTTTGTTTATTTTCCGTTACAAGCAAGTGTTAAATAAAAGAATGTGGACATTCTATTTTCTGGTCGCATTGATTATCCTTTTAATTGAATACATACAATACATATGGTGAAAAACTTAAGATAAAATTAAATTACCATACAGAATATGCATCAACATTAATAAAATATATAACAATAAAAGAGAAGCGAACACTACTGAAGTTGCTATCCACAGACAGGGGTTTCTTCACCCCTCCCCTCCCTCTCTTATAACACAAACTATAATAAAATTAATGGGTACTCCCGCATTACATGTTAATTGACAGGTATGTATTAAACTATCAATCATTCGTTATAACATATCAAGAAGAAAAAGTATAAGGTACTCGAAGCCAGGACTTTACAAACAAAACAGGAAGCCGGTGGTATATAAGCTCTTAGGTTTACGCTACGATAGACCTTGCTGCTATGCTCGACTTGTTAACGGATATGACGTCACAAAACTCGTGGGAGTCGAGATTTCATATACACACAATAAAGTATCATCAACCGCAAAGTTCATGTAACTATGGTCGAATTTCATATCTTAATACATTAGAATTTAGATGGAATCTAATGTTAATATAACTATTGCAGTGATTTTCCTATGTGTTTTTCAAGTGCTTCTTTTTAACTATATAATGTCCAATGTAATAATGATATAAGAAGTATATAATATAATTTTAAACTACAGGAGTTTAATATTAGTTTGGTTTATGTATAATAACAATGTTAAAAGAAGTATTTGTGATTAATAATGTCATTAGTAGAAACCGGATCTTCACGAAATGACGAATGTATTCTAGGCTAGACATTTGTATAATATATAATGCAACTAAAATGATTTATTACATAAAATTACTAACAAAATGAATTAAAAATATTTTGCTTGTGAATTAAATTACATAAAATTTGCATTAAAACTAAATTAAAAATTTGTATTTTTTCATTCGTTAAAGAAGGAATTTAAAATAAATGCATTTCTTATTTCTTCCATCTATATTATAGAATGTTTGTAATTTTTTAGCTCTTTGCAGAATATTACTCTTCCTATTCATTATAAATGAATAAAATGAAACCATAAAAGCTGTATTATCATGAAAATACCAAAGAGAAATGAATTTAATTTGCACATTTCTCTTCTTACCTTCCCCAAAATGGACAACATACATGAAAAATTTTTATTGCTGAAATGAATAGAGGGTACCAAATTATGCTACTCTGAATTTTTTCAGATTCTTATGAGTCCCGGAAACATTTTTAAATAATTATTGAAAGTTCTGTAAGTTAAGTTGGCACCCTAGCTTGAATCCTTAATAAAAAGGATAGGGACTAGACGCCTATTGACGCCTCCAGGGGGCGTGACCGCACTTTCAATAATTATTTAAAAATAGTTCAGGGTCTCAAAAAATTCTGAAAAAATTCAGAGTGGCATAATTTGGTACTCTCTATTCATTTCTGCAATAAGAAATTTTCATGCAGGTTGTCCATTGCAAATTTGATGCATCTCTTTTTCTTTTGGAGCTGCAGCTTTAGCCAAATCATGAAAGAGTTGAATTTGAGGTGTATACCTGTGCATGATTAAATTATCAATATACTTATGATATGCTTTTCAATATAATTATTGTACTCGTGCCTCTTTTTTTTATATACCAATTAAACATTGAAGTTTATGCCATGATAAAAAGTATATAATTATTAATTACATCTAGATATTATTATAATACTGTATAATTTTATTACTTTTATTAATTATAGGTAAATGTATTTACTTTTTTATAATATATCACATGAAGTAATTGCTCATTGTGTGTTAAAATTACGTGGTAATATAATATTAATTACTGTAACATTACCACACGCCAGGCTATAAAATAATCGTTCGGAAATTTATAATTATTAAATATAAATAAAAGGAGCAACCACTATGACGCTTCAGGTGTCTTTTTCTCTCGATATCATCATATAAATATACCACTTATGTTGGCACAAGTTCCAATGCGGCACCAATCATAAAACATATAATATATTATTAAGAACAGCAGGTGATCAAACGTTATTTCACAATATAGGTGCAGTATAGATTTTATTGTTTACACACCGTAGAACAGCTCAAACATTTATAATATAAAACTGAATTGCTGCAGCTCCATGCATACAGAGGTGCAGATTTGCAAGGCAAAACGTTCTTTTAACTTCCAATATCAAAAGCCACCCCCCCCCCACCGAAATTTTGGATTTAACATGTGCATTTTCCCCATTTCAATTTTTTTTAACATTGAACTTTTGAAATCCCCCCCCCCCCCCCCGATTTTTTTTTCTGGATCCGCGCCTCCGCGCCTGAGTCTTATTATTATTATTATGAAGCTCCACAACTTTTGTTATACTCCGTGCATGCGTTTTGGAAAAAAATATCTAATGGGGATATAAAAATAATATAAATGCATGCAATTTTAATGAATGCATTGGTTTTAGATAAAAACTTTCATTAGTTAATTAATTTACCAATCAATTAATACACCATTTTATCAATATTGCATATTGCATTTATTATATCAATTGCTATTAAACATTTACTAAAAAGTGTTAAAAAAATAATTATATCAATTTGTTCAAAGATTTTTTTTTTTTTTTTTAATTTCTCCTTTAAAAAAAAAATCCTTTCGATATTTTTAAGTCACCATTTTAACATTAATATATATTATACTAAAACATCCAAGACAACCACTGCCTGTGACGTCACACACAAGTGCGTAACATAAATAATACATTGAACCATCGTGTGACCTTATACAAGCCAATGTCACTATATAGTGAAGCACGTACTGTGAAACAGGTGATTGCGCGGCTACGGGCGAACAAGTCTTAGGCAGCTGTGTGAATATACGCAATCAGGCATCACCTGTACCACCTTGCAGTGAACAGCCGTCAGCCGAGACATTTTGTGTCTCCAGACATAGGGGCTTGCTGGAGTAATTTATTATTATCTAGGATTATCAGAATTTAATGTGCTGGATTTTTGTAACATATTTTATAACAAACATTTGGTAAAAAAATAAATTTAAATCGGTTCAAATTGTATAATATAGAAGCAAACTGTTGTATGGATACAGCAAGATAACATAATTATGGATAATAATTATGATACTAATACAGTATTACAAATCTTAGTTTACGTGTGGATTCAACTGCGCACGGCGGACATCTTGAAAATAAAATATTAAGGATCTTATGGATGCCGCCATTCACAGTCTAGACTGTCTGGAGCTGGTGCCATATAGTGTCTACAGGTATTCTAAGATTTGTTAGACTGTATACTGCATTATAAATAATAAAAATATATATTTTTAATATTATAATATTAACGATGAACACATCACGACATCACAAACTTTGCTTCTCATTATTTGCTGGAACTCAAGAGACAAACGAAATGCAGATTTGCAATTTTGGGGGAGGCAAAAAGAGCACCCAGTCTAGCCAGATCAAAATTATCCCACCAGACTGCGTGCATGCCAAGTCCCACACATCGAGCAGTGTTCGTTGAGTTTTAAGGTATATACTGTGCATGCATTATAATAATGCTATCATGGGAAGAATTTATATTAAATACCACAATATACTGTATAATATTTTTGTGATTTAATTATTAATTGCATGTTTGTATAAAAGGACATATATTTAAAATTTTAATTAAATTATGAGGTAACAATGCAAAGTTATTGTGAGTAAGAATTAAAATTTCAAAGGCTGTAATTTTTAGTGTAATTTTTTTCCCCTGCATGTACACGAAAAGAGACATTAAAAATAATTTCTTTAAAAGGTTGCGTTTTCAGTAAAACTGGATTGTTATTACTAAAAACTCCCATTGTTGCTACAACAATAATCGTAACTTTATATTACCCAAGCTCTGATGAAGTTCTTTTAACCAGCAATTTATGTGCAATTACAACGTTATTACGGATACTATGTACCTTTACACAGTGAAATTTAAACAGCATTCTTTTTTAATAGTCTTTATATATAGTTAGTAATAAAATGAAGTTATATATATTTAGTCAACACTATTAATACTTTTTATGTAAATAGAATAGGCAAAGAAAATATTTTTTTATTTTGTTCATTAGATTTAATTTTGGCTCGTATTATCTTACAATTTCTTAAAAGCTATAATATTTTCTTACATATAATAATTGTTTAAACGAAGCTATAATATTTTTGAAATTCCTATTGCATTATTATTAATAACTGAAAGCGATTTTCAGCAAGCGTTGATCGAGGAGCGATTTAAAAATCACTATACTTAAAAATACATTCTTAAATCGCTTGCTGAATCGCTCCCACACTGCTTATTCTGGGAATATTAATAACAATAAAAATATTAATGTGTAAAATTAGATGCCGAGAGATTATTAAATAAAAATGTTACAAAATACATTAAATTACCATTCACTGCAGTTCGTATAAAATTCAAGTTCGATCTTTTTACATGGGACAACTCGTTAAAATAAAATTTAATTACAAATACTTGAAATAGTTCTGTTGTCTGATAAAACAACGTAACTTAACTGCATGGTCACTCATTAGTCACCTGTAGCAAGGCACAATATATACATCATGAAAGGTGTTAGTTTTTCAGGTAATTGAAAAAGCAAGTTATTTCAAAGTTACAAGCTATGTCAGAAACCACAACCTTCTATTTTACACCGGTGTAAAAAGACCTTGCATGGTCATCTAGCGCGAGAATATATTAAGGTGGTACTACACTGATGCATTATGTTAATATTTTAATCAAAATTTTATTTCAATAATTTTGAACTTCTATAGAGCTTTGCCATTTGCACGAATGTTTATATATAAGTGCAGTTTACCCACATGGGGACTCAAAATGGTTTATGAAGACCTGAATTTACAATTATACTGGTAATGGACATAATATATACCTTATATACACACAACATTTTTTTCTTGCAGAAATAAATAGAGGGCATCAAATTATATTACCCTGCATTTTGTCATAGTTTTTATATATAATAGAGACCGGGAAGTATTTGCTAAAAAGTTGGGTAAAAATCAGGTTTGAAACCACGCCCCTTTCAGGTCCTATCCTTTTATTATGATCGAAATGACGCCTATTGACGCCTGTCTCTGTATTTTCAATAATTTTTAAAAAAATAGATCCTAAATAAAAATCTGAAGAAAAATCAGAGTAGCAAAATTTTTCACCCTCTATTTCTGCAATAAAAATTGTCATGCAGGTTGTCCATTGTTTTTTATATGCAGAAATCTTAAAAATTTTGACAGTGTACCTCCCGGCATGTAGCTACTAACACACCGGACGTTATATGACCTGCTGCAGAGAGCGGTATGTAATCAAGCTTTTAGTGCAGGAGACCACTCAACAATATGCGGGCGGGCACGCGTGCTTTTACACACGTATTGCCATTATGATATAAAACAGTGGAGTAAGCAGGAATAAGCTTTTATTATACTTTTTGACACTTTTGTTCTTTTCGCACTTAACATTACTTGTTTTATAGTCATAGGTTATGTAACTAGAACATTGGCATTTGCAATTGACATTGAATTGGATCTTATATAGCATGAACTGTTTTATTGTATATCTTGAAATCTTCGAACATCCTGAACGTATAAAATCAGGCAACTTAAACATTACTGTATTACACCAATTTCTTTAGTTTTTTTTTTTTTTTTTAGTTTTTTTTTTTTTTTTTTTTTTTTTTTTTTTTTTTTGTCATTCAACGTTATCTAAGTATATATGCGAAACAGGGTGGCGAACTATTTTTTTTAGCATTTTTTTTTTCCAAAAATAATTACATGACTTAAATAGATTTCTTCGTTGCTTATTAAACTGTGGAAATAAATGCATAAAATGATGAAAGCTATATATATGCACATCAAAGATTTTATTTCCGATGAACCTAGAATTTTTTAATAGCAATTTTATAAGTAGAAAAAAATTAATATCAAATTTTAATACTGATTATATTTCTTAGTACTTCTAGGCTAAAATCTATGCTAAATATTATTGGAAATACCCCTATTATATAACATATAATAAAATAAAATACATCAAAGTTAATTTTTATAAAATTTTAAAATAACACCTTTTTCACGTATCTTGTTTTTATAAACAACGTGAAGAATACTAAAAGAATTGTAACAACACCTCGTCAGAAACGCCTTTTTAAATAACAATTTTCACCTATACAAAAATCACATACATTCATCACGTACGTATATCCTGCAGTACTAACATAAGACAGATGGTACCGAGATTTGTATAAAACACCACACATGTGAGGTAAAGGTTATAGTGTATGTTTTGCTGTATGTTTACTTCGACAGATGTACCACCATCAGCTGGCTGGTGGTGAACGATGTGGAGGCATATGGTCCTCAAGTATAGTCGTAAAATTGAGTTTCTCGTACTCAAGCTGCTGGGATGCTACTTAAAAGATTTATATTACAGGTGTATTAATATGGGATTTACAATAACATTTGGTAAATATTTTTTTTATGTTGTCATGGAAACATATGTTGGAAATTCCATTTTTTTCTCAGATTTGATCAAATTTTATGCTATATAGATTTTAAAGTACACTTATTTATACCACCGCCAGTCTTAGAAATGTTCTCTTACAGATGAAATCGTCACTGAAATAATTATAAAGTAACCTATATATGGCCATTTTTATATTATAAATAATAAAAAAAAAAAAATGAGCGGGTAGGTGGGGGGGGGGGGGATATATGAGGACATATTCATTAAGTGCATTATGTGGTAAATATACACTCCATTAAAATAAAAATGTCAGATCCGGCTATACTTTAACATGACCGAATCGGACATTTTTATTTTGAATGGAGTGTATATTTTATATACAGTACACCTCTGCCGGACACCACGAACTTTACCCCCTCTGCATGTTTGTAAACGTTACCACTCAATCTATAAATACGTGGTGAATTAATTTGAATTTCTCAGGATTAGACGGGTGCTCTTCGTACTTAATTCCTCCAAATTTTCAAATCTGCATCTTTTTGGGGGGCATTCACAAAGCACTTTATCCCCCACCTTAGCCTCAATTTTTATCCCTGGTGCTAAACTAAGGACTACCCATGTTAAGCTCCTAGTTTAGCCCCTAGTTTAGCACCAGGGATAAAAATTGAGGCTAAAGTGGGGGATAAAGTGCTTTGTGAATGGTCCTCTTTGTCTTTTGGAGCTACATCGATTTATTAAATTAATTACAGGATGTGTGATAGAAAAATTGCTCCATATGCGATCTTACGAGCACCCAATTTTTCTTGGGTAGTAAATATGACGTCAAGGTAGATACTCATCATTGGTATACTCATTACCCATACAATCTAAACTTTCATATTATTTTAAGTTATATGCACCAAGGAAATTTTTACAGTACATTATGCGTGCCATGTCGATAACCTTTCAAAATATATACCATTCTTATTGATTGCAATGCAACACCAAAAAGCTACACCGCCAATAGCAATTTGAAACACCATCTGTAGCACTGTGGCAGATGGGAATAAGATTCATTGTTATATACTTGTCATTGTTGCATACAGTCAATGCAACAATGCAGTGCGGTCACACGGTACAACAAACATTTTTCTTTAGTAGACCTACCGCACGCTATGACGTCATCAAAGGTCATGTAAGGGTCATCCAGAAACGTTTGTTATAAATTAATATGGAAAAAAGTTACAAAAAGACCACACACGCATGCAGCATGTTAATTATAAGATGATTGACTGCATTGCATGCAACAATACTATATATATATATATTTTTAATTGAATGTTGTATTAGGGTAATGGTCACTATAAGGGGGGTCGCACACTGCCTTCGTATTACATCGAATGGTATCGTATGACTTCGTATGATAAAAATTTAGAACCGGTTCTAAATGAGAAACTTACGATGTCGTGCGATGCGATACGAAGCTGTGTGCGCGCGTACATCTGATCGCATAGATTCTTAATTTTTTTTATCATACGCTGTGAAATCATGCGATCCTACAATGTGTGAGACAGGCCTAACTATATAGTGATATTAGATGAATGAATATCTTCCCGTCTCTTTGTGGACCCTGTTTCTTAATACAATTCTGAGGGTCCCTTCCAAACCAAGGCGCGGCCATGGCTTAGCAAATTGCATTCAAGCATAATTTACTTAGTTGTGACTGAGGGAACCACGGAAACCTCAGTCACGATGTCGAATAAATATTAGTACAAATAATATCAAACAAATCGTTATACTTATAAATATATGAAAGTTTCCATTTACAATTATACATATAAGTATAACATATATAATACTATAGTCACTCTACTATATATAATACAACTATGTTGAAAAAAAATTGAAAACAGTACACTGCAGCAAGGGAAAAAAATGCAGAATATCTGTTGTTAAAACTAAAAATATAGTATAAAGTGTTGTAAGCATGCAAGTAAATTTTAAGTGTTGTGTGATAAAAAAACATTATTTCACTTTTAAAAACATAAACCTTATTTCTTTATGTAAATATATTGTAGATTAAATTTAAAGAGCCAAGTTTAAAAATAAATGCACTTAAAGATTTTGAAAACATTTTTTGACAGTAAATATTTCTCGAAATATTATACCACCAAAAAAGGGAAGCTAAAATTTCCGTTAAACAAGAAATTGTCATTAAATATTACTACCTGTATTATCCCTATTGCAAACTATACCTTAATTTTTTTAACTGAAATCCTTGGAGTTAAAAATCAAATCTAAATTTAAATTGCAATTAAGCCTTACGAGGTTCTTTAAAACATATTCTCAGATATAATATGGGGTGCATGCAGTTTTGACGGTTAGATACCTGCATAGAAACCTGTATGATAACTTCTCTATCTCTCAACAAGATGAGAATTTTCAGTCCCCCTTCTCACTTTTTCACTTCCTTCCCTTCTTTACTTCCGATGTCTTCAACGGTCAAATACAGTCAAATTAAGTTAATTTAATACCGGAAGTAGACGGAAAATGTGTCGTTTCTGGTCCACCTTAACTTACATTTTTTATAGATTTTACATTTATCTGTATATAATTATTGTATTGCTCAAATAAATTATATAACCGAGCATTTGGTGCAGTGGTTAACCATATATAGGCGCGGATCTAGAACCAAATTTCAGGAGGGGCTGCCTCCATAAAACCATTGTTAAAATAAAAATTAGGAGTGGGGAAAACGCCTATATTGTCCATGTTAAATTCAAAATTTCGGAGGTGCTGCAGCAACCCAAGCCCCCCCCCCCCCTCCCTGGATCCGCGCCTGCTGGTTAACCAAACCCTACTTGGAATTGAATGATCACGAGTTCGATTCCACAGGCATACCAATTTTGATCCACATGAGGGTATAGCTACAAAAAATATTCACTTGTGGGTCCGTAAATTGTTTGATGGCATCCCACATCAAACAAAATCGACCATCCTGATTAAGATTTCCATGGTTTCCTTAACGAAATGCTGGGCTGAAATGCTTATAGGACATGGCCGCCTATATATAGGTTTGTATGAAGGGGCAAAATTAAATCGGATGCACGAAAAATGGGGAAGGAGGGAACAAACTAAGGTAACAAATAAGACAGGAAGAAACATGATTATACACTTTCAGCTATTTCCGGAGAGAATGCTGAATTAATGTAACTGTACAGTAGGTTCTTTTACCCCTCATGTATATAAGCACCTGAATGATAGCATCGTTTCAGAATATGGGGGAGCAGATATAGTGTAATGGAATACATTGAAGAAATGTTGTCTATAATATACAATAAATTCTATATAGCGTCTCTAACAGCTTTTTGCTGTTTTAAATCGAAAGTTCACTGAAATACCAAAAAAATGCACACAAAGTTATTAACTCATTCAAGAATTTGCCTTGAGAGTATGCAACCATATCTAGATATCTACATTCATTCAATACCTAATAAGTTGTTGTATAACTGTCGTAACCCATAATTCAGCTAAAAATAATTGTTATTATAGACATTCACTGATATAATTGTATAACAATATAAAATATAGGTCCATTTGATACCATCAATTATACCGACCGTCATAACTACGGTTTCCAAGATTTCTTGAGTTAAAACATAAAAAATTATACAAGATTTTGAACGACCTGCATGTGACAATAGACAATAGCCAATAGCACAATATTTAATTGGATAAGATCTAGTATTATAAATATCTGAATTAATTAATCATACGTAATACACGTCCAGAATGTTCCCCTACATCCGTTGCAGTATACAAATTAACACTTGCATATGCATGCAGCTTGCACGAAAGGCTAAATAGGGCACAATCAGATTTATAAATATCTATCAACAATAACAGCTGAAAGTATTAATAAAAAGGGATAAAATATTTATAAATATTGAAAGAGTGAGAGCGTTCTATTTTTGAAAATGAACAATTGTTATATAGAAATAAAGTAACATAATTTAATGTTTGTTTTGGCAATAAAATCCATTACATTTCGTATGAAAAGAGAACAAATCCATTACTCTAAATTTCATATTTATAATAATGCATATATCTGCATCATGATGCAGTGTAGGACAATGCAGATGAAAAACTAAAGAGAACTTTGTATTTTTTGATTGGATAATTTTCTTATCTTAATACGTTAAATGAAAATGACATCGATCCTATTTTTTGCATCTTTCATGATATATTTGCTTTTTTGTTTTCCAGTGTCATTATTTTTTTGGAAATCGATTCAAAACATTGAGTGTTTTTGTATTTTTTCAAATAGATAGAAATATATATATATATATATATATATATATATATCTGCATATAATCAATATTCCATTGCTTTTCGATTTACAAAAATATATTAAATCAAAATAAGAAACTATTATATAAAATAATAACAATGCAATAAATAAATAGACTGGATAAAAACAAACATCACTATAGTTGCTATGCTTACAAAGGAGTCTTATTACTACTTTTGTGTGATGTAAACGAGGGTATATTTATGTAACATTTTAATTAAAAATTTCCTTTTCTACTATTTTTTTGTTTATTGTTAATGGATCATATATATTTTTTGTACGATAATTTATAACAACAATAGACAATTTTAACAATATATTAAGGTAAATAAAGCAGCCGGCTTATAATTTTCTCCTCTCTTTCGATGAGCCACAACTAATTGCCTGCACCTCAGGCCTACATATAACATTATAAAAAATACTGAATCATTAAAATTAAGTCAACCGCAGCGTTCGCTCGCCAACTGTCGGTTTTAGGCGTTTTACTAACCCCATGGGTTCTTAATTTTTAAATCATAATTATGCATTTGAAACCATGCGATCTATAGTATAGTATCCATATGAAACAGGTCTATAATTCAGTATAATATAATATAGTTTCAAAATCAAAATTAAAAACATTTTATTCATTTCAGGAACGTCAATAGAGGGGATATTTTTTTTAAAGAGGTTGCTGTTAAAACTTGAGACAAAATTTCAAATTTTACTGTCAAATGTATATAGTATAATTTTTTAAAAAAATACGATAGTTTAATTTATTTTTAATTTAAAGTTAGGTCGTATCGCAAATATACTTTGTTTATTTTTTTATTGTGTATGTTCATCAGTGTTTCCTGGTTAAAATTTTATGAAATATTAACATCTCGAGATTAACTGAAAGTGCTCTGTTTTCGTGGGAGTTATCACGTTTGAAGAACTCGAACACAAAATTCTTTGTCACGATTTGTGTTATCTTACACATTAAAATTAGACAGAGACGAATGCATAATATACCATATATAGTTCCATACTTGGAAATAAAATATTAAAATATGACATTAAAATGAATACAGTATTTTTGAATTGAGGCAAAGGTATATCATATTATAAAATACTGGATTTAATGCCTTCATTTTTATTTTAAAATAATGTATTGTTATGCATGATGACTACGTATCCAGGTTATATTATATAATTTTAAGTCAGTAAATATATACACAAAGAAAATAATTACATGATTATGTTATATTTTTAGAAATAAAATTATACAGTATATTGTACATGCACCAGCTTTAGTCCTATATTAAGTGTTCTAATATAAAATTTATACACAATACTATACAGTGTTCAATAAAGGGTATGCATAGGGACTTACATATATTATATAATATTGAGTAATGTCTGTCGCGTGAAAGGAAAAAAACATGGTACGGTGTTTGATTTACATGGCATGTTAACTTATGGAAAATGACCTTTAATTTTGAAGTTGTTGCGGTTGCCTAGCGCCAACAATGCCATTACGTTCTCTGCTCTGGTGACAAAATTAGGCACTACGTCGTCCCATGTTTAACAATGAAAAAGGCTTCATGCGACAGACATTATAAACAATGGTTTGTTACAACCATTGCGAGTAGAAGACTTTGATATTGACTATATTAAACAACTTATAAATTGATAAAAATATTAATATTAATATATAAAAACAATACAAAAAATCGCTCAATAATTATGAAGTCCTCAAATTTAATACAAAAATAATATTTTCAGTCGACTTTATTATACTTCATTAACTTATTTAAACAAACAGGCATCAGTAACAAAATAGTAAATAGCTTACTTACTAACATATAGAATTTACATTAATATTAATAATTACATTTTACACCGGCGGCACGGGATATGCCTGCCAACTGTAGAGAGAGAGAGAAAAAGCCGGCTTATATAACTTCAATACACTTCCTTCCTATCTATAATAATAAGTTTGCCAGCCATACATGAGGGAACCGAGAGGAGGGGAGGGACCAGGTGCAAACTTATATACAGCTGGTCACCCTAGCGGTCGCGTGCCGCTGATAAAGCTCAATATTCCTCACTGTAACATGTAATATTCGACCTTATTGACGCAGGTTGTGGCGCGTGGCAGATGTAAGCATACCACCTGGACTTGTAGAGGAGATATGAATGGCTTGGTATAAAGCTTTTTGCTTCAATGCTTCCTCAAGCTAAATATACTACATTTCAAAATTATAGAACCCCTCCATGCAGTATAAAAGTGTATGCTTTTTTTGCAACAGGCTGTCGTGGTAGTGTGGAAAAGGGCATATATCCATTGATAGCCAAAACGTGTAAAAGTGTATGTCCCATAATATATAAGCTCTCGTCCGGAAAAAGGGACTATCTGCCTATTTATGATCAATTGCAATAATGAGCTTTATTTGCTTTACCTGTAAAGCCTATAGTATATTACACGATACAATTTTTCTGATTATTGTATACAATTTTTTCTTGCAAGAAAATTTAATCTCTATTTGTTTGTATTGAGAGGAAATTTTCTTGCAAGAAAAAATTGTATATATTAATCAGAAAAATTGTATCGTGTAATATAGGCTTAAGCTGATAATTGAAATCACCTGAAATAGCAGATAGCTTATTACACACAATCATGGTATGTAGATAGATCATTATTCTGGACATGGGACATTAATTAATATAAATTTGAACATATTTTTGTGTTCAAAAGTTTTTTTTTTTTTGTTTTTTTTTTTTTACTACAAAAGATGGATAGAAGCCCTTTTTTACTCTATAACCGTAATATATTATATATATGTGTATAGTTTGTCTATGATATGTTCAAAATTCAAACAAAAAAAAAATTAATTTTCAACACTAAAATTGTGTATGTATGATTTTTATTTAGTAAATGAGGTACCTCATATTGAAAATGTGTATATAAATATATTCAATCTAATATTAACCTGGTAGTTACGTAATTTTACGATCAAATGTTTTATTTTTTTGCAATTTGCTCTAAATATTTCTGATTATAAAAATAGCAACATTTTGTGTACATGAATAGACTGAGAATAATGATTGTATATTATAGATCAAGAGGGAAGTTATTATTAGATATTGAATGTTTAAAATTGAACTGGAGCATGCATGTAAATTTCGCGTGTATGAAAATAGTTCAAATATCTCGTCAAGTCAAGGAACTATAAGATTTTTATACAGTGTTTGCATTTACTGTTAGTCAATATTATATAAGACCTTTTTTTTTTTTCGTATTATATCTTATATTGCAGGAGAGATATGATAATGTTGTTTATATTTTATTTACTATTTTGTTGGTTCATGTTTATGATGTTATATTTAGATTACAAAAATAAACATAATAAAATTATGATTTATTATAATAAAGAAAGAAGAAAGAATCAAGAAAATTTATTTACATCAAAGTTTTTGGTCACGTTTATTTTGAATGGTTGGTATTTACGTTTATTTTGAGGATCAAAAATGAAGCACGATTAATTGTGATAACTATGTGCTAACGCAGGAATATAATATTCTGCTATATACTTTCAGAGTGATTATAAGACAATAAATAATACGCATGCAAGACAAAATGATAAAATGCAGTAATGCGCGCCATTTTTTTACATTTTTTCCCAAAATAAATGAGAAATATCACCCATTTGCGATATGATTTATATTTTTTTTTAGATTTATGGCATAGCACCATTTTGATTTTGAGCACCATATAAAGTCCTTGCAATTATTGGTGCTCAAACTAAGCTTTTGCAAACGGGAAAAAAAATTAAATTCCATATTTCTGTTTATAATATAAGAACGACTTGTATACTGCAAATGCAGCATTAATTTACAATATATACTAAAACACATCATTTCGACGCTACAAGTTTTATCATAGTGCAACGGCATGCACCACACAAGGTAGCGAACAGGTCGTGTGCCGACAGACGCGTGGCTGCTCTGGCGGGAGTGGGGTCGTTTTATATTATCTGGCGACCTGGGGGTGCAAGCAGCTGGCAGTGGGGCAGATAGAAACCAGCAGGTTGTGGCTATAATGACGAGCAAAGATACGGAGACTTTTTTTATATCTGCCGTCAAGACTTTGACAAAGATCAGATCCGAGGAGGTTTATTTATTTTCCCTCAAGCAGTTACTTCGGAGTCGAAGGAAATTTCTATCAGACAATATCAAATAAAATAACATTTAAAAATATTGATCCAAAACTTATAAACTTATGGTTTGAGAAACAGACGGTTTCCTCACAATAGCTCAATTTCCGGTTGTATACCATTAAGGCTAATGTTAAACTTCTACCTCAGTTTTCTCAAATTAAACTGATAAGACAGATCTACTTCATAATTTGCATGCCACCTATATTGATGCAAATTCAAAATTCTCTGCAAGTCTATTGTTGCATTAAAAAAAAAAAAATCAGGGATGTTTTTCGTCATTTAGGAGTGGGTGAAAGAAGGCGAGCCACCCCCATAGCCATGTATTTCTTCCGATATCGCCATCAATTCTAAGATTCTTAACTCTCCACCTTTTGGTCTCCACAAAGAACGATGCAAGATGTTGGAGTAAAAAAGCTATACAACAGAACTATATATGTGACCTTACGTAAGGTCCTAAGACGGTGATAATACCTGGGTAGTCGCGTGGCTGCAGCACCATAGAGTGGGGGAAGACAGCTGGCCCAAAGCAGACGGTGTTCGAACTAAGCGGTCCTCTTCTTTAGATCACCATACAACAATCAACCGGAACCACCCCCTGATGGGAGGTAACACCTTGTGGGAACCGGCTGCCACGTGTCGTTGTGATCGGGGGGTGGAGGGGGGGGGGGGGGGATCGATGTACTTGGTACTTGTTTTTTAAATTGTCGACAGGAATTTGCAATGAAACAAAATCTGTTCTCCTTAACACTTTTTTTTTACTTTATTGCAGATGCAAAAAAATAAATAATTTCATTCAAATCTGTCCATAATGAGGGGGATTCAAAAAGACTTATCCGCGAGACTTGGCCGGCGGATAACTTGTCCACATTCTAGTCTGGATAACCTAAATACTTGGCCGCGCGGACAAGTATAAGGCTGGACAAGGGTTTGGATACGTCGGTCTGGACAAAAGTCATTTGGCCAAGCCTGTTGGCTAAAGTCCCGCGGACAACTAACCGCGCGGCTATGTCTCGTGGACAAATCTCCCACCTGGATAAGGTTTTTAATTACGCCGCCATCTTGGATTACGTGTTAAATATGGAGGTAATTGGATCTACATATATGATGATTCATTGCTAATTTATTAAACAACTGTGTTCAAATTTGATTAAATATCAATTTGTGTAGTTTGCATAAGACATAGGAAAATTAGTTTTAAACATTTAGCGCTTATATTCAATGTTTACCTCCCCCCGCTCCCCCTTTTCTACATCATCATGATCATCAGCAAGCCTCGCCCTCTTTGTTGGCACACATTTTGTTATGCTCATTTTTCAATAATTAGACGATTAATACCTGATATTTTTGTCTATAATTGCTAAGGCCAGCCCAAGAATACACTACTCTATGACATTTTATAAAGGTAAGTGAAATATCTAACGTTAAATTGCTTAATTTGACGAGTTATGATAGCTCTATGATATGATACCATTCATCTGTAATTTTCTGATACTTCATCTGCGAATTTTTGATACTTTTATTACATATTTAAACACGAACAGTTATTAAAAATAAAGCTCTTTTTAAGTTAATAATTAGTCTGGAAGCATTTAATTAAGGAGTATGAACTCCTGTATGTTAAAAATAAGTAAATGAGACAAACAGAAAATGAACTAAAATCAAGGAGGTTGAAATCAAGCCCTCAAATGTCGTCAAAATAAGCAATTTTCTAATGGATATTTCACGTACCGTCATTAATTGTAATAGAGTATTATCATATGATAATAAAAACCCATTATTTAATCCAAATATTGGGTATAAGGTATAAATTTATTGAAAAAAAAACGTGGGTTATTCAGCGAGGCTCGATGAATTTATTATTATGCCACCAGCGCCTCGCACAGAACGGGAAATTAGAGAAATATAACAAAAAATGTTAAAAGCGCCAAAAATTTTAAACCATGTCACCCCAATAATAATAAGATTGAAATGACATTAATTTTAAACACAATGTTTACGTAATATAATATAAAATCACGATATATGGCGGTCTAATTATCACCGTATTTAACACGTAATCCAAGATGGCGGCGTAATTAAAAACCTTATCCAGGTGGGAGATTTGTCCACGAGACTTAGCCGCGCGGTTAGTTGTCCGCGGGACTTCAGCCAACAGGCTTGGCCAAATGACTTTTGTCCAGACTGACATATCCAAACCCTTGTCCAGCCTTATACTTGTCCGCGCGGCTAAGTATTTAGGCTATCCAGACTAGAACGTGGACAAGTTATCCGCCGGCCAAGTCTCGCGGATAAGTCTTTTTGAATCCCCCTCTATAACCTTTTCATAACAAGATTTAGATACAATATTTTTTTTCTTTTTTCATTTTTTCTTTTTTCATATTATGTAAATAAATACCTCGTAAAATTAAATGAATTATTTAATTTTAAAAAATTAAAATAGTGCAAACAACTTTTTTGCAATATTAATGTTAAATTAGAGAATTACAAAAAAATCTTGAATATTAATGTTATATAAATTAATGCATAATTTTGTAAAAAAAAAAAAAATATATATATATATATATAACATATTATTTACATGTCTTTCAAATTCTTAAACTAATTTTCTATTATTATGAATTATTTAATTTATGATGCATATCTCTATTAATCAAATTTTATAGGATGCCTGATAACATATGGTATATATGCTCAATTTTACAGAATAATAATAAAATTATTTGTGGTTATTTTCATATTTTTACAAACCATGTTCAATGTCTTTTTTTTAAATTTGCCTGCGATGCCAATATAAACAATATTACATAATAGTAAAATAAGATTATACGTATAAAAAATTTGACCTAAAAAAATTATGATTCTATACGATATACTATCGTGTTCTGTATTCAAATTCATACTTTATATTTTTTTTATAGATATGTATCACGTTTATCATGATGATTGTATATCAAACTAAATCCTTCAATTTTATATTTTACTGTTGCACATATATTTTTTATATTTATTTCAGTGTAAATTGCGACGTAAAAACTCGGCGGCGTTAACTTGTAAACTATGAAGATTGACGCTCAAAATGACATCGTGGTGACAAAATTGGACGACATAAACACACAAAACAAACAAGGAAGTAGCACTTTTACTGTGAAAAAGTGTGGCACGTCAAATATGTGACATATGCAATTTCTCATATGAAACTTCGAAGAACCGTCCTTTCAGAAAACTTTCGCCAGTGCAGAGCAAAATATATTATATACAATATAAATTGAGACCAACATAAAAAAAAAACAGTAACTAATATTATATGTAATAAAAAATAAAGCACTGTCCAGATGAACTGTTTCAAAATCGGAACAGAAAAGCTCTCGACAAAACAGAAAATATGAACTTTTCCGTTTAATTAATTAAAAAATGCGTTAGAGTGATTTGCTGTAAACGTATTGTTTTCTAGAAAGGGGGAGGGGGGCTTATGTAGAACAATCATGTACATAGCAAAAATTGATAAACAATTAAAACTTGGAATATCAGAGCTTCAATTACTAGTCTATATAAAATTAATAAAATCTAATAATGTTTATTCTCATACATTTTTGGCACAGAGAATATATAGCAACATAGTGTAAGAAATAACATATATTGAGGAAAATTACATTATTTTTCATTTAAGTCCATGATGCACCATTTATTATACTTGAAGAGCATTATTTACATCAGCGCGTTTAGCTCCCAATATGTATACATTTTAAAACGTATACATGGGCAAATGTTCAACATCTTCAATCGATACGATTATTACATACTGAAATATCAAATATCACAAGATGATACTCCGACACCCAATCTCTTTTGTGGTCCAGCTATAGAAGATAATCTTCCTGGCAGGGTAAGTTTGTCAGGTCGCGTGCGGCGCGTGGCAGGGCGGAGTCTCCTGATCACAAGGTTACACAAGCAGATGTCTCCCAGCTTGCAGACATGGTATACCTGCATGGTCCGCGTCTTACATAATGACCGACGGGTGGAGGAGCAAGACAGCCGGCGACCTCACCTGCCATCGCCGGCATCTGTCCAGACCAGGCGCCCCACTCGAGAACATGTGCTGTTTCTCGCTTTGTTTTACCTGAGCAGTGCTTAATTATTCAGAGTGGCTAGATGGTTTTTCTATATTTTTTATTGTTTCTATGCGCATGATAAAAAAACAACAGCGAAATAGTCCGATGAGGAATTACATGCACAATATACTATAAATATTGCATTATTTTAGTAAATCCAAAGCATATTTTTTAATAAAAGATTATTGTCCTTATAATTATTAAGTATTAGGTGTTTTTTTGTCTCTTTCCGATACAAGAATAATTTTCAATACTTTTACTCCATTTATATATTATTATTCAGTACGGTATTAATTTTGTTTACTGCAATGTAAGTCACAAAACAGAAATCACAAAAATTAAACCTTTTATAATTCTGTTTCGTAAACAAAATAATATTTAAAAATTGTAAATGTTTTGTTTATGCACCATTTATGCTCCTAGAACTAAAATTAATGAATTAATTTAATTTATTGTACAGAATTAATTAAATAAATGCAACAGCCATACCTATTATACTCTCTAAAAAATGCACTTTTATTTAAAATATTAATATAAAAAATTGTAATTAGCATGCACTTTGAAAAAAATCAATACCCAAAGCCAGAGCTAAAAATGAATAATAAAAAATTTAATACTGAATGCAATGCTATCTCCTCTTTTCTGATAACAATGTGGTTGCGATAAGGAAACAATAAAGGCTTGACAACAACTCCCTCGTCGCTGGCACGCGTTCAAATCTCCGAGGAAAAAAACATTACGTCAACAAAAAGCTTCTCCTTCTGTCGACTTCTTTTTTATTCGCGAGAAAAAATATCCCTTCTGTCAGCTGCTATGTTAACAGCTGTTTGTGTAAGTATGGTCCATAATAATTCCATTTTACCATGTTATAATATACGATATTGAGCTTTATGTCATATAAAAGTTAAGTTGTGGTAAAATATACCAAGGGGGGTGCAAGTCAGACACAAAGCGCCATCAGCACAGAGGGTTGTATACAGTAGCTTGATGAAGGGAGAACTACCGAGGGTATATAGAAAATCGATGGCTTTGATATAATGTTTTTGCGCCTGTATCAAGGTAAATATGAAATACGAAAATAGTATTATATTCAAAACGATATTTTTCTTTTTCTCTGCATGATAGTTACAAGTTAAAATTGTTTCGAAGTCTTATTATAATTATTAGATTATTAGTATCGATTGATTGTATTTTTGAATCTATTTTGAAAAAATAATTTTTCCCATCGACTTTATATTAACAATAATAAATTAATCGAAGAACTTTGAAATCAAAGTCTGCTATTTTAACCATGGTTTTATGTTTTATATATCAAAATAATTACTACTATTTTTTAAACGATAGACAAACATATTATAATTTTCACAATTTTGTGATTCCTTCAGTAATTAATAGCTTCGCATTTTTAGGTTAAACCAAAACTAATAGAAATTAATCAAGTATAGTATATCTGCTTGCTCTATTTATTTTCTCTGGACTTGTTAACACGTTTACCGTTTTATCTTTTCAACAATAATTAAATAAACTGAAGCAGATCATGTCATCTCAGATCTTAAGAGAAATAAAATAGGCAAATTAAACCTGAGAATGCATAATATAAAATATAATAAATATATAGTGTATAATATTACATTCTCTAATTAATGCCCATCAATTAATGCAGAAAAAAAATTCGGGGGGGCTGCCTCCATGACGCAAATGTTAAAAAAATTAGAGTAGGGGAATAGGGGAAATGCCTATATTGCCATATTAAATACAAAATTTCGGGGGGGGGGGAGGGGGGGCTGCTAGCTCTTTCCTGCTCTGTTTACATGCGATATAACACATGACATTCTATATATGGAGGCGTGGTGAATTAAAAATATTGTGTGATGGCTTATAGCCGCGATGCTCTTCTAAAATTGCAAAACCGCGCATCTCTTTTTTTCTTCACCAGAAAATTAATAGACTGAGATAAAGTTATTAAAGTTCTTGCTGCCTCGAGGTGTAAGCATTCACAATACACATTCAAAATTTTTAACAAATCAAATACATTTTTGTCTTTACATAAAAAAATAAAGTAAACAAATTTATAAAGCAATCTGAATGCATTGTATTATATATACCGTACTTTAAAATTGCAACCTGCGTGGGACTCATAAAATCCTAAACAACCCTATAGCTATAGGTCAGGTCATGATGAAAGTATAAATCTTGGGTCAGGTCCACGCGGGAATTTAAAGTATGAAGTCACTTATGAACAGTACCCTTCAACAGGGTCCAGTTAAAAAAAATAACCTGACAAGAAAACGAATTTCAACCTTGCGTAGTTCTCCACGACTTTGGTCAAAGTACAGAGGGGTGAAGTAGCCTCCCCTTTTCAGATGCAAAGATACCTCAAGGGTGCATATTGCAGACAGCTGAGGGTGGGGGGTGCATTGAGAGCTCCCAGCTGTGCACAGAGAGTTGATCGAGCGACATCCTTCCAGGAAATAAAACCTGAATAATCTGAGGCGGAGGAAGTGGGAGGATGCGAAAACGTTTTCTCATATCTGGGTTACGTAAATATATAAATTGAATTTCTTTTTATCAAGACTGCAATAGTTTTGTTGTTAATAAAAGGTTGAAGTAGATAAAGATAATATATTTCATAGAGCTCATTGATAAGAAGAATGAATGAAATAAAAATAAACATACGAGAAGTTCTTATCTTGCGAATGGATATCATTTCTCATTTCTAAAAAAAAAATAATTGCGAAAATTTATGGAGAGAAATTGTAAATATCATGTCAGCTAGATGAAATTTATTATTGGTATATAGTACTTTTAATGATACAACAACACTATAAAAATAGACACATATCTATAAAAAAAATTAACATTAAATTAAAGAAAATATTATAGAAGTTTAGTTAAAAAATTAATGGTGTTATATTATGTACTTGAATGCATACATAAATATAATAACGTTATTTGGTTTAAAATAAAAACATCTTTCGCTGCAGCCTAAACTCTTTAAATATTATAAGTCTATATTAGTGGGTATATTATAATTGAATAATCAGACATCGAACACAACCTATAAAAAATTATTAAGCTGCATATATATAATACCACAGGCGTGGACACCACAAATAATGAAGAAAAACAAAAGCTTCAAATGAAAAAGTTATTATTGAGTAAATTTTTACTTACGTTATAATATTCTGATATTTTTTTTTACTACAATAAACAAAATAACAGAGAAAACTCTTTCGTAAACAAGTCGGTTTTCTCGCTGCAATGAACCATAAAAATTTACGATCGGTTTCAACAAATCTCGATAATTTGTAAGTCGATCAACGACCTCCAATGACCTCTCTCCTCACGTGAACTTTGAGCTCTCACGTCAATCGTGCGGGGCGTGCAAGACGTCAAATTGCCCTCTCGGACCAAGGATAGCCATAATGGGAGGATGGTCCAAAGTGAAGAAGTGCGATCCTCGGCTGTTTTCGTCAATCTTCGGAACAATGCATGATTTTTAATTGCATACTTGACGATAAACCTTTAAAAGTAAACACTTTAAATAATGACTTTAACAACTTCAAAATCGAAACGCTGTGACGTCATAGTCGTTTTCTCCTACATGCTAAATTTTTGCATGACTATGACGTCACAGCGTATTTTCTTTAGATTTTAAGAGTTAAAACCAATTGAAAAAAAAACAACTGACAATGTATTACTCGAGAGGTCCCTTCTATCCAAATATAATACGCAATAAAGTGAATGCAGATTATCCATTCTCCGGCCAATTAATTAAGGCTAATATCGTTTAGAGCAGCTGGCCAATAAAAATGCACTCCTAAAACACGACGTGATGACGTCACTGCGAGACAACTGTCTTCGAAGTAGACCCTCCTCTACAATCTATTATCTTGTCTCGGACGTGCGTGATGAGAAATGATCTCGAATCATACTGCAGGAACTAATGGCAAGAACATCGTTAGTATAGATGAACTAAAAGAAATGCGAACCGTTATGTTTGCTAATAATTTCCCATGATGAAAAATCGTAATTTTATTCAGAGCGTGTGACAAAATATATATCTATATAATGATAATTTAGGTATTCAAATCTGTTATTTTTTTACACTGAAAAAACGAAATAGTAATAAAATACTGTGCATGTATTATAATTTTAGCATGCAGGCATGAAACACATATAAGTTCACTCCCTACCCCAATTTTATGCACCTAAAATATTGTTACACAACACACAAAGAACAATAATTTTACTGTTTTCATCTGCATTAAAAAATTTCAAAGGAATGCAGTATGTAGTTGTTATATTCATTTGACTTATACTACCATACTACCACAGCGATTCAACAGTATTCTGTCATGTAAAAAAAAAAAAATAAATAAATAAATAAATAAAAAAATAGCTGCAGTATATTATTTAATTAATATTTTTTCCCCGCTTCTAAATTACTTCTAATGTAAGGAAGGTTAAAATTTGTCAAGCCCATTTTAAACAGTACAGTATTTATTTTTTTCTTGTATATTCTTCCAAAATTTATGAAGCAATTTTGCCAGGGACAAATTTCACACTTACACTGCATATAAATTAATCATTGTTTAACAGATGCAAATTTGAAGCAACTAACCACATATGGGCCTTATCATAACTTTGCTTGCTTGTCTAGTATTGCTAGTATTACAGGCTGTGTCTATTGCAATTTGCAATCCAGGAAATGTCAAATGACTTTCTGGCTTTTTCATTCTTAAATTTCCATCTGTTTGTGAAAAAATTATCATTTAGTGATTTCAAAATTATTTAACTATACTTTAATTTTTGTTTATTCTGCAGCTATGAACTAGATGGCAGTTTTTTGGAAAAGAAATCATGATACAGAGGAGCTTATAATATTACATTGCTGAAGCTGTATTATATAAACTCTATATATTATAATGTACTGTATATTAAGTAAATTTCCCAGTTGAAAATTTCAACTTGTCCTTTGAATAAAAATCCTGCTGTATCTCCAATAGACCACTTGCAAAACTATGTTTTAGCAAAACGTAAACAAACTCATTTACCCAGGTATTGTTGGTTGTTGATTATGTGTATTTTTTTTTTCCAATACATTGGACCTTATGGGAAATTTACGTTTTTCACATACAGATTTCAATACGTGACATACGTATGATTTTAAAAATAAATATATCACCGGAATCTGCAGTTCTTCGCCTTTTATAATATTCAAATTTGCATTTAAAAATGGTTTCTTTATTTCAATATAGTAAATTTAGTATGACACCAAATCAGCCAATTGCATGGGGTAAGATACGTAACTAGGCAAACTCCAGTTTGTTGATTTTAACTGTTGCAATAATAAACAATCTGAAGCTTGCTTGGTTACGTATCTTACCCCATGCAATTGGCTGATTTGGTATCATACTAAATTTACTATATTGAAATAAAGAAACCGTCTCCCAATGCAATTTTTAATATTATAAATGGCCAAGAACTGCAGATTCTGTTGATATATTTATTTTTAAAATTATACCTATGTAATGTATTGAAATCTGTATGTGAAAATTGTAAATTTCCCATAAGGTCCAATGTATTGGAAAAAAAATACACATAATCAACAACCAACAATACCTGGGTAAATGAGTTTGTTTACGTTTTGCTAAAACATAGTTTTGTAAGAGGTCTATTAAAAAAGGTATAAATTTTCAACTGTTGGTAATTTGTTGATCTAAATCCACTTGTAGGGTTATAGCAGACTCAGTCACTGACTTAATTTGCTGATTGGTTCTCTACGGACCTGACCTAGGTAGTAGCTTGCTTAGGATTTTGTAGGTATACCTTTTAAGATTGCAATCAATTCAACTATGGCACAGATTTTTTTTTATTTTTTTTACAAAGATACACCCTTAAGAGCTTACAGCTCGCGGCGGGGTAATAGATAGGGATAAATTAGGGAAAGGATGGTGGCCACAAACTGTTACGAGTCCAAGCATTTGCTGAGAAGAGACTGTGGAAAACCTCAGTCAGGACACACCTCTAATTTTTATCAATGGACCAAAGTGATGTCCAAATCCTGGGGAACCACACATAAGTGCTTATTGAGACTGAGGGAACCATGGAAACCTCAGTATTGCAATTTTGGGACAAGTAAGAAGATCATAATATGCAGATACTCTTCAGATGATATGACTTTGCACAAATAAGGTTTGAGTGCTTCATAAGTTTTTATAAACAGACAACCACATGTTAAAAAAAATTGCTTCAGTAGTTTGACACGTGGTAAAATTCGCAATAAAGCTCTCCAGCATGTTGCAAAATAATGTACACAATCTCAGAAAAAATTGTTTGTTGCTATGGGGAGTCTGATGTGAAAGAAAATATAATCATACCGGTAAAATTACCGGTAAATTAATGAAAATTCAATGCTTAATCATTACAGATGTACAACTTAAACAGGAGTAAAATTCTTCTGTGAATAAATACGATTTTGGTCAACGGTTGTAAACTGATAAATATTCGCCAATGACGTAAGCAAATTTGCCAAATAATGGCACGTAAATTGTAATAAGATAAATACAAATCATGTTTTTGAAAGATCTCAACATTTAGTCACGTTCTCTCACAGTTTTCATGTAGTTTCCAAGCCAAAGGGGTGCTGGAATAGCTGCAGCTAGGAGGGGGGCGTAACCACCCTTGATTTTTTTTTCTTGCAATAAACGTCAATATTTATTTATTTTGCGCATTCAATTTTGTTTTATAACTCTATAAACATAATCAAGTTATTTACAATAATGTAAACAACGTTTTACATGAAAACAAGACATAAAATTTAAAATAATAAAAGGGGTGAATGGAAAAAGGGGTTGGGTTTCAACGAGTAGATAAATAATATTTTTATCTTACCTTGGGGTCCCAAAGCACTTCCTGACTGGCCCATTTTTTTGTATCAAGATAATTTCATTATCAATAACCTTGAACCACGTGGTAATCACTATAAGCGATAAAAAATTAAAAATAAATTAAATTGATGATACAAAACACTAAAAATAAAATCTTGAGTCCAGTGTCATCTGTTACACGAGGAAAAAAATCGGCAGTTTGACATTTCTAGCCATCTATTGGGGAAAAATTTAACTAAAATTTCAAAATTTAATTTAATTTGGCCATCTATCGACAATGTATAGAACTATTTCAAAAATTATTTGTTATTTTTGCATTTTTTTTTCCTCGCAATCCTCGCATAAGGAAATTCAGCTGTTTTATTCTACGTTTGCAAAATTTCTGTGATTTAGCCTTATTTTACATCGAAACATTCTATGAAAATAGGTAAATAAACTGTTATTTTATATTCTATACTATAAATTATGTACTTATAAATCAGAATAACGTAAAAGATTGTTTTACATGCTTATATATAATCTAAATATCGTAATTATAAATTTTTGATTTTATCTTTGTTTTATGGACTTTTAATGGCCGCCCTGTAAATAGATATTTTTTTTAATCATTGATTTCTTAATTATATTAATTTTGTTTACAGGTAAGAATGGCAGTAAGAAAAGCATCTCATTCTGGTAGCTGGTACTCTAACAACGTTCGTGAACTTAATAAACAGTTGGGTGGTTGGCTAGGGGAAGCTGAACTTAGCCATGGCCCTGCCAAAGCCATCATTGCACCCCATGCAGGGTACCAATACTGTGGAGCTTGTAGCGCGTATGCCTACCGTCAAATCAGTCCTGCAATTGTGAAGAAAATTTTCATTTTAGGACCATCTCATCATTACCGTCTTGGTGGTTGTGCACTTAGCACCGTTACAAAATTCGCAACTCCGTTGTATGATCTTCATATTGATAAAGAAATCTATTCTGAATTGTTGGCTACTAAACAATTTGAACAAATTAATATTAGCGTTGATGAAAATGAGCATTCTTTGGAAATGCAACTTCCTTATATTGCAAAAGTAATGGAAAATTATAAAGATCAATTTACAATTATTCCAGTCATGGTCGGAAGTTTATCTCCTGGAAAAGAAGAAGTTTACGGAGAACTTTTTGCAAAGTATCTCATGGACCCAACAACAATCTTCGTAATTTCATCTGATTTCTGTCATTGGGGTGATCGTTTCCATTATACATTCTATGATAAAACATTCGGACATCAAATTCATGAATGTATTTCTTCATTAGATAAGATGGGAATGGATATAATTGAAAAATTAGATGCTCCGGGATTTTTGAAATATCTTCGTAAATATTCCAACACAATCTGTGGACGTCACCCCATCGCCGTTCTTCTTCAAGCTGTCACTTCGTTACAGCGAAATCCATCGTGCCCAAATTTGAATCTGAAGTTTTTGAAATACGCTCAAAGTTCAAAATGTTACAATCCTTCAGACTCTTCAGTCAGCTACGCTTCTGCGTCTCTTATATTTGAATAATCATACTAACTTAATTATTTATCAACGGATCTTAGTTGGTATCGTAAAATCAACCCCCCTTTTTTTTTGTACCCCCATAATTTTCCAAGTAGCAAGACTTGGAACTACGTTAAAGTATTTATATAATGGTATACCCTTTGACCTTATATCAAACATTTTGCCCCCACTTTTTTTATTTGGATATCATTATCCAAATTCTTCCCCATAATTTTTTCATTCCAAATTTGAATTTTCGATAATTTTGATCCTTTGGTAAATCAAATAAAGTCTTCTTTGATTTTTTTTTTTTTTTTTTCACAAAATTATCTTCCCAAAAAAAAAGTTTTGAATCTGAAGATTTTTCATTTTGATAACATGCACAAAATCTAAAATTGCAAAGAAGACTTTTTACATAACCGTAACAATAATATTATCAATAGAATAATTTCAAGGAATCTCCTTTTAACAAATCATGTTCAAAAAAATTAGTTTGGACAATTTTCCTTTCTTCCAAACACTATGTATGTATTTCCCATTTAGAGGCTTCAATTGTTCCCCGACGTGAAAATTTTCTCCATAAGCCACCATGTTAACCCCCCCCCCCCTTCCAATTAAGTACAGTATTAGAGCTATTATTTTGAAAACTCTCCATTGAGGTTCTTCTATTTTTAAATCTTTTCTAACAATTTGCTTTCATGCAAGAAAAAAAAAAAACAATTTATAAGTTTTTTCCATAGATTTTGATAGGACGGCGGGAACACTGCATATTCTTGAAGCCTCTGTTTGTAGCTAGAATAAAAAAAAGAAAATGTGATTGCTTAAGCCTTATAATTATGCAGCTACGTCTATAAGTTAATTTGCTTTTTGTAATTTAAGGTACCAATGGCCTATTATGGTACCAGTATTAAAAATTATTTTCTGTCGTAATTATTTATCATTAACAATATGAACAATGTTTAAATTTAATTTAAATTTATTCAATTCCTAAATATTTTGAATTGATTCTTTTTGTAACTTTGTCATAAGTTTTTTTTTTTAAATTTAAAGAAAACAAAAACTGATTTTTTCTTTGTAAATTTTTTCATTTTTTGTAAGTTTACTTTTTTTTTTTGGTGAATAAAATTATATAAATATGTAATTAGTGATAATATTTGTTCATATCTGAATTTATTTTTACTACAAATCATTTATAAAATGTACAACTGTCGGTATTGAAAATTTATTTAAAAAGAGTTCAATGCTTTTTGTTTTTCAAACAAAAGCTATTAAAAAAAAAAAAAAAAACGATTGTGATATTCATAATAATATTTCCTGATTTTAGAAAGGTAAAAATAGCTTCAAAATGAACAAATAAATTATAATTTCATTACCATCCCCTAATTAGGGTTTTTTACTTCGCAGGGCAATGGCTAAACAACGTAGGGGCGTAGGACATGAACACAGTCATTCTCGGGGTGGTGAGATCCGGACCGCGACTACGCTCCCCCGAAGGGAGACGATTGTCGAAGAGTCGTCTTCGGGTATGAGTTTGTCCATCGGATGGACGGGAGCGATGGTCATTTGTCTTTCCGTCGCTGCATACTTTAGTTATCAAGGTTACCTAGAAACAAGAGTAACGACTCCGTTTGATACAAAAAAGGTACTTAACTTTTTTTTTCTTAAATTTGGAGCGTAGCAGAAACTATCAAGAGACTTTTGCGTCTTATGGTTATTTTTTTATTATTTTTTTTTTCTAGCCATAA
This sequence comes from Siphlonurus alternatus, assembly GCA_949825025.1. Classification (NCBI taxonomy): domain Eukaryota; kingdom Metazoa; phylum Arthropoda; class Insecta; order Ephemeroptera; family Siphlonuridae; genus Siphlonurus; species Siphlonurus alternatus. Next base: position 17,175,612 of record OX463786.1, read on the forward strand.
GACTTGAAAATATCTGATGTTTTCTGGAAGCGTAGGTTTCTTAGTTGTAATTTTTTATCAAAACCACTCGTAAGTTTTTAATGTTTTAATTCGTACAGTACAAATTTTAAATACCAAAGATCCAAGATTTTATTGAACTTTCATTGATTTTAAACTACGCATGAGTTTTATTACTTTTATTAAATTAAGGCGTAAAATAGACTCCTATGTTTTTTTTTACGGTACCTTGTGCTTTTGAAAAAAAATTGCAATTAGAAATTTACTAAGTAGAAATTTTGAAGATGTATTTAAAAAAAAAAGCATTTTGAACTATTTTACTAACTGCAGTTAACTTAAAAAGTTTTGTATACTTTAGTGGGGAGTAATACAATGTTGAAATTTACAAACTTTAGTAGAGAAGCGAATTGCTTTTCTTAATAGGATTTCTTTCTCAGCCTGCCCTTTTAGTTAAGATGAAATAAAAAAAAAAGTTATTTTATGAAGCCATGTATAAAAATAAATAAATAAATCAGTTAAGTCAATACAATATATAGTAGCAATATCTAAGCTGCATAAATATTTGATCTATATTTTTAGAGAAAAATTAAATTAACCATTTTTTATCAATAAAAAAAAAATAATAAAAAATTCTGATAGAAACTTCAGAGAATAAACAAAAGTACAGTACATCTATAGTAGAGTATCAACTTTTTACTACAGAAATGAATAAGAACCCGCAAAGTTTTGTTACTCTAATTTTTTTAAGGATTAATGTGATGTAGAAAAACTCTGAAAATTTCAGGAAGCCATGAAATAATTTTCCATGACAAAAAATTAGACCAAATTCAGTAAAATTTTCGAGATATTCAGCATTGTTTTAATTGGGGACTGCTGTGACTTTTAGTCAAATCAACATCTTTTTCACATGAAAAAATTAATTACTCAAATTAATCTACACCGAATTAACAGTTATTTTGTTCTTTATTTTATGGACTAAAAATATTTTACTTTATCATCTTAAAATATTGAGTAATGACCGCCACGGTGACATTAATCCTTAAGGCTAGTCATACCCACAAGCCGGCTGCACTAGATAGAAAGGTAGATGATTGAAGAGGTTGGTGACCTCACAGATGGTGACTCGTACCGGCCTTGAGGTTCCCGAGCGCTACTGGGGCAGCTACCGTCCCGGCGTCTACTTCGGCATGAAGACGAGAGAACCGTACTCCCCTGTCATGGGGCTCATGTGGTTCTCCCCAAGACACCTGCAGTCCGGTGCCCAGGGAATCAGGTACGATGCAATCACTTCAAAATGTAGTCATAAAGTTTGCAGGATCTTAATTACGTATGCAATAAAATATGAAGAAAAAAGTTGTCCATTTTGTTGCACCTTAATTGTACCTCATATTTATGTCCTTGTAAGGTATGGATCCAGGGGGTAGAAGGAATTACTAACAAATCCTAAAACATTCAATTAGCAATATAGACTTTTCCCTCACATCCATTTTTATTTTTAACATTGACTATGGGTCAGCACCTTTCTGAAGGCCCTGAAAATTTGTTTCTGTATTTATTTATTTATTAACTTTTATCATTATTTATTTATTTGTAATTTATTATTTATTCACATTAAATATAGCCTTTCATATAGGGCAGTTAACATTGGCTGTAATTTAATATTCCACTTTAGTCCGTTATATTTGGAAGTACTTTGGCTAAAGTTTGGAAAGCTTGGATATTTGTTTATAACTGTCTACTAAGTACCAATGACTGAGGATATATTATCAAATGCGGGGAAAAAAAAAAAAAAAGGTGCAGTGTATCTTCACTTGCATGGAGACGTACATGCCATGTGTTCCTAAACACTGTATTTTTGTCCCCTACAAAATAGAAAATTAAGGTCTATCATGGGCACTATACTGTAGTGGTGGCATACATATTAAAATGCATTACAGAGAAAGGTAATTGTATAGGATTTATACCATTGACAAAAATCAGATGCAAATCCAAATTGTTAACTGTTTAGTATTATAGTCACAATGTATCAACTGATTGCCCTACAGGCACTGGTGTGAGCAGGGAGATAATCTGGAGCGTTACGGCTGGCTGGAACACAATGGTCGTAACTTCGGACTGCAGGAGTTACGAGACGGTCCTCTCGCCATCACGACCTCCTTCGTCAAGCGACCGGGGGGAAGCAACGGAGGAGACTGGAGCGCCAGAGTCAGTGCAGTGGGAGAGGTGAGAACTAAACTTAATCAAGTCAAACATCACTTTAAAATTTCTTTTGTATGAGATATATTTTTAGTCAACCAAGCACAAAGTTAGTCATAAAAATGAGTGACAGCTAGCTATCGGGATCCTCCCACTAAATTTGTCTACAACTGTACGTAGTCAACCTTCATGATTTTTTTTATTGCATAGAGGAGCTCAAGTTATGTTGTCAATATTCTTCGATTTTCTTCAACCCTCTAACATATTTAAAATCGTACTGCCAAATATGCTGTGATGTGATCGATATCATGTGATAGGGAAATACTCTGCATGACTATGACATCTATGTATCTTTCACTTTGATTTTAAGAATGTTAAAGTGTTCAAAAATATTAAAATATATGAAAATATTGACAATGCACAAAACCCAAGGTCTTATATCCAAATATATAATAATAATAATATAAAAAAAAAAAAAAAAAAAAAAAAAAAAACGAAGGTTGTCCATAGAAACCAAAATTTAAAAACAGTAATTATAAGTATCTATTTACATTAAAGTCCAGGAAATATGAATGTGTGAAAATTCAAACCTTAAGATTTTTAACAAGTATCAAGATTAGTCAGAAAAAAAGTGTTGTGTAAAACATATTTTTTCATAAAAATTTAGTCTTTATGCATAATTAAATAATTATATATGCAGCACAATATGAAATGAAATGAAATGAAATGAAATGAAATGAAATAAATCTTTATTTAGCTTTCGCTTTTTAAATACATAATAGTTGTAGTTACATATTAATTAATATCTCTGTAGTTGCAACAATATTGTTCAAAAATCAAAACATTTGACTTAAATTGTATACAGCAGGAATGAGGTGCTGGAAGAAATTTGATAAATTAAGGTCCTGCTGGCTGTTATTAGTATATATGTAAAATGTACTTTCATGCTATTTTTTAAAGTAATTTCTCTTTTTAAATTCATTTTTTAGTAAAAGAATAAAAATATAGTATATTCTATTATTTATTGTTCATTATTTTTTTAGTATTTTTTGCCCAAAAAAGTATTTTATTTTATCATTTTATTTTCCCCCCAGCTCCTTTCTGTTTCCCGTTGTTTACTGTTTGTTTGCTGATAGCTTATCATGTGCTGATAAAAATAGTTTTAACAGAAACGTCAACATTGTTAGTGATTTTAATTATTAGGCTATTTTATCTTTAAAGCTTGTCACACCATAGGAAATTATTTCTACTAAAATACTAAAAAAATAATAACCTTTTTGACCACCATTTTTTTTTTAATAAATTTAGTACAATGTAAAATAATTAATGTTATTCCTTTTACTTTCTTACATTATTAATTTGCTACATACTGTATTTCATTTGATGTTATTTTATTATATAGCTAAAAACATGCAGAGGTTTTAGAAATATTTTTTGCTTCAATTTTTACTTTTTATTTTTATAATTATTACTACCGTATTTGATTAATTTTCTTTTCCTTATTTTTTTAGTATTTTTTCCCCCAACCAAAATTTAAAAACTTGTAAACTTAATCTTTAGGGGAGGGGAAGAGTAAAAAACTAGTCTAAAAATTGTTATTAATTTTTGGTTATTAAAAATTGTGTTTGATGTACAGTTCTTAAAGTTAAAAAATGAAAATCATGAGTTAGATTCTAATGCAAGTATTCCAATTTTTAACTTTAAGAATTGTACATATAAGATTTGTTGCGATTTTCAGAGTGACTAGGCTTATTTTTAGATAATGTCATAATATCAATACAGTACCTATCACTTAAACAGCACTCAAAAAAAAAAAAAAAACAAAAAAAAAAAAAACAACAACTTTACTTTTGTTCCAGTTTCCACAAGAAGTATCTCTACTTTTCTACATAGCCATTGAAGACAAGACTGAAGACGCCTGGTTACAAACCCAGGGTTCATTTGGAGTCCAGGGTTACACCAAACAGTTAGGAGCATTCACTTTGAACCTCGTAAACCGATCCTCCATCTTACATGACTCTCAGCTCGTAACTTGGTCTAGCGGACTTCACCAGTTACGAGAAACCGTGACGGGGGCTTTACGCTGGAGTGACACAAATAAAAGTAAAAAAAGATACATTATGTTACCCGGTAGACAATTACCTGTTGGAAAAACTGAACCTAATTTTATTATTACTCAATTTACAGTAAATACTCCTTTTGAAATGGATATTGTATTTGAATCTTATAGTAATGTAGAAAGACCATCAAAATTAGTAGGAGATGAATATACAAATGAATTAAATAAACATCGTAAAAATTTTCAAGATAAATTTGATAAAATATTTAAATTAAAATCAAAGGGTTTTTCAAATAATGAAATTCAAGTTGCACAAGCTGCATTTAGTAATTTATTAGGTGGTATTGGATATTTTTACGGAACATCGTTAGTGGAAAGTAAATACACTTCTCAACCAACACCTTATTGGAAAGCACCTCTATATACTGCAGTACCTTCTAGAAGTTTCTTCCCACGTGGATTCTTATGGGATGAAGGATTTCACGGACTTTTGATTGCAACCTGGGATTTAGATATCTCTTTAGATATCATGAGTCATTGGTTTGATTTGATGAATATCGAAGGCTGGATTCCGAGAGAACAGATTTTAGGAGTGGAGGCAAGATCAAAAGTTCCTGATGAGTTTGTTGTCCAACGTAACGCCAACGCAAACCCACCCACTTTCCTCCTGACGCTAGACTTCATTCTGACGACTTTGTCTGACAAGATGACGGAAGATCATATGGCCACGGTGGCTAGACTCTGGCCCAGACTGCAGGCTTGGTTTGCCTGGTACAACACAACGCAGCAAGGGGACCTTCCGGGAACATATAGGTGAGATAAGGACTGTTTTGAGGCATTGTTAGTAAATGAGATGGGAGCAGAAAAGCTGCATTGTAGAAGGTTCAGTAGCCAGTCTAATAGACTCCTGACAACAAGCTGATTCCATTGGACTGGTTACTGAACCTTAATTGATGTAAGGTAAACCTAATTTCCTGGGTCCTTTAACTTCATGTAATAACAAGTTTTTACTGTACATATATTTTTAAATTAATTATAATGATTACTGTATAATGAAGCTAATCAGTAAACTGTTGCTTATATTGCCTTTATTGCAAGGCATGTAAATAATTTTTGCTATTATAAGAAATTAAGAAACTACTTTTAGTGAACAATTCTCCATCCCTACCTCCCCCAGATGGCAGGGTCGAGATTCCCAGGCTCGACTCGAGTTGAACCCTAAGACGCTGACCTCCGGCCTGGATGACTACCCTCGAGCTTCCCACCCCAACCTGGACGAGAGACATCTCGACTTGAGGTGCTGGATGGCAGCCGCAGCCGCTACCATGGTTAGTGAGGGTCCTTAAAGTGAAAGTGGAGGGGATGTAAAAGTTAGTGGGCCAAATTAACTGCTTCTCCTACCTTTCAAAGTGATTCACATTCTTAATGATTGTTTTTTAAATGTTCTCTGATCTGAATTTGATGAATTTCCAAATGCAAGAAGTGATTAAAAAGTGTGCTTCAACCCTTATCTTATTTTTGTGTGTATTACATTCAATTTTTTACGAAAATAAAACTCAAATATGATAAATTTTATAACATTATTCAATTACTATTATTGGCATTTTTCTTGTTGCATGAGCATAATAGAATAATAATTTTTAATTTTATAATAAAGATTACATGCAGTCCTACCAAGGCCAGAAGCTTGGTGCTGTTTTATAAAAATTGTATTTACATAAATAATGAAATAATTATGCAATTTTAATGTACTGCATTACTTAGTTTGACACCACAAAATTTACCCACTGCTTTGTTTGAGAGCATTGTCATGCAGCTTATAGCAGTCTGGTGAACTACGTAGAATGATTTTAGGATGTCTAGATTGGGTAGTTGCTCTTCTTACATCCCCAAAAATTGCAAATTTGCATCTCTTTCTTTGTCTCTTTGAGCTGTACTTCAGTAAATTATGCAGTGTTGCAATATTAAAATTTGTTACTTTTAAAATAATTTGACGAATGAAGGTTATTTATAATTAGAATGATGTAAAATAAAAGTCCATTTTTATATTTTTTATTTCAGTTCTAAATATCAAAGTTCATGTTGTCCCAAGGTGTATATTGGTGGTTGAATTAATTCATTAGTCATATTATGTAAGTCTTTATCTTCCCTAATTGTCCCCTGGTCTTGTGTCCCTGCAGGTCAAAATTGCAGAACGGACTGGACAAGGAGAGGCTGCCGAGCGGTACCGTTCCACCCACGAGCTGCTCGGTGCTCAACCGTTGCTGGACCGTCTGCACTGGAGTGACATTGAGAACCGTTACGCAGACTACGGACTCCATACGGACGCTGTGAAGCTCAAGAGGAAGCCGAGACCTCAACCACAGGGTCGTCCCCCCAACCCTCACGACACCGAGATGGTCAGAGTGGTGAGCTCCATTTTTATACATCACTCCATTGTTAACCCTAGAATCGACAACCAACTTGGAAATTTTTATTGCGTATGTCATAAGTATAAATAGAGCACCCCAAGTCAATTATTTTCAAATTTTTTGAACCTTCTTACACCCTTAAAAATCATGCTGCAAAACACTGTGACATCACACAAATATTTAACACACAAGCATAGGGAAAGATGATACAAAACCATGACTTAAGGTAGAGATAACGCCGAACAGCTGTTCGGCGTACTTCCCTTTAATTAACATGTAAACCTTAAAAAACTCACAAAAATTCTGAAATTTTTTTGAGAGACAGATATTAGTGCCTAAAAACCATAGAAAAAAATTTAAAACAATTTAACGAGCCAATTTTTTTAAATTAATTTTTTATATTTTAAGCATAGGGCTTTCTCATGGAGAGACAAACTTAGAACTCAATTAAAAAAAATCGGCTCGTTAAATTGTTTTGAAATTTTTTATGGGTTTTAGGCACTAATATCTGCCTCTAAAAAAAAAAAAAATCAGAATTTTTGTGAATTTGCTAAGGTTTACATGTTAATCAAAGGGAAGTACGTCGAACAGCTGTTCGGTGTTATCTTTACCTTAACAGCCTCTTTTCCCTTGATATTAAAAGTGTTAGAGGGTTTGAAAGAATCTAAAAAAAAAAAAGACAATACATGACTCAAGGTCCTCTATTTAAATATGCAATAAAAATTTCACACAGGTTGTCCCTTTTAAAATATGAAAGAAATCTATTTTATTTCAAACCCAACCTGAATGTTTCAGGTAATGGACGACCCTGACCTTCGTCTGGTAGACACAACCTTCGGTTACGTCACTTTGTTCCCCCTGCTTCTCCGCCTTCTTCCCGCGGACAGCCTGACTCTCGGGACAATGATCTCGGACATCAAGCGTCCGGAACTTCTCTGGACGAGATTTGGTCTGAGATCTCTCGCCACCACCTCCCCTCTTTACATGAAGAGAAACACAGAACATGATCCTCCATATTGGAGAGGTCCAATTTGGATTAATATTAATTATTTAGCTGTAAAATCTTTATATTATTATTCTAATATTCAAGGACCATATCAAAATCAAGCTAAAGAAACATACCAATCTTTAAGAAAAAATTTAGTTGATAATATTATATCTCAATATAATAAAACAGGATTTATTTGGGAACAATATAATGATAAAACTGGTAATGGGCAAGGGTCACGACCATTTAATGGTTGGTCATCGTTAGTTGTTCTAATGATGGGAGAGATTTATTAATTTAATTAAAAGAATTACCAGCCAATGAAATTGAAATGTACAGATAATGTTTAACACCGTTTTTTTGTTGTTGTTTGTTGTTCAATTTCAATCAGCCAATCAAGACAAACAAAAGAATAACCACACACACACAAAATATTGTTAAACATTGGGTTCAGCCTGCGTCCCAGCTAGATCACACTTCTTTTCAATGAGATGTTCGCCCCACCAATTACCATCAGGCATCTACTATTGGATCACCGATCGGTGCCAACACCTGTAGGCAGGAGGTTACATTGAATTTCCTCTTTCTTACCTCGTCACTTCAATATTGGATAAGATGGTGGGAACACCGAAAAATCAGCTGACTTGACGCCTCTATATCAGTTATTACAAATCGTCCCGTGATTAAAAATGGAAAAGGCTTCATCAGAGAGACATTATGAACAATGCATTTTTGTTACAACAGTTAAATTGTGAGAAAAAGATTTTGTTCATATATCTCATATTAAAAGATCTGGTAATGTGTGGAACGAAATCATTCTTTTAATATTTTAATATATTGGAATTCTGATTTTATTCTTAATTTGAAAAAAAAAAAAACAAAAAAACATACACTTTAATTTCATTGGTTGGATAATTTTTTATTTGTTGTTTTTCTTTCAAACTTCCATCAATTTTAATGTAAAGATTTTTCTTACAAATTTAATTGCCATTTAAAATTGATTAAAATATTTTCATTTTTTCTGTAAATGATTGTATTTTAGTTCATTGCTGATCACATAATTGTTTTAAAATTTATGTTAAAATATAATATATGTCTCAAAGTACAGTGATTTAATAATTTAATCTGGAATAATAAAAATTGATATGCACTTTTAATACGTTTTAAAATAATTTAGGCTTATTTGCATCTACTTTTCTTCCAGAAAGATTCAATATTTCAATCCATTACATATAAATTATTTATTTCAAACTGCAAGGATTTAAAAATTACAATAAACTCTAAATTAAACAAAAAGCAATTGCAAGTTGTTGTTTTTTAGGTTAAATTCTTTTATTAATATGATATTCTGTAGTAAACAAATAATAAAGACATTTATTAGCATTATAGGCACAAAATTTTATAATGTAATTAATTTTACTGACGTTTTTTGTGTACTACATATATATATATATATATATATATATATATATATATATATATATATATATATATATATATATAAACTCAGATATTCCTTGGAATTTTACTGTTTTGTACCCTATGGGTATTTTGCCTTGTTTTTTTATTAATTAATATTTTAATTATACTTTATTGATAACATTTTGTTGCTAATAATACTTAAACCATATATATGCAAGCAAAAATTATTTCTGCATTCAATATTTGGTACTGTATCATTGTTTTGGTGTTTAATAATTTCAATCAACAATCTTGTTTTTCATATTTAATATTCCATATTTAAAATAATTCTGTAATCTCAGTTCTATAAATCAAAAATTGAACAACAAAATAATGCACTAATTTTAGAAGAAAAAACTTCACACTACATAATTAATAATAATATATTATGTTATTTTGTTAAACTTTTTCATTTTTATTTCTTTGCTTACATGAGGAAATTAATTTACTTTTTAATATTCAGTGCACTAAATTATTTTAATGATGATTTAATACTTTACTTCAATTTTTTATTAAAGAAAAATCCACTACAAATTAATTTATTTTTTAAACAATAATTCTTGAAAAAACTAATATATATCACTAAACACTTGATTGCATCATTAAAATAATTTATTACATGGACAATTTAATTACATTCTGTGATTTGAAACAAATTTTCAAATTTTGTTGTTATGTGACTTTGAAAATTTGGACGAAGAGTCACAAAAAGTCAAATGCTTCTGTTTTTCTTCATTGTGTTTTTCTTAATTATGTAACTAAAATTATTTCATACATACTTCTTGTGTGGATTTTCTGCTATTTAATGTTTACGCTTGTAATGCAGGTGTGAATCCAGGAGGAAAGGGGAATATTATGGAATATATGTAAGGTTATAAGATAAATTTCAATATATATATATATAATGGAGTATATACCGACCTCAAAATTTTTTATTGCAGAAATGAATAGAGGGTACAAAAATATGCTGCTCTGAATTTTGTCAGATTTTTCTGAGACTGCATGGGAACTATTTTTAAAAAATTATTGAAAATCCATTTTGATGACGTCACGAGGCGCCTCTCCTTAAGAAAAGGATAGGACATTAACTCCCGTGACGTCATAAAACGGACTTTCAATAATTTTTTAAAAAAACCTCCCGGTCTCAGAAAAATATGGAAAAATTCAGAGTAGCATATTTTTGCACCCTCTATCCATTTCTGCAAAAAAAATTTTGAGGTCGGTACTCCATTATATTGTTGTTACTGAATTTTGAAAAGAAGGCCTTATTAAGCAGGTATTACACCATACAATTTTTTTAATTATTGCATATAATTTTTCCTTACAAGATCACTTGAACTCCATTTGTTTGTATGGAGATGAAATTTTCTTGCAAGGAAAAATTGTATGCAAAATTGTGTGGTGTAATACAGGCTTTATACTGTTACACATCAAATCAATTTTAAAAAAGGGAGTTGGTGTCTGTATCTCCATCCCTAAACCCCTGCCTGCGTGATAGCTAGGAATACTGAATAAATACTGTTTGCTGCTGATTATATTAGTTGATTTTTCTGTGTCATATATGAGACAAACCATGATTAAATGTTGATATATAATATACTACATAATTATAATTATATGTATAGCACAATTTCCACATATGAAAAGTGTTTATAATATACTGCATGGCAGTCATGTATTTTTTGTTTTTGTTGGGGATATTCATTTATATATTCACCATCAATGATCGTCGATACCCTTAATTAATTAATTTGCCTATAACAAACTGCGTCTATATGTAATTGATTGCATGAGGAGGTTATAAAGTATTACAAACAAAACAAAACCTAAATTAAATGTGACTGCAATTAAGTATATTAACTGGTATAATTGTAATGAATGTTTATTTTCTTTAATTTAATTGTTTTATGTTCTTTTTCTATATTTGTACTGCACTGGGTTTTTAATTCCTTCATATTTCACTTCAATAAAATGCTACATTTGTGATAAATGTATGTTGATATGTGAATAAAACTTTTTATAATGGAAATAATGTATAATTATATTTTATTTTCTAAATAAATTAATTAGATCATATTATAGACGTGAGCAGTAATAAAAAACTAATTTTTAATTTTTGAGGATATATGTGATGCATTTTTATTGGTTAATTTTTTTTAAATTTAATTTATAATGTGTTATTTTGATTATATTGCTTCAAATAAATTATATGTTACATATTAATTTTATATAAATTCTCAATAAAAGATTCTGAATTAAATGATAAAAAAGGTTAATTTTAATTTTATTAATTAGTTTTCAATTTTCAACAATATTTCTATTAATTTTATAGTAATTAATTTTACCAGCAACATTATTTTTTCAATTTTGATTCAAACAAAAAAGTAAAAAAAAAAAGAAAAAAAAAATAATCCCTAAAAATAATAAATAAAAAGTACATTCACTTTTTTAAAATTTTTACCGGGTAATTTCCAGTTTTTGTTTTTTAAACAGCTGTTTTTGCAATCAGCTGTCGGTCGCGAGAATGTGCTAAAAAAGTTGATAAAAATTGCAATTTTCTTGTTTACTTACGTAATTACAGTTAATTTATGATCTGTAATTAACTTATTTATTTATCAAGAACAATGAAGCGATATTCCAAGCCTCGTGCATTATTAGATACGCTGCATAAAGGTTTCGTATTGTCTTGCGTGGGCCTCACATTTTACGGTTTATTCTTACTTGGTTTACGTGCAGAGAGATACTTCACCGTTATTCGACCTCAGAGAGAACTTAAAGAAGCTGAATTGAAGAACGAGCTTTTATCAGAAGGCCGTGCTCCAATTGATCCTTCATTAATGAATGATAAAGCTCCAGAGTTAAAAATTTAATTTTGTGTAGAGTTTGTAGTGAAATAAACGTAGTGAAAAAATTATTATAAAAAATGTTAGCTTCAAAATTTCTTATGTCAAAAGTTTTTCAACGTTCTTTTAGTTTATCAAGTTCAAAATTATCAAATAAAGATATTATGAAATTAGGTACATTAAGTCATGTTGCTATTGCTACACCAAATTTGGATAAAACAGTTTCATTCTACAGGTAAGAATTTTATTTAAATTGTTAATGTGTCTTTAGAATTTGCTGGAATGAGCGATAAGATAATGAGCATCCTGATTGCATCATTTCATAATTTTCATATACATAAATCTCTTAATTACTTCCTGTTTCTTGTTTATGCATCTGGCTGTAAAGATTATATGCCCAGATAACAATTAAAACTACAATTAAAATAAATTTATTTACATAGTTCTTTAAAGCTGTATTGCATGTGTGTGCATGGCATATATGTATGATACGTACTGTATACTGTACTGTATGCATACTCTAGCTGTTACTGTATATTATATTGCAGTTATGCGGTATATTACTTTTTTTCAGTGGACACAATCCACAAATGAAGATATATTCAGTACACACCATAACCAGATGTCTCACTAACCACGGTTAGCGTCAGCGGGGGCCATCAGCCTATATGCATACCTTAATGATACTAACCATGGATAATGAGAAAATGAATTATCTTTCTGTATAATTCCTTTGTGAATTGTGCACAATATGTAAACTATAATGGACTTGGATTTTCCATAACACCATTTAGGTACTGGCGGCAACTTGTATAATTTACCAAACTGTACAATGTACCTTCTTTCCTTACAGTATACTCCTCGCCTTGAAAAATTTCTCTTTGTCTTCCAAACAATTCTTATACTCTAGGGGGCTAGCTAGTAGATTTAAGAAAAACTTAGGGGGAGGGGTGCATGCGTGATGCTAAGAACATTGACAAATTTAGTTTATAATAACACAATACAGTGACATACTGTAGTTAAAGTGATCAACTCTCACCAAAAGAAGGTATAACCTGAGAATTTGTCTGTCAAGGTCAGACCATAAAAAAAACTTGGCAACACTGTAGCGCCCTAGTATAATGCTAATTGGCAGGAGTGGGAGGTGACTACAGTCCCTGAGAGCATTGCCACATTGCTCATCTAGTTTCAAGAACGAGCATCGCAGCGGTTCAAAATATATGAAAACATTCATAAAAATAGTAAAAAAAAATTGCTTTTAAAATTTAAAAAAAAAATGTCGAGCCGTTTTTGTGTAATGTTGATTGAAAAATTTAACATTGAAAGGATACAAAATTCCCATTTGAATAATTAATTAAATAATTAATTAATTACTGTATAATTAAACCAATGATTAAAAATATCTGAAAAAAATCAGCAGTATTTGGACAATTGTTGTAAGTCTACCAAATTAATTTCAATAATATCTGTCGATACAAGGTTAAGCCTTAACTTTGTTACGTAGGGAAAAATTCACTCCCCCCCCCCCCATCCTTTTTCAGTACAGCAAGATATGAGAGTGATCTTATACACCCGAAGTCCTGTTTTTAATTTTTCTAATGTTGTGCTTATTTTTCTCTATACTGTGTATGTACAAGTCAATTCATATCTACTGTATTTACAACAATTTAGGTTTCTATATTTCAAACTACATATTATGTAGTAGTGTATGTATTATGTTTACATTTACTCAGAGAATTCTTATCAGAAAACATTAACTTGTCACAAAGATAAAATGTGATAAACAAATGTACGAGAGATTTGTTCAAAATGACGGACCAAGGGTGCAAATACTGAGTGTTGACACAACAGCTATTTTAGTAGGAAGGACATCAAAGTCTGTTTTCTTCTTTTTAAAATTTTAAATTGAATGAATTGAATTTATTGATGTATTGACTTCGATTCATTAAAATTTTAAATACAATATTAATATGGTCATTATCATAAAATATACTTGTCATTACTGTATAGTGTATACAGTATAATATGTATTTGAATAGACTCAATGGACCATAAAAAGTTACTTTATTTTAAATTTCTTTATTCTTTATGTACTGTAGAAAAGATTTTTAACTTATTTTTTAATGTGATAATTTTCTAAAATTAAACAATACACCACTTTGCCTACACTTTTAACTACAATTTTTTATAAAAAAACTTTCATTGCCGTGCTCCTGTACTGTTAATACTTTGTTATTGTTAACAATTGATTGTGTGTACAGGGACGTGCTGGGAGCGAAGGTTGGAGACACCACACTCTTTTCGGTGCACGGCGTTAAGGCAGCCTACGTGGAGCTTGGAAACACGCAGTTTGAACTGATGGAGCCTGTCGGAGAAGCAAGCCCAGTCGCTGTGAGTAGTGACAGATTTTGTTGTAAAGACTTCTCCATGGTTGTAAAAAAAAAAAAAAAAAAAAATGTAAAGGTCTCTCTGCCTCTTTACTTTCTTTCTTTCTCGTTTTTTTTTTTTTTTTACTTAATACAGCTACGTAGTATGTAAACGAATATAGATTAAAAATGTCCTTTCTTATTAAACTCTCATTGTTAACCATAGGAATATGTTGTACCTGACTTTGCCCACCAGAGCACAGAGCATAATGGCATTTGTTGGTTTTACCCCTAGTTGCCCACAGTAATTTTATAATTTAGTCATTATTTAAGGTAACTTGTAACTTGTATACTTGTAACTTGTTATCTTTACTCAATGATTATTTGTTTACAAACAATAATCAACTGTGGTTGATTTATTTCAGGTACTTTATCTCATAAACTAAATTGCAGAATTAAAATTATTATATTGTATTCAGGTATTCAATATACTTTAACTGCAGTAGATTCTAAATTTTGCTACTTTTATTTTATTTTTTTTTTTTTTTTGTTCAATAGTTTAGGAATCAATCAAAGTTTGTTTTCTCTTTCAAGCTCAATGCAAAAATATCCTAGATAAAACTAGAAGTATTTTATTTAACAATTTCAAGGTCACGACTTTGCCCATAGCAGTTGACCTTGCCTAGTGATTGAAGGTTGTATCTATGAGTCAATAGAGATCTGTGCTTCCTAGCTCTGCCAGGTACTTCCTGGATTCAATAAATACACCTTTCTCCGATTCGGTCAATTTGTCCTTTGTTGCTGTTATATTTTGTTAAAAAAGTGAAGGGGAAAAGGTTTTTTATTATTATTATTATTATTATAATTTTTTTTTTTTTTTAGAAAATATTATTAAATTTAAATTTTGGCATTGAAGTTCATTCACTTTTGCTGTAATTTTGTAAAGATATGAAACTTCAACATACTAAACAAGTTGGCAAGGCCATTCATAAGTACTCACTTGCTAGAGCTGCAGCTCCAAATAGACAAAGAGAAGCATAATTGCATTTTGGGGGATTTATAAGAAGGGCACTCAGTCTATCAATATAAAAATAGTTTTGATTTACGATGCCTATAGAAACGCAGCATGAGTAAATTTCGTGGTATCCAGAGGTGTACATTCAGTTTCTAAGTCCATCTTTATGTCCCCAGCGTTTCCTGAAGCGGAACCCTCTAGGCGGTATGCACCACGTTTGTATACGAGTCTCCTGCATCACAGCCGCCACCAAGCGTGCCAAGGAGTTTGGACTGAGGCTACTGGAGGACCGACCTCCCTTCGGACCTCACGGTCAGCCAGTCATCTTTCTTCATCCCTCGGACTGTGGTGGAGTCCTCTTTGAACTTGAAGAGTGCGCAGACATGCAGAGATAAGCACAGACTTGTTTGATCATGTGTATGTTGGTGTGATTTAAATCCATTTTTAACCATATTTTCAGTTTAAAAAATGAACATGAACAACCTGCATGAGATTTTTTATTGCCTATTTGGATAAAGGATATTGAATTTTATTATTGTTGATTTTTTTTGCATAAGTTTTTGAACCAACACCTTTAAAATCATGCTGTAAAATATAGTGATGCCATAGTCATGTAAATATTTAACATGCAAACATAGGGAAAGAAGTTACGGTTAAAAAAAAATGAAAAAAATTTGAGGTTCTGTCCTAGTTTGCAATGAAAATTTTCTAGCAGGTTTCCCATTTTTTATTAGATAAAAATGTCCCGGTCTTTAATTGACTGTCATTATTTAATGTATTTTCCATAGTGTTAGAATCTTCTTCGCTTGATGTGTTCCACCAATGAGAGAGCTCGTTACAAACTGTTTACCAATGACTGGAGATGTTACAAACACAGCAAAAAATATATTAAATTTGATAACATTTCTAAAATACTACAGTTTTTACTTTTTCTGATGATGTCATACAACATTGTTATGCTATATTGGGGGTAATACAAATAACTGTCTTTTACATATTTATTTACTGAAAACTCTGCTTTAATGATATTTTTGTTCTCCAAAAAAACATGGAAAACAGATAGAAAAAAAAGTGTTGTAAAACAGGTTAAAAATGGAATTATATCACCGTAATTCATGATTAAACCATTCAAGACAGGAAAAGGGGTGTCTTCATAAATTAATGTGTGGTTATACCAATTAATCATTTGTTTTCAACTCCTAATAAAATTAATAACCATAATTATACCTGAAAATACCAATTAAACTCAAAATAAAACTTTTTTTTCTATTTTAAGATTACAAACATAACAGCTTCTAAAACAAATGTTGATAAGAATTGTTTACTTATATTGTATGTTTTTTTCTATTGTACAGTTATTCATAATTAATATACATACAGTATGGAGGCTGCAAGTGTTCCCCTAAAGGAAAGTTAAGCCACCATCTTGAATTTTTTTAATTTTTTATCAGTAAATACAGAAGTTATTAATTTGAAAATATATATTGAAAATTATTACAAACCCTACATGCATTCTGAAATGGACAATCTGCTTACAGTTTTTATCCAGTTTGTTAAATTACTGCATGTTCTCAAATTTTTAAAATTTATTTTCTAACCCTCTAACCTCTAACACCCTAAAAATACAGCAAAACATTTGGATGTCATAGTCATGCAAATATTTAATATGCAAATGAAGGGGAGGTGTGTTACTATGATGTCACAGCGTATTTAAGTGTGTTAAGAGGGTTTAAAAAACTCTAACAACGCATAACTAAAGTTTCTCTGTCCATAAAAGCAATACAAATTGTATGCAGGTTGTCAGTTAAATGCAAGCACAAGGTGTTTTTGTTCTTAATTTCTAATTATTGTGATTTTAAATTGGTAGCATGAAAGCTATAGCTATACTTGATGATACATCTTACCTCTAAATATTGATTTGATAAAAAAATATTAACAAATTTATTTGTCAAAGACAAAATAAGATGTCAAGCTCTTATGATGCGTTTTTAGCAAATTGTTTCCAATTGGTGGCAATTTAACCCACTTAAGGTAGAGATAATGCCGGTCAGCTGTTTGACGTAGGTCTCTTTTTGATTAATTTATAAACCTTAGCAAATTCACAAAAATTCTGAAATTTTTTTGAGAGGCAGATATTAGTCCCTAAAAGCCATAGAAAAAGTTTCAAAACAATTTAACGAGCCAATTTTTTTAAATTAATTTTTTAATTTGTCTCTCCATGGGAAAGCCCTATGCTAAAATTTTTTTAAAAAAAAAAACAATTAAAAAAAATCGGCTCGTTAAATCGTTTTGAAATTTTTTCTATGGCTTTTAGGCACTAATATCTGCCTCTCAAAAAAATTTCAGAATTTTTGTGAATCTGCTAAGTTTTACATGTTAATCAAAGGGACCTATGTCGAACAGCTGACTGGCGTTATCTCTACATTAAATAAAGTATGAGTGCAAAGACTGTTAGAGGCTTATAGAGTCAGAAAATTAACCAAATGTTTCAGAGGTTCCATGTTTCTCAACATACGGTTGCCCATATGTTCTGCCAGTCTTTTGTCCGAGTGCTATGCTATGGGGAAGTGTGAAATGCATTTTGCTATAAACTTGTCATAAGCCCTAGATATCTTGTATTTTTTGATTGACTTAAATTTATTGTATGTTAAATTTGAAAATGTCCCTAATTCGGTATAATTTTTATAATTTAGAATATATAATTATATTTAAAAAAAAAGCAATTTGGTATTAAATTTATTTTACTTTTTAATATTATTTTCTTTATAATTAGGCCATTATTTTATAATTATACATTATGCATTTAAATAAATAAAATACACAGTACATGAAAATTTAATTGTGCTTTTAAAACTGTTTTTTTTTTTTTTTTTTTTTTTTTACAAGGATACACCCCTAAGAGTTTAGAGCTCGCGGCTGGGTACTGGGTAGGGAACGGATAGTGGCCACGGCCTGCATGCTTACGCGTCCCAGCATTCGCTGAGGTGAGACTGAGGAAACCGTGGAAAACCTCAGTCAGGACGGACACCTCTACTTTTTCTCAATGGACCAAAGCGATGTCCAAAGCCTGGTGAATTTTTTTGCACTGTTTACTTTGTAAATATTTATAATTTTGAAAGTTTAATCAAGGAAATAAAATTATTAAATGTAATGTGAATATAAAATATATTGACATGTTTTTTTATTTCACTTTAAGAGTCAAGAAAACCCCTAAAAAACACATTTAATAATCTATACATCACTTACTGCGGTGTTTGCTGGCTTTGTTGTTGTTTACATTCAGCTGTGTAGGCATAGAGGGAATCACTTGATTTATTCATCATATATTTCTCATTTTTAAATATATATGATTACATTATATATACATAAATTATGAATAAATTATTCAAATCAAATTTGATTTAATGAAGTAAATATTATAGAAATTATAAATAATAATTTTAAAATAATAAATAAAATTAGTAAATGAATTCCACAGCTGCATTTGAACATATATATATTGTTGAATTCATGTACCAGGGCCTGCATATATGAATTCTAGTTTGTTGTATGCACAGTATAGAGAAGATAGTAGAGAAAGTCGTATGTTAGAATCGAAGTCGAAAACTGCTCGCGTCAACGGCATGTTTGTCCGCCGCAATGTTAAAATCATAGGAAAGGGGCACGACCAAATGGGGCATCCTGCAATGTTATGGTATAGGAGAATCAACTATAATCTGCTCTAACTCGGAAATTATTAAAGCTAGCACAGTGGAACTTTCACTAAAATATTAGAAAAAAAATCTAGTATTTTTTACAAAAAAAAAGTAAGCTCTTAACCCAATATTCAAAAAGTGTCAAAAATTGACTTCAGCTCCCCCGTAGCGCAGGTATGGGAGTTTGGCTACTATCTTTCCTGTACTGTGGTTGTATGTTTATCAAATCAAACTATACATTTTACTTTGTCTAGAAAAAAAAAGGTCCCTTCTTTTTCAATGTTTAAATTTTTATTTAAATTCCCGCGCATTTGTCAGTTCGTGAAATTTCGTTCTTCACATGAGTCCATGAACAGAACCCCGTAGAAGCATTTGCCACGTGTGGATGCTGTTGCCGACAAAATCGGCTTATTTGGGGGATTAATTAACAAAATTTGCCATGGTAAGCATATAAACGTAACAATGAAGTATTGAAGTTAGCTAAGATTCATTATTGAAGTGATATGCGTTGTATTTTCATTAAAAATCGATAAAATGAAATGACCTGTTTAGCCCGCCATGAACACGCGGCTAGGAGCCTGCATGACATTTTTCCAATGTTTCTTTTGGTTCTAATTTTCATGAAATGTTTATTACTTAAACATTTAGGCATGTATAGTTACTGTATGAGGTCATTGTCACGTATTAAACGTATTACAAGTCTAATTCTGTCCTAACTTCGTTTTTCTGATCATGGATTCAATCCACATGAACCAAAGCACGATACGAAAATGTCATATCCTAGATCAACATTTTAGCCAATTTACTAAAAAATCCAGTACCACGTCTCTTGTTGAACTCTCCATCTAAATTATTTCAATTGAATTGTTTCATTTAAGGTGTTTTTAACGTTGAATAACAAAAAAGTACATGCATCAACTTGCCATCATCCATTTTGAAGGCATGTGCCAACATGTTGGCATATGAATTAACTGTAACTTGTCAGAAGCATGCAAAACCATGATGCCTGCATTGATTAATTTCTTTGGGAGGCAAGGAATTCAGTTTTATATTCATGTGGTTTAGAAAGTGTTCCATATTGTAGCATTATATTGCCAGCGATTTTTACTGCCAGAAACAAGAGCAAGCATGTCTATAACATTTACCTATATAATTTTAAAGAGTTTTCTTCACTGCACTTTAATGTCCACATATAAGTACGTTTTTACTTATGTGTTCTAAAACCTGTGCTATAATAAACTTTTAATTGTGTTAATCTATGTAATTTTAAAAGTTACATGCAAACATTCTTACTGACATTTATTTATCGACTTGTTTCATATTACAGTGTTTTAAGCCTTGGTTTATGTTTTGTCTCACGGAGTATTGTTATTGTCTAATTTGTCAAAGTCAAATTGTCGAAATTTACGATGTTCATACAGAACCAGCAATTTATATATATATTTTTTTTACCAAGTTGAATTTGGCAAATTTACCGCTAGCATATATCCCTCATATGCACAAGATTAAGGTGGTTAAACCATTTTACAATTTTTACCCCTGAAAGCACCACATTTGAAAAAGAATGCACCAAATAGAGTAAAATCTTGCAGCGAAATTGCACAACTTATACTTTTCATAGAACTAACAGTGGCTTTTTTTGTTTTACAGACGTCGGCGCTAGCTAGGCCGTTGATAACGGTCTACTCTGATAAGAATGAGAAGACAGGAACATCCGTAGGTCTGCCTGCCTTGTTCAAGGCACCAATTAGGCCCGATGTGGTCAACTTCGTGCACCAGAACATGGCCAAGAACAGGAGACAGCCTTACGCAGTCAACAAGGATGCTGGTGAGTTGGCGGAGGCCCAGTGAACAGAAACAGCTGTTGTGGAGGTATAGATGTTAGTGGTTTTTAAGACGTGTGGAGCCTTTAACATCATCTTTCCAGTGCCGCTCCTGAACCCCTTCTACTTAAATCAAATAATCTCAATTTTTTTTTCTTTTTTTAACGGAAGGAATTAAGTATTTTTTAAAACGTAATCGTTCGAGTTTGAGAAAATGTGGGGTGGTTTTCTCATAACAGTTCCATTTCTGATTTCCATCCATGAGGCTCCATATTAAACTTTGACCCCAATAAATCACAAAAATTGTCTGGCAGATTCATTTAAAAAATTTACACCTATGTACATTCATTGAAATTGAGGAAAGTTCAGAGATCTCTTTTATTTTTGGTAAAAAAACTTCTCTCATCGCATTGCCAAGCAATGGGTCAAAGTTTTACTAATAATGCTGAACACCTTTAAAAGTAGCTGATCTAGAATATTTTCTTCTGGTTTTCATTTAAAATTTTAGATCACAAATTTTCATTTTTAAATCTCATCCTTATTAATTAAATGCACTTTAATGTCCACATATAAGTACGTTTTTACCTATGTGTTCTAAAACCTGTGCTATAACAAACTTGTATTGGTGTTAATCTATGTAATTTCGAGTTACATGTAAGCATTTTTACTGACATTAGCTTATTTACAGTCATAAAATTTGTTACTCTAGCAACTGTTATTGAAAAGTATCCTATATTTTTCTTGAAAAGTCCTTATTACATGGTGCAATTTTGCATATGATTTTCCTTTGAACAAAATTTCATCTCCTTACAAATAAATGGATTTGAAGTTTTCTTGTAAGGTAAAATTGTATGCAATAATTAGACAAATTGCATCTTACAGTAATGTCTTTACTATTTTCCTTTTCTATTAAATGTGTTATAAATCCTGTTTTAAATTCTCATTAAATATTTTGTCCCCCTGTATCATATTAACCATTTCTTTTGATGTCTTCAGGTCACCAGACCAGTGCCGAGTCTTGGGGTACCGGTCGTGCCGTGGCTCGTATTCCTCGTGTCCGCGGTGGTGGTACTCACCGCTCTGGCCAGGGAGCATTCGGCAACATGTGTCGTGGCGGTCGTATGTTCGCGCCCACCAAGACCTGGCGCCGCTGGCATCGCAAGATCAACGTGAACCAGAAGCGCTATGCCGTCGTGTCTGCCATCGCAGCTTCCGGAGTGCCAGCGCTCGTCATGTCCAAGGGTCAGTGCACTCATTTCTATGTCAAAATACACCTCTGGATAGCTTGAACTCGACACCTCATCTATTTTTGAGCGTTTTCACGCAGCCGTAGGAACTGTGGTGAACTACAACGATTTTATGGATGTCTACTGGGTGTTCTTCTTTCCTCCCCCAAAATTTCAAATCTTAGTCTCTTGAAAAGTTGCAGTTCCATCTGTCCCGAGGTGTATTGATGAAGTTCAGCGTATTAATTAAAGGATAATTTAGATCTGAAAGCAATCTACTAGCTCAGTTGTTTTATTAGTATCAATATAGTTACAATATCTCCTATGCCAAATTGGAATGATGATTAATTTTTCATAACTTGGTCTGTGTTTCTGACGTTTACTGACTGGAATTATGATCTGACAGCTTGGCAATTAGAGATTTTTTTTATTATTGCATTATTAAAAAATAGCTGTAAAGTAACTTAGCTCTTGGCTTCTTTGCAGTTTTAGCTTTTGCTTTCCTCTGCAAATCTCCTTTGGTTGGATTGCAAATATTAAAACGTCTTTAAAGCGGGCAACTTACCAACTTTATAACTTAACTAGAAGCACACCATATTCAAGCAATATTAGTGATGTTTTAAACTTGCTAGCTAAAAAGTTTTTTTTTTTTTTTTTTCTCTTCTAAAATATTTTCGTTGTATTGGGGAGGAGTTGAAGAAAGGATTTTCAACACTGAGTAATTTTGTCAGCACATTGCCTTTGTTACCTTTTTGGGAACGGTGGAAACTTCAGATAATATGGTCTGTATGTTGAGTGCCATGCTAACGGTACTTTCGTTTCCAGGCCACATGGTCCAGGAGGTTCCGGAGCTGCCCCTGGTTGTGTCCGACAAGATCCAGTCTTACAACAAGACCAAGCAGGCAGTCATCTTCCTGCGCAGAATCAAGGCCTGGACTGATGTGCAGAAGGTGAGGCCACGTTTGAAAATGTAAATGTTGGGAACTTATAGATTGAAATATAAAAATAATAATAAATAATAATAATTTATATAAGCTTTCATGTTTGTATTATGGCTCTCTGATAGGCTAAAACTGGCTTTGTACCTTATTCTTCTTCTAGCAAACAGGCAGGCTCTAGTTTGACCCTAGTTTTGCTGAAGTCTGTGCTACATTTGGGTGCTTCGAAAGTCGTGCCAAAACAATAGCTTACATTTCAACCTTACATATTTATCTTTGCAATATGTAGGTCGTTTTGGTTAAGGGGGGGGGGATAGAGACTCACTATTAGGGAAACGCTTTTTGGTATACCAACAGAAGTCTATTTTAAGTCGATAATATATTTGTTGTTTGTTAATTTTCACCTCCTGAATGTTCACAATGATGTACTGTACATTTTCTTGTTCCATGTACTGGAAATTTATTGTAATTTAACATTTTGTGAGCCTTTTCTTCTACCTGAAACTAGTCTATAGTAAATAAAAATAAAAAAAAAAAATCAAAATCGTATCTTAAACACAAAATGATACGATAGGCTCCGCATTATAATTATTATTATTATTTTTCCCCATGTTTATTGTGGGTACTATGTTATGCCAATTTTGAATGATGATTAATTTTTCATAACTTGGTCTGTGTTTCTGACGTTTACTGATTGTAATTATGATCTGACATCTTGGCAAGCCACTGACAAAAGTTGGCTACAATGTTGAAACATGTTATGTGACGACTAACTTCTGGCTTCTCGTCAACAGGTGTACAAGTCACGTCGTTTCCGTGCCGGTAAGGGTAAGATGCGAAACCGTCGTCGCATCCAGCGTAAGGGACCTCTCATCATCTATGGAGAGGACCAGGTGAGAATGACAACGTGTTGGATGTGAAAGCCTCGCGACAAGCAAAATTTAACCTTAGCTCGTTTTTTTTTTTTTTTTTTTGTGGGGGGGTGGGATGACTAGCCTAGATAAAATTTTCTTCTTACTCTTCACCAACTTGTAAATCTGTATCTACTTGTCTCTTTAAAGTGCAGGAAATCTTACAGGGGTAAAGCTTTTGGTTTTCTAAAATGTATCTCTTAGGAAAGCATAAACTTTACCCCTACCTCATTAATTGCTGGCACTGCAGTTCCAAGAGACAAAAAGATTAAGCAATTTTGAACACCCAGTAGCCATTCCAAAAAGTTCAACAACAAATAGGGGTTAACGTTCATGGCATCAAAAGCCACACACCTCCGGAAAGCTAAAATGTAAGCTGCAAATACCAAAAAAGAAAATGCAAAACTATTATTTTTCAATTCTAATTTTCAAAGTGATTTGAAAATAACTTGGAATGCTTGCCATTCTCCCTTATTGTTTTAAAGACCCCCCCCCCTCCCCTTTTATTTCTACCTTTTTTATAAACTGCAACTCTTCCAACTTAAAAGTCACTGTAGTTTCTAAATAAAAAATATTCCAATCTGCAGCAGACGGAGCTCTTGTAACTAACAACAATAAAACTAAAATACAGGTCGACCATGCAACAACGGCAATGAGCTGTTTTCAGTCATAATTTTTATTTCACCACACAAGTCCGCAATGATGAATGCTATGCCTACCCCGATCGATATGAGCGACAAAACCTCTCCACCTGAGCGGACTTTTTAATTAAGTCAAATCAGCTCCACATGCCAACAACCCTGGAGAAGGAAGTCAGGATGTTATCTTCCTTGTGCCAGCTAGTTGTTGGTTATGAGGATCTGGATTGAATTATCAATTATGTTTTCAAAATGTAATCAAACAGTCTCTTATGATGAATTTACATTTTTGTCACCCTCCGATCGATATGAGGACATTTTTACATTCTGAACAGACTGTTGATTATAAACTACCACTAACATTTGATTTGTAACGTGCTTAGTCATTGGTAGAACAAAGAGCCTTATTGGCCGAACCAGAGCTAAAGTTTTTGCAAGACAAACATGATGAACACCAAGTGGAATATTTTAGCTAATGTAGGTATATTAATTGAAATGAAATCAAAAATTATTTATTTCAAAGTATAAGTTGTGTGAAGATCAAGAATAGAACTAATGCTGTAATGTATTGTTCAATTTAGCTTTCTGTCCATGGGGATTTATGCATCTCAATTTTTACAAAACTGGTCAGACAGGTCCTATATTAATAAAAATATGTCACCCATTGTTTGTGAATTTGTAATCCCCAGTCTAAGTTATTAAGGGGGGTCAGTTTTGAGAGCAACTGAGATTCATACTTATTGCTTAAACTTTAAACTCGTCTCTAACTCCACCGTTTGTTTTGTCAGGGCCTGAAGCTTGCATTCCGTAACATCCCGGGAGTAGACTGCTGCAGCGTTGCTAAGTTGAACCTTCTGAAGCTGGCACCAGGAGGCCACGTCGGTCGTTTCGTCATCTGGACCGAGAGTGCGTTCCGTCAGTTGGACCAGATCTACGGCACGTGGCGCAAGAAGTCCCAGGAGAAGAAGGACTACAACCTGCCCATGCCCAAGATGGCAAACACCGACCTCGCCAGGCTGCTCAAGGCCGAGGAGATCCGCAAGGTCCTCAAGACTCCCAAGTGAGTGCACAGTCTAGGATAAAGTTCTCTTTTACATCTTGACATTCTTATAAGTTATAAGGAAAAGTAAACCATTGCAATTGAATCTATTGATCAAAAGAAAGAGGTAGAAAGAAAAAAAAAAAAAAAAAAAAAACAAGCCTGTAGCGATGAGAGTCTTGATGGCACAAATTACACAAATTATGAGCTGTAAATCGGTAAAGCAGAAAGCTCATTGTTGCACAAGATCGCTGTAGGCAGCTTAGTTCATTATTCTGGATGATGGACAATTTGCTTCATTTTTTACAAATATAGTTATGTATTTTTATCTATCGAACAATTTGTAAAGTTGCATGATAGAAATCTATAAAGAAAAAAGTTTTGTCCTTTTATAAAAAAATATTTCCTTTGTAACTATGTAGTGACAGATTAATGAGAAGTCTGTAATGATGATTCAGATTTGGTCCGTGTTTCTGAAAAGTGATTGTACCTCAAATCCCTGAGCAGACTTATTAAATTTATTTTTCAACACCAAAACTTGACATAAAGTCGTAAATTTCAAAGATGATTCTATAGTGTCTTATGTTTATAGGTTAAGGAAGGAGACAGAAAATTGATATTTTTGTCCTTATTTATGTTTTCAAACAATAAATTTCCATAATATTTTTATCATACTCTATGCAATGAAAATCAGAACATCTCTGATACATTTTTGAGGACCTTCATGTGAGACAGCACCTAACCATTTGTCCACGTCGTGTTGACAGCAAGCGTCCTGAGCGTGCAGTCAAGAAGCTTAACCCTCTGCGCAACACGCTGTCCATGCTGCGACTAAACCCGTACGCTGCGGTACTCAAGAGGAACGCAATCCTCACCATCCAGAAGAGAAACCGCGACCGCGCTGCCTTCCTTGCCAAGAAGAGGGGGGTGAGTGTCCTTTTATGTTATATCCTGCTAGGCTCTTTAGAGTGGGAATGTCTTGCAATATCAAGAATAGTGGGGACAAGTATCTTAAGAATCATAGAGCTGAAGAAAAAAGTTATGGATATAATTAATTAGAGGGATGCTGCAAGCACTGGTTTTAAAACTACCCTAATATTGAAGAAAATTAAAGGTCCACAAGTATCTTGTTAAAGTAGGATGTCTAAAGGTAGGGCATTGGAAATAGCAAGAAGTCTGTTATGATGATTCAGATTTGGTCCGTGTTTCTGAAAAATGATTGTACCTCAAATCCCTGAGCAGACTTTTTTTATGTTTTTACTATTTTGGATTTATCAATGTAGACGATAGTAGCATTTTTTAAATATTATTATTGTATACTTAGATATCAGTCATGAACTGACAATGCTCTTGAATTTTTTTTAACACTGTAACACCCTTAGAATGGTGTTGCTAAACTCTTATTTCTTCATAATCATTCAAGTATTTAACACGGAAGCATAGGGGAAAACGTTACATTAAGGGTAAGGTAACATGCTCAATGTTTAAAAAAAAATCCCACAAACACCAATTTAGAAAAAATAATAATAAAATGTTCTCCTCTACATCCCCTATCAGTAGCTAAAATATCAGGTATACAAATTCGATCTAGTTTTTAAGTTATGAATTTTTTAAGTTGAATAATTTAACATGGAAGTAATGATTGGGCGTGTTACCTTCCCCTTAATATGATGTTACGGCATCTTTCCCCTTGATTTTTAGGGTTAAGAAAAATCTTTAAAAAAAATGACAATTCATAATATCTCGTATCCGATTATGCAATATAAAAAAGCCATGCAGGTTGTCCGTAATTCTAAACTCCCCTTACTTATCCATCAACCGTTTGCACTGCTATCACTAACCGTGTGCCTCCGTTTCCCCCAGGTCCCGGTTGAGCAGTCTCGCCGTGAGGAACGCTACACCAAGATGATGGTGAAGCGACAGGTGCAAGTGCGGAAAGCACGTGCAGCCAAGCCCAAGGTCAAGAAGGTGAAGAAGGCCAAAGCCCCAGCGGCAGCAGCCCCCGTAAAGAAGGCAACCCCAGCACCCAAGAAGGCAGCACCCGCGGCTGTCCCAGCGAAGAAGTAAATGTCTATAAACTTTATTTGTAACGCAAATAAAGATGAAAATATTATGTCGAGTGTTTTTTTTTTTTTTATATGTTATTTTCCAAGTGTATTTACAGGAATAAAATTTTAATTGAGTATATTTTTATTCATTTTTATATTTTTTTAGATATTAAGAGAGGATAGATATTATAATATATAGAATATAGTAAAACTCATTACTGTGCAACTTGTTAGGTAAAACTCAATTTTGAGTAAAGGATATCACAGTCCTGTCAAAAATAATAAGCATTGCGGATATTGGAAAGTCTCTATAAGAGGTAAACCTCTAATTTCCTGGGTCCCTTGAAAGGTAAGATAACAAGAATCAGCTAATTGACAGTCCTATTTGATTAACATGTTGACCTTAGCAACCTCGTAAAAATACTGATTTTTTTTTTCCCAGAGACAGTCCTTAGCACAAAGAAGTTACAGGAAAAATTTCAAAACAATCGGATGAGTATTTTTTTTAGTGTAACTCTCCATGGGAGAGCCCTATACTGAAAACTTAAGGGTAAGGTAACGCCACCAATGTTAAAAAAAATCCCTCTCACAAAAATTATGAAAAAAATTTAAAATGTTCTCCTCTATACCCCCTATCAGTACCTAAAATATCAGGTATATAAATACGATCTAGTTTTTGAGTTATAAATTTTTAAAGTTGACTACTTTAACATGGAGAAATGAAACTCCCATGTTAAATTGGTCAACTTTAAAAATTCATAACTCAAAAACTAGATCGAATTTGTATACCTGATATTTTAGCTACTGATAGGGGGTGTAGAAGAGAACATTTTAATTTTTTTTTCAGAATTTTTGTGAGAGGGATTTTTTTTAACATTGGTGGCGTTACCTTACCCTTAATTTAAAAAATTCGACTCTTCTGATTCTTTTAGCAACTTCTTGGTGCTAATAAGGATTGTCTCAAAAAGATTCGAAATCAGAATTTTTATGAAGTTAATTACTAAGGTTTAAATGGACAACATACATGAAAAAAATTTATTGCAGAAATGAATAGAGGGTACCAAATTTGCTACTCAGAATTTTTTCAGATTTTTTTGAGACCCGGAACTATTTTTAAATAATTATTGAAAGTCCTGTGATTTCAGTTGGCACCCCTGAGGCCTTAATAAAAAGGATAGACTGGGCGGCTGGGCGCCTATTGACGCCTCCAGGGGGCGTGGCCGCACATTAAATAATTATTTAAAATTAGTTCTGGGTCTCAAAAAAATCTGAAAGAATTCAGAGTAGCATAATTTGGTACCCTCTATTCATTTCTGCAATAAAAAATTTTCATACATGTATGTTGTCCATTTTAATCAGATTGGACTACGTCGATCAGCTAATTTGTGTTATCTTACTTACACCCTCATCGTAATAACAAGTTTTACTATATTATAGAGATATGTTAGCGTTATGTCTAATAACTAATATGTAGAGACTATATAGCATTTTGTAACAGTTCATGGCAATGTACTGAGCAATGGTACTATAGTGTTATCATGATAGGATCCCTTGTCCAAAAAATCCGCAGTGGTCAAGCGTTTGACCACTGCTTAGTGGTAGATTGGCCAGTGGTCATGGTCAGGGATTAAGTGGTCAATTCTAGTGGTCACCCTAGTGGTCACCCTAGTGGTCACCCTAGTGGTCACCCTAGTGGTCACCCTAGTGGTCACTCTAGTGGTCAATTCTAGTGGTCACTCTAGTGGTCAATTCTAGTGGTCACTCTAGTGGTCACTCTAGTGGTCAATTCTAGTGGTCACGCTCTAGTGGTAGCGCCGTGGTCTAGTGGTCAAAAAATCGTTAGTAGATGGTGATCACACGCCGTATATCACGAAGCAGTTAGCACTTTCTTCAGCCTCAGACAGTGGAAAAAATAGCTACAACATGTAATAAAATTATTATTTCACATTTCTACCTTGAATAAGTAAATTATTTCACTTAATTCAAGGTAAAAATGATACATATATTATACATGCGTGTGTACAAGAAAACGACAAAAAGGCATGCACTGAGAGAGAATTGTTCATTTTTATTATTATAACATTAATAAAATTACAATACAAAAGAAATATAATAATAATTATAATTAAAGCATGCAAGTTTTTGAAGAATAATTACCAACCAGCGAGATATATGTTCCGGCGATATTTTTGTCATGTCCCAAAGGAAGCCGACAATCATTGACTGTTAAAGGCTACCTGGAACAAATTATTCAACACAAAGTAACGAGAACTTAACAAAAGAACATTTCATAACACGTTTTATGTACTAAAAAGGTACTTATCTGACATAAAACAGCTTGATAATACGTTTTTCAGAGCTCGCACTTTGCTCGACCTCGTGTGCGACGCCATGATGTTTCTTTATCACGTGACGTTGCGCATGCGCTCTAGAGTGACCACTGAGCTCAGTGGTAAAAAATCTGACCACTAGATAATTAAGTGGTCAATTTTTTTTTTTTTTTTTTATTGACAACGGATATATTTATATGGTGCGGCCACGGCAGGCGCGAATCCAGGGGGGGGGGGTGCCCCTCCCCCCAAAATTTTGGATTTAACATGGGCAATATAGGCGTTTCCCCCACTTAAATTTTTTTAACATTTTCGGTAGCCTGGCCCCGGCCCCTCTTCCAAATTTTGCAGCCGCCCCCGCCCTGCCCCCGCCTCCCCCCCCCCTGCCCCAAATTTTTTTCTGGATCTGATGCGCCTGTTACGCGTTAGAGGTGATCGAGACTGAGGGAACCGTGGAAATCCTCAGTTGATCAGGACGGTCAGTGCAGTATGTATTATTTGCAAGCCATGAAACTCCGTACCCCAACAATTAATAAGTAATAAAAATATTACACACCTCTTATCACTAACACTCTGACCACTACCACTTGGTCTGACCACTACCACTAGATCTGACCACTACCACTTAGGTCCTACCACTTAGTCTAGTGGTCCTACCACTAAGGCTACCACTTAGTCTGACCACTACCACTTAGGTCCTACCACTTAGTCTAGTGGTCCTACCACTAAGGCTACCACTTGATGTGACCACTACCACTAGATCTGACCACTTAGTCTGACCACTACCACTAGATCTGACCACTACCACTTAGGTCCTACCACTTAGTCTGACCACTACCACTAGATCTGACCACTACCACTTAGGTCCTACCACTTAGTCTAGTGGTCCTACCACTAAGGCTACCACTTGATGTGACCACTACCACTAGATCTGACCACTACCACTTAGGTCCTACCACTTAATCTGACCACTACCACTAGATCTGACCACTACCACTTAGGTCCTACCACTTAGTCTAGTGGTCCTACCACTAAAGCTACCACTTGGTGTGACCACTACCACTTAGGTCCTACCACTTAGTCTAGTGGTCCTACCACTTAGTCTAGTGGTCCTACCACTAAGGCTACCACATGGTCTGACCACTACCACTAGGCTCTACCACTAGATTTAGTGGTCCTACCACTAAATTTAGTGGTCCTACCACTAAATCTAGTGGTCTGACCACTCATTTTAGGTGGTCAAATCATGACCACTACTCTAATTTTTGGACAAGGGATATTAGTGAATCATTTTTGTCGGCTGAAACTTTTAAGGTAGAAATAACACGGATCAGCTGGCCCAATGCTAAAAAAATCCCATTCATAAAATTTATGAAAAAAATTTAAATGTTCTCCTCTACATCCCCTATCAGTATAAGTAGGTAAATAAGATATCAGGTATACAAAAACGAGCTAGTTTTCGAGTTATTAATTTTTAAAGTTAACTATAATTTAACATGGAAGTTCCATTCCTCCATTTTAAATTAGATGAGGTGAACTTTAGAAATTAATTACTCGAAAACTAGCTCGTTTTTGCAGATGTTTTACCTACTTACTGCATGGTAGGGGATGTATAGGAGAACATTTTAAATTTTTTTCATAATTTTTATGAATGGGATTTTTTTAGCATTGGGCCAGCTGATCCGTGTTATCTCTACCTTAAGATACGTCTCTGGCTTGAATGTTTTGAGGAATTTACCGATTTCTTGTTGGGATTTTGTATGGTGAATTCAATTTAATATTTTATGATGGTCGAGAGTGAATCAACAATTTGACTTGGAGTAGAAAATGGTGTAACAATTCCACTCACATCTAAGAGATAGTTCATCAGAAGTCAGAAGCTACTATAAAATATGTATAAAATACATATAAAATATAAAGCTACTTTAATATGTACTATAAAATAGTAGAAAAATTAACTTTGGAGCTTGGAGCAAATTTCAATCCCGTCAGCCTAAGTTTTATGCAACTTTTTCTACATTACTGCAACACTGGTTGCATTCCCAAAAGAAAATAATTAATATATATATATATATATATACATTTCTGTATATTATATATTCTACAATGAATTATAATAATAATTAATAAAAAAAATGTTAAAAATGCAGCGCTCTATATATATATAATATATGTTCTATGTATTATATATTAATCAAACCTGAAAATTTGGAATTTTTTCCTGAATAATATATATATAACTAATAATATATGTGATGGAAATTTTAGGTTTCATTCATATATAAAAACCATGTTCATGATGGAAGAAAACGTCGGGTCTATATTATAATAGTATTTTTTGGTGGTGAAATATAGATGCATAATATCACTCGCGATTCGAATCTACTTTAATTCTAGTCTGTTATAATTAAAACTGAAAAATAATAAAAAATGAACCTCGATCGATCTATATATACTTATATATCATCACGCATGCATTAAATTTTATAATTATTATGTAATGTATTATTTAAATTATTTCATTTTTTGGACTTTTACCTTTTTGCCGGTGTATTAATTAATTAATACATTCAATGTAAATAATAAATATACCCTTTTAATTTGCATTGCATCATATATGCACGAAAAAGTCATTTTTACTAATAAAATATAGTTGCAGCATATTATATTATGCGTGATCGAAAGAATTTAAACGTTTTATCAGATATTTGTTGATTTGTGCATATTGGAATTTTCGGTATTGCATGTTTATTTTGTTCTAATATTGAAATTTAAGGGTAAGGTAACGCCACCAATGTTAAAAAAAATCCCTCACAAAAATTCTGAAAAAAATTTAAAATGTTCTCCTCTACACCCCGGCTATCAGTAGCTAAAATATCAGGTATACAAATACGATCTAGTTTTTGAGTTATGAATTTTTAAAGTTGACCAATTTAACATGGGATCGAGTTTCATTTCTCCATGTTAAAGTAGTCAACTTTAAAAATTTATAACTCAAAAACTAGATCGTTACTTGTATACCTGATATTTTAGGTACTGATAGGGGGTATAGAGGAGAGCATTTTAAATTTTTTTCAGAATTTTTATGAGAGGAATTTTTTTTAACATTAATTGGTGGCGTTACCTTACCCTTAATACAACTTTTTCTTAGTATTTTTTGCTATTTTTTTTTTGTTTTGTTTTTTAGTATATTTTTATTTGAGCTCTCTATTATAGCTGTGCTCTCTATTTCTGTATAACAAATATAACAAACTTCCAGATAATTTAAAATAAGAGATAGAAAATGTACCTGTTTTTTTTTATAAGAATTAAACAATAATTGGTTTATATACCCGATAAAAAATATTATTAAATAATATTCAATTTAACAAAAGAAAACAAAATAATAATAGTGTAATTAAATTATTTTTTGTAATATATATAATATATATATTGAACAAAATAAAATAAATAATAATATATATAATAATTGAATTATTTTGTAAATCATATATAATTATAATATTATGTATTTAATTTTGTTTTATTATTAATTAATTCTATATATATATATATATATATATATATATATATATATATATATATATATATATATATATATATATATATATATTATATTATACCATTATAGGTTTAATGTCAATAATATATATTTTTCTTTAATATGTTTAGTCAAATTAATTCACAGTGTATCAAATATGATATTTAATGTGAATAAATAAATAATTCAATAAATAAATAAAATAATAATATATTATAGAAAATTAATTATTTATATTTCGTTACCGAAAAATCCCTTCATGCCTCTTGCTGTTATGTGTCCGTTTTATATCTTTCTTTTTTTCAGTGCATGCGCAAAGCTGTATTATTACGGAAAAACATCTATTGCGCATAGTTGTAACAAATACTTAGTAGTACTCGAACGTAGTAGTTGTTTACAAACTCTTCCCCCACTTCTCAAAATTCATAGTTGGAGAAAAACTTGGTGCGGTAAGTTGATAAAGTACTTTTGTCACCAGTAAAACATTTTTAAATTGTAAAAAACAGTGTTTTATGTGCTTATTTTATTGATATAATGTTACTCTTAGAATTGTAATAGTGCTTTGCTACTGTAGTATTCATTTTAGATGTATTAAATGATGCAATTTGAGAAGACCTTGAAGAGTTTTTAAGAGTGTGGTTCGGTGTGTTGAAGATTTTTTTTTCTTTTCAAGATCCAAAATTTCTCTTTGAAGGGCCTACTGCAGTATGAAATAATAATGTCCGGAATGGATGCAGTTTCTAGACTATTAGAAAGAAACAAAGAATTAATTTCAAGAGAATTAGAGTCAACGAAAATATTGGGTTTTTTAGTTAAGAAAGGCGTGTTATCGATAGACGAAGAACAAGCCGTGTGTTCACAAAGCGACGCCAATATTAGATGTGAAGTTTTTGTCAAAGTTTTAGCTCAAAAAGGCCTAAGTGCTTTTCGTGAATTATGCTACGCTTTGGAAAAAGAATGCCCACATGTTCTTACAAGCCTGTTAGTGGATACCGGCGGGAACACCAGTGCAACAGGTGAGTGTACCGGTATAAATATTCTACCGGTAATTTTAGTTGTAATTAAATAATGAGTGTGCCAGTTTCATGTTGTTAACTGTTGGTATTTTTTTATTATATTGGTTTACCGGTAAACAAATCCGTTGTTTTAATTGTTTATTAACTAAATTTTAATTTTTGAACTGTACGTATTATATACACGGTATGTATGCATATTAGGCAAACATCGTCGAATTACATTTTATCATACACTCGCCTATTATAATTGCACAATTATGCATACCCTGTTTCTGTGCCTGTTTATTTTCCTGATTGCGTACCGGCAAGTTTGACATTATGCATATTTCTGTTTATTTTCTGGTAAATTGGATGATGTGCATGCAAGCTTAATTTCCTTGTTTATTATGTCACATAAATAGTATGAATTTACTTTTAAAAAGTTATAAATTATAATTATACTGTACTAAATGCTAAATTTTTTAAATCATCGTACTTCTATATATAGAGTACAATTTGGAATTTAGTACTGTAGTTGTTTATAATTATTGCAGCAGATTCAGAAGCCGGGAAGAGGGAAAGGAATTGTTATTATTAACAAGAAGGGAGAGAGGAACCACCTGTTGATCTACCGTTATATGTCGTGCCCCTCTATGGCTGCACTGATGGGAGCACTTGGTTATAACGTCAATTCAAATTTTCAATCAATTCAGTATCGTATTTTTTGAAGAGTCCGGGAACTAATTTAAAAAAAAAATGCAGAGAAAGTGACGCCTCTAGACACCTCTCCTAATAAAAAGATTGGACCTAAAAGAGGCGTGGGTCGTGGGTTCCAAACCCAACCTCGGCAAAACTTAATAGCAATACTTCCCGGGCTCTAAAAAATCTAAAAAAAAAAGTCAGTGGCATAACTTTTGCGCCCTCTTATACTCTATCCATTTTTGCAATAACATTTTTTGAGGTCGATTATACTTTTTATACTCTATTGTATGACTATAGGCTGCCTTTGTCAAAATTAAATGATTGTCGATCTGTTTATTTATATTTAAAATATGATATAGAATATATATTGTCAATGACTTTTCAACTGAAAGTACAAAATGTTACGAAGTTCCTGATAAGAAATTACGTTGAATTGTGCACTAGCTGTGGTGTAGTATACACAGTGGACCATATCTACTTATACAGTTTCTTGCTGTTCTGAAAGAATAAAACACGAACTAAGGTTGAATAGTAATCGTTTTATTTTTAACATCAGAGAATTTCATGTTACAGAAAACGGAAATTAGTTCTCTACTGTATATTATTATAGTCTGGTAAAAAAAGCAGACACTACCTTTTTTATATAGCAAATAAAAATAGAAAATTATACATGTAAGACTAGTCTTAAAAATAACTACTTTGTTTTCTTTTTAAAAATCTCATTTAATTAATGTTGTCTATTTAAGCTTGATAACGATCAATGTAAAAAAATAAAGCCTAAACTGCATTATTGTTCTGTGGAAATCTCGACTTATGTATAACTGAATTGTTTTTAATTTAGAATATTACCCGAGGAGGTTTATGCATGTGTGGGTTGCAGTATAGAACGGAAGTGCTTGGAGTTTTGAAGTCGTTTGTCTTGTGAGAAACTTCTTTATGTTCCCACTCTCCCTCAAGAAATCTGTCTTTCCCACTGACTCAAGTTCGCCTGGAGTTTGTAGTGACGTCATAATACCGGTAAATGTCTGCCGGTAAGATAATTATTGCTTGTGAGACGGAATTTGTTGTGACAGTATCTTGCCGGTAAAATAATATTAGGTTTATGTTTAATAATAAAAGTTTTGTCAAGTCTTACATCGAAAGTAAAAACAATTGAAAACAATTTTTTTGGACTATTGGAATATAAATTAATGTAATAATAAAATTACAGTATAAAAAAAAATGTATATATTTTTTAATATTCATATTTTTATTTTTTTATACAATACTGAGAATACAAACATAATTAATAATTATTAATAATAATTTTGTATTTACGTAACCATATATATTGTCATTATTTGCAATAGTCATTGCATTAATTCCAATGTGCTTTTTATTGCATATGGAGTTCACTGATTTATTACTGCGTTACAATACTTACGATTAGCGTCGATTACTACATGTATTCATAATCATAAGTGATTTTTTTTTTTTAAAACAAAATTTGACTCCTTCAGTATACTAATTAATTAATTTTTTTTTCCAAGTATGTACTGTAAATGAATTCTGCAGTTTAGAATTCTGAACCGTTGACTTCAATAAAATAAATCCATCGATGCAAAATTTCCATATGAACTCACTGTATACTTCTCTGAGAAGCGTGAGATTTGATGGCATGAGGCTCGAAAATATTTTGATGTTGTGGGAACCTACTTTTCTTTAACTGTGAGGAGACTACGCCCTAACCGACCGTTTTTTAATGGACGACACATGCCAGTAGAGTGAATGTTACACAATCATGCATTTCTTGAATGAAATTGTGACGTCACAACATACTTCAGTTGACGCGAGTGTTTTGTATTCATTCATTACAAGTTAATTAAAGAAAGCATTCTTGTTACGTTCCCGCTATGATACCATCGTATAATATGTACTTAAGTGTTATAATATTGCATAACATTGTTCCATGCTTGCTTAATTCTCGCCAGTATCCGGTATTTTATTTATTTTATTACACGATACAATTTTTCTAACCATTGCATACAATTTTTCCTTACAAGAAAACTTGAACGAAGATGAAATTTTCTTGCAAAGAAAAATTGTACTGTATTACAAATTGCATCGTGTAATATAGGCTTTACTATTATATGCATTACATTAAGACGTATTATAAAGAATTTAATTTCATGATGCATTTCATATACAGTGCATATACCGGCCCTTGTTAGTTTTTCATAAACCAATTTATTAGAATACGTACGGTATATTATATACAGCCAGTCTACTTTGTTTTGGGTTAACTTGATTACGCATGTACGGTATATTCATCATACAAATTAATTTTTTTTCATTAGAACTCATAAATTAACCGACAAATTAAAAAAAAAAAGATTTTAAAATTTATTGAATTAAAAAAAATGGCACTCTCCCATAAGTATATACTTCACTAAATATTACATAATAATTTTCAATTCGTATCTAATGTAGTAAATGATGATATATTTTTTTATTTGATTTTGATGTTATATGCTACACACTATACTGCACCTCGACTCTGAAAACATGTACATTAAAATCTAAGAAAATAACATACCATGTTTATATTTGTGTATGCTGTGTCATAATGATGTTCAGGCACACAACATAAGACTGTTGATGTACAAAAACACGACTTGGCGGGATGAGATCAAATTTTCACATCTCGATGATACCACCAGAGTATTTATTTTCTCTGATTATACCACAACAACTCGCTACATTCCTGTGGCTGAGGAACGATGTTTAGTAGTCTGTGGTGACGATGCTTCAGAGAGTATTGATGCAAAAATAACATCAGTCATTTAATTTTTACAAACATGCCAGGGGGTTAGTAATTAAAAAAAGTTATGCTGTATGGAACATAGTTGAGTTTTATGGTGGATGAAATAATAAAACCCCACTTTCTTTATATTATTTCCTTCAAAGACTATATACTGGAGGACGGCCTAGAACAACTTATTGAAGAACCTCGATACTCAACATTTCTCGCCAACCTTCGGGGAAGTCCGCTAAATGAGCCACGTGCTCGGGCGGTTTCTTTGAAGACGTCAAAGATTTGATAGCTTCACAGATTTGACAGATGGCTAATAAAGCGGCATCTTTGACCGCGGTATCTTTGTAGCTGACTCTAGGCCAATCAAATGCGTTAGAAAAGTCAACGTCGTGACGTCACTGGGTTAAGGAAATGTCAGCCGGTTGGCGGCAAAAAAGTTAGGTTAGTAAATAGTTCTTGTATTTCCTTAACCCAAAAGCGATGATTGATTATTTAAAGAATTTTAATTTAGAATTTTATTCTTTAAAATTGTTTTCAAATTATAGAAATTTAATAATAAGTCTTATGACTGACAAATGAGATCTGAGGATTTAAATATATTTAAAAAAAAAAAAAGTTCCGGGGCTCTTAAATCTTAAAAAAATGAAAAAAAAAATCTGAGTATATATAATATTTATATAAGAGTTTAGCATAATTTGGTACCCTCTATTAATTTAGAACTGCAATAAAAACACAATTTCATGTCGGTTCTCGATTATAGAAAGAAAGTTAGCGACGATTGTTACAAATTTCTGTAGTAAAAATATAGCGAGGCTTCCATATATATATATAATATATTTCTGGGATGTACTATGGTTCATATTTAACTTTTTTTTCGTCATGTTTGTAACATCTTCAGTCATTGGTGCGTTGTTTGTAACGAAGAATTTCACTGTCTAAGCCGAACGACACCAGCAGAGCGTTTCTGACGAAAACCAAGTTAAATATGAACCTTAGTCGTTCTCCGAAGCAACTAATTTGTTAATTAACCGGCGTGTCTCCACTTCCGGTGTCACCTTGTCTTTCAAGCCTCCAAGTAGCTGGGACCTGCCAAGATCCCCATCACTGTCAAATTTAGTATTATAGTTTACCAAATTTAACTTGACTTATTTTCAATTTACCACACCTCCATATGGCCCTAACCCTGGCTTTAACTGTATCTCACCCCTGTTTTGGTTCCAGGCAAGCTGACCCCTGACCTAACCCTAACCCTTCTCCAACTGTATATCTCACCCTGTTTTGGTTGCAGGCAAGCCGGTCCCGCCTCCTGAAGCGGCCCCCGTCGCCCCCGTGAGCGGCTCGAGCTCGTCTTTGTCCCTCAGCTCGGCCGCGGGACGAACGGAGGATGACGAGGAGACGGTCACAGAGGTCAAATCAAGGTCAGTGTGTTCTCCAGTCTTTGTTTTTGTACATTTCCGCAGTACAGGGAATAAATAGTCAATATTTTCCCGCTCAAATATTTTATTTTAGAAATTTATAACTATCAGCTGATGTTATATTATTAATATTACTGTTTGTATAAGTATTTGTCAAATAGAAAGAAAGTTTCTCTCGATATGCTCGTACGTTAATTGCGTTTTGAGGCGTGTGAACAGTCTTGTTTTCTAATTAGGAAAGTATCTTCAGATATTATATTTGTGTATGTGAACCTTTGGTTTACAATGGTTTAACGAACGGCTCTCTGCATACTGTATACTGTATAGTAATTGTCATGACTAAAACTGGTTCACATTTAACTTGGTTTTCGTCGTGTTTGTAACGTCTTCACTCATTGGTGTGTTGTTTGTAAAGAAGAACATCACTGGCCGAGTCGAGCCGAAGGACACATGAGCGTTTCCGATGAAAACCAAGTTAAAAATATGAACCTTGGTATACCACTCGTTATAAGTTATAACGTTATAACCCATGGAAATGTGTGTTTTTTTGCGTGTAATTAATTAATGGTGTGTATTATAGCGAAAGTTGTTTATAATATTACATTATATAAATACAGTAATTATATTATAAATTTTCTTTACTCTCTCTCTCTCTCTCTCTCTCTCTCTCTCTCTCTCTCTCTCTCTCTCTCTCTCTCTCTCTCTCTCTCTCTCTCTCTCTCTCTCTCTCTCTCTCTCTCTCTCTCTCTCTCTCTCTCTCTCTCTCTCTCTCTCTCTCTCTCTCTCTCTCTCTCTCTCTCTCTCTCTCTCTCTCTCTCTCTCTAATCCCTCTAAGAGCTTACATTGTACTATAAGATCTCTGATATGATAATATAATATATATATATATATTTTTTAAAAAACCGGTGAAGTGGTTACAAAATTACTAATATTATGCATTGAAAGTTGATGAATCTCTCGCCATGACATGATGTACCTTAGACATCTAATTAAGGCTTAACCTGAGAGAACAACAATGCCCCCTTCCCTCCCACGAGAAGTCTGCAAGCTGAGGAGGAAGGCTCACGTCCGCTGTAACTCGATCTGAGGCCGGCTGTGGTGCTCGCCGGCTGCTGCTGTCGAGTTATTAGCGGGCGTTCAAGTCCCCTGCTGACTTGGTGATCAACAATACCAAAGAAATTCAACGTAAAACCAGAGATTTTATATTATAAACTCTGTGTAAACTCTTTGGTAAAAGTAAAACCAAGGTGTATATAGAATTAGCTCTATATACGTTGCGTAAAACGTTTTTGATATGTTTTCCATGACGTTCATGACTAAATGAGAATGCGAAATATTCCTTTAATGCATTTTCTGACCAACCAATAATATTTCTTTCTGAAATCTTTGATCAACAGCTGTATGTATAATATGTATGGTCCATTGTAAATATCGTTCAAATTGGTCTATTGTTTGTGACAGGCCTTTGTTTTTATGAATGATATGAAAAGATAACATGCATCTTTTCTCTCTCTCATTGTAGCGAAGGAATGTCATTGAGGTTCGATGTATTGATGTTTTTTATTTAATAAGTAAAAAATTGAAGATGTATATTTAAGATTTACATGCTAATCAAAATAGGACTGTACATCGATCAGCTGATCCGTGTTACCTTCCCCTTAAGTCGATGCAGTTAAAGTTCATGAAATTTCGACAGCGATGTTAATTAATTAACTAAATTGATGATTTGTATAGCAGATACATCACTTACATCACATCATAGCTAAGCTTGTTATATAAATATTATATATATAATATATATTTTACATTGTATATTTAATATTATTTTCTTATATGCGATTTAAAAAAACACAAGACTCTTGGGTCGTTATGTTGTGAGAAAATAATAAGAAAATGAGCCTTCTTGAATCCCCGAGTGTTGTTTCGCAGTCACAGTGACAGCTGGCAGATAGGCAGACAACATTTGGCGATGAATTATGGATGCTAATATGTAAATGCTATTAATGTGATGGCGTTGCATCTGTTGTAAATAATGACGTGTACCTGAAAACAGTAACGAGTGTAGCATTTATTATGATGTAGCTTTATAAAAAAAATTAATTAATTCTGAGAGTTTCGAAATGTCATTCCAGAAGAGTTCCTTCATCATCATGGGGAGGGGGCAGGAGGGAGGGGGGGGGTGCACAAAGGCTGTTGTTAAAATCTTGTTTGGAGAGGAGAGTTGAATGACTGCAAAATGGTGCTCAAAGAGTTCTCAAATGTTATCGATGTTTATATTTAGGGGAATACTAAAAATTATTATTCGATGCGTGTAATTTGAAATGTAATGAGTAAAATTTGTAAATAAGCATGTGACAACATGCGCAGTCACAGCCCAAATTAAGGAAGTAGTATTTGTCGTAAAAGTTTATGCTCTAAGAAAAGATAATGACGTATTTTTCCCTTGCTGCTCCTTAAGACTCATTATACTCCCGTTTTGACGTCAAAATAAACCTTATTGACGTCGCAATCACATGCAATTAATTATCACATTCACCTGCACTCTAATGAGGAGGGTCCGCGACTATAAATAGAATTTTGATGTAAAAATAGTAAACGTGTCTGCAGGCATGGGGGAAACGTAGTGCAAGTTATCTCAATTTTAACCCTGCTTAGGATAAATGTGGTGGCACTTAGCAGTTCTTTGTAGCAAACTTGGGAACGACTTAATCTAAAAATACTAAAAATAGAGTAGTGCAAGTTATAATTTATTTAGTGGATTGTTTGTAACTCTGCAACTTAAGAGTATATTAATAAATGTACAATGTTAATAAAAATTCCACACATGAAATTATGAAACATAAATTATCTTAAAATGTTTTCCTCTACAATACCTAGCTATATATCAGGCTTACAAGTTCAAGCTAGTTTTTGAGTTATTATTATTATATCATTATTATATATATATATATATATATATATATATATATATATATATATATATATATATATATATATATATATATTTTTTTTTTTTTTGTTTCAACTGAACCCTAGTATATACAGGGTACTGGCCACAATTAAGTGACTGAATTCAACTTCCCGGCTCTTCGTAGACCCTACTTTTCTGGGTCCCTTCCAAACCGGGGCGGACCCTTAAGTTACTGTATTCATTTTTAAAGTTGACCAATTCATGGAGAAGTGGTATGAATACTATGAATATTTAATTTTTGTTAGGAAAATAATGTACTAATTTGTTATTACATATTTAATAGATAGAGTACCTTGAGCTATGTATTGTCAATGTTTTAGAACCCTTCTTTTAAAACTACCTTAAAATCGTGCTGCAAAACTCTGTGACGTCATATTCATGCAAATATTTAA
The DNA here is from genome assembly GCA_949825025.1 of Siphlonurus alternatus. Taxonomy (NCBI): domain Eukaryota; kingdom Metazoa; phylum Arthropoda; class Insecta; order Ephemeroptera; family Siphlonuridae; genus Siphlonurus; species Siphlonurus alternatus. The sequence goes on from OX463786.1 coordinate 17,218,406, forward strand.
CACGCAAGCATAGGACGAAAGACGATAATGACTATGACATCACAAAGTCTTTTCCCTCGATTTTGACAATCTTATTAGGTTAAAAAAATCTGAACAAATTTGACAATACATGCATACATGCATGGTCCTCTGTTCAAAAATAAATAAATAAATGATCGAATGAATGAATATAAATAAATAAATAAATAAATAAATAAATAAATAAAATCAGTTTGTCTATATTATATATCATTTAAATCATAAATCATAAATATTTATTAAATGTCCATTTTAAATAGGTAAACATTATTATACCTGTCAAGATGTACAAAAATGTTGCTCTTCCTGATGCATGCATGTGACAGTGAAATATTTTTGTTGTCAAGTTGATATTATTTTTCATTTTATTAAAAAAATATTTAACATACGACATTTTTAAAGAAATCTTTTTGTGAGTTAGTTCCCAGAACATATTACTGTGTGAATGAGTAGTTAATTGTTGCAGTGTCATTGTTGTGGGAACATTCCACTTCATGAAAATGGTACAATTTGAACCTGCACGCCATGTGAGCTATGTTTGCAGAAATTAAATTAGATGTATTTTAGTTTAATTTAATATCGGAAGAAAGAGTTTGGGCAAGCCTGAATTTTGTAGTATGTTTTATGTGATATCTGTTTTGTGTAGGCTCGGACTGGAAACCTAAGGACCATCAGTCAGGGCCATAAATATATTATATAGGACAGGCAGCAAGGGCCACCTGGAAGGGGGTATGAGGCCACTTTTTATGTATAACTCTCTGTGTTAAAAAGTGGAGGGACCAGTCAGGGACTTAGCCTTATGGCCAGTCCGAACCTGGCATGTGTACCGACGGGACCACAAAAAGTGGAAAAGTGCCTATACCCAGGTCTTATCGGTGACGTTTGGGGTCAAAGTATGAGTGATAAGAGAAGGCAGTATATATATCGAATGATCTTCGATCAATCAACTTCACAGATACAATATACATCGTTGCCGTTACCATCATGTAAACAAATTTAATAGGCATTTTGTACGGTCCCGTCGGTTTAATGTTTGATATTTTATAATTATGTAGTTGTTTTTTTTTAACAAAGGTCACGTTAAAGGTCATTCCTATTTCTAGGAGTCCATCTGGTTAGATGATGCTAGAGGAATCTATGCAACAATGACGTTTTCATCGCGCTCAATTTACATTCAGGCTAAATTGAGTTTCTTCTGCTTTTTTAGTTAAGGATATACAGTCGACTAAATTTATCGCTTCCATCGGAATTATTATATTACATAATAGAAATCACATCGAGCTCCGGCGTGTCTTTTAAACATAAATATAATAATAAAAAATTAGCTCGATCATCGAGCTAATTTTTTATTATTATATTTATGTTTAAAAGACACCCCGGAAATCTTGCATGCTATTCCGCCTGTACAGTAGTAAAAATTGATAGGAATATTAAATATATGATGATACTGCTTGAACGAATGTCAGATAATTTTTAATCTTGTGAACAAAAACTTGTTTGTATTTGGCATTAATTGGCCTTTATAGTTCTAATAAGATTTAAAAAAAAATGTAATGATAGGAATTATAATGCAGGAAAGCCTTGTTTAAACACTTTGCAATGAGTTCGTAATAATAATTGTATATTAAATAAAGTGTTTATATTATGGAATCGGTTATAGTACATTGTTGCTCTTTATTTGTTGCAAGAACAATTATGTTGCAACAACAATGGTTGAAATACCTTCAGGTGTGTTTTCTATATGGTGCGTTATTTATCTTTGTTTATTTTTAATAATTAATACTTACTCGATGCTATAACAATGGACTTGTTTATTTTTTGTTATTGGACACAAGTAAATACTGTAACACTTGTTTATTTTTATTGAGTAAAATAGAGTATATTACAGCTATATAGCTGAATGCATTCTTATTAATATAATTATAGGTATACTGTGTATTTGATTGCAGGGAAAAATCGTATGTTTATAAATTACTGAACGTATCAAAATTTTCTCTTTTTTTTTTATATTTTGATAAATTGTTATTTTTGTCCTCAAAAACTTTAATAAAGTATTGGTTTACTTTAGTTCACATACTGTTTTTTTTTTATTTTTTTTTTATTATTATTATTTCATGTTGAAATTCTAGAACCTAGAACCTAATGCAACATATATTAATATCATGTAAAAGCTTTAATACTTACCCTTGCATAAAGCCCAAGTTATAAGGAAGCCTGCATAATATATAGCTTCATGTATAATTATATATAGTTGTACTTTATTCAGCATATTTATATATTATTAATAAAACAAATTTAGTGTCAACTTCTTGTATATACGCGTATTAATAATTACGAATTTCCGTTTGAAACTCATGTCTCGATAAAACAGTAGACATTGGACGTCATATTTTATTTACAAAAGACTTGTCGGTGCAAGATGCAAGTGGTTTGTCCGGACCGCTTTTTGCCAAGACGTGCCTTACCAATTGTCCCGACCATGTAATAAAGAATACCCGACAGTGCTGGGAACGAACGCACAGCCAAGTACACGGTCAAAGTTATAAACGTTATAAAACAAAATGTGTAACAAAGACTCAGAAAGATAGAAGTGCGGGCTATAAGATCGAAAAGTTCGTTCTCAATTTTTCAGTATACTTTAAGGGTAAGATAACACGAATCAGCTGATCGACGTAGTCCTATTTCATTCATGTTATTTTACCCTTTAATATCAAATTTCTAAGGTAAAGATCCTAATTTGCTAATCCATATTTTTATTTATATAATTATAATTTAGTCAAATAAGCATCTAAAAACACTATAGCACAAAACCTTCAGATTATATTTAAATTTGATCAGGTTAATATCGTAAATTTGTAATTTAATTTTTAAAAACATTTTAGATTTACCATCATAAATTTTATGTTTGATACAGTACACTAATGTTGTCCGGAGAAGTTTACTTTTAGTAGATTTGGGTGAAAAATCGTAGTTTTTTAATATTTTTAAATTAACACTATAAAATAATTACAGGATAGGATGGCGTGTTTTTGTGAGGAGAATGTATATCAAAATTACAGCAGGTGGAGAATGTATCAAAACTGCCATACAACAATAGAGGTGTTAACAATGGCGGAGTGAGTGCCGTTAATTTACATTGTAATAGATGGCCATGTTGTAATGTGATCTCGTCGTCAAGTGAGTGGAATTAAATCTCCTTTTTAAAGGTTAATGACGGTGCACCATCATTTTAGTTGACCTTCATAAAAAAAAAAGTGAGAAAATAAAAATAGAAATATTAGGATCAAGGTTCTGAGATATCAGGATATAAATTGAAAGAATATAATTAGGACTGCGGCAACTTGAGTAAAAATTTAGTCAAATCAGCATCTAAGAAACAATTCATATTTTAGTGTTAACCATAAACGTTAACCATATGCGCTGGTGTTAACATTATATAGGAAATAATTATAAGACGCCGATGGTGTCTTTAATATAATTTATAATTGGTCTTGTCTATATAAGACACCTGTCAAAATTAATCATAGCACATAATTATTCTAATGCGTTAATTAATGCCAGACTAGTTACATTACTGGTAAACAACTAAAATGTAATATGAACATGGTGAAACCATAATATTCCATTCTACTTTATATTTAACTATTGTGTCATCACTTCTTGCTATTCGTGCAACATACGCGTTACAGAGGCTCAGAATTTTGAGTGTCCGAAATTCTACACCCGGTCCCTGTCCATGAATTACTCCAGGAGGCGATATTTCTCTCAGTTATCTGGTTGGTAAAATCACATCTAGTGTTCCTCGCAGTCAGGGTGCAAGAGACACGCTGCGGAATGTGAGACTGTGTGTTGGAATACAAAATACAGCTTAGCGCTTGCTGAATGGACAATGCGTTTGGTAGAACTAGCAATGTGCTGGTCAGATTGCTCAGATTGCTTGCACCAAACGTTGATTGTTGAGAGAGAGAAAAAAATAATTTTCTTGAGTCGTGAAATTTTAAAGTTCAGCGGGCGTATTTTTTGTAATTCAGGATCACACAGTTATTGCATGTATAAATTATAATTATTGTCGATGAAAAAATAGTGAACTTTACGATATATTTAGTTTTTTCGAGATTTTACAATATTCAATTCCTACATGGTTAAAATAAAATTAGGGAGTAAGTCCCATTGAATTAAGCTGGCGATAGCCACGGTACAGTACAGTAAACTAGGAACATTTTAAAAGCTTTGTCACGAGCTACCTACTATTGAGTACTATAATGAGTAGGAGGGCATGCTGAGTTGCTGACAGCGAGCGGCGCACGGCAGCAAGCACGCGCGGCGAGCGAGCTCCGTACTGCTGCTCAGAATGAAAATATCGACGTGGTATAGAGAAAAACAAATATCCTAACTTCATAGGTAAGCGAAATGGATTTGGGATATTTTTTTCCAACTTACCAATGGAGTTAGGATATTTTTCTGCTACCACGTCGATAAATAAATTCTCCTTTTTTCTAATCTGCATTTCAGCGCTGCGATGGACAACCTGTATGAATTTTTTTATTGCATATTTCGATAGAGGACCTCGAATTATATGTATTGTCATTTTTTTTAAAATCCTCAAACACCCTTAAAATCACGCTGCAAAACGCTGTGACGTCATAGTCATGTTATATTATTTATGCAATGTATCAAGTATGTATGAATGGACCGTTTTAATAATCAGAACTAAATTTTTGCTGATAATTCTGATTAATAATAATTATATACACAGTCTTTGTCAATAAACAGACAATAAAATAAATAAAAATAGGTAGTATATTATAAATTTTATAAATTAATTATCAACATAATTTTGAATTAAAATAACACCTTGTTAATTATTATATTTTTCGTTGGTAAAAATATCGTTTTGAGTTCTGAGAGTATATCTTTCCATCGTGACCAAACGCTACGGGCAGGCGTGGGGCGTGGGCGGCACGGGCAGCGTGACTCGAGCCTCGAGCAGCCGTGTTTGCTACACTCCGGACCGGACGCGTGACTCGCCCTGCTGCTCTGAGCTGCTACAGACAAATTATTTTGAAATTCCGACCGGAAGCAGCCGGAAGTGTGAAGTTTGCTGCTCTTCTATTTGTAAATTAGTTTTGAATCTTAAAATAGAGGTTTGCAATACAAGTACTGACCTATGTATAAAACTACAACACTGAAATTGATAGACCAGAAACCTTACACTTCCGGCTACTTCCGGTGGGAATATCATATGAATCTGACTGTAGCTCGCAGGCTGCGCTACAGCGGGCGGCAGAGCACGCCTGCCGTGCATTATGCTGCTCGCTCGCACCTTGAGAGTTAGAGCGGTGCACGCTGGGTTCACGCCGCAAAGTTCGGAGCGAGCACGATTCGTTCTGCGTTTTTGTGCATTTTCCTTTTGTGGTACACCACAGTATAATTGTAAGATGAAACTTTGTGATGGTTGTTTGTTATATTTACGATAGTCTAAAAAAATTATTGAGTATTTGCGCGAGCACAGAAAATAGTAGGGTTTTTTTGTTTATAATTCAAATTGCACTCCTTAGCGATGATTAAGGGCATTGGGTGTAGCACCGGTAGTTGGCAACACTGACGTATCTTCACCATGCTAATTTTTTATCATTGCTCCTCGGAGTAATTTTTATGCTAGAGCAAAGCTGATTGCTGTAGTATCAATATAATTAGTAGCCCAAGTGCACAATTTGGCTAAATAAAGCCTGATTTAAAGAAAAGTATTTTTTAGTAATTTTTTAAATTTACATGCATTTTTCTAAATTATAAAAAAAAAAATACTTTTCTTTAAATCAGGCTTTATTTAGCCAAATTGTGCACTTGGGCTACTAATTATCTTGATACTAGAGCAATCAGCTTAGCTATAGCATAAAAATTACTCCGAGGAGCAATGATCAAAAATTAACATGGTGAAGATACGTCAGTGTTGCCAACTACCGGTGCTACACCCAATGCCCTTAAATTTGGTTAATTTTCGTAAAATTTACAAAACTGCAGCTCATTTTATTAAATCTAGCCGAAGCTCTTTTAATTTGGCCTTTTGTATATGTTTGTCAGAAAACTAAAACAAATTTAATTATTTATTTTGTCTCATTTCAAGTACAAGGTACACCATGCAATGATAATACATCAGAATATAATAAAGAAATAGAGAACATGGTTAAAACACATCGTACGACAGACAGACTTGGCTATTGATAATATTAAGACAATGACGAATAATATTTAATTTTGTTTATAAACATTACTGTATAAGGAGCTTGTATTCGTTTCGTCAACCATGTAGTTTCGATTACAGACACAATATTTTCAGAATAAAAGTATAAAAAATGAGCCGGTATTTAAGAAAGCAGATGCAAGGACAATTCAAGGGGAAATTTAAATTATAAAGTATTAGACCTCAATTTTTTTTTATTGCAGAAATGGATACAGGGTGCAAAGTTATGCTACCCTGATTTTTCTCAGATTTTTTACAGACTGGGAACTATTTTTAAAAAAATTATTGAAAGTTATTTTTTGCGACGTCACGAGGCGCCTCACCTTAGGAAAAAGATAGGACTTGCCGCCGCTTGACGTCACAAAAAATACTTTCAATAAATTTTTAAAAATAGTTCCCCCGGTCTGTAAAAAATCTGAGAAAAATCAGGGTAGCATAACTTTGCATCCTCTATCCATTTCTGCAATAAAAAAAATTGAGGTCGATACTCCACTGTAGATAAGGGAATAACATTGCAGTATTCCCTTATCTAATTCAATTCACCGTTTTTCTGATACCTGCACTACATTTATAAGAGACATTTTTATGATATTATACCCACGTGTGTATAGCCATTAAGTTACACAAACGATTTATTTGCCGAGTATTTAGCAGCACAAGTGTTAAGCCCGCGCCATAATTTAACATGTTAATTACCAAGCACACAAACTCTCGCGAATGTAACTGATTTTGGGGTCAGTACTTCGCTCACTCAATTAATGTTATAACGTGTCGAGAGGTCTTCTTCATTGATGATGTGTCAGGATTGCATTAATATATTATTATATGAAGGACTGTGACAGTAAATTTCAGTGTTAGAGTAGCGTGTTTCTAGGAGAAATCGAAGAGCAATTGTTTGCCAGAGACTTATAATACTGTAACATGTTAAGGACTGTCGCTACGTAGCCGGCCACCAGAGGCGCAACGTTTGCGTTTCGAAAAATACTGATTGGAAGAATTTTGTTCCAACATTTTTACAAAACTTTAAAGGATATTTAATTTTTAATTGTATAATATTAATTATATATATATTCTCTGATGAACAAGTTAATATGGATACTGTACAGCAATGTTTTAAGGACTTTACAAGTAAGAAAATTACACACTATATTTCCCCACTTTGTCACAAGCCCTCTTGCTGAATTTTTTTCTCCTCGGATGTACTGTGCATTGTCCCATTTTCGGGACTGCACCTAGCTTGCTCGCCAGCAAGCAGCGAGGCAAGTGAGGATGGTCAGCTTGAGCTTTACCAGCAGCAGGGAGGGCGCCGAGACGGCTTAGGTTCTGCGGGCTCGCGCACGGATCTGCACGGGCGGGCCCGTGGGCCGTGCAGACCCATGGGCCGTGCTCATGCAGCTCAGCATTGGTAGTCTGCACACGGAAATTGATGGCTCCTACAAGGCCTAGCTCTAGCTATTAAATTCCTCCAATAAAAAAAAAAAATACATAATATATATATATATATATTATATATATATATATATGTATATATATATATATATATATATATCGATTTTTTTTATTGAGAGAAAAATTGATTAATTATTATAATTATTATTAATTATTGGACCGTAATTATATAAAATTATAATATTTATAATATAGTTTTAATATTATATAACTATATATATTATATATATAGTATTATATGTATAGTTATATGTCTTTATATAATACATATCTACAAAAATATAAAATATAAATAAATTTAAATAAATAAATATTTATATTTATTATTATTTTTTTTTAATAATAATATTATTGGCGCAGTGCATTGACCGGTTCTCGTTAGATCACCGAAGTCAAGCTACGTCGAGCGTGGTTAGTACTTGGATGGGTGACCGTTTCAAGTAAAAAATACGCTGCTCCCTCCCTGGGGTAAATTCTTCCACCCAGTGCAGTGATGCACTTGTGTGTGGTTCTCCAGGCTTTGGACATCGCTTTGGTCCATTGAGAAAAAGTAAAGGTGTCCGTCCTGACTGAGGTTTTCCACGGTTCCCTCAGTCTCACCTCAGCGAATGCTGGGACGCGTAAGCATGCAGGCCGTGGCCACTATCCGTTCCCTACCTTATATCCCTACCCAGTATCCCGCCGCGAGCTGTAAGCTCTTAGGGGTGTATCCTTGTAAAAAAAAAAAAAAAATTATTAATATATATATAAAGATAATCAGGCGCGGATCCAGAAACAAATTATTATCAAATTATTTTTATTTCAAGCATATGATTAGATATGATGAGCCACATAAAGCGAAACAGCATTATGAATGATAGTAAATTTTAATATATAAAATTACGTAATTATTAGGATTATTACTTAGATTCGAGTTAGATTCATTATATATAACAAAAGGAATTAAAAAATACAATAATATATTTTATTTTTTTATCGAAAAAAAAAAAAAAAGTTTCGATGCTTACTATCCTAAAAATCATAATATTAATTCTTTCAAAATAATACATCTTTGTTTATTTACCGTTACTCTCCCTTCTATTCAATTTAAAATACAATGGAATGTTGAGGCGCACTCGCAACGGTAGAGCAGGAGCATTCATCACGGCACGGCTGCCCTTCATATTTCTTTCTTTGCCTTGAGCTTTTGCTCTCTGAGTTATAGGGGCATTTTTTTAACTGCAATAACTTATCATATAATTATTGTATTCACAAATTAATCAGACTAGGAAATAGATAAACATAATTATAATGACTGTTGCTCATTTAAAAACGGTTAATCTTATTATTTCCTTTGAAATGTTGGAATTAAAATCACCCAATCTCGGACATCATTTACTAAAGACTGGTAGTGACATCTCTTTTCATTCCACTTGCATATTTTCATAGCGACAGACCTTAAGGTAAAATTATTACAGTAAAGTAAAATTATTACAGTAAAGTAAAATGCATCTTCTTGTATAATGTTATAGATTCAGTAATTAGCTCGTATTTTATAATATTATACAAATAATAAGATGCTATGCATTTATTGATTTATTTTATTATTTTGATCAACCTATTCAACCAAACATTTATAATATTTTTATAATATTTACTATAATTATCCATTAAAATATAACCCAGATATTATGCATGATTTTCATGCATCCATGTGAATAATTTTTGCATATAGTTCTAATTAATTAGCGTTTTATATATTATGAGGAGAATTCAAAAAGACTTATCCGCGAGATTTAGCCGGCGGATAACTTGTCCACGGTCTAGTATGGATAACCTAAATACTAAGCCGCGCGGACAAGTATAATATAGGCCCAGACAAGTGTTCGGATAAGTAGGTTTGGACAATTTAACTTAGCCAAATCAGTTGGACAAATTCTCGAGAGGAATTCATAAAGACTTATCCGCGAGATTTAGCCGGCGGATAACTTGTCCGCGCTCTGGTCTGGATAACCTAGTTACTTATCCTCGCGGACAAGTATAGGCCTGGACAAGTGCTTGGATGAGTCGGTCTGGACAAGTCATTTGGCCAAACCTGTTGGCTTAAGTCCCGCGGACAACTAACTGCGCGGCTAATTCTCGTGGACAAATCACCCACATGGATAAGGTTTTCAATTACGCCGCCATCTTGGATTACGTGCTAAATATGGTGATAATTGGACCGCCATATATCGCGATTTTATATTGTATTACGTAAATATTGTGTTTAAAATTAATGTCATTTCATTCTTATTATTATTGGGGTGACATGGTTTAAAATTTTGTTTTGTTTATGATTGAATCTTCAAAATTTCTTCATATTTGAACTCTTAGGGTCCAATTACATGACGTCAGGTGTTTTCAGCATGATCGAGCTAAAATTAGAAGTTTTGGTTTTGTCAAGTTTTGCCGTTTTCACTGTTTTGAAGTTTAAGGCCTCAATATCCGCCTTATTTGTTTATGATTGAATCTTCAAAATTCCTTCATATTTGACCTCCTAGGGTCCAATTACATGACGTCAGGTGTTTTCAACATGATCGAGCTAAAATTAAAAGTTTTGGTTTTGTCAAGTTTTGCCGTTTTCACTGTTTTGAAGTTTAAGGCCTCAAAATCCGGCTTTTTTGTTTGTGATTGAATCTTCAAAATTCCTTCATATTTGACCTCCTAGGGTCCAATTACATGACGTCAGGTGTTTTCAACATGATAGAGCTAAAATTAAAAGTTTTGGTTTTGTCAAGTTTTGCCGTTTTCACTGTTTTGAAGTTTAAGGCCTCAAAATCCGACTTTTTTGTTTGTGATTGAATCTTCAAAATTCCTTCATATTTGAACTCCTAGGGTCCAATTACATGATGTCAAATGTTTTCAGCATGATCGAGCTAAATTTAGAAGTTTTGGTTTTGTCAAGTTTTGCCGTTTTCACTGTTTTGAAGGTAAAGGCCTCAAAATCCGGCTTTTTTGTTTGTGATTGAATCTTCAAAATTCCTTCATATTTGACCTCCTAGGGTCCAATTACATGACGTCAGGTGTTTTCAACATGATAGAGCTAAAATTAAAAGTTTTGGTTTTGTCAAGTTTTGCCGTTTTCACTGTTTTGAAGTTTAAGGCCTCAAAATCCGACTTTTTTGTTTTTGATGGAATCTTCAAAATTCCTTCATATTTGACCTCCTAGGGTCCAATTACATGACGTCAGGTGTTTTCAGCATGATCGAGCTAAAATTAAAAGTTCTGGTTTTGTCAAGTTTTGCCGTTTTCACTGTTTTGAAGTTTAAGGCCTCAAAATCCGACTTTTTTGTTTGTGATTGAATCTTCAAAATTCCTTCATATTTAAACTCCTAGGGTTCAATTACATGACGTCATGTGTTTTCAGCATGATCGAGCTAAAATTAGAAGTCTTGGTTTTGTCAAGTTTTGCCGTTTTCACTGTTTTGAAGTTTAAGGCCGCAATTCCCGGCTTTTTTGTTTTTGATTGAAACTTCAAAAATCCCTTCGTATTCAAACTCCTAGGGTCCAATTACATGACATCAGGTGTTTTCAGCATGATCGAGCTAAATTTAGAAGTATTGGTTTTGTCAAGGGGCATTCACAAAGTCTTAAGGCCACATTTAGGGCTCGATAATTTAAGACCAGAAATTTTGGGTCTAAAAAGCATGCCCAAAATCGGGCTTTAAATTATCGAGCCCTAAATGTGGCCTTAGAGCTTTGTGAATGCCCCTTGTCAAGTTTTGCCGTTTTCACTGTTTTGAAGTTTAAGGTCTCAAAATCCGGCTTTTTTGTTTGGTATTGAAGCTTCAAAATTCCTTCATATTTGAACTTCTAGGGTCCAATTACATGACGTCAGGTGTTTTCAGCATGATCGAGCTAAAACTAAAAGTTTTGGTTTTGTCAAGTTTTGCCGTTTTCACTGTTTTGAAGTTTAAGGCCTCAAAATCCGACTTTTTTGTTTGTGATGGAATCTTCAAAATTCCTTCATATTTGAACTCCTAGGGTCCAATTTAAATGAAGTCAGGTGTTTTCAGCATAATCGAGCTAAAATTAGAAGTTTTGGTTTTGTCAAGTTTTGCCGTTTTCACTGTTTTGAAGTTTAAGGCCTTAAAATCCGCCTTTTTTTTTTATGATTGAATCTTCAAAATTCCTTCATATTTGACCTCCTAGGGTCCAATTACATGACGTCAGGTGTTTTCAGCATGATCGAGCTAAAATTAAAAGTTTTAGTTTTGTCAAGTTTTGCCGTTTTCACTGTTTTGAAGTTTAAGGCCTCAAAATCCGCCTTATTTTTTTATGATTGAATCTTCAAAATTCCTTCATATTTGACCTCCTAGGGTCCAATTACATGACGTCAGGTGTTTTCAGCATGATCGAGCTAAAATTAAAAGTTTTAGTTTTGTCAAGTTTTGCCGTTTTCACTGTTTTGAAGTTTAAGGCCTCAAAATCCGACTTTTTTGTTTGGGATGGAATCTTCAAAATTCCTTCATATTTGACCTCCTAGGGTCCAATTACATGACGTCAGGTGTTTTCAGCACGATCGAGCTAAAATTAAAAGTTCTGGTTTTGTCAAGTTTTGCCGTTTTTACTGTTTTGAAGTTTAAGCCCGCAATTCCCGGCTTTTTTGTTTTTGATTGAAACTTCAAAATCCCTTGGTATTTAAACTCCTAGGGTCCAATTACATGACATCAGGTGTTTTCAGCATGATCGAGCTAAATTTTGAAGTTTTGGTTTTGTCAAGTTTTGCCGTTTCCACTGTTTTGAAGTTTAAGGCCTCAAAATCCGGCTTTTTTGTTTGATATTGAAGCTTCAAAATTCCTTCATATTTGACCTCCTAGGGTCCAATTACATGACGTCAGGTGTTTTCAGCATGATCGAGCTAAAATTAGAAGTTTTGGTTTTGTCAAGTTTTGCCGTTTTCACTGTTTTGAAGTTTAAGGCCTCAAAATCCGGTTTTTTTTTTGTGATTGAATCTTCAAAATTCCTTCATATTTGAACTCCTAGGGTCCAATTACATGATGTCAAATGTTTTCAGCATGATCGAGCTAAATTTAGAAGTTTTGGTTTTGTCAAGTTTTGCCGTTTTCACTGTTTTGAAGTTTAAGGCCTCAAAATCCGGCTTTTTTGTTTGATATTGAAGCTTTAAAATTCCTTCATATTTGAACTCCTAGGGTCCAATTACATGACGTCAGGTGTTTTCAGCATGATCGAGCTAAAATTAAAAGTTTTGGTTTTGTCAAGTTTTGCCGTTTTCACTGTTTTGAAGTTTAAGGCCTAAAAATCCGCATTATTTGTTTATGATTGAATCTTCAAAATTTCTTCATATTCAAATTCCTAGGGTCCAATTACATGACGTCAGGTGTTTTCAGCATGATCGAGCTAAAATTAGAAGTTTTGGTTTTGTCAAGTTTTGCCGTTTTCACTGCTTTGAAGTTTAAGGCCTCAAAATCCGGCTTTTATGTTTGTTATTGAAACTTAAAAATTTCTTCATATTTGAACTCCTAGGGTCCAATTACATGACCTCAGGTGTTTTCAGCATGATCGAGCTAAATTTAGAAGTTTTGGTTTTGTCAAGTTTTGCCGTTTTCATTGTTTTGAAGTATAAGGCCTCAAAATACGGCTTTTTTGTTTGATATTGAAGCTTCAAAATTCCTTCATATTTGAACTCCTAGGGTCCAATTACATGACGTCAGGTGTTTTCAGCATGATCGAGCTAAAATTAAAAGTTTTGGTTTTGTCAAGTTTTGCCGTTTTCACTGTTTTGAAGTTTAAGGCCTAAAAATCCGCATTATTTGTTTATGATTGAATCTTCAAAATTTCTTCATATTCAAATTCCTAGGGTCCAATTACATGACGTCAGGTGTTTTCAGCATGATCGAGCTAAAATTAGAAGTTTTGGTTTTGTCAAGTTTTGCCGTTTTCACTGCTTTGAAGTTTAAGGCCTCAAAATCCGGTTTTTATGTTTGTTATTGAAACTTAAAAATTTCTTCATATTTGAACTCCTAGGGTCCAATTACTTGACCTCAGGTGTTTTCAGCATGATCGAGCTAAATTTAGAAGTTTTGGTTTTGTCAAGTTTTGCCGTTTCCACTGTTTTGAAGTTTAAGGCCTCAAAATCCGACTTTTTTGTTTTTGATGGAATCTTCAAAATTCCTTCATATTTGACCTCCTAGGGTCCAATTACATGACGTCAGGTGTTTTCAGCATGATCGAGCTAAAATTTGAAGTTTTGGTTTTGTCAAGTTTTGCCGTTTTCACTGTCTTGAAGTTTAAGGCCTCAAAATCCGCCTTATTTGTTTATTATTGAATCTTCAAAATTCCTTCATATTTGACCTCCTAGGGTCCAATTACATGACGTCAGGTGTTTTCAGCATGATCGAGCTAAAATTAAAAGTTTTAGTTTTGTCAAGTTTTGCCGTTTTCACTGTTTTGAAGTTTAAGGCCTCAAAATCCGCCTTATTTTTTTATGATTGAATCTTCAAAATTCCTTCATATTTGACCTCCTAGGGTCCAATTACATGACGTCAGGTGTTTTCAGCATGATCGAGCTAAAATTAAAAGTTTTAGTTTTGTCAAGTTTTGCCGTTTTCACTGTTTTGAAGTTTAAGGCCTCAAAATCCGACTTTTTTGTTTGTGATGGAATCTTCAAAATTCCTTCATATTTGACCTCCTAGGGTCCAATTACATGACGTCAGGTGTTTTCAGCACGATCGAGCTAAAATTAAAAGTTCTGGTTTTGTCAAGTTTTGCCGTTTTTACTGTTTTGAAGTTTAAGCCCGCAATTCCCGGCTTTTTTGTTTTTGATTGAAACTTCAAAATCCCTTGGTATTTAAACTCCTAGGGTCCAATTACATGACATCAGGTGTTTTCAGCATGATCGAGCTAAATTTTGAAGTTTTGGTTTTGTCAAGTTTTGCCGTTTCCACTGTTTTGAAGTTTAAGGCCTCAAAATCCGGCTTTTTTGTTTGATATTGAAGCTTCAAAATTCCTTCATATTTGACCTCCTAGGGTCCAATTACATGACGTCAGGTGTTTTCAGCATGATCGAGCTAAAATAAGAAGTTTTGGTTTTGTCAAGTTTTGCCGTTTTCACTGTTTTGAAGTTTAAGGCCTCAAAATCCGGTTTTTTTTTTGTGATTGAATCTTCAAAATTCCTTCATATTTGAACTCCTAGGGTCCAATTACATGATGTCAAATGTTTTCAGCATGATCGAGCTAAATTTAGAAGTTTTGGTTTTGTCAAGTTTTGCCGTTTTCACTGTTTTGAAGTTTAAGGCCTCAAAATCCGGCTTTTTTGTTTGATATTGAAGCTTTAAAATTCCTTCATATTTGAACTCCTAGGGTCCAATTACATGACGTCAGGTGTTTTCAGCATGATCGAGCTAAAATTAAAAGTTTTGGTTTTGTCAAGTTTTGCCGTTTTCACTGTTTTGAAGTTTAAGGCCTAAAAATCCGCATTATTTGTTTATGATTGAATCTTCAAAATTTCTTCATATTCAAATTCCTAGGGTCCAATTACATGACGTCAGGTGTTTTCAGCATGATCGAGCTAAAATTAGAAGTTTTGGTTTTGTCAAGTTTTGCCGTTTTCACTGCTTTGAAGTTTAAGGCCTCAAAATCCGGCTTTTATGTTTGTTATTGAAACTTAAAAATTTCTTCATATTTGAACTCCTAGGGTCCAATTACATGACCTCAGGTGTTTTCAGCATGATCGAGCTAAATTTAGAAGTTTTGGTTTTGTCAAGTTTTGCCGTTTTCATTGTTTTGAAGTATAAGGCCTCAAAATACGGCTTTTTTGTTTGATATTGAAGCTTCAAAATTCCTTCATATTTGAACTCCTAGGGTCCAATTACATGACGTCAGGTGTTTTCAGCATGATCGAGCTAAAATTAAAAGTTTTGGTTTTGTCAAGTTTTGCCGTTTTCACTGTTTTGAAGTTTAAGGCCTAAAAATCCGCATTATTTGTTTATGATTGAATCTTCAAAATTTCTTCATATTCAAATTCCTAGGGTCCAATTACATGACGTCAGGTGTTTTCAGCATGATCGAGCTAAAATTAGAAGTTTTGGTTTTGTCAAGTTTTGCCGTTTTCACTGCTTTGAAGTTTAAGGCCTCAAAATCCGGTTTTTATGTTTGTTATTGAAACTTAAAAATTTCTTCATATTTGAACTCCTAGGGTCCAATTACATGACCTCAGGTGTTTTCAGCATGATCGAGCTAAATTTAGAAGTTTTGGTTTTGTCAAGTTTTGCCGTTTCCACTGTTTTGAAGTTTAAGGCCTCAAAATCCGACTTTTTTGTTTTTGATGGAATCTTCAAAATTCCTTCATATTTGACCTCCTAGGGTCCAATTACATGACGTCAGGTGTTTTCAGCATGATCGAGCTAAAATTAGAAGTTTTGGTTTTGTCAAGTTTTGCCGTTTTCACTGTCTTGAAGTTTAAGGCCTCAAAATCCGCCTTATTTGTTTATGATTGAATCTTCAAAATTCCTTCATATTTGACCTCCTAGGGTCCAATTACATGACGTCAGGTGTTTTCAGCATGATCGAGCTAAAATTAAAAGTTTTGGTTTTGTCAAGTTTTGCCGTTTTCACTGTTTTGAAGTTTAAGGCCTCAAAATCCGACTTTTTTGTTTGTGATGGAATCTTCAAAATTCCTTCATATTTGAACTCCTAGGGTCCAATTACATGACGTCAGGTGTTTTCAGCATGATCGAGCTTAAATTAGAAGTTTTGGTTTTGTCAAGTTTTGCCGTTTTCACTGTTTTGAAGTTTAAGGCCGCAATTCCCGGCTTTTTGTTGATGATTGAATCTTCAAAATTCCTTCATATTTGAACTCCTAGGGTCCAATTACATGACGTCAGGTGTGTTCAGCATGATCGAGCTAAAATTAAAAGTTTTGGTTTTGTCAAGTTTTGCCGTTTTCACTATTTTTGAAGTTTAAGGCCTCAAAATCCGCCTTTTTTTTATGATTGAATATTCAAAATTCCTTCATCTTTGACCTCCTAGGGTCCAATTACATGACGTCAGGTGTTTTCAGTATGATCGAGCTAAAATTAAAAGTTTTGGTTTTGTCAAGTTTTGCCGTTTTCACTGTTTTGAAGTTTAAGGCCTCAAAATCCGACTTTTTTATTTGTGATGGAATCTTCAAAATTCCTTCATATTTGAACTCCTAGGGTCCAATTACATGATGTCAAATGTTTTCAGCATGATCGAGCTAAATTTAGAAGTTTTGGTTTTGTCAAGTTTTGCCGTTTTCACTGTTTTGAAGTTTAAGGCCTCAAAATCCGGTTTTTTTTTTGTGATTGAATCTTCAAAATTCCTTCATATTTGAACTCCTAGGGTCCAATTACATGATGTCAAATGTTTTCAGCATGATCGAGCTAAATTTAGAAGTTTTGGTTTTGTCAAGTTTTGCCGTTTTCACTGTTTTGAAGTTTAAGGCCTCAAAATCCGGCTTTTTTGTTTGATATTGAAGCTTTAAAATTCCTTCATATTTGAACTCCTAGGGTCCAATTACATGACGTCAGGTGTTTTCAGCATGATCGAGCTAAAATTAAAAGTTTTGGTTTTGTCAAGTTTTGCCGTTTTCACTGTTTTGAAGTTTAAGGCCTAAAAATCCGCATTATTTGTTTATGATTGAATCTTCAAAATTTCTTCATATTCAAATTCCTAGGGTCCAATTACATGACGTCAGGTGTTTTCAGCATGATCGAGCTAAAATTAGAAGTTTTGGTTTTGTCAAGTTTTGCCGTTTTCACTGCTTTGAAGTTTAAGGCCTCAAAATCCGGCTTTTATGTTTGTTATTGAAACTTAAAAATTTCTTCATATTTGAACTCCTAGGGTCCAATTACATGACCTCAGGTGTTTTCAGCATGATCGAGCTAAATTTAGAAGTTTTGGTTTTGTCAAGTTTTGCCGTTTTCATTGTTTTGAAGTATAAGGCCTCAAAATACGGCTTTTTTGTTTGATATTGAAGCTTCAAAATTCCTTCATATTTGAACTCCTAGGGTCCAATTACATGACGTCAGGTGTTTTCAGCATGATCGAGCTAAAATTAAAAGTTTTGGTTTTGTCAAGTTTTGCCGTTTTCTGTTTTGAAGTTTAAGGCCTAAAAATCCGCATTATTTGTTTATGATTGAATCTTCAAAATTTCTTCATATTCAAATTCCTAGGGTCCAATTACATGACGTCAGGTGTTTTCAGCATGATCGAGCTAAAATTAGAAGTTTTGGTTTTGTCAAGTTTTGCCGTTTTCACTGCTTTGAAGTTTAAGGCCTCAAAATCCGGTTTTTATGTTTGTTATTGAAACTTAAAAATTTCTTCATATTTGAACTCCTAGGGTCCAATTACTTGACCTCAGGTGTTTTCAGCATGATCGAGCTAAATTTAGAAGTTTTGGTTTTGTCAAGTTTTGCCGTTTCCACTGTTTTGAAGTTTAAGGCCTCAAAATCCGACTTTTTTGTTTTTGATGGAATCTTCAAAATTCCTTCATATTTGACCTCCTAGGGTCCAATTACATGACGTCAGGTGTTTTCAGCATGATCGAGCTAAAATTAGAAGTTTTGGTTTTGTCAAGTTTTGCCGTTTTCACTGTCTTGAAGTTTAAGGCCTCAAAATCCGCCTTATTTGTTTATGATTGAATCTTCAAAATTCCTTCATATTTGACCTCCTAGGGTCCAATTACATGACGTCAGGTGTTTTCAGCATGATCGAGCTAAAATTAAAAGTTTTAGTTTTGTCAAGTTTTGCCGTTTTCACTGTTTTGAAGTTTAAGGCCTCAAAATCCGCCTTATTTTTTTATGATTGAATCTTCAAAATTCCTTCATATTTGACCTCCTAGGGTCCAATTACATGACGTCAGGTGTTTTCAGCATGATCGAGCTAAAATTAAAAGTTTTAGTTTTGTCAAGTTTTGCCGTTTTCACTGTTTTGAAGTTTAAGGCCTCAAAATCCGACTTTTTTGTTTGTGATGGAATCTTCAAAATTCCTTCATATTTGACCTCCTAGGGTCCAATTACATGACGTCAGGTGTTTTCAGCACGATCGAGCTAAAATTAAAAGTTCTGGTTTTGTCAAGTTTTGCCGTTTTTACTGTTTTGAAGTTTAAGCCCGCAATTCCCGGCTTTTTTGTTTTTGATTGAAACTTCAAAATCCCTTGGTATTTAAACTCCTAGGGTCCAATTACATGACATCAGGTGTTTTCAGCATGATCGAGCTAAATTTTGAAGTTTTGGTTTTGTCAAGTTTTGCCGTTTCCACTGTTTTGAAGTTTAAGGCCTCAAAATCCGGCTTTTTTGTTTGATATTGAAGCTTCAAAATTCCTTCATATTTGACCTCCTAGGGTCCAATTACATGACGTCAGGTGTTTTCAGCATGATCGAGCTAAAATAAGAAGTTTTGGTTTTGTCAAGTTTTGCCGTTTTCACTGTTTTGAAGTTTAAGGCCTCAAAATCCGGTTTTTTTTTTGTGATTGAATCTTCAAAATTCCTTCATATTTGAACTCCTAGGGTCCAATTACATGATGTCAAATGTTTTCAGCATGATCGAGCTAAATTTAGAAGTTTTGGTTTTGTCAAGTTTTGCCGTTTTCACTGTTTTGAAGTTTAAGGCCTCAAAATCCGGCTTTTTTGTTTGATATTGAAGCTTTAAAATTCCTTCATATTTGAACTCCTAGGGTCCAATTACATGACGTCAGGTGTTTTCAGCATGATCGAGCTAAAATTAAAAGTTTTGGTTTTGTCAAGTTTTGCCGTTTTCACTGTTTTGAAGTTTAAGGCCTAAAAATCCGCATTATTTGTTTATGATTGAATCTTCAAAATTTCTTCATATTCAAATTCCTAGGGTCCAATTACATGACGTCAGGTGTTTTCAGCATGATCGAGCTAAAATTAGAAGTTTTGGTTTTGTCAAGTTTTGCCGTTTTCACTGCTTTGAAGTTTAAGGCCTCAAAATCCGGCTTTTATGTTTGTTATTGAAACTTAAAAATTTCTTCATATTTGAACTCCTAGGGTCCAATTACATGACCTCAGGTGTTTTCAGCATGATCGAGCTAAATTTAGAAGTTTTGGTTTTGTCAAGTTTTGCCGTTTTCATTGTTTTGAAGTATAAGGCCTCAAAATACGGCTTTTTTGTTTGATATTGAAGCTTCAAAATTCCTTCATATTTGAACTCCTAGGGTCCAATTACATGACGTCAGGTGTTTTCAGCATGATCGAGCTAAAATTAAAAGTTTTGGTTTTGTCAAGTTTTGCCGTTTTCACTGTTTTGAAGTTTAAGGCCTAAAAATCCGCATTATTTGTTTATGATTGAATCTTCAAAATTTCTTCATATTCAAATTCCTAGGGTCCAATTACATGACGTCAGGTGTTTTCAGCATGATCGAGCTAAAATTAGAAGTTTTGGTTTTGTCAAGTTTTGCCGTTTTCACTGCTTTGAAGTTTAAGGCCTCAAAATCCGGTTTTTATGTTTGTTATTGAAACTTAAAAATTTCTTCATATTTGAACTCCTAGGGTCCAATTACATGACCTCAGGTGTTTTCAGCATGATCGAGCTAAATTTAGAAGTTTTGGTTTTGTCAAGTTTTGCCGTTTCCACTGTTTTGAAGTTTAAGGCCTCAAAATCCGACTTTTTTGTTTTTGATGGAATCTTCAAAATTCCTTCATATTTGACCTCCTAGGGTCCAATTACATGACGTCAGGTGTTTTCAGCATGATCGAGCTAAAATTAGAAGTTTTGGTTTTGTCAAGTTTTGCCGTTTTCACTATTTTTGAAGTTTAAGGCCTCAAAATCCGCCTTTTTTTTATGATTGAATATTCAAAATTCCTTCATCTTTGACCTCCTAGGGTCCAATTACATGACGTCAGGTGTTTTCAGTATGATCGAGCTAAAATTAAAAGTTTTGGTTTTGTCAAGTTTTGCCGTTTTCACTGTTTTGAAGTTTAAGGCCTCAAAATCCGACTTTTTTATTTGTGATGGAATCTTCAAAATTCCTTCATATTTGAACTCCTAGGGTCCAATTACATGACGTCAGGTGTTTTCAACATGATAGAGCTAAAATTAAAAGTTTTGGTTTTGTCAAGTTTTGCCGTTTTCACTGTTTTGAAGTTTAAGGCCTCAAAATCCGACTTTTTTGTTTGTGATGGAATCTTCAAAATTTCTTCATATTTGACCTCCTAGGGTCCAATTACATGACGTCAGGTGTTTTCAGCATGATCGAGCTAAAATTAGAAGTTTTGGTTTTGTCAAGTTTTGCCGTCTTCACTGTTTTGAAGTTTAAGGCCTTAAAATCCGGCTATTTTGTTTGATATTGAAGCTTCAAAATTCCTTCATATTTGAACTCCTAGGGTCCAATTACATGACGTCAGGTGTTTTCAGCATGATCGAGCTAAAATTAAAAGTTTTGGTTTTGTCAAGTTTTGCTGTCTTCACTGTTTTGAAGTTTAAGGCCTTAAAATCCGGCTATTTTGTTTGATATTGAAGCTTCAAAATTCCTGCATATTTGAACTACTAGGGTCCAATTACATGACGTCATGTGTTTTCAGCATGATCGAGCTAAAACTAAAAGTTTTGGTTTTATCAAGTTTTGCCGTTTTCACTGTTTTGAAGTTTAAGGCCTCAAAATCCGACTTTTTTGTTTGTGATGGAATCTTCAAAATTCCTTCATATTTGAACTCCTAGGGTTCAATTACATGACGTCAGGTGTTTTCAGCATGATCGAGCTAAAATTAAAAGTTCTGGTTTTGTCAAGTTTTGCCGTTTTCACTGTTTTGAAGTTTAAGGCCGCAATTCCCGGCTTTTTTGTTTTTGATTGAAACTTCAAAATCCCTTGGTATTTAAACTCCTAGGGTCCAATTACATGACATCAGGTGTTTTCAGCATGATCGAGCTAAATTTAGAAGTTTTGGTTTTGTCAAGTTTTGCCGTTTCCACTGTTTTGAAGTTTAAGGCCTCAAAATCCGACTTTTTTTTTTTGATGGAATCTTCAAAATTCCTTCATATTTGACCTCCTAGGGTCCAATTACATGACGTCAGGTGTTTTCAGCATGATCGAGCTAAAATTAGAAGTTTTGGTTTTGTCAAGTTTTGCCGTTTTCACTGTCTTGAAGTTTAAGGCCTCAAAATCCGCCTTATTTGTTTATGATTGAATCTTCAAAATTCCTTCATATTTGACCTCCTAGGGTCCAATTACATGACGTCAGGTGTTTTCAGCATGATCGAGCTAAAATTAAAAGTTTTGGTTTTGTCAAGTTTTGCCGTTTTCACTGTTTTGAAGGTAAAGGCCTCAAAATCCGGCTATTTTGTTTGATATTGAAGCTTCAAAATTCCTGCATATTTGAACTCCTAGGGTCCAATTACATGACGTCAGGTATTTTCAACATGATAGAGCTAAAATTAAAAGTTTTGGTTTTGTCAAGTTTTGCCGTTTTCACTGTTTTGAAGTTTAAGGCCTCAAAATCCGACATTTTTGTTTTTGATGGAATCTTCAAAATTTCTTCATATTTGACCTCCTAGGGTCCAATTACATGACGTCAGGTGTTTTCAGCATGATCGAGCTAAAATTAAAAGTTTTAGTTTTGTCAAGTTTTGCCGTTTTCACTGTTTTGAAGTTTAAGGCCTCAAAATCCGACTTTTTTGTTTGTGATGGAATCTTCAAAATTCCTTCATATTTGACCTCCTAGGGTCCAATTACATGACGTCAGGTGTTTTCAGCACGATCGAGCTAAAATTAAAAGTTCTGGTTTTGTCAAGTTTTGCCGTTTTTACTGTTTTGAAGTTTAAGCCCGCAATTCCCGGCTTTTTTGTTTTTGATTGAAACTTCAAAATCCCTTGGTATTTAAACTCCTAGGGTCCAATTACATGACATCAGGTGTTTTCAGCATGATCGAGCTAAATTTTGAAGTCTTGGTTTTGTCAAGTTTTGCCGTTTCCACTGTTTTGAAGTTTAAGGCCTCAAAATCCGGTTTTTATGTTTGTTATTGAAACTTAAAAATTTCTTCATATTTGAACTCCTAGGGTCCAATTACATGACCTCAGGTGTTTTCAGCATGATCGAGCTAAATTTAGAAGTTTTGGTTTTGTCAAGTTTTGCCGTTTCCACTGTTTTGAAGTTTAAGGCCTCAAAATCCGACTTTTTTGTTTTTGATGGAATCTTCAAAATTCCTTCATATTTGACCTCCTAGGGTCCAATTACATGACGTCAGGTGTTTTCAGCATGATCGAGCTAAAATTAGAAGTTTTGGTTTTGTCAAGTTTTGCCGTTTTCACTGTCTTGAAGTTTAAGGCCTCAAAATCCGCCTTATTTGTTTATGATTGAATCTTCAAAATTCCTTCATATTTGACCTCCTAGGGTCCAATTACATGACGTCAGGTGTTTTCAGCATGATCGAGCTAAAATTAAAAGTTTTGGTTTTGTCAAGTTTTGCCGTTTTCACTGTTTTGAAGTTTAAGGCCTCAAAATCCGACTTTTTTGTTTGTGATGGAATCTTCAAAATTCCTTCATATTTGAACTCCTAGGGTCCAATTACATGACGTCAGGTGTTTTCAGCATGATCGAGCTTAAATTAGAAGTTTTGGTTTTGTCAAGTTTTGCCGTTTTCACTGTTTTGAAGTTTAAGGCCGCAATTCCCGGCTTTTTGTTGATGATTGAATCTTCAAAATTCCTTCATATTTGAACTCCTAGGGTCCAATTACATGACGTCAGGTGTGTTCAGCATGATCGAGCTAAAATTAAAAGTTTTGGTTTTGTCAAGTTTTGCCGTTTTCACTATTTTTGAAGTTTAAGGCCTCAAAATCCGCCTTTTTTTTATGATTGAATATTCAAAATTCCTTCATCTTTGACCTCCTAGGGTCCAATTACATGACGTCAGGTGTTTTCAGTATGATCGAGCTAAAATTAAAAGTTTTGGTTTTGTCAAGTTTTGCCGTTTTCACTGTTTTGAAGTTTAAGGCCTCAAAATCCGACTTTTTTATTTGTGATGGAATCTTCAAAATTCCTTCATATTTGAACTCCTAGGGTCCAATTACATGACGTCAGGTGTTTTCAACATGATAGAGCTAAAATTAAAAGTTTTGGTTTTGTCAAGTTTTGCCGTTTTCACTGTTTTGAAGTTTAAGGCCTCAAAATCCGACTTTTTTGTTTGTGATGGAATCTTCAAAATTTCTTCATATTTGACCTCCTAGGGTCCAATTACATGACGTCAGGTGTTTTCAGCATGATCGAGCTAAAATTAGAAGTTTTGGTTTTGTCAAGTTTTGCCGTCTTCACTGTTTTGAAGTTTAAGGCCTTAAAATCCGGCTATTTTGTTTGATATTGAAGCTTCAAAATTCCTTCATATTTGAACTCCTAGGGTCCAATTACATGACGTCAGGTGTTTTCAGCATGATCGAGCTAAAATTAAAAGTTTTGGTTTTGTCAAGTTTTGCTGTCTTCACTGTTTTGAAGTTTAAGGCCTTAAAATCCGGCTATTTTGTTTGATATTGAAGCTTCAAAATTCCTGCATATTTGAACTACTAGGGTCCAATTACATGACGTCATGTGTTTTCAGCATGATCGAGCTAAAACTAAAAGTTTTGGTTTTATCAAGTTTTGCCGTTTTCACTGTTTTGAAGTTTAAGGCCTCAAAATCCGACTTTTTTGTTTGTGATGGAATCTTCAAAATTCCTTCATATTTGAACTCCTAGGGTTCAATTACATGACGTCAGGTGTTTTCAGCATGATCGAGCTAAAATTAAAAGTTCTGGTTTTGTCAAGTTTTGCCGTTTTCACTGTTTTGAAGTTTAAGGCCGCAATTCCCGGCTTTTTTGTTTTTGATTGAAACTTCAAAATCCCTTGGTATTTAAACTCCTAGGGTCCAATTACATGACATCAGGTGTTTTCAGCATGATCGAGCTAAATTTAGAAGTTTTGGTTTTGTCAAGTTTTGCCGTTTCCACTGTTTTGAAGTTTAAGGCCTCAAAATCCGACTTTTTTTTTTTTGATGGAATCTTCAAAATTCCTTCATATTTGACCTCCTAGGGTCCAATTACATGACGTCAGGTGTTTTCAGCATGATCGAGCTAAAATTAGAAGTTTTGGTTTTGTCAAGTTTTGCCGTTTTCACTGTCTTGAAGTTTAAGGCCTCAAAATCCGCCTTATTTGTTTATGATTGAATCTTCAAAATTCCTTCATATTTGACCTCCTAGGGTCCAATTACATGACGTCAGGTGTTTTCAGCATGATCGAGCTAAAATTAAAAGTTTTGGTTTTGTCAAGTTTTGCCGTTTTCACTGTTTTGAAGGTAAAGGCCTCAAAATCCGGCTATTTTGTTTGATATTGAAGCTTCAAAATTCCTGCATATTTGAACTCCTAGGGTCCAATTACATGACGTCAGGTATTTTCAACATGATAGAGCTAAAATTAAAAGTTTTGGTTTTGTCAAGTTTTGCCGTTTTCACTGTTTTGAAGTTTAAGGCCTCAAAATCCGACATTTTTGTTTTTGATGGAATCTTCAAAATTTCTTCATATTTGACCTCCTAGGGTCCAATTACATGACGTCAGGTGTTTTCAGCATGATCGAGCTAAAATTAAAAGTTTTAGTTTTGTCAAGTTTTGCCGTTTTCACTGTTTTGAAGTTTAAGGCCTCAAAATCCGACTTTTTTGTTTGTGATGGAATCTTCAAAATTCCTTCATATTTGACCTCCTAGGGTCCAATTACATGACGTCAGGTGTTTTCAGCACGATCGAGCTAAAATTAAAAGTTCTGGTTTTGTCAAGTTTTGCCGTTTTTACTGTTTTGAAGTTTAAGCCCGCAATTCCCGGCTTTTTTGTTTTTGATTGAAACTTCAAAATCCCTTGGTATTTAAACTCCTAGGGTCCAATTACATGACATCAGGTGTTTTCAGCATGATCGAGCTAAATTTTGAAGTCTTGGTTTTGTCAAGTTTTGCCGTTTCCACTGTTTTGAAGTTTAAGGCCTCAAAATCCGGCTTTTTTGTTTGATATTGAAGCTTCAAAATTCCTTCATATTTGACCTCCTAGGGTCCAATTACATGACGTCAGGTGTTTTCAGCATGATCGAGCTAAAATTAGAAGTCTTGGTTTTGTCAAGTTTTGCCGTTTTCACTGTTTTGAAGTTTAAGGCCTCAAAATCCGGTTTTTTTTTGTGATTGAATCTTCAAAATTCCTTCATATTTGAACTCCTAGGGTCCAATTACATGATGTCAAATGTTTTCAGCATGATCGAGCTAAATTTAGAAGTTTTGGTTTTGTCAAGTTTTGCCGTTTTCACTGTTTTGAAGTTTAAGGCCTCAAAATCCGGCTTTTTTGTTTGATATTGAAGCTTTAAAATTCCTTCATATTTGAACTCCTAGGGTCCAATTACATGACGTCAGGTGTTTTCAGCATGATCGAGCTAAAATTAAAAGTTTTGGTTTTGTCAAGTTTTGCCGTTTTCACTGTTTTGAAGTTTAAGGCCTAAAAATCCGCATTATTTGTTTATGATTGAATCTTCAAAATTTCTTCATATTCAAATTCCTAGGGTCCAATTACATGACGTCAGGTGTTTTCAGCATGATCGAGCTAAAATTAGAAGTTTTGGTTTTGTCAAGTTTTGCCGTTTTCACTGCTTTGAAGTTTAAGGCCTCAAAATCCGGCTTTTATGTTTGTTATTGAAACTTAAAAATTTCTTCATATTTGAACTCCTAGGGTCCAATTACATGACCTCAGGTGTTTTCAGCATGATCGAGCTAAATTTAGAAGTTTTGGTTTTGTCAAGTTTTGCCGTTTTCATTGTTTTGAAGTATAAGGCCTCAAAATACGGCTTTTTTGTTTGATATTGAAGCTTCAAAATTCCTTCATATTTGAACTCCTAGGGTCCAATTACATGACGTCAGGTGTTTTCAGCATGATCGAGCTAAAATTAAAAGTTTTGGTTTTGTCAAGTTTTGCCGTTTTCACTGTTTTGAAGTTTAAGGCCTAAAAATCCGCATTATTTGTTTATGATTGAATCTTCAAAATTTCTTCATATTCAAATTCCTAGGGTCCAATTACATGACGTCAGGTGTTTTCAGCATGATCGAGCAAAAATTAGAAGTTTTGGTTTTGTCAAGTTTTGCCGTTTTCACTGCTTTGAAGTTTAAGGCCTCAAAATCCGGTTTTTATGTTTGTTATTGAAACTTAAAAATTTCTTCATATTTGAACTCCTAGGGTCCAATTACATGACCTCAGGTGTTTTCAGCATGATCGAGCTAAATTTAGAAGTTTTGGTTTTGTCAAGTTTTGCCGTTTCCACTGTTTTGAAGTTTAAGGCCTCAAAATCCGACTTTTTTGTTTTTGATGGAATCTTCAAAATTCCTTCATATTTGACCTCCTAGGGTCCAATTACATGACGTCAGGTGTTTTCAGCATGATCGAGCTAAAATTAGAAGTTTTGGTTTTGTCAAGTTTTGCCGTTTTCACTGTCTTGAAGTTTAAGGCCTCAAAATCCGCCTTATTTGTTTATGATTGAATCTTCAAAATTCCTTCATATTTGACCTCCTAGGGTCCAATTACATGACGTCAGGTGTTTTCAGCATGATCGAGCTAAAATTAAAAGTTTTGGTTTTGTCAAGTTTTGCCGTTTTCACTGTTTTGAAGTTTAAGGCCTCAAAATCCGACTTTTTTGTTTGTGATGGAATCTTCAAAATTCCTTCATATTTGAACTCCTAGGGTCCAATTACATGACGTCAGGTGTTTTCAGCATGATCGAGCTTAAATTAGAAGTTTTGGTTTTGTCAAGTTTTGCCGTTTTCACTGTTTTGAAGTTTAAGGCCGCAATTCCCGGCTTTTTGTTGATGATTGAATCTTCAAAATTCCTTCATATTTGAACTCCTAGGGTCCAATTACATGACGTCAGGTGTGTTCAGCATGATCGAGCTAAAATTAAAAGTTTTGGTTTTGTCAAGTTTTGCCGTTTTCACTATTTTTGAAGTTTAAGGCCTCAAAATCCGCCTTTTTTTTATGATTGAATATTCAAAATTCCTTCATCTTTGACCTCCTAGGGTCCAATTACATGACGTCAGGTGTTTTCAGTATGATCGAGCTAAAATTAAAAGTTTTGGTTTTGTCAAGTTTTGCCGTTTTCACTGTTTTGAAGTTTAAGGCCTCAAAATCCGACTTTTTTATTTGTGATGGAATCTTCAAAATTCCTTCATATTTGAACTCCTAGGGTCCAATTACATGACGTCAGGTGTTTTCAACATGATAGAGCTAAAATTAAAAGTTTTGGTTTTGTCATGTTTTGCCGTTTTCACTGTTTTGAAGTTTAAGGCCTCAAAATCCGACTTTTTTGTTTGTGATGGAATCTTCAAAATTCCTTCATATTTGAACTCCTAGGGTTCAATTACATGACGTCAGGTGTTTTCAGCATGATCGAGCTAAAATTAAAAGTTCTGGTTTTGTCAAGTTTTGCCGTTTTCACTGTTTTGAAGTTTAAGGCCGCAATTCCCGGCTTTTTTGTTTTTGATTGAAACTTCAAAATCCCTTGGTATTTAAACTCCTAGGGTCCAATTACATGACATCAGGTGTTTTCAGCATGATCGAGCTAAATTTAGAAGTTTTGGTTTTGTCAAGTTTTGCCGTTTCCACTGTTTTGAAGTTTAAGGCCTCAAAATCCGACTTTTTTGTTTTTGATGGAATCTTCAAAATTCCTTCATATTTGACCTCCTAGGGTCCAATTACATGACGTCAGGTGTTTTCAGCATGATCGAGCTAAAATTAGAAGTTTTGGTTTTGTCAAGTTTTGCCGTTTTCACTGTCTTGAAGTTTAAGGCCTCAAAATCCGCCTTATTTGTTTATGATTGAATCTTCAAAATTCCTTCATATTTGACCTCCTAGGGTCCAATTACATGACGTCAGGTGTTTTCAGCATGATCGAGCTAAAATTAAAAGTTTTGGTTTTGTCAAGTTTTGCCGTTTTCACTGTTTTGAAGGTAAAGGCCTCAAAATCCGGCTTTTTTGTTTGTGATTGAATCTTCAAATTTCCTTCATATTTGAACTCCTAGGGTCCAATTACATGACGTCAGGTATTTTCAACATGATAGAGCTAAAATTAAAAGTTTTGGTTTTGTCAAGTTTTGCCGTTTTCACTTTTTTGAAGTTTAAGGCCTCAAAATCCGACTTTTTTGTTTTTGATGGAATCTTCAAAATTTCTTCATATTTGACCTCCTAGGGTCCAATTACATGACGTCAGGTGTTTTCAGCATGATCGAGCTAAAATTAGAAGTTTTGGTTTTGTCAAGTTTTGCCGTCTTCACTGTTTTGAAGTTTAAGGCCTTAAAATCCGGCTATTTTGTTTGATATTGAAGCTTCAAAATTCCTTCATATTTGAACTCCTAGGGTCCAATTACATGACGTCAGGTGTTTTCAGCATGATCGAGCTAATATTAAAAGTTTTGGTTTTGTCAAGTTTTGCTGTCTTCACTGTTTTGAAGTTTAAGGCCTTAAAATCCGGCTATTTTGTTTGATATTGAAGCTTCAAAATTCCTGCATATTTGAACTACTAGGGTCCAATTACATGACGTCATGTGTTTTCAGCATGATCGAGCTAAAACTAAAAGTTTTGGTTTTATCAAGTTTTGCCGTTTTCACTGTTTTGAAGTCTAAGGCCTCAAAATCCGACTTTTTTGTTTGTGATGGAATCTTAAAAATTCCTTCATATTTGAACTCCTAGGATCCAATTACATGACGTCAGGTGTTTTCAGCATGATCGAGCTAAAATTAGAAGTTTTGGTTTTGTCAAGTTTTGCCGTTTTCACTGTTTTGAAGTTTAAGGCCTCAAAATCCGCCTTATTTATTTATGCTTGAATCTTCAAAATTCCTTCATATTTGACCTCCTAGGGTCCAATTACATGACGTCAGGTGTTTTCAGCATGATCGAGCTAAAATTAAAAGTTTTGGTTTTGTCAAGTTTTGCCGTTTTCACTGTTTTGAAGTTTAAGGCCTCAAAATCCGACTTTTTTATTTGTGATGGAATCTTCAAAATTCCTTCATATTTGAACTCCTAGGGTCCAATTACATGACGTCAGGTGTTTTCAACATGATAGAGCTAAAATTAAAAGTTTTGGTTTTGTCAAGTTTTGCCGTTTTCACTGTTTTGAAGTTTAAGGCCTCAAAATCCGACTTTTTTGTTTGTGATGGAATCTTCAAAATTCCTTCATATTTGAACTCCTAGGGTTCAATTACATGACGTCAGGTGTTTTCAGCATGATCGAGCTAAAATTAAAAGTTCTGGTTTTGTCAAGTTTTGCCGTTTTCACTGTTTTGAAGTTTAAGGCCGCAATTCCCGGCTTTTTTGTTTTTGATTGAAACTTCAAAATCCCTTGGTATTTAAACTCCTAGGGTCCAATTACATGACATCAGGTGTTTTCAGCATGATCGAGCTAAATTTAGAAGTTTTGGTTTTGTCAAGTTTTGCCGTTTCCACTGTTTTGAAGTTTAAGGCCTCAAAATCCGACTTTTTTTTTTTGATGGAATCTTCAAAATTCCTTCATATTTGACCTCCTAGGGTCCAATTACATGACGTCAGGTGTTTTCAGCATGATCGAGCTAAAATTAGAAGTTTTGGTTTTGTCAAGTTTTGCCGTTTTCACTGTCTTGAAGTTTAAGGCCTCAAAATCCGCCTTATTTGTTTATGATTGAATCTTCAAAATTCCTTCATATTTGACCTCCTAGGGTCCAATTACATGACGTCACGTGTTTTCAGCATGATCGAGCTAAAATTAAAAGTTTTGGTTTTGTCAAGTTTTGCCGTTTTCACTGTTTTGAAGGTAAAGGCCTCAAAATCCGGCTATTTTGTTTGATATTGAAGCTTCAAAATTCCTGCATATTTGAACTCCTAGGGTCCAATTACATGACGTCAGGTATTTTCAACATGATAGAGCTAAAATTAAAAGTTTTGGTTTTGTCAAGTTTTGCCGTTTTCACTGTTTTGAAGTTTAAGGCCTCAAAATCCGACATTTTTGTTTTTGATGGAATCTTCAAAATTTCTTCATATTTGACCTCCTAGGGTCCAATTACATGACGTCAGGTGTTTTCAGCATGATCGAGCTAAAATTAAAAGTTCTGGTTTTGTCAAGTTTTGCCGTTTTCACTGTTTTGAAGTTTAAGGCCGCAATTCCCGGCTTTTTTGTTTTTGATTGAAACTTCAAAATCCCTTGGTATTTAAACTCCTAGGGTCCAATTACATGACATCAGGTGTTTTCAGCATGATCGAGCTAAATTTAGAAGTTTTGGTTTTGTCAAGTTTTGCCGTTTCCACTGTTTTGAAGTTTATGGCCTCAAAATCCGACTTTTTTGTTTTTGATGGAATCTTCAAAATTGCTTCATATTTGACCTCCTAGGGTCCAATTACACGACGTCAGGTGTTTTCAGCATGATCGAGCTAAAATTAGAAGTTTTGGTTTTGTCAAGTTTTGCCGTCTTCACTGTTTTGAAGTTTAAGGCCTTAAAATCCGGCTATTTTGTTTGATATTGAAGCTTCAAAATTCCTTCATATTTGAACTCCCAGGGTCCAATTACATGACGTCAGGTGTTTTCAGCATGATCGAGCTAAAATTAAAAGTTTTGGTTTTGTCAAGTTTTGCCGTTTTCACTGTTTTGAAGTTTAAGGCCTAAAAATCCGCCTCATTTGTTTATGATTGAATCTTTAAAATTTCTTCATATTCAAATTCCTAGGGTCCAATTACATGACGTCAGGTGTTTTCAGCATGATCGAGCTAAAATTAGAAGTTTTGGTTTTGTCAAGTTTTGCCGTTTTCACTGCTTTGAAGTTTAAGGCCTCAAAATCCGGCTTTTATGTTTGTTATTGAAACTTAAAAATTTCTCCATATTTGATCTCCTAGGGTCCAATTACATGACCTCAGGTGTTTTCAGCATGATCGAGCTAAATTTAGAAGTTTTGGTTTTGTCAAGTTTTGCCGTTTTCATTGTTTTGAAGTATAAGGCCTCAAAAAACGGCTTTTTTGTTTGATATTGAAGCTTCAAAATTCCTTCATATTTGAACTTTTAGGGTCCAATTACATGACGTCATGTGTTTTCAGCATGATCGAGCTAAAACTAAAAGTTTTGGTTTTATCAAGTTTTGCCGTTTTCACTGTTTTGAAGTCTAAGGCCTCAAAATCCGACTTTTTTGTTTGTGATGGAATCTTAAAAATTCCTTCATATTTGAACTCCTAGGATCCAATTACATGACGTCAGGTGTTGTCAGCATAACCGAGCTAAAATTAGAAGTTTTGGTTTTGTCAAGTTTTGCCGTTTTCACTGTTTTGAAGTTTAAGGCCTCAAAATCCGCCTTATTTGTTTATGCTTGAATCTTCAAAATTCCTTCATATTTGACCTCCTAGGGTCCAATTACATGACGTCAGGTGTTTTCAGCATGATCGAGCTAAAATTAAAAGTTTTGGTTTTGTCAAGTTTTGCCGTTTTCACTGTTTTGAAATTTAAGGCCTCAAAATCCGACTTTTTTTTTTGTGATGGAATCTTCAAAATTCCTTCATATTTGAACTCCTAGGGTCCAATTACATGACGTCAGGTGTTTTCAACATGATAGAGCTAAAATTAAAAGTTTTGGTTTTGTCAAGTTTTGCCGTTTTCACTGTTTTGAAGTTTAAGGCCTCAAAATCCAACTTTTTTGTTTGTGATGGAATCTTCAAAATTCCTTCATATTTGAACTCCTAGGGTTCAATTACATGACGTCAGGTGTTTTCAGCATGATCGAGCTAAAATTAAAAGTTCTGGTTTTGTCAAGTTTTGCCGTTTTCACTGTTTTGAAGTTTAAGGCCGCAATTCCCGGCTTTTTTGTTTTTGATTGAAACTTCAAAATCCCTTGGTATTTAAACTCCTAGGGTCCAATTACATGACATCAGGTGTTTTCAGCATGATCGAGCTAAATTTAGAAGTTTTGGTTTTGTCAAGTTTTGCCGTTTCCACTGTTTTGAAGTTTAAGGCCTCAAAATCCGACTTTTTTGTTTTTGATGGAATCTTCAAAATTCCTTCATATTTGACCTCCTAGGGTCCAATTACATGACGTCAGGTGTTTTCAGCATGATCGAGCTAAAATTAGAAGTTTTGGTTTTGTCAAGTTTTGCCGTTTTCACTGTTTTGAAGTTTAAGGCCTCAAAATCCGGTTTTTTTTTGTGATTGAATCTTCAAAATTCCTTCATATTTGAACTCCTAGGGTCCAATTACATGATGTCAAATGTTTTCAGCATGATCGAGCTAAATTTAGAAGTTT
The DNA here is from genome assembly GCA_949825025.1 of Siphlonurus alternatus. NCBI lineage: Eukaryota > Metazoa > Arthropoda > Insecta > Ephemeroptera > Siphlonuridae > Siphlonurus > Siphlonurus alternatus. The sequence goes on from OX463786.1 coordinate 17,251,364, forward strand.
TGGTTTTGTCAAGTTTTGCCGTTTTCACTGTTTTGAAGTTTAAGGCCTCAAAATCCGGCTTTTTTGTTTGATATTGAAGCTTTAAAATTCCTTCATATTTGAACTCCTAGGGTCCAATTACATGACGTCAGGTGTTTTCAGCATGATCGAGCTAAAATTAAAAGTTTTGGTTTTGTCAAGTTTTGCCGTTTTCACTGTTTTGAAGTTTAAGGCCTAAAAATCCGCATTATTTGTTTATGATTGAATCTTCAAAATTTCTTCATATTCAAATTCCTAGGGTCCAATTACATGACGTCAGGTGTTTTCAGCATGATCGAGCTAAAATTAGAAGTTTTGGTTTTGTCAAGTTTTGCCGTTTTCACTGCTTTGAAGTTTAAGGCCTCAAAATCCGGCTTTTATGTTTGTTATTGAAACTTAAAAATTTCTTCATATTTGAACTCCTAGGGTCCAATTACATGACCTCAGGTGTTTTCAGCATGATCGAGCTAAATTTAGAAGTTTTGGTTTTGTCAAGTTTTGCCGTTTTCATTGTTTTGAAGTATAAGGCCTCAAAATACGGCTTTTTTGTTTTTGATGGAATCTTCAAAATTCCTTCATATTTGACCTCCTAGGGTCCAATTACATGACGTCAGGTGTTTTCAGCATGATCGAGCTAAAATTAGAAGTTTTGGTTTTGTCAAGTTTTGCCGTCTTCACTGTTTTGAAGTTTAAGGCCTTAAAATCCGGCTATTTTGTTTGATATTGAAGCTTCAAAATTCCTTCATATTTGAACTCCTAGGGTCCAATTACATGACGTCAGGTGTTTTCAGCATGATCGAGCTAAAATTAAAAGTTTTGGTTTTGTCAAGTTTTGCCGTTTTCACTGTTTTGAAGTTTAAGGCCTAAAAATCCGCCTCATTTGTTTATGATTGAATCTTTAAAATTTCTTCATATTCAAATTCCTAGGGTCCAATTACATGACGTCAGGTGTTTTCAGCATGATCGAGCTAAAATTAGAAGTTTTGGTTTTGTCAAGTTTTGCCGTTTTCACTGCTTTGAAGTTTAAGGCCTCAAAATCCGGCTTTTATGTTTGTTATTGAAACTTAAAAATTTCTCCATATTTGATCTCCTAGGGTCCAATTACATGACCTCAGGTGTTTTCAGCATGATCGAGCTAAATTTAGAAGTTTTGGTTTTGTCAAGTTTTGCCGTTTTCATTGTTTTGAAGTATAAGGCCTCAAAAAACGGCTTTTTTGTTTGATATTGAAGCTTCAAAATTCCTTCATATTTGAACTTTTAGGGTCCAATTACATGACGTCATGTGTTTTCAGCATGATCGAGCTAAAACTAAAAGTTTTGGTTTTATCAAGTTTTGCCGTTTTCACTGTTTTGAAGTCTAAGGCCTCAAAATCCGACTTTTTTGTTTGTGATGGAATCTTAAAAATTCCTTCATATTTGAACTCCTAGGATCCAATTACATGACGTCAGGTGTTGTCAGCATAACCGAGCTAAAATTAGAAGTTTTGGTTTTGTCAAGTTTTGCCGTTTTCACTGTTTTGAAGTTTAAGGCCTCAAAATCCGCCTTATTTGTTTATGCTTGAATCTTCAAAATTCCTTCATATTTGACCTCCTAGGGTCCAATTACATGACGTCAGGTGTTTTCAGCATGATCGAGCTAAAATTAAAAGTTTTGGTTTTGTCAAGTTTTGCCGTTTTCACTGTTTTGAAGTTTAAGGCCTCAAAATCCGACTTTTTTGTTTGTGATGGAATCTTCAAAATTCCTTCATATTTGAACTCCTAGGGTCCAATTACATGACGTCAGGTGTTTTCAGCATGATCGAGCTTAAATTAGAAGTTTTGGTTTTGTCAAGTTTTGCCGTTTTCACTGTTTTGAAGTTTAAGGCCGCAATTCCCGGCTTTTTGTTGATGATTGAATCTTCAAAATTCCTTCATATTTGAACTCCTAGGGTCCAATTACATGACGTCAGGTGTGTTCAGCATGATCGAGCTAAAATTAAAAGTTTTGGTTTTGTCAAGTTTTGCCGTTTTCACTATTTTTGAAGTTTAAGGCCTCAAAATCCGCCTTTTTTTTATGATTGAATATTCAAAATTCCTTCATCTTTGACCTCCTAGGGTCCAATTACATGACGTCAGGTGTTTTCAGTATGATCGAGCTAAAATTAAAAGTTTTGGTTTTGTCAAGTTTTGCCGTTTTCACTGTTTTGAAGTTTAAGGCCTCAAAATCCGACTTTTTTATTTGTGATGGAATCTTCAAAATTCCTTCATATTTGAACTCCTAGGGTCCAATTACATGACGTCAGGTGTTTTCAACATGATAGAGCTAAAATTAAAAGTTTTGGTTTTGTCATGTTTTGCCGTTTTCACTGTTTTGAAGTTTAAGGCCTCAAAATCCGACTTTTTTGTTTGTGATGGAATCTTCAAAATTCCTTCATATTTGAACTCCTAGGGTTCAATTACATGACGTCAGGTGTTTTCAGCATGATCGAGCTAAAATTAAAAGTTCTGGTTTTGTCAAGTTTTGCCGTTTTCACTGTTTTGAAGTTTAAGGCCGCAATTCCCGGCTTTTTTGTTTTTGATTGAAACTTCAAAATCCCTTGGTATTTAAACTCCTAGGGTCCAATTACATGACATCAGGTGTTTTCAGCATGATCGAGCTAAATTTAGAAGTTTTGGTTTTGTCAAGTTTTGCCGTTTCCACTGTTTTGAAGTTTAAGGCCTCAAAATCCGACTTTTTTGTTTTTGATGGAATCTTCAAAATTCCTTCATATTTGACCTCCTAGGGTCCAATTACATGACGTCAGGTGTTTTCAGCATGATCGAGCTAAAATTAGAAGTTTTGGTTTTGTCAAGTTTTGCCGTTTTCACTGTCTTGAAGTTTAAGGCCTCAAAATCCGCCTTATTTGTTTATGATTGAATCTTCAAAATTCCTTCATATTTGACCTCCTAGGGTCCAATTACATGACGTCAGGTGTTTTCAGCATGATCGAGCTAAAATTAAAAGTTTTGGTTTTGTCAAGTTTTGCCGTTTTCACTGTTTTGAAGGTAAAGGCCTCAAAATCCGGCTTTTTTGTTTGTGATTGAATCTTCAAATTTCCTTCATATTTGAACTCCTAGGGTCCAATTACATGACGTCAGGTATTTTCAACATGATAGAGCTAAAATTAAAAGTTTTGGTTTTGTCAAGTTTTGCCGTTTTCACTGTTTTGAAGTTTAAGGCCTCAAAATCCGACTTTTTTGTTTTTGATGGAATCTTCAAAATTTCTTCATATTTGACCTCCTAGGGTCCAATTACATGACGTCAGGTGTTTTCAGCATGATCGAGCTAAAATTAGAAGTTTTGGTTTTGTCAAGTTTTGCCGTCTTCACTGTTTTGAAGTTTAAGGCCTTAAAATCCGGCTATTTTGTTTGATATTGAAGCTTCAAAATTCCTTCATATTTGAACTCCTAGGGTCCAATTACATGACGTCAGGTGTTTTCAGCATGATCGAGCTAATATTAAAAGTTTTGGTTTTGTCAAGTTTTGCTGTCTTCACTGTTTTGAAGTTTAAGGCCTTAAAATCCGGCTATTTTGTTTGATATTGAAGCTTCAAAATTCCTGCATATTTGAACTACTAGGGTCCAATTACATGACGTCATGTGTTTTCAGCATGATCGAGCTAAAACTAAAAGTTTTGGTTTTATCAAGTTTTGCCGTTTTCACTGTTTTGAAGTCTAAGGCCTCAAAATCCGACTTTTTTGTTTGTGATGGAATCTTAAAAATTCCTTCATATTTGAACTCCTAGGATCCAATTACATGACGTCAGGTGTTGTCAGCATAACCGAGCTAAAATTAGAAGTTTTGGTTTTGTCAAGTTTTGCCGTTTTCACTGTTTTGAAGTTTAAGGCCTCAAAATCCGCCTTATTTATTTATGCTTGAATCTTCAAAATTCCTTCATATTTGACCTCCTAGGGTCCAATTACATGACGTCAGGTGTTTTCAGCATGATCGAGCTAAAATTAAAAGTTTTGGTTTTGTCAAGTTTTGCCGTTTTCACTGTTTTGAAGTTTAAGGCCTCAAAATCCGACTTTTTTATTTGTGATGGAATCTTCAAAATTCCTTCATATTTGAACTCCTAGGGTCCAATTACATGACGTCAGGTGTTTTCAACATGATAGAGCTAAAATTAAAAGTTTTGGTTTTGTCAAGTTTTGCCGTTTTCACTGTTTTGAAGTTTAAGGCCTCAAAATCCGACTTTTTTGTTTGTGATGGAATCTTCAAAATTCCTTCATATTTGAACTCCTAGGGTTCAATTACATGACGTCAGGTGTTTTCAGCATGATCGAGCTAAAATTAAAAGTTCTGGTTTTGTCAAGTTTTGCCGTTTTCACTGTTTTGAAGTTTAAGGCCGCAATTCCCGGCTTTTTTGTTTTTGATTGAAACTTCAAAATCCCTTGGTATTTAAACTCCTAGGGTCCAATTACATGACATCAGGTGTTTTCAGCATGATCGAGCTAAATTTAGAAGTTTTGGTTTTGTCAAGTTTTGCCGTTTCCACTGTTTTGAAGTTTAAGGCCTCAAAATCCGACTTTTTTTTTTTGATGGAATCTTCAAAATTCCTTCATATTTGACCTCCTAGGGTCCAATTACATGACGTCAGGTGTTTTCAGCATGATCGAGCTAAAATTAGAAGTTTTGGTTTTGTCAAGTTTTGCCGTTTTCACTGTCTTGAAGTTTAAGGCCTCAAAATCCGCCTTATTTGTTTATGATTGAATCTTCAAAATTCCTTCATATTTGACCTCCTAGGGTCCAATTACATGACGTCACGTGTTTTCAGCATGATCGAGCTAAAATTAAAAGTTTTGGTTTTGTCAAGTTTTGCCGTTTTCACTGTTTTGAAGGTAAAGGCCTCAAAATCCGGCTATTTTGTTTGATATTGAAGCTTCAAAATTCCTGCATATTTGAACTCCTAGGGTCCAATTACATGACGTCAGGTATTTTCAACATGATAGAGCTAAAATTAAAAGTTTTGGTTTTGTCAAGTTTTGCCGTTTTCACTGTTTTGAAGTTTAAGGCCTCAAAATCCGACATTTTTGTTTTTGATGGAATCTTCAAAATTTCTTCATATTTGACCTCCTAGGGTCCAATTACATGACGTCAGGTGTTTTCAGCATGATCGAGCTAAAATTAAAAGTTCTGGTTTTGTCAAGTTTTGCCGTTTTCACTGTTTTGAAGTTTAAGGCCGCAATTCCCGGCTTTTTTGTTTTTGATTGAAACTTCAAAATCCCTTGGTATTTAAACTCCTAGGGTCCAATTACATGACATCAGGTGTTTTCAGCATGATCGAGCTAAATTTAGAAGTTTTGGTTTTGTCAAGTTTTGCCGTTTCCACTGTTTTGAAGTTTATGGCCTCAAAATCCGACTTTTTTGTTTTTGATGGAATCTTCAAAATTGCTTCATATTTGACCTCCTAGGGTCCAATTACACGACGTCAGGTGTTTTCAGCATGATCGAGCTAAAATTAGAAGTTTTGGTTTTGTCAAGTTTTGCCGTCTTCACTGTTTTGAAGTTTAAGGCCTTAAAATCCGGCTATTTTGTTTGATATTGAAGCTTCAAAATTCCTTCATATTTGAACTCCCAGGGTCCAATTACATGACGTCAGGTGTTTTCAGCATGATCGAGCTAAAATTAAAAGTTTTGGTTTTGTCAAGTTTTGCCGTTTTCACTGTTTTGAAGTTTAAGGCCTAAAAATCCGCCTCATTTGTTTATGATTGAATCTTTAAAATTTCTTCATATTCAAATTCCTAGGGTCCAATTACATGACGTCAGGTGTTTTCAGCATGATCGAGCTAAAATTAGAAGTTTTGGTTTTGTCAAGTTTTGCCGTTTTCACTGCTTTGAAGTTTAAGGCCTCAAAATCCGGCTTTTATGTTTGTTATTGAAACTTAAAAATTTCTCCATATTTGATCTCCTAGGGTCCAATTACATGACCTCAGGTGTTTTCAGCATGATCGAGCTAAATTTAGAAGTTTTGGTTTTGTCAAGTTTTGCCGTTTTCATTGTTTTGAAGTATAAGGCCTCAAAAAACGGCTTTTTTGTTTGATATTGAAGCTTCAAAATTCCTTCATATTTGAACTTTTAGGGTCCAATTACATGACGTCATGTGTTTTCAGCATGATCGAGCTAAAACTAAAAGTTTTGGTTTTATCAAGTTTTGCCGTTTTCACTGTTTTGAAGTCTAAGGCCTCAAAATCCGACTTTTTTGTTTGTGATGGAATCTTAAAAATTCCTTCATATTTGAACTCCTAGGATCCAATTACATGACGTCAGGTGTTGTCAGCATAACCGAGCTAAAATTAGAAGTTTTGGTTTTGTCAAGTTTTGCCGTTTTCACTGTTTTGAAGTTTAAGGCCTCAAAATCCGCCTTATTTGTTTATGCTTGAATCTTCAAAATTCCTTCATATTTGACCTCCTAGGGTCCAATTACATGACGTCAGGTGTTTTCAGCATGATCGAGCTAAAATTAAAAGTTTTGGTTTTGTCAAGTTTTGCCGTTTTCACTGTTTTGAAGTTTAAGGCCTCAAAATCCGACTTTTTTTTTTGTGATGGAATCTTCAAAATTCCTTCATATTTGAACTCCTAGGGTCCAATTACATGACGTCAGGTGTTTTCAACATGATAGAGCTAAAATTAAAAGTTTTGGTTTTGTCAAGTTTTGCCGTTTTCACTGTTTTGAAGTTTAAGGCCTCAAAATCCAACTTTTTTGTTTGTGATGGAATCTTCAAAATTCCTTCATATTTGAACTCCTAGGGTTCAATTACATGACGTCAGGTGTTTTCAGCATGATCGAGCTAAAATTAAAAGTTCTGGTTTTGTCAAGTTTTGCCGTTTTCACTGTTTTGAAGTTTAAGGCCGCAATTCCCGGCTTTTTTGTTTTTGATTGAAACTTCAAAATCCCTTGGTATTTAAACTCCTAGGGTCCAATTACATGACATCAGGTGTTTTCAGCATGATCGAGCTAAATTTAGAAGTTTTGGTTTTGTCAAGTTTTGCCGTTTCCACTGTTTTGAAGTTTAAGGCCTCAAAATCCGACTTTTTTGTTTTTGATGGAATCTTCAAAATTCCTTCATATTTGACCTCCTAGGGTCCAATTACATGACGTCAGGTGTTTTCAGCATGATCGAGCTAAAATTAGAAGTTTTGGTTTTGTCAAGTTTTGCCGTTTTCACTGTTTTGAAGTTTAAGGCCTCAAAATCCGGTTTTTTTTTGTGATTGAATCTTCAAAATTCCTTCATATTTGAACTCCTAGGGTCCAATTACATGATGTCAAATGTTTTCAGCATGATCGAGCTAAATTTAGAAGTTTTGGTTTTGTCAAGTTTTGCCGTTTTCACTGTTTTGAAGTTTAAGGCCTCAAAATCCGGCTTTTTTGTTTGATATTGAAGCTTTAAAATTCCTTCATATTTGAACTCCTAGGGTCCAATTACATGACGTCAGGTGTTTTCAGCATGATCGAGCTAAAATTAAAAGTTTTGGTTTTGTCAAGTTTTGCCGTTTTCACTGTTTTGAAGTTTAAGGCCTAAAAATCCGCATTATTTGTTTATGATTGAATCTTCAAAATTTCTTCATATTCAAATTCCTAGGGTCCAATTACATGACGTCAGGTGTTTTCAGCATGATCGAGCTAAAATTAGAAGTTTTGGTTTTGTCAAGTTTTGCCGTTTTCACTGCTTTGAAGTTTAAGGCCTCAAAATCCGGCTTTTATGTTTGTTATTGAAACTTAAAAATTTCTTCATATTTGAACTCCTAGGGTCCAATTACATGACCTCAGGTGTTTTCAGCATGATCGAGCTAAATTTAGAAGTTTTGGTTTTGTCAAGTTTTGCCGTTTTCATTGTTTTGAAGTATAAGGCCTCAAAATACGGCTTTTTTGTTTTTGATGGAATCTTCAAAATTCCTTCATATTTGACCTCCTAGGGTCCAATTACATGACGTCAGGTGTTTTCAGCATGATCGAGCTAAAATTAGAAGTTTTGGTTTTGTCAAGTTTTGCCGTCTTCACTGTTTTGAAGTTTAAGGCCTTAAAATCCGGCTATTTTGTTTGATATTGAAGCTTCAAAATTCCTTCATATTTGAACTCCTAGGGTCCAATTACATGACGTCAGGTGTTTTCAGCATGATCGAGCTAAAATTAAAAGTTTTGGTTTTGTCAAGTTTTGCCGTTTTCACTGTTTTGAAGTTTAAGGCCTAAAAATCCGCCTCATTTGTTTATGATTGAATCTTTAAAATTTCTTCATATTCAAATTCCTAGGGTCCAATTACATGACGTCAGGTGTTTTCAGCATGATCGAGCTAAAATTAGAAGTTTTGGTTTTGTCAAGTTTTGCCGTTTTCACTGCTTTGAAGTTTAAGGCCTCAAAATCCGGCTTTTATGTTTGTTATTGAAACTTAAAAATTTCTCCATATTTGATCTCCTAGGGTCCAATTACATGACCTCAGGTGTTTTCAGCATGATCGAGCTAAATTTAGAAGTTTTGGTTTTGTCAAGTTTTGCCGTTTTCATTGTTTTGAAGTATAAGGCCTCAAAAAACGGCTTTTTTGTTTGATATTGAAGCTTCAAAATTCCTTCATATTTGAACTTTTAGGGTCCAATTACATGACGTCATGTGTTTTCAGCATGATCGAGCTAAAACTAAAAGTTTTGGTTTTATCAAGTTTTGCCGTTTTCACTGTTTTGAAGTCTAAGGCCTCAAAATCCGACTTTTTTGTTTGTGATGGAATCTTAAAAATTCCTTCATATTTGAACTCCTAGGATCCAATTACATGACGTCAGGTGTTGTCAGCATAACCGAGCTAAAATTAGAAGTTTTGGTTTTGTCAAGTTTTGCCGTTTTCACTGTTTTGAAGTTTAAGGCCTCAAAATCCGCCTTATTTGTTTATGCTTGAATCTTCAAAATTCCTTCATATTTGACCTCCTAGGGTCCAATTACATGACGTCAGGTGTTTTCAGCATGATCGAGCTAAAATTAAAAGTTTTGGTTTTGTCAAGTTTTGCCGTTTTCACTGTTTTGAAGTTTAAGGCCTCAAAATCCGACTTTTTTTTTGTGATGGAATCTTCAAAATTCCTTCATATTTGAACTCCTAGGGTCCAATTACATGACGTCAGGTGTTTTCAACATGATAGAGCTAAAATTAAAAGTTTTGGTTAGGTCAAGTTTTGCCGTTTTCACTGTTTTGAAGTTTAAGGCCTCAAAATCCAACTTTTTTGTTTGTGATGGAATCTTCAAAATTCCTTCATATTTGAACTCCTAGGGTTCAATTACATGACGTCAGGTGTTTTCAGCATGATCGAGCTAAAATTAAAAGTTCTGGTTTTGTCAAGTTTTGCCGTTTTCACTGTTTTGAAGTTTAAGGCCGCAATTCCCGGCTTTTTTGTTTTTGATTGAAACTTCAAAATCCCTTGGTATTTAAACTCCTAGGGTCCAATTACATGACATCAGGTGTTTTCAGCATGATCGAGCTAAATTTAGAAGTTTTGGTTTTGTCAAGTTTTGCCGTTTCCACTGTTTTGAAGTTTATGGCCTCAAAATCCGACTTTTTTGTTTTTGATGGAATCTTCAAAATTCCTTCATATTTGACCTCCTAGGGTCCAATTACATGACGTCAGGTGTTTTCAGCATGATCGAGCTAAAATTAAAAGTTTTGGTTTTGTCAAGTTTTGCCGTTTTCACTGTTTTGAAGTTTAAGGCCTAAAAATCCGCCTCATTTGTTTATGATTGAATCTTTAAAATTTCTTCATATTCAAATTCCTAGGGTCCAATTACATGACGTCAGGTGTTTTCAGCATGATCGAGCTAAAATTAGAAGTTTTGGTTTTGTCAAGTTTTGCCGTTTTCACTGCTTTGAAGTTTAAGGCCTCAAAATCCGGCTTTTATGTTTGTTATTGAAACTTAAAAATTTCTCCATATTTGATCTCCTAGGGTCCAATTACATGACCTCAGGTGTTTTCAGCATGATCGAGCTAAATTTAGAAGTTTTGGTTTTGTCAAGTTTTGCCGTTTTCATTGTTTTGAAGTATAAGGCCTCAAAAAACGGCTTTTTTGTTTGATATTGAAGCTTCAAAATTCCTTCATATTTGAACTTTTAGGGTCCAATTACATGACGTCATGTGTTTTCAGCATGATCGAGCTAAAAATAAAAGTTTTGGTTTTATCAAGTTTTGCCGTTTTCACTGTTTTGAAGTCTAAGGCCTCAAAATCCGACTTTTTTGTTTGTGATGGAATCTTAAAAATTCCTTCATATTTGAACTCCTAGGATCCAATTACATGACGTCAGGTGTTGTCAGCATAACCGAGCTAAAATTAGAAGTTTTGGTTTTGTCAAGTTTTGCCGTTTTCACTGTTTTGAAGTTTAAGGCCTCAAAATCCGCCTTATTTGTTTATGCTTGAATCTTCAAAATTCCTTCATATTTGACCTCCTAGGGTCCAATTACATGACGTCAGGTGTTTTCAGCATGATCGAGCTAAAATTAAAAGTTTTGGTTTTGTCAAGTTTTGCCGTTTTCACTGTTTTGAAGTTTAAGGCCTCAAAATCCGACTTTTTTTTTTGTGATGGAATCTTCAAAATTCCTTCATATTTGAACTCCTAGGGTCCAATTACATGACGTCAGGTGTTTTCAACATGATAGAGCTAAAATTAAAAGTTTTGGTTTTGTCAAGTTTTGCCGTTTTCACTGTTTTGAAGTTTAAGGCCTCAAAATCCAACTTTTTTGTTTGTGATGGAATCTTCAAAATTCCTTCATATTTGAACTCCTAGGGTTCAATTACATGACGTCAGGTGTTTTCAGCATGATCGAGCTAAAATTAAAAGTTCTGGTTTTGTCAAGTTTTGCCGTTTTCACTGTTTTGAAGTTTAAGGCCGCAATTCCCGGCTTTTTTGTTTTTGATTGAAACTTCAAAATCCCTTGGTATTTAAACTCCTAGGGTCCAATTACATGACATCAGGTGTTTTCAGCATGATCGAGCTAAATTTAGAAGTTTTGGTTTTGTCAAGTTTTGCCGTTTCCACTGTTTTGAAGTTTAAGGCCTCAAAATCCGACTTTTTTGTTTTTGATGGAATCTTCAAAATTCCTTCATATTTGACCTCCTAGGGTCCAATTACATGACGTCAGGTGTTTTCAGCATGATCGAGCTAAAATTAGAAGTTTTGGTTTTGTCAAGTTTTGCCGTTTTCACTGTTTTGAAGTTTAAGGCCTCAAAATCCGGTTTTTTTTTGTGATTGAATCTTCAAAATTCCTTCATATTTGAACTCCTAGGGTCCAATTACATGATGTCAAATGTTTTCAGCATGATCGAGCTAAATTTAGAAGTTTTGGTTTTGTCAAGTTTTGCCGTTTTCACTGTTTTGAAGTTTAAGGCCTCAAAATCCGGCTTTTTTGTTTGATATTGAAGCTTTAAAATTCCTTCATATTTGAACTCCTAGGGTCCAATTACATGACGTCAGGTGTTTTCAGCATGATCGAGCTAAAATTAAAAGTTTTGGTTTTGTCAAGTTTTGCCGTTTTCACTGTTTTGAAGTTTAAGGCCTAAAAATCCGCATTATTTGTTTATGATTGAATCTTCAAAATTTCTTCATATTCAAATTCCTAGGGTCCAATTACATGACGTCAGGTGTTTTCAGCATGATCGAGCTAAAATTAGAAGTTTTGGTTTTGTCAAGTTTTGCCGTTTTCACTGCTTTGAAGTTTAAGGCCTCAAAATCCGGCTTTTATGTTTGTTATTGAAACTTAAAAATTTCTTCATATTTGAACTCCTAGGGTCCAATTACATGACCTCAGGTGTTTTCAGCATGATCGAGCTAAATTTAGAAGTTTTGGTTTTGTCAAGTTTTGCCGTTTTCATTGTTTTGAAGTATAAGGCCTCAAAATACGGCTTTTTTGTTTTTGATGGAATCTTCAAAATTCCTTCATATTTGACCTCCTAGGGTCCAATTACATGACGTCAGGTGTTTTCAGCATGATCGAGCTAAAATTAGAAGTTTTGGTTTTGTCAAGTTTTGCCGTCTTCACTGTTTTGAAGTTTAAGGCCTTAAAATCCGGCTATTTTGTTTGATATTGAAGCTTCAAAATTCCTTCATATTTGAACTCCTAGGGTCCAATTACATGACGTCAGGTGTTTTCAGCATGATCGAGCTAAAATTAAAAGTTTTGGTTTTGTCAAGTTTTGCCGTTTTCACTGTTTTGAAGTTTAAGGCCTAAAAATCCGCCTCATTTGTTTATGATTGAATCTTTAAAATTTCTTCATATTCAAATTCCTAGGGTCCAATTACATGACGTCAGGTGTTTTCAGCATGATCGAGCTAAAATTAGAAGTTTTGGTTTTGTCAAGTTTTGCCGTTTTCACTGCTTTGAAGTTTAAGGCCTCAAAATCCGGCTTTTATGTTTGTTATTGAAACTTAAAAATTTCTCCATATTTGATCTCCTAGGGTCCAATTACATGACCTCAGGTGTTTTCAGCATGATCGAGCTAAATTTAGAAGTTTTGGTTTTGTCAAGTTTTGCCGTTTTCATTGTTTTGAAGTATAAGGCCTCAAAAAACGGCTTTTTTGTTTGATATTGAAGCTTCAAAATTCCTTCATATTTGAACTTTTAGGGTCCAATTACATGACGTCATGTGTTTTCAGCATGATCGAGCTAAAACTAAAAGTTTTGGTTTTATCAAGTTTTGCCGTTTTCACTGTTTTGAAGTCTAAGGCCTCAAAATCCGACTTTTTTGTTTGTGATGGAATCTTAAAAATTCCTTCATATTTGAACTCCTAGGATCCAATTACATGACGTCAGGTGTTGTCAGCATAACCGAGCTAAAATTAGAAGTTTTGGTTTTGTCAAGTTTTGCCGTTTTCACTGTTTTGAAGTTTAAGGCCTCAAAATCCGCCTTATTTGTTTATGCTTGAATCTTCAAAATTCCTTCATATTTGACCTCCTAGGGTCCAATTACATGACGTCAGGTGTTTTCAGCATGATCGAGCTAAAATTAAAAGTTTTGGTTTTGTCAAGTTTTGCCGTTTTCACTGTTTTGAAGTTTAAGGCCTCAAAATCCGACTTTTTTTTTTGTGATGGAATCTTCAAAATTCCTTCATATTTGAACTCCTAGGGTCCAATTACATGACGTCAGGTGTTTTCAACATGATAGAGCTAAAATTAAAAGTTTTGGTTAGGTCAAGTTTTGCCGTTTTCACTGTTTTGAAGTTTAAGGCCTCAAAATCCAACTTTTTTGTTTGTGATGGAATCTTCAAAATTCCTTCATATTTGAACTCCTAGGGTTCAATTACATGACGTCAGGTGTTTTCAGCATGATCGAGCTAAAATTAAAAGTTCTGGTTTTGTCAAGTTTTGCCGTTTTCACTGTTTTGAAGTTTAAGGCCGCAATTCCCGGCTTTTTTGTTTTTGATTGAAACTTCAAAATCCCTTGGTATTTAAACTCCTAGGGTCCAATTACATGACATCAGGTGTTTTCAGCATGATCGAGCTAAATTTAGAAGTTTTGGTTTTGTCAAGTTTTGCCGTTTCCACTGTTTTGAAGTTTATGGCCTCAAAATCCGACTTTTTTGTTTTTGATGGAATCTTCAAAATTCCTTCATATTTGACCTCCTAGGGTCCAATTACATGACGTCAGGTGTTTTCAGCATGATCGAGCTAAAATTAGAAGTTTTGGTTTTGTCAAGTTTTGCCGTCTTCACTGTTTTGAAGTTTAAGGCCTTAAAATCCGGCTATTTTGTTTGATATTGAAGCTTCAAAATTCCTTCATATTTGAACTCCCAGGGTCCAATTACATGACGTCAGGTGTTTTCAGCATGATCGAGCTAAAATTAAAAGTTTTGGTTTTGTCAAGTTTTGCCGTTTTCACTGTTTTGAAGTTTAAGGCCTAAAAATCCGCCTCATTTGTTTATGATTGAATCTTTAAAATTTCTTCATATTCAAATTCCTAGGGTCCAATTACATGACGTCAGGTGTTTTCAGCATGATCGAGCTAAAATTAGAAGTTTTGGTTTTGTCAAGTTTTGCCGTTTTCACTGCTTTGAAGTTTAAGGCCTCAAAATCCGGCTTTTATGTTTGTTATTGAAACTTAAAAATTTCTCCATATTTGATCTCCTAGGGTCCAATTACATGACCTCAGGTGTTTTCAGCATGATCGAGCTAAATTTAGAAGTTTTGGTTTTGTCAAGTTTTGCCGTTTTCATTGTTTTGAAGTATAAGGCCTCAAAAAACGGCTTTTTTGTTTGATATTGAAGCTTCAAAATTCCTTCATATTTGAACTTTTAGGGTCCAATTACATGACGTCATGTGTTTTCAGCATGATCGAGCTAAAACTAAAAGTTTTGGTTTTATCAAGTTTTGCCGTTTTCACTGTTTTGAAGTCTAAGGCCTCAAAATCCGACTTTTTTGTTTGTGATGGAATCTTAAAAATTCCTTCATATTTGAACTCCTAGGATCCAATTACATGACGTCAGGTGTTGTCAGCATAACCGAGCTAAAATTAGAAGTTTTGGTTTTGTCAAGTTTTGCCGTTTTCACTGTTTTGAAGTTTAAGGCCTCAAAATCCGCCTTATTTGTTTATGCTTGAATCTTCAAAATTCCTTCATATTTGACCTCCTAGGGTCCAATTACATGACGTCAGGTGTTTTCAGCATGATCGAGCTAAAATTAAAAGTTTTGGTTTTGTCAAGTTTTGCCGTTTTCACTGTTTTGAAGTTTAAGGCCTCAAAATCCGACTTTTTTTTTTGTGATGGAATCTTCAAAATTCCTTCATATTTGAACTCCTAGGGTCCAATTACATGACGTCAGGTGTTTTCAACATGATAGAGCTAAAATTAAAAGTTTTGGTTTTGTCAAGTTTTGCCGTTTTCACTGTTTTGAAGTTTAAGGCCTCAAAATCCAACTTTTTTGTTTGTGATGGAATCTTCAAAATTCCTTCATATTTGAACTCCTAGGGTTCAATTACATGACGTCAGGTGTTTTCAGCATGATCGAGCTAAAATTAAAAGTTCTGGTTTTGTCAAGTTTTGCCGTTTTCACTGTTTTGAAGTTTAAGGCCGCAATTCCCGGCTTTTTTGTTTTTGATTGAAACTTCAAAATCCCTTGGTATTTAAACTCCTAGGGTCCAATTACATGACATCAGGTGTTTTCAGCATGATCGAGCTAAATTTAGAAGTTTTGGTTTTGTCAAGTTTTGCCGTTTCCACTGTTTTGAAGTTTAAGGCCTCAAAATCCGACTTTTTTGTGTTTGATGGAATCTTCAAAATTCCTTCATATTTGACCTCCTAGGGTCCAATTACATGACGTCAGGTGTTTTCAGCATGATCGAGCTAAAATTAGAAGTTTTGGTTTTGTCAAGTTTTGCCGTTTTCACTGTTTTGAAGTTTAAGGCCTCAAAATCCGGTTTTTTTTTGTGATTGAATCTTCAAAATTCCTTCATATTTGAACTCCTAGGGTCCAATTACATGATGTCAAATGTTTTCAGCATGATCGAGCTAAATTTAGAAGTTTTGGTTTTGTCAAGTTTTGCCGTTTTCACTGTTTTGAAGTTTAAGGCCTCAAAATCCGGCTTTTTTGTTTGATATTGAAGCTTTAAAATTCCTTCATATTTGAACTCCTAGGGTCCAATTACATGACGTCAGGTGTTTTCAGCATGATCGAGCTAAAATTAAAAGTTTTGGTTTTGTCAAGTTTTGCCGTTTTCACTGTTTTGAAGTTTAAGGCCTAAAAATCCGCATTATTTGTTTATGATTGAATCTTCAAAATTTCTTCATATTCAAATTCCTAGGGTCCAATTACATGACGTCAGGTGTTTTCAGCATGATCGAGCTAAAATTAGAAGTTTTGGTTTTGTCAAGTTTTGCCGTTTTCACTGCTTTGAAGTTTAAGGCCTCAAAATCCGGCTTTTATGTTTGTTATTGAAACTTAAAAATTTCTTCATATTTGAACTCCTAGGGTCCAATTACATGACCTCAGGTGTTTTCAGCATGATCGAGCTAAATTTAGAAGTTTTGGTTTTGTCAAGTTTTGCCGTTTTCATTGTTTTGAAGTATAAGGCCTCAAAATACGGCTTTTTTGTTTTTGATGGAATCTTCAAAATTCCTTCATATTTGACCTCCTAGGGTCCAATTACATGACGTCAGGTGTTTTCAGCATGATCGAGCTAAAATTAGAAGTTTTGGTTTTGTCAAGTTTTGCCGTCTTCACTGTTTTGAAGTTTAAGGCCTTAAAATCCGGCTATTTTGTTTGATATTGAAGCTTCAAAATTCCTTCATATTTGAACTCCTAGGGTCCAATTACATGACGTCAGGTGTTTTCAGCATGATCGAGCTAAAATTAAAAGTTTTGGTTTTGTCAAGTTTTGCCGTTTTCACTGTTTTGAAGTTTAAGGCCTAAAAATCCGCCTCATTTGTTTATGATTGAATCTTTAAAATTTCTTCATATTCAAATTCCTAGGGTCCAATTACATGACGTCAGGTGTTTTCAGCATGATCGAGCTAAAATTAGAAGTTTTGGTTTTGTCAAGTTTTGCCGTTTTCACTGCTTTGAAGTTTAAGGCCTCAAAATCCGGCTTTTATGTTTGTTATTGAAACTTAAAAATTTCTCCATATTTGATCTCCTAGGGTCCAATTACATGACCTCAGGTGTTTTCAGCATGATCGAGCTAAATTTAGAAGTTTTGGTTTTGTCAAGTTTTGCCGTTTACATTGTTTTGAAGTATAAGGCCTCAAAAAACGGCTTTTTTGTTTGATATTGAAGCTTCAAAATTCCTTCATATTTGAATTTTTAGGGTCCAATTACATGACGTCATGTGTTTTCAGCATGATCGAGCTAAAACTAAAAGTTTTGGTTTTATCAAGTTTTGCCGTTTTCACTGTTTTGAAGTCTAAGGCCTCAAAATCCGACTTTTTTGTTTGTGATGGAATCTTAAAAATTCCTTCATATTTGAACTCCTAGGATCCAATTACATGACGTCAGGTGTTGTCAGCATAACCGAGCTAAAATTAGAAGTTTTGGTTTTGTCAAGTTTTGCCGTTTTCACTGTTTTGAAGTTTAAGGCCTCAAAATCCGCCTTATTTGTTTATGCTTGAATCTTCAAAATTCCTTCATATTTGACCTCCTAGGGTCCAATTACATGACGTCAGGTGTTTTCAGCATGATCGAGCTAAAATTAAAAGTTTTGGTTTTGTCAAGTTTTGCCGTTTTCACTGTTTTGAAGTTTAAGGCCTCAAAATCCGACTTTTTTTTTTGTGATGGAATCTTCAAAATTCCTTCATATTTGAACTCCTAGGGTCCAATTACATGACGTCAGGTGTTTTCAACATGATAGAGCTAAAATTAAAAGTTTTGGTTAGGTCAAGTTTTGCCGTTTTCACTGTTTTGAAGTTTAAGGCCTCAAAATCCAACTTTTTTGTTTGTGATGGAATCTTCAAAATTCCTTCATATTTGAACTCCTAGGGTTCAATTACATGACGTCAGGTGTTTTCAGCATGATCGAGCTAAAATTAAAAGTTCTGGTTTTGTCAAGTTTTGCCGTTTTCACTGTTTTGAAGTTTAAGGCCGCAATTCCCGGCTTTTTTGTTTTTGATTGAAACTTCAAAATCCCTTGGTATTTAAACTCCTAGGGTCCAATTACATGACATCAGGTGTTTTCAGCATGATCGAGCTAAATTTAGAAGTTTTGGTTTTGTCAAGTTTTGCCGTTTCCACTGTTTTGAAGTTTAAGGCCTCAAAATCCGACTTTTTTGTTTTTGATGGAATCTTCAAAATTCCTTCATATTTGACCTCCTAGGGTCCAATTACATGACGTCAGGTGTTTTCAGCATGATCGAGCTAAAATTAGAAGTTTTGGTTTTGTCAAGTTTTGCCGTTTTCACTGTTTTGAAGTTTAAGGCCTCAAAATCCGGTTTTTTTTTGTGATTGAATCTTCAAAATTCCTTCATATTTGAACTCCTAGGGTCCAATTACATGATGTCAAATGTTTTCAGCATGATCGAGCTAAATTTAGAAGTTTTGGTTTTGTCAAGTTTTGCCGTTTTCACTCTTTTGAAGTTTAAGGCCTCAAAATCCGGCTTTTTTGTTTGATATTGAAGCTTTAAAATTCCTTCATATTTGAACTCCTAGGGTCCAATTACATGACGTCAGGTGTTTTCAGCATGATCGAGCTAAAATTAAAAGTTTTGGTTTTGTCAAGTTTTGCCGTTTTCACTGTTTTGAAGTTTAAGGCCTAAAAATCCGCATTATTTGTTTATGATTGAATCTTCAAAATTTCTTCATATTCAAATTCCTAGGGTCCAATTACATGACGTCAGGTGTTTTCAGCATGATCGAGCTAAAATTAGAAGTTTTGGTTTTGTCAAGTTTTGCCGTTTTCACTGCTTTGAAGTTTAAGGCCTCAAAATCCGGCTTTTATGTTTGTTATTGAAACTTAAAAATTTCTTCATATTTGAACTCCTAGGGTCCAATTACATGACCTCAGGTGTTTTCAGCATGATCGAGCTAAATTTAGAAGTTTTGGTTTTGTCAAGTTTTGCCGTTTTCATTGTTTTGAAGTATAAGGCCTCAAAATACGGCTTTTTTGTTTGATATTGAAGCTTCAAAATTCCTTCATATTTGAACTCCTAGGGTCCAATTACATGACGTCAGGTGTTTTCAGCATGATCGAGCTAAAATTAAAAGTTTTGGTTTTGTCAAGTTTTGCCGTTTTCACTGTTTTGAAGTTTAAGGCCTAAAAATCCGCATTATTTGTTTATGATTGAATCTTCAAAATTTCTTCATATTCAAATTCCTAGGGTCCAATTACATGACGTCAGGTGTTTTCAGCATGATCGAGCTAAAATTAGAAGTTTTGGTTTTGTCAAGTTTTGCCGTTTTCACTGCTTTGAAGTTTGAGGCCTCAAAATCCGGTTTTTATGTTTGTTATTGAAACTTAAAAATTTCTTCATATTTGAACTCCTAGGGTCCAATTACATGACCTCAGGTGTTTTCAGCATGATCGAGCTAAATTTAGAAGTTTTGGTTTTGTCAAGTTTTGCCGTTTCCACTGTTTTGAAGTTTAAGGCCTCAAAATCCGACTTTTTTGTTTTTGATGGAATCTTCAAAATTCCTTCATATTTGACCTCCTAGGGTCCAATTACATGACGTCAGGTGTTTTCAGCATGATCGAGCTAAAATTAGAAGTTTTGGTTTTGTCAAGTTTTGCCGTTTTCACTGTCTTGAAGTTTAAGGCCTCAAAATCAGCCTTATTTGTTTATGATTGAATCTTCAAAATTCCTTCATATTTGACCTCCTAGGGTCCAATTACATGACGTCAGGTGTTTTCAGCATGATCGAGCTAAAATTAAAAGTTTTGGTTTTGTCAAGTTTTGCCGTTTTCACTGTTTTGAAGTTTAAGGCCTCAAAATCCGACTTTTTTGTTTGTGATGGAATCTTCAAAATTCCTTCATATTTGAACTCCTAGGGTCCAATTACATGACGTCAGGTGTTTTCAGCATGATCGAGCTTAAATTAGAAGTTTTGGTTTTGTCAAGTTTTGCCGTTTTCACTGTTTTGAAGTTTAAGGCCGCAATTCCCGGCTTTTTGTTGATGATTGAATCTTCAAAATTCCTTCATATTTGACCTCCTAGGGTCCAATTACATGACGTCAGGTGTTTTCAGCATGATCGAGCTAAAATTAAAAGTTTTGGTTTTGTCAAGTTTTGCCGTTTTCACTATTTTTGAAGTTTAAGGCCTCAAAATCCGCCTTTTTTTTATGATTGAATATTCAAAATTCCTTCATCTTTGACCTCCTAGGGTCCAATTACATGACGTCAGGTGTTTTCAGTATGATCGACCTAAAATTAAAAGTTTTGGTTTTGTCAAGTTTTGCCGTTTTCACTGTTTTGAAGTTTAAGGCCTCAAAATCCGACTTTTTTATTTGTGATGGAATCTTCAAAATTCCTTCATATTTGAACTCCTAGGGTCCAATTACATGACGTCAGGTGTTTTCAACATGATAGAGCTAAAATTAAAAGTTTTGGTTTTGTCAAGTTTTGCCGTTTTCACTGTTTTGAAGTTTAAGGCCTCAAAATCCGACTTTTTTGTTTGTGATGGAATCTTCAAAATTCCTTCATATTTGAACTCCTAGGGTTCAATTACATGACGTCAGGTGTTTTCAGCATGATCGAGCTAAAATTAAAAGTTCTGGTTTTGTCAAGTTTTGCCGTTTTCACTGTTTTGAAGTTTAAGGCCGCAATTCCCGGCTTTTTTGTTTTTGATTGAAACTTCAAAATCCCTTGGTATTTAAACTCCTAGGGTCCAATTACATGACATCAGGTGTTTTCAGCATGATCGAGCTAAATTTAGAAGTTTTGGTTTTGTCAAGTTTTGCCGTTTCCACTGTTTTGAAGTTTAAGGCCTCAAAATCCGACTTTTTTGTTTTTGATGGAATCTTCAAAATTCCTTCATATTTGACCTCCTAGGGTCCAATTACATGACGTCAGGTGTTTTCAGCATGATCGAGCTAAAATTAGAAGTTTTCGTTTTGTCAAGTTTTGCCGTTTTCACTGTCTTGAAGTTTAAGGCCTCAAAATCCGCCTTATTTGTTTATGATTGAATCTTCAAAATTCCTTCATATTTGACCTCCTAGGGTCCAATTACATGACGTCAGGTGTTTTCAGCATGATCGAGCTAAAATTAAAAGTTTTGGTTTTGTCAAGTTTTGCCGTTTTCACTGTTTTGAAGGTAAAGGCCTCAAAATCCGGCTTTTTTGTTTGTGATTGAATCTTCAAATTTCCTTCATATTTGAACTCCTAGGGTCCAATTACATGACGTCAGGTATTTTCAACATGATAGAGCTAAAATTAAAAGTTTTGGTTTTGTCAAGTTTTGCCGTTTTCACTGTTTTGAAGTTTAAGGCCTCAAAATCCGACTTTTTTGTTTTTGATGGAATCTTCAAAATTTCTTCATATTTGACCTCCTAGGGTCCAATTACATGACGTCAGGTGTTTTCAGCATGATCGAGCTAAAATTAGAAGTTTTGGTTTTGTCAAGTTTTGCCGTCTTCACTGTTTTGAAGTTTAAGGCCTTAAAATCCGGCTATTTTGTTTGATATTGAAGCTTCAAAATTCCTTCATATTTGAACTCCTAGGGTCCAATTACATGACGTCAGGTGTTTTCAGCATGATCGAGCTAAAATTAAAAGTTTTGGTTTTGTCAAGTTTTGCTGTCTTCACTGTTTTGAAGTTTAAGGCCTTAAAATCCGGCTATTTTGTTTGATATTGAAGCTTCAAAATTCCTGCATATTTGAACTACTAGGGTCCAATTACATGACGTCATGTGTTTTCAGCATGATCGAGCTAAAACTAAAAGTTTTGGTTTTATCAAGTTTTGCCGTTTTCACTGTTTTGAAGTCTAAGGCCTCAAAATCCGACTTTTTTGTTTGTGATGGAATCTTAAAAATTCCTTCATATTTGAACTCCTAGGATCCAATTACATGACGTCAGGTGTTGTCAGCATAACCGAGCTAAAATTAGAAGTTTTGGTTTTGTCAAGTTTTGCCGTTTTCACTGTTTTGAAGTTTAAGGCCTCAAAATCCGCCTTATTTATTTATGCTTGAATCTTCAAAATTCCTTCATATTTGACTTCCTAGGGTCCAATTACATGACGTCAGGTGTTTTCAGCATGATCGAGCTAAAATTAAAAGTTTTGGTTTTGTCAAGTTTTGCCGTTTTCACTGTTTTGAAGTTTAAGGCCTCAAAATCCGAATTTTTTATTTGTGATGGAATCTTCAAAATTCCTTCATATTTGAACTCCTAGGGTCCAATTACATGACGTCAGGTGTTTTCAACATGATAGAGCTAAAATTAAAAGTTTTGGTTTTGTCAAGTTTTGCCGTTTTCACTGTTTTGAAGTTTAAGGCCTCAAAATCCGACTTTTTTGTTTGTGATGGAATCTTCAAAATTCCTTCATATTTGAACTCCTAGGGTTCAATTACATGACGTCAGGTGTTTTCAGCATGATCGAGCTAAAATTAAAAGTTCTGGTTTTGTCAAGTTTTGCCGTTTTCACTGTTTTGAAGTTTAAGGCCGCAATTCCCGGCTTTTTTGTTTTTGATTGAAACTTCAAAATCCCTTGGTATTTAAACTCCTAGGGTCCAATTACATGACATCAGGTGTTTTCAGCATGATCGAGCTAAATTTAGAAGTTTTGGTTTTGTCAAGTTTTGCCGTTTCCACTGTTTTGAAGTTTAAGGCCTCAAAATCCGACTTTTTTTTTTTTTGATGGAATCTTCAAAATTCCTTCATATTTGACCTCCTAGGGTCCAATTACATGACGTCAGGTGTTTTCAGCATGATCGAGCTAAAATTAGAAGTTTTGGTTTTGTCAAGTTTTGCCGTTTTCACTGTCTTGAAGTTTAAGGCCTCAAAATCCGCCTTATTTGTTTATGATTGAATCTTCAAAATTCCTTCATATTTGACCTCCTAGGGTCCAATTACATGACGTCAGGTGTTTTCAGCATGATCGAGCTAAAATTAAAAGTTTTGGTTTTGTCAAGTTTTGCCGTTTTCACTGTTTTGAAGGTAAAGGCCTCAAAATCCGGCTATTTTGTTTGATATTGAAGCTTCAAAATTCCTGCATATTTGAACTCCTAGGGTCCAATTACATGACGTCAGGTATTTTCAACATGATAGAGCTAAAATTAAAAGTTTTGGTTTTGTCAAGTTTTGCCGTTTTCACTGTTTTGAAGTTTAAGGCCTCAAAATCCGACATTTTTGTTTTTGATGGAATCTTCAAAATTTCTTCATATTTGACCTCCTAGGGTCCAATTACATGACGTCAGGTGTTTTCAGCATGATCGAGCTAAAATTAAAAGTTCTGGTTTTGTCAAGTTTTGCCGTTTTCACTGTTTTGAAGTTTAAGGCCGCAATTCCCGGCTTTTTTGTTTTTGATTGAAACTTCAAAATCCCTTGGTATTTAAACTCCTAGGGTCCAATTACATGACATCAGGTGTTTTCAGCATGATCGAGCTAAATTTAGAAGTTTTGGTTTTGTCAAGTTTTGCCGTTTCCACTGTTTTGAAGTTTATGGCCTCAAAATCCGACTTTTTTGTTTTTGATGGAATCTTCAAAATTCCTTCATATTTGACCTCCTAGGGTCCAATTACATGACGTCAGGTGTTTTCAGCATGATCGAGCTAAAATTAGAAGTTTTGGTTTTGTCAAGTTTTGCCGTCTTCACTGTTTTGAAGTTTAAGGCCTTAAAATCCGGCTATTTTGTTTGATATTGAAGCTTCAAAATTCCTTCATATTTGAACTCCTAGGGTCCAATTACATGACGTCAGGTGTTTTCAGCATGATCGAGCTAAAATTAAAAGTTTTGGTTTTGTCAAGTTTTGCCGTTTTCACTGTTTTGAAGTTTAAGGCCTAAAAATCCGCCTCATTTGTTTATGATTGAATCTTTAAAATTTCTTCATATTCAAATTCCTAGGGTCCAATTACATGACGTCAGGTGTTTTCAGCATGATCGAGCTAAAATTAGAAGTTTTGGTTTTGTCAAGTTTTGCCGTTTTCACTGCTTTGAAGTTTAAGGCCTCAAAATCCGGCTTTTATGTTTGTTATTGAAACTTAAAAATTTCTTCATATTTGATCTCCTAGGGTCCAATTACATGACCTCAGGTGTTTTCAGCATGATCGAGCTAAATTTAGAAGTTTTGGTTTTGTCAAGTTTTGCCGTTTTCATTGTTTTGAAGTATAAGGCCTCAAAAAACGGCTTTTTTGTTTGATATTGAAGCTTCAAAATTCCTTCATATTTGAACTTTTAGGGTCCAATTACATGACGTCATGTGTTTTCAGCATGATCGAGCTAAAACTAAAAGTTTTGGTTTTATCAAGTTTTGCCGTTTTCACTGTTTTGAAGTCTAAGGCCTCAAAATCCGACTTTTTTGTTTGTGATGGAATCTTAAAAATTCCTTCATATTTGAACTCCTAGGATCCAATTACATGACGTCAGGTGTTGTCAGCATAACCGAGCTAAAATTAAAAGTTTTGGTTTTGTCAAGTTTTGCCGTTTTCACTGTTTTGAAGTTTAAGGCCTCAAAATCCGCCTTATTTGTTTATGCTTGAATCTTCAAAATTCCTTCATATTTGACCTCCTAGGGTCCAATTACATGACGTCAGGTGTTTTCAGCATGATCGAGCTAAAATTAAAAGTTTTGGTTTTGTCAAGTTTTGCCGTTTTCACTGTTTTGAAGTTTAAGGCCTCAAAATCCGACTTTTTTTTTTGTGATGGAATCT
Organism: Siphlonurus alternatus; assembly: GCA_949825025.1. NCBI lineage: Eukaryota > Metazoa > Arthropoda > Insecta > Ephemeroptera > Siphlonuridae > Siphlonurus > Siphlonurus alternatus. The sequence continues at coordinate 17,275,647 of OX463786.1, forward strand.
TCAAAATTCCTTCATATTTGAACTCCTAGGGTCCAATTACATGACGTCAGGTGTTTTCAACATGATAGAGCTAAAATTAAAAGTTTTGGTTTTGTCAAGTTTTGCCGTTTTCACTGTTTTGAAGTTTAAGGCCTCAAAATCCAACTTTTTTGTTTGTGATGGAATCTTCAAAATTCCTTCATATTTGACCTCCTAGGGTTCAATTACATGACGTCAGGTGTTTTCAGCATGATCGAGCTAAAATTAAAAGTTTTGGTTTTGTCAAGTTTTGCCGTTTTCACTGTTTTGAAGGTAAAGGCCTCAAAATCCGGCTTTTTTGTTTGTGATTGAATCTTCAAATTTCCTTCATATTTGACCTCCTAGGGTCCAATTACATGACGTCAGGTATTTTCAACATGATAGAGCTAAAATTAAAAGTTTTGGTTTTGTCAAGTTTTGCCGTTTTCACTGTTTTGAAGTTTAAGGCCTCAAAATCCGACTTTTTTGTTTTTGATGGAATCTTCAAAATTTCTTCATATTTGACCTCCTAGGGTCCAATTACATGACGTCAGGTGTTTTCAGCATGATCGAGCTAAAATTAAAAGTTCTGGTTTTGTCAAGTTTTGCCGTTTTCACTGTTTTGAAGTTTAAGGCCGCAATTCCCGGCTTTTTTGTTTTTGATTGAAACTTCAAAATCCCTTGGTATTTAAACTCCTAGGGTCCAATTACATGACATCAGGTGTTTTCAGCATGATCGAGCTAAATTTAGAAGTTTTGGTTTTGTCAAGTTTTGCCGTTTCCACTGTTTTGAAGTTTAGGGCCTCAAAATCCGACTTTTTTGTTTTTGATGGAATCTTCAAAATTCCTTCATATTTGACCTCCTAGGGTCCAATTACATGACGTCAGGTGTTTTCAGCATGATCGAGCTAAAATTAGAAGTTTTGGTTTTGTCAAGTTTTGCCGTCTTCACTGTTTTGAAGTTTAAGGCCTTAAAATCCGGCTATTTTGTTTGATATTGAAGCTTCAAAATTCCTTCATATTTGAACTCCTAGGGTCCAATTACATGACGTCAGGTGTTTTCAGCATGATCGAGCTAAAATTAAAAGTTTTGGTTTTGTCAAGTTTTGCCGTTTTCACTGTTTTGAAGGTTAAGGCCTCAAAATCCGACTTTTTTGTTTATGTTTGAATCTTCAAAATTCCTTCATATTTGACCTCCTAGGGTCCAATTACATGACGTCAGGTGTTTTCAGCATGATCGAGCTAAAATTAGAATTTTTGGTTTTGTGAAGTTTTGCCGTTTTCACTGTTTTGAAATTTAAGGCCTCAAAATCCGGCTTTTTTGTTTGATATTGAAGCTTCAAAATTCCTTCATATTTGAACTCCTAGGGTCCAATTACATGACGTCAGGTGTTTTCAACATGATCGAGCTAAAATTAAAAGTTTTGGTTTTGTCAAGTTTTGCCGTTTTCACTGTTTTGAAGTTTAAGGCCTCAAAATCCGACTTTTTTGTTTGTGATGAAATCTTCAATATTCCTTCATATTTGAACTCCTAGGGTCCAATTACATGACGTCAGGTGTTTTCAGCATGATCGAGTTTAAATTAGAAGTTTTGGTTTTGTCAAGTTTTGCCGTTTTCACTGTTTTGAAGGTAAAGGCCTCAAAATCCGGCTTTTTTGTTTGTGATTGAATCTTCAAAATTCCTTCATATTTGACCTCCTAGGGTCCAATTACATGACGTCAGGTGTTTTCAACATGATAGAGCTAAAATTAAAAGTTTTGGTTTTGTCAAGTTTTGCCGTTTTCACTGTTTTGAAGTTTAAGGCCTCAAAATCCGGCTTTTTTGTTTTTGATGGAATCTTCAAAATTCCTTCATATTTGACCTCCTAGGGTCCAATTACATGACGTCAGGTGTTTTCAGCATGATCGAGCTAAAATTAAAAGTTCTGGTTTTGTCAAGTTTTGCCGTTTTCACTGTTTTGAAGTTTAAGGCCGCAATTCCCGGCTTTTTTGTTTTTGATTGAAACTTCAAAATCCCATGGTATTTAAACTCCTAGGGTCTAATTACATGACATCAGGTGTTTTCAGCATGATCGAGCTAAATTTAGAAGTTTTGGTTTTGTCAAGTTTTGCCGTTTCCACTGTTTTGAAGTTTAAGGCCTCAAAATCCGACTTTTTTGTTTTTGATGGAATCTTCAAAATTCCTTCATATTTGACCTCCTAGGGTCCAATTACATGACGTCAGGTGTTTTCAGCATGATCGAGCTAAAATTAGAAGTTTTGGTTTTGTCAAGTTTTGCCGTTTTCACTGTTTTGAAGTTTAAGGCCTCAAAATCCGACTTTTTTGTTTGTGATGAAATCTTCAATATTCCTTCATATTTGAACTCCTAGGGTCCAATTACATGACGTCAGGTGTTTTCAGCATGATCGAGTTTAAATTAGAAGTTTTGGTTTTGTCAAGTTTTGCCGTTTTCACTGTTTTGAAGGTAAAGGCCTACAAATCCGGCTTTTTTGTTTGTGATTGAATCTTCAAAATTCCTTCATATTTGACCTCCTAGGGTCCAATTACATGACGTCAGGTGTTTTCAACATGATAGAGCTAAAATTAAAAGTTTTGGTTTTGTCAAGTTTTGCCGTTTTCACTGTTTTGAAGTTTAAGGCCTCAAAATCCGGCTTTTTTGTTTTTGATGGAATCTTCAAAATTCCTTCATATTTGACCTCCTAGGGTCCAATTACATGACGACAGGTGTTTTCAGCATGATCGAGCTAAAATTAAAAGTTCTGGTTTTGTCAAGTTTTGCCGTTTTCACTGTTTTGAAGTTTAAGGCCGCAATTCCCGGCTTTTTTGTTTTTGATTGAAACTTCAAAATCCCTTGGTATTTAAACTCCTAGGGTCCAATTACATGACATCAGGTGTTTTCAGCATGATCGAGCTAAATTTAGAAGTTTTGGTTTTGTCAAGTTTTGCCGTTTCCACTGTTTTGAAGTTTAAGGCCTCAAAATCCAACTTTTTTGTTTGTGATGGAATCTTCAAAATTCCTTCATATTTGAACTCCTAGGGTTCAATTACATGACGTCAGGTGTTTTCAGCATGATCGAGCTAAAATTAAAAGTTCTGGTTTTGTCAAGTTTTGCCGTTTTCACTGTTTTGAAGTTTAAGGCCGCAATTCCCGGCTTTTTTGTTTTTGATTGAAACTTCAAAATCCCTTGGTATTTAAACTCCTAGGGTCCAATTACATGACATCAGGTGTTTTCAGCATGATCGAGCTAAATTTAGAAGTTTTGGTTTTGTCAAGTTTTGCCGTTTCCACTGTTTTGAAGTTTAAGGCCTCAAAATCCGACTTTTTTGTTTTTGATGGAATCTTCAAAATTCCTTCATATTTGACCTCCTAGGGTCCAATTACATGACGTCAGGTGTTTTCAGCATGATCGAGCTAAAATTAGAAGTTTTCGTTTTGTCAAGTTTTGCCGTTTTCACTGTCTTGAAGTTTAAGGCCTCAAAATCCGCCTTATTTGTTTATGATTGAATCTTCAAAATTCCTTCATATTTGACCTCCTAGGGTCCAATTACATGACGTCAGGTGTTTTCAGCATGATCGAGCTAAAATTAAAAGTTTTGGTTTTGTCAAGTTTTGCCGTTTTCACTGTTTTGAAGGTAAAGGCCTCAAAATCCGGCTTTTTTGTTTGTGATTGAATCTTCAAATTTCCTTCATATTTGACCTCCTAGGGTCCAATTACATGACGTCAGGTATTTTCAACATGATAGAGCTAAAATTAAAAGTTTTGGTTTTGTCAAGTTTTGCCGTTTTCACTGTTTTGAAGTTTAAGGCCTCAAAATCCGACTTTTTTGTTTTTGATGGAATCTTCAAAATTTCTTCATATTTGACCTCCTAGGGTCCAATTACATGACGTCAGGTGTTTTCAGCATGATCGAGCTAAAATTAAAAGTTCTGGTTTTGTCAAGTTTTGCCGTTTTCACTGTTTTGAAGTTTAAGGCCGCAATTCCCGGCTTTTTTGTTTTTGATTGAAACTTCAAAATCCCTTGGTATTTAAACTCCTAGGGTCCAATTACATGACATCAGGTGTTTTCAGCATGATCGAGCTAAATTTAGAAGTTTTGGTTTTGTCAAGTTTTGCCGTTTCCACTGTTTTGAAGTTTAGGGCCTCAAAATCCGACTTTTTTGTTTTTGATGGAATCTTCAAAATTCCTTCATATTTGACCTCCTAGGGTCCAATTACATGACGTCAGGTGTTTTCAGCATGATCGAGCTAAAATTAGAAGTTTTGGTTTTGTCAAGTTTTGCCGTCTTCACTGTTTTGAAGTTTAAGGCCTTAAAATCCGGCTATTTTGTTTGATATTGAAGCTTCAAAATTCCTTCATATTTGAACTCCTAGGGTCCAATTACATGACGTCAGGTGTTTTCAGCATGATCGAGCTAAAATTAAAAGTTTTGGTTTTGTCAAGTTTTGCCGTTTTCACTGTTTTGAAGGTTAAGGCCTCAAAATCCGACTTTTTTGTTTATGTTTGAATCTTCAAAATTCCTTCATATTTGAACTCCTAGGGTCCAATTACATGACGTCAGGTGTTTTCAGCATGATCGAGTTTAAATTAGAAGTTTTGGTTTTGTCAAGTTTTGCCGTTTTCACTGTTTTGAAGGTAAAGGCCTCAAAATCCGGCTTTTTTGTTTGTGATTGAATCTTCAAAATTCCTTCATATTTGACCTCCTAGGGTCCAATTACATGACGTCAGGTGTTTTCAACATGATAGAGCTAAAATTAAAAGTTTTGGTTTTGTCAAGTTTTGCCGTTTTCACTGTTTTGAAGTTTAAGGCCTCAAAATCCGGCTTTTTTGTTTTTGATGGAATCTTCAAAATTCCTTCATATTTGACCTCCTAGGGTCCAATTACATGACGTCAGGTGTTTTCAGCATGATCGAGCTAAAATTAAAAGTTCTGGTTTTGTCAAGTTTTGCCGTTTTCACTGTTTTGAAGTTTAAGGCCGCAATTCCCGGCTTTTTTGTTTTTGATTGAAACTTCAAAATCCCATGGTATTTAAACTCCTAGGGTCTAATTACATGACATCAGGTGTTTTCAGCATGATCGAGCTAAATTTAGAAGTTTTGGTTTTGTCAAGTTTTGCCGTTTCCACTGTTTTGAAGTTTAAGGCCTCAAAATCCGACTTTTTTGTTTGTGATGAAATCTTCAATATTCCTTCATATTTGAACTCCTAGGGTCCAATTACATGACGTCAGGTGTTTTCAGCATGATCGAGTTTAAATTAGAAGTTTTGGTTTTGTCAAGTTTTGCCGTTTTCACTGTTTTGAAGGTAAAGGCCTACAAATCCGGCTTTTTTGTTTGTGATTGAATCTTCAAAATTCCTTCATATTTGACCTCCTAGGGTCCAATTACATGACGTCAGGTGTTTTCAACATGATAGAGCTAAAATTAAAAGTTTTGGTTTTGTCAAGTTTTGCCGTTTTCACTGTTTTGAAGTTTAAGGCCTCAAAATCCGGCTTTTTTGTTTTTGATGGAATCTTCAAAATTCCTTCATATTTGACCTCCTAGGGTCCAATTACATGACGACAGGTGTTTTCAGCATGATCGAGCTAAAATTAAAAGTTCTGGTTTTGTCAAGTTTTGCCGTTTTCACTGTTTTGAAGTTTAAGGCCGCAATTCCCGGCTTTTTTGTTTTTGATTGAAACTTCAAAATCCCTTGGTATTTAAACTCCTAGGGTCCAATTACATGACATCAGGTGTTTTCAGCATGATCGAGCTAAATTTAGAAGTTTTGGTTTTGTCAAGTTTTGCCGTTTCCACTGTTTTGAAGTTTAAGGCCTCAAAATCCAACTTTTTTGTTTGTGATGGAATCTTCAAAATTCCTTCATATTTGAACTCCTAGGGTTCAATTACATGACGTCAGGTGTTTTCAGCATGATCGAGCTAAAATTAAAAGTTCTGGTTTTGTCAAGTTTTGCCGTTTTCACTGTTTTGAAGTTTAAGGCCGCAATTCCCGGCTTTTTTGTTTTTGATTGAAACTTCAAAATCCCTTGGTATTTAAACTCCTAGGGTCCAATTACATGACATCAGGTGTTTTCAGCATGATCGAGCTAAATTTAGAAGTTTTGGTTTTGTCAAGTTTTGCCGTTTCCACTGTTTTGAAGTTTAAGGCCTCAAAATCCGACTTTTTTGTTTTTGATGGAATCTTCAAAATTCCTTCATATTTGACCTCCTAGGGTCCAATTACATGACGTCAGGTGTTTTCAGCATGATCGAGCTAAAATTAGAAGTTTTCGTTTTGTCAAGTTTTGCCGTTTTCACTGTCTTGAAGTTTAAGGCCTCAAAATCCGCCTTATTTGTTTATGATTGAATCTTCAAAATTCCTTCATATTTGACCTCCTAGGGTCCAATTACATGACGTCAGGTGTTTTCAGCATGATCGAGCTAAAATTAAAAGTTTTGGTTTTGTCAAGTTTTGCCGTTTTCACTGTTTTGAAGGTAAAGGCCTCAAAATCCGGCTTTTTTGTTTGTGATTGAATCTTCAAATTTCCTTCATATTTGACCTCCTAGGGTCCAATTACATGACGTCAGGTATTTTCAACATGATAGAGCTAAAATTAAAAGTTTTGGTTTTGTCAAGTTTTGCCGTTTTCACTGTTTTGAAGTTTAAGGCCTCAAAATCCGACTTTTTTGTTTTTGATGGAATCTTCAAAATTCCTTCATATTTGAACTCCTAGGGTCCAATTACATGATGTCAAATGTTTTCAGCATGATCGAGCTAAATTTAGAAGTTTTGGTTTTGTCAAGTTTTGCCGTTTTCACTCTTTTGAAGTTTAAGGCCTCAAAATCCGGCTTTTTTGTTTGATATTGAAGCTTTAAAATTCCTTCATATTTGAACTCCTAGGGTCCAATTACATGACGTCAGGTGTTTTCAGCATGATCGAGCTAAAATTAAAAGTTTTGGTTTTGTCAAGTTTTGCCGTTTTCACTGTTTTGAAGTTTAAGGCCTAAAAATCCGCATTATTTGTTTATGATTGAATCTTCAAAATTTCTTCATATTCAAATTCCTAGGGTCCAATTACATGACGTCAGGTGTTTTCAGCATGATCGAGCTAAAATTAGAAGTTTTGGTTTTGTCAAGTTTTGCCGTTTTCACTGCTTTGAAGTTTAAGGCCTCAAAATCCGGCTTTTATGTTTGTTATTGAAACTTAAAAATTTCTTCATATTTGAACTCCTAGGGTCCAATTACATGACCTCAGGTGTTTTCAGCATGATCGAGCTAAATTTAGAAGTTTTGGTTTTGTCAAGTTTTGCCGTTTTCATTGTTTTGAAGTATAAGGCCTCAAAATACGGCTTTTTTGTTTGATATTGAAGCTTCAAAATTCCTTCATATTTGAACTCCTAGGGTCCAATTACATGACGTCAGGTGTTTTCAGCATGATCGAGCTAAAATTAAAAGTTTTGGTTTTGTCAAGTTTTGCCGTTTTCACTGTTTTGAAGTTTAAGGCCTAAAAATCCGCATTATTTGTTTATGATTGAATCTTCAAAATTTCTTCATATTCAAATTCCTAGGGTCCAATTACATGACGTCAGGTGTTTTCAGCATGATCGAGCTAAAATTAGAAGTTTTGGTTTTGTCAAGTTTTGCCGTTTTCACTGCTTTGAAGTTTGAGGCCTCAAAATCCGGTTTTTATGTTTGTTATTGAAACTTAAAAATTTCTTCATATTTGAACTCCTAGGGTCCAATTACATGACCTCAGGTGTTTTCAGCATGATCGAGCTAAATTTAGAAGTTTTGGTTTTGTCAAGTTTTGCCGTTTCCACTGTTTTGAAGTTTAAGGCCTCAAAATCCGACTTTTTTGTTTTTGATGGAATCTTCAAAATTCCTTCATATTTGAACTTTTAGGGTCCAATTACATGACGTCAGGTGTTTTCAGCATGATCGAGCTAAAATTAGAAGTTTTGGTTTTGTCAAGTTTTGCCGTTTTCACTGTCTTGAAGTTTAAGGCCTCAAAATCAGCCTTATTTGTTTATGATTGAATCTTCAAAATTCCTTCATATTTGACCTCCTAGGGTCCAATTACATGACGTCAGGTGTTTTCAGCATGATCGAGCTAAAATTAAAAGTTTTGGTTTTGTCAAGTTTTGCCGTTTTCACTGTTTTGAAGTTTAAGGCCTCAAAATCCGACTTTTTTGTTTGTGATGGAATCTTCAAAATTCCTTCATATTTGAACTCCTAGGGTCCAATTACATGACGTCAGGTGTTTTCAGCATGATCGAGCTTAAATTAGAAGTTTTGGTTTTGTCAAGTTTTGCCGTTTTCACTGTTTTGAAGTTTAAGGCCGCAATTCCCGGCTTTTTGTTGATGATTGAATCTTCAAAATTCCTTCATATTTGACCTCCTAGGGTCCAATTACATGACGTCAGGTGTTTTCAGCATGATCGAGCTAAAATTAAAAGTTTTGGTTTTGTCAAGTTTTGCCGTTTTCACTATTTTTGAAGTTTAAGGCCTCAAAATCCGCCTTTTTTTTATGATTGAATATTCAAAATTCCTTCATCTTTGACCTCCTAGGGTCCAATTACATGACGTCAGGTGTTTTCAGTATGATCGACCTAAAATTAAAAGTTTTGGTTTTGTCAAGTTTTGCCGTTTTCACTGTTTTGAAGTTTAAGGCCTCAAAATCCGACTTTTTTATTTGTGATGGAATCTTCAAAATTCCTTCATATTTGAACTCCTAGGGTCCAATTACATGACGTCAGGTGTTTTCAACATGATAGAGCTAAAATTAAAAGTTTTGGTTTTGTCAAGTTTTGCCGTTTTCACTGTTTTGAAGTTTAAGGCCTCAAAATCCGACTTTTTTGTTTGTGATGGAATCTTCAAAATTCCTTCATATTTGAACTCCTAGGGTTCAATTACATGACGTCAGGTGTTTTCAGCATGATCGAGCTAAAATTAAAAGTTCTGGTTTTGTCAAGTTTTGCCGTTTTCACTGTTTTGAAGTTTAAGGCCGCAATTCCCGGCTTTTTTGTTTTTGATTGAAACTTCAAAATCCCTTGGTATTTAAACTCCTAGGGTCCAATTACATGACATCAGGTGTTTTCAGCATGATCGAGCTAAATTTAGAAGTTTTGGTTTTGTCAAGTTTTGCCGTTTCCACTGTTTTGAAGTTTAAGGCCTCAAAATCCGACTTTTTTGTTTTTGATGGAATCTTCAAAATTCCTTCATATTTGACCTCCTAGGGTCCAATTACATGACGTCAGGTGTTTTCAGCATGATCGAGCTAAAATTAGAAGTTTTCGTTTTGTCAAGTTTTGCCGTTTTCACTGTCTTGAAGTTTAAGGCCTCAAAATCCGCCTTATTTGTTTATGATTGAATCTTCAAAATTCCTTCATATTTGACCTCCTAGGGTCCAATTACATGACGTCAGGTGTTTTCAGCATGATCGAGCTAAAATTAAAAGTTTTGGTTTTGTCAAGTTTTGCCGTTTTCACTGTTTTGAAGGTAAAGGCCTCAAAATCCGGCTTTTTTGTTTGTGATTGAATCTTCAAATTTCCTTCATATTTGAACTCCTAGGGTCCAATTACATGACGTCAGGTGTTTTCAGCATGATCGAGCTAAAATTAGAAGTTTTGGTTTTGTCAAGTTTTGCCGTCTTCACTGTTTTGAAGTTTAAGGCCTTAAAATCCGGCTATTTTGTTTGATATTGAAGCTTCAAAATTCCTTCATATTTGAACTCCTAGGGTCCAATTACATGACGTCAGGTGTTTTCAGCATGATCGAGCTAAAATTAAAAGTTTTGGTTTTGTCAAGTTTTGCTGTCTTCACTGTTTTGAAGTTTAAGGCCTTAAAATCCGGCTATTTTGTTTGATATTGAAGCTTCAAAATTCCTGCATATTTGAACTACTAGGGTCCAATTACATGACGTCATGTGTTTTCAGCATGATCGAGCTAAAACTAAAAGTTTTGGTTTTATCAAGTTTTGCCGTTTTCACTGTTTTGAAGTCTAAGGCCTCAAAATCCGACTTTTTTGTTTGTGATGGAATCTTAAAAATTCCTTCATATTTGAACTCCTAGGATCCAATTACATGACGTCAGGTGTTGTCAGCATAACCGAGCTAAAATTAGAAGTTTTGGTTTTGTCAAGTTTTGCCGTTTTCACTGTTTTGAAGTTTAAGGCCTCAAAATCCGCCTTATTTATTTATGCTTGAATCTTCAAAATTCCTTCATATTTGACTTCCTAGGGTCCAATTACATGACGTCAGGTGTTTTCAGCATGATCGAGCTAAAATTAAAAGTTTTGGTTTTGTCAAGTTTTGCCGTTTTCACTGTTTTGAAGTTTAAGGCCTCAAAATCCGAATTTTTTATTTGTGATGGAATCTTCAAAATTCCTTCATATTTGAACTCCTAGGGTCCAATTACATGACGTCAGGTGTTTTCAACATGATAGAGCTAAAATTAAAAGTTTTGGTTTTGTCAAGTTTTGCCGTTTTCACTGTTTTGAAGTTTAAGGCCTCAAAATCCGACTTTTTTGTTTGTGATGGAATCTTCAAAATTCCTTCATATTTGAACTCCTAGGGTTCAATTACATGACGTCAGGTGTTTTCAGCATGATCGAGCTAAAATTAAAAGTTCTGGTTTTGTCAAGTTTTGCCGTTTTCACTGTTTTGAAGTTTAAGGCCGCAATTCCCGGCTTTTTTGTTTTTGATTGAAACTTCAAAATCCCTTGGTATTTAAACTCCTAGGGTCCAATTACATGACATCAGGTGTTTTCAGCATGATCGAGCTAAATTTAGAAGTTTTGGTTTTGTCAAGTTTTGCCGTTTCCACTGTTTTGAAGTTTAAGGCCTCAAAATCCGACTTTTTTTTTTTTTGATGGAATCTTCAAAATTCCTTCATATTTGACCTCCTAGGGTCCAATTACATGACGTCAGGTGTTTTCAGCATGATCGAGCTAAAATTAGAAGTTTTGGTTTTGTCAAGTTTTGCCGTTTTCACTGTCTTGAAGTTTAAGGCCTCAAAATCCGCCTTATTTGTTTATGATTGAATCTTCAAAATTCCTTCATATTTGACCTCCTAGGGTCCAATTACATGACGTCAGGTGTTTTCAGCATGATCGAGCTAAAATTAAAAGTTTTGGTTTTGTCAAGTTTTGCCGTTTTCACTGTTTTGAAGGTAAAGGCCTCAAAATCCGGCTATTTTGTTTGATATTGAAGCTTCAAAATTCCTGCATATTTGAACTCCTAGGGTCCAATTACATGACGTCAGGTATTTTCAACATGATAGAGCTAAAATTAAAAGTTTTGGTTTTGTCAAGTTTTGCCGTTTTCACTGTTTTGAAGTTTAAGGCCTCAAAATCCGACATTTTTGTTTTTGATGGAATCTTCAAAATTTCTTCATATTTGACCTCCTAGGGTCCAATTACATGACGTCAGGTGTTTTCAGCATGATCGAGCTAAAATTAAAAGTTCTGGTTTTGTCAAGTTTTGCCGTTTTCACTGTTTTGAAGTTTAAGGCCGCAATTCCCGGCTTTTTTGTTTTTGATTGAAACTTCAAAATCCCTTGGTATTTAAACTCCTAGGGTCCAATTACATGACATCAGGTGTTTTCAGCATGATCGAGCTAAATTTAGAAGTTTTGGTTTTGTCAAGTTTTGCCGTTTCCACTGTTTTGAAGTTTATGGCCTCAAAATCCGACTTTTTTGTTTTTGATGGAATCTTCAAAATTCCTTCATATTTGACCTCCTAGGGTCCAATTACATGACGTCAGGTGTTTTCAGCATGATCGAGCTAAAATTAGAAGTTTTGGTTTTGTCAAGTTTTGCCGTCTTCACTGTTTTGAAGTTTAAGGCCTTAAAATCCGGCTATTTTGTTTGATATTGAAGCTTCAAAATTCCTTCATATTTGAACTCCTAGGGTCCAATTACATGACGTCAGGTGTTTTCAGCATGATCGAGCTAAAATTAAAAGTTTTGGTTTTGTCAAGTTTTGCCGTTTTCACTGTTTTGAAGTTTAAGGCCTAAAAATCCGCCTCATTTGTTTATGATTGAATCTTTAAAATTTCTTCATATTCAAATTCCTAGGGTCCAATTACATGACGTCAGGTGTTTTCAGCATGATCGAGCTAAAATTAGAAGTTTTGGTTTTGTCAAGTTTTGCCGTTTTCACTGCTTTGAAGTTTAAGGCCTCAAAATCCGGCTTTTATGTTTGTTATTGAAACTTAAAAATTTCTTCATATTTGATCTCCTAGGGTCCAATTACATGACCTCAGGTGTTTTCAGCATGATCGAGCTAAATTTAGAAGTTTTGGTTTTGTCAAGTTTTGCCGTTTTCATTGTTTTGAAGTATAAGGCCTCAAAAAACGGCTTTTTTGTTTGATATTGAAGCTTCAAAATTCCTTCATATTTGAACTTTTAGGGTCCAATTACATGACGTCATGTGTTTTCAGCATGATCGAGCTAAAACTAAAAGTTTTGGTTTTATCAAGTTTTGCCGTTTTCACTGTTTTGAAGTCTAAGGCCTCAAAATCCGACTTTTTTGTTTGTGATGGAATCTTAAAAATTCCTTCATATTTGAACTCCTAGGATCCAATTACATGACGTCAGGTGTTGTCAGCATAACCGAGCTAAAATTAAAAGTTTTGGTTTTGTCAAGTTTTGCCGTTTTCACTGTTTTGAAGTTTAAGGCCTCAAAATCCGCCTTATTTGTTTATGCTTGAATCTTCAAAATTCCTTCATATTTGACCTCCTAGGGTCCAATTACATGACGTCAGGTGTTTTCAGCATGATCGAGCTAAAATTAAAAGTTTTGGTTTTGTCAAGTTTTGCCGTTTTCACTGTTTTGAAGTTTAAGGCCTCAAAATCCGACTTTTTTTTTTGTGATGGAATCTTCAAAATTCCTTCATATTTGAACTCCTAGGGTCCAATTACATGACGTCAGGTGTTTTCAACATGATAGAGCTAAAATTAAAAGTTTTGGTTTTGTCAAGTTTTGCCGTTTTCACTGTTTTGAAGTTTAAGGCCTCAAAATCCAACTTTTTTGTTTGTGATGGAATCTTCAAAATTCCTTCATATTTGACCTCCTAGGGTTCAATTACATGACGTCAGGTGTTTTCAGCATGATCGAGCTAAAATTAAAAGTTTTGGTTTTGTCAAGTTTTGCCGTTTTCACTGTTTTGAAGGTAAAGGCCTCAAAATCCGGCTTTTTTGTTTGTGATTGAATCTTCAAATTTCCTTCATATTTGACCTCCTAGGGTCCAATTACATGACGTCAGGTATTTTCAACATGATAGAGCTAAAATTAAAAGTTTTGGTTTTGTCAAGTTTTGCCGTTTTCACTGTTTTGAAGTTTAAGGCCTCAAAATCCGACTTTTTTGTTTTTGATGGAATCTTCAAAATTTCTTCATATTTGACCTCCTAGGGTCCAATTACATGACGTCAGGTGTTTTCAGCATGATCGAGCTAAAATTAAAAGTTCTGGTTTTGTCAAGTTTTGCCGTTTTCACTGTTTTGAAGTTTAAGGCCGCAATTCCCGGCTTTTTTGTTTTTGATTGAAACTTCAAAATCCCTTGGTATTTAAACTCCTAGGGTCCAATTACATGACATCAGGTGTTTTCAGCATGATCGAGCTAAATTTAGAAGTTTTGGTTTTGTCAAGTTTTGCCGTTTCCACTGTTTTGAAGTTTAGGGCCTCAAAATCCGACTTTTTTGTTTTTGATGGAATCTTCAAAATTCCTTCATATTTGACCTCCTAGGGTCCAATTACATGACGTCAGGTGTTTTCAGCATGATCGAGCTAAAATTAGAAGTTTTGGTTTTGTCAAGTTTTGCCGTCTTCACTGTTTTGAAGTTTAAGGCCTTAAAATCCGGCTATTTTGTTTGATATTGAAGCTTCAAAATTCCTTCATATTTGAACTCCTAGGGTCCAATTACATGACGTCAGGTGTTTTCAGCATGATCGAGCTAAAATTAAAAGTTTTGGTTTTGTCAAGTTTTGCCGTTTTCACTGTTTTGAAGGTTAAGGCCTCAAAATCCGACTTTTTTGTTTATGTTTGAATCTTCAAAATTCCTTCATATTTGACCTCCTAGGGTCCAATTACATGACGTCAGGTGTTTTCAGCATGATCGAGCTAAAATTAGAATTTTTGGTTTTGTGAAGTTTTGCCGTTTTCACTGTTTTGAAATTTAAGGCCTCAAAATCCGGCTTTTTTGTTTGATATTGAAGCTTCAAAATTCCTTCATATTTGAACTCCTAGGGTCCAATTACATGACGTCAGGTGTTTTCAACATGATCGAGCTAAAATTAAAAGTTTTGGTTTTGTCAAGTTTTGCCGTTTTCACTGTTTTGAAGTTTAAGGCCTCAAAATCCGACTTTTTTGTTTGTGATGAAATCTTCAATATTCCTTCATATTTGAACTCCTAGGGTCCAATTACATGACGTCAGGTGTTTTCAGCATGATCGAGTTTAAATTAGAAGTTTTGGTTTTGTCAAGTTTTGCCGTTTTCACTGTTTTGAAGGTAAAGGCCTCAAAATCCGGCTTTTTTGTTTGTGATTGAATCTTCAAAATTCCTTCATATTTGACCTCCTAGGGTCCAATTACATGACGTCAGGTGTTTTCAACATGATAGAGCTAAAATTAAAAGTTTTGGTTTTGTCAAGTTTTGCCGTTTTCACTGTTTTGAAGTTTAAGGCCTCAAAATCCGGCTTTTTTGTTTTTGATGGAATCTTCAAAATTCCTTCATATTTGACCTCCTAGGGTCCAATTACATGACGTCAGGTGTTTTCAGCATGATCGAGCTAAAATTAAAAGTTCTGGTTTTGTCAAGTTTTGCCGTTTTCACTGTTTTGAAGTTTAAGGCCGCAATTCCCGGCTTTTTTGTTTTTGATTGAAACTTCAAAATCCCATGGTATTTAAACTCCTAGGGTCTAATTACATGACATCAGGTGTTTTCAGCATGATCGAGCTAAATTTAGAAGTTTTGGTTTTGTCAAGTTTTGCCGTTTCCACTGTTTTGAAGTTTAAGGCCTCAAAATCCGACTTTTTTGTTTTTGATGGAATCTTCAAAATTCCTTCATATTTGACCTCCTAGGGTCCAATTACATGACGTCAGGTGTTTTCAGCATGATCGAGCTAAAATTAGAAGTTTTGGTTTTGTCAAGTTTTGCCGTTTTCACTGTTTTGAAGTTTAAGGCCTCAAAATCCGACTTTTTTGTTTGTGATGAAATCTTCAATATTCCTTCATATTTGAACTCCTAGGGTCCAATTACATGACGTCAGGTGTTTTCAGCATGATCGAGTTTAAATTAGAAGTTTTGGTTTTGTCAAGTTTTGCCGTTTTCACTGTTTTGAAGGTAAAGGCCTACAAATCCGGCTTTTTTGTTTGTGATTGAATCTTCAAAATTCCTTCATATTTGACCTCCTAGGGTCCAATTACATGACGTCAGGTGTTTTCAACATGATAGAGCTAAAATTAAAAGTTTTGGTTTTGTCAAGTTTTGCCGTTTTCACTGTTTTGAAGTTTAAGGCCTCAAAATCCGGCTTTTTTGTTTTTGATGGAATCTTCAAAATTCCTTCATATTTGACCTCCTAGGGTCCAATTACATGACGACAGGTGTTTTCAGCATGATCGAGCTAAAATTAAAAGTTCTGGTTTTGTCAAGTTTTGCCGTTTTCACTGTTTTGAAGTTTAAGGCCGCAATTCCCGGCTTTTTTGTTTTTGATTGAAACTTCAAAATCCCTTGGTATTTAAACTCCTAGGGTCCAATTACATGACATCAGGTGTTTTCAGCATGATCGAGCTAAATTTAGAAGTTTTGGTTTTGTCAAGTTTTGCCGTTTCCACTGTTTTGAAGTTTAAGGCCTCAAAATCCAACTTTTTTGTTTGTGATGGAATCTTCAAAATTCCTTCATATTTGAACTCCTAGGGTTCAATTACATGACGTCAGGTGTTTTCAGCATGATCGAGCTAAAATTAAAAGTTCTGGTTTTGTCAAGTTTTGCCGTTTTCACTGTTTTGAAGTTTAAGGCCGCAATTCCCGGCTTTTTTGTTTTTGATTGAAACTTCAAAATCCCTTGGTATTTAAACTCCTAGGGTCCAATTACATGACATCAGGTGTTTTCAGCATGATCGAGCTAAATTTAGAAGTTTTGGTTTTGTCAAGTTTTGCCGTTTCCACTGTTTTGAAGTTTAAGGCCTCAAAATCCGACTTTTTTGTTTTTGATGGAATCTTCAAAATTCCTTCATATTTGACCTCCTAGGGTCCAATTACATGACGTCAGGTGTTTTCAGCATGATCGAGCTAAAATTAGAAGTTTTCGTTTTGTCAAGTTTTGCCGTTTTCACTGTCTTGAAGTTTAAGGCCTCAAAATCCGCCTTATTTGTTTATGATTGAATCTTCAAAATTCCTTCATATTTGACCTCCTAGGGTCCAATTACATGACGTCAGGTGTTTTCAGCATGATCGAGCTAAAATTAAAAGTTTTGGTTTTGTCAAGTTTTGCCGTTTTCACTGTTTTGAAGGTAAAGGCCTCAAAATCCGGCTTTTTTGTTTGTGATTGAATCTTCAAATTTCCTTCATATTTGACCTCCTAGGGTCCAATTACATGACGTCAGGTATTTTCAACATGATAGAGCTAAAATTAAAAGTTTTGGTTTTGTCAAGTTTTGCCGTTTTCACTGTTTTGAAGTTTAAGGCCTCAAAATCCGACTTTTTTGTTTTTGATGGAATCTTCAAAATTTCTTCATATTTGACCTCCTAGGGTCCAATTACATGACGTCAGGTGTTTTCAGCATGATCGAGCTAAAATTAAAAGTTCTGGTTTTGTCAAGTTTTGCCGTTTTCACTGTTTTGAAGTTTAAGGCCGCAATTCCCGGCTTTTTTGTTTTTGATTGAAACTTCAAAATCCCTTGGTATTTAAACTCCTAGGGTCCAATTACATGACATCAGGTGTTTTCAGCATGATCGAGCTAAATTTAGAAGTTTTGGTTTTGTCAAGTTTTGCCGTTTCCACTGTTTTGAAGTTTAGGGCCTCAAAATCCGACTTTTTTGTTTTTGATGGAATCTTCAAAATTCCTTCATATTTGACCTCCTAGGGTCCAATTACATGACGTCAGGTGTTTTCAGCATGATCGAGCTAAAATTAGAAGTTTTGGTTTTGTCAAGTTTTGCCGTCTTCACTGTTTTGAAGTTTAAGGCCTTAAAATCCGGCTATTTTGTTTGATATTGAAGCTTCAAAATTCCTTCATATTTGAACTCCTAGGGTCCAATTACATGACGTCAGGTGTTTTCAGCATGATCGAGCTAAAATTAAAAGTTTTGGTTTTGTCAAGTTTTGCCGTTTTCACTGTTTTGAAGGTTAAGGCCTCAAAATCCGACTTTTTTGTTTATGTTTGAATCTTCAAAATTCCTTCATATTTGAACTCCTAGGGTCCAATTACATGACGTCAGGTGTTTTCAGCATGATCGAGTTTAAATTAGAAGTTTTGGTTTTGTCAAGTTTTGCCGTTTTCACTGTTTTGAAGGTAAAGGCCTCAAAATCCGGCTTTTTTGTTTGTGATTGAATCTTCAAAATTCCTTCATATTTGACCTCCTAGGGTCCAATTACATGACGTCAGGTGTTTTCAACATGATAGAGCTAAAATTAAAAGTTTTGGTTTTGTCAAGTTTTGCCGTTTTCACTGTTTTGAAGTTTAAGGCCTCAAAATCCGGCTTTTTTGTTTTTGATGGAATCTTCAAAATTCCTTCATATTTGACCTCCTAGGGTCCAATTACATGACGTCAGGTGTTTTCAGCATGATCGAGCTAAAATTAAAAGTTCTGGTTTTGTCAAGTTTTGCCGTTTTCACTGTTTTGAAGTTTAAGGCCGCAATTCCCGGCTTTTTTGTTTTTGATTGAAACTTCAAAATCCCATGGTATTTAAACTCCTAGGGTCTAATTACATGACATCAGGTGTTTTCAGCATGATCGAGCTAAATTTAGAAGTTTTGGTTTTGTCAAGTTTTGCCGTTTCCACTGTTTTGAAGTTTAAGGCCTCAAAATCCGACTTTTTTGTTTTTGATGGAATCTTCAATATTCCTTCATATTTGACCTCCTAGGGTCCAATTACATGACGTCAGGTGTTTTCAGCATGATCGAGCTAAAATTAGAAGTTTTGGTTTTGTCAAGTTTTGCCGTCTTCACTGTTTTGAAGTTTAAGGCCTTAAAATCCGGCTATTTTGTTTGATATTGAAGCTTCAAAATTCCTTCATATTTGAACTCCTAGGGTCCAATTACATGACGTCAGGTGTTTTCAGCATGATCGAGCTAAAATTAAAAGTTTTGGTTTTGTCAAGTTTTGCCGTTTTCACTGTTTTGAAGGTTAAGGCCTCAAAATCCGACTTTTTTGTTTATGTTTGAATCTCCAAAATTCCTTCATATTTGACCTCCTAGGGTCCAATTACATGACGTCAGGTGTTTTCAGCATGATCGAGCTAAAATTAGAATTTTTGGTTTTGTGAAGTTTTGCCGTTTTCACTGTTTTGAAATTTAAGGCCTCAAAATCCGGCTTTTTTGTTTGATATTGAAGCTTCAAAATTCCTTCATATTTGAACTCCTAGGGTCCAATTACATGACGTCAGGTGTTTTCAACATGATCGAGCTAAAATTAAAAGTTTTGTCAAGTTTTGCCGTTTTCACTGTTTTGAAGTTTAAGGCCTCAAAATCCGACTTTTTTGTTTGTGATGGAATCTTCAAAATTCCTTCATATTTGAACTCCTAGGGTTCAATTACATGACGTCAGGTGTTTTCAGCATGATCGAGCTTAAATTAGAAGTTTTGGTTTTGTCAAGTTTTGCCGTTTTCACTGTTTTGAAGTTTAAGGCCGCAATTCCCGGCTTTTTGTTGATGATTGAATCTTCAAAATTCCTTCATATTTGAACTCCTAGGGTCCAATTACATGACGTCAGGTGTGTTCAGCATGATCGAGCTAAAATTAAAAGTTTTGGTTTTGTCAAGTTTTGCCGTTTTCACTATTTTTGAAGTTTAAGGCCTCAAAATCCGCCTTTTTTTTATGATTGAATATTCAAAATTCCTTCATCTTTGACCTCCTAGGGTCCAATTACATGACGTCAGGTGTTTTCAGTATGATCGAGCTAAAATTAAAAGTTTTGGTTTTGTCAAGTTTTGACGTTTTCTGTGTTTTCACTGTTTTAAGGCCTCAAAATCCGGCTTTTTTGTTTATGATTGAATCTTCAAAATTCCATCATATTTGCAAGAACTCCTATATATTTCAATGCTTTCAACTTCTATATAAATATAAAACTGAATAGTAGACCAAAATCTCTGAGCAATACTAGCTGCGTCCAGGCGCGGATCCAGAAAAAAATTTCGGGGTGGGGGGGGGGGGGGCTGCCTCCATAAGGCCAATGCTAAAAAAAATTTTTGAGTGGGGGAAATGCCTATATTGCCCATGTTAAATCCAAAATTTCGTGGGGGGGGGGCTGCAGTGCCCCCAGCCCCCCCCCTGGATCCGCGCCTGGCTGTGTCTTGTTTTTTTTACAGTTTGTGTATTTTTGTTTCCTCGATCGCTATTGTATTATATGTTTGTGTTTTTTAATGATCAGGGGGGTCTTCAAATAACACCACTTAACCTAAACTTAGCCTAAGACTGTCTTAGCGCAACAATAAAGAATACGCTAAGACTGTCTTAATTTTAGGATTGTTGTAATTTGTGTTATTTGAAGACCCCCCAGGAATCTGCAGGATGCTATATATTATATAGAAAAGTTGCATGTGCGAAGAAATTAAATGATCGATTGTTGGAATTATATATTATATTGTTGCTGTGTAAGCGTGACGTTAATGTGTAGAGATTTTTATGTTTTGATTTACATTGTTGGCATCGTTCGTAGGAAAAGTGAAATTTTTTATAGAAGAAGGAAACTTTTACATGATTATTGTATATATTTAATGAAAGAGGGTTTTTTCTTGTATAAATAAAATATAATAATATATTATTGAATTACCAAAATTTATGCATAAATTTTTTTCAATAACTTTATTTTGCTCTCTTTTCATGATTCTAGTAAATTAATTATTCACCCAGCAATAAAAGCCAAAAGTAAATCGAAATCAATGGTCAGTATCCATCAGAAAAATTATAAAGTCGCCATGTTCGTTTGCTGATTTTGACTCCTACTACAACCACCGCGCATCGGCGCGCAACCCTTCTGCGCACGTTTTTTCGGCTCAAAGTCAAAACACTACTACCGCGAAATTCTTTAGATGCTCTTTAATTAAACTGACCCGAGCCAAATAATAAAATTTTTATGGGTAAAAGGTTAGTGCCAATACGTAATTTTAAATTTGCAAACATAACTTATTTAGAGGGTTAACAATAAGCGATCAAAAAATTGCTCTGTATAGGAACTTACGTGCGCCCAATCTTTTTTTGTAAGTAAATGGGAGGACAAAGGGTTGGTGACGTCAAGATGGATCCTTACCATTAAAAATTTTCCAAGCTATAAATCTTAAGATGATGTAGCATAGGCTGATCGAAGCATATAGCGCTTCCAGCAGTATCCGATTAATTTTTATACCTTTTTTTCTTACTGTGACAAGCACTTTTAAAAAACTAATCTAATTCGAAGTAAAATATTATAATTAAAATTTCAATGTCACATTTTTTTTTTTTTACTTGCCTTTTAAAAAAAAACATCAAAATTTTACACTTCTGCCATCTAGTAATCAAAAGATAAAGTAATTTTATGCACCACTGTGTGCTGCTCTCTAGCGGTGAATTTTTACACTAAAAAGTGTCAAGTTTCCGCTCTCGGGACAGGATGGATAAATTTATCTGAGATTGGTGGGAGGCTGCTGCTGGACCAATTTATTTCATTCATCCCCCAGGAAGATCTAGTAGAATAGCGAGAGAGGCTTTGTCGTGTGTAGCTCAGTTGTGCTCCGATCTTTTTGTAACCGTGCGGCGAGAATAATTCTCTGTGTATTACGTTTATTTAATATACATGTTGTTAATTAATTCTCTGTCAGAATTTAGATGTGATCGAAGTGATCGGGGTGAGATGTTTTAGAAAAAAATAAATAACAAGCTTTTATTTATTTGCATTTTGTACAGAACAATTGTATTCTGTAATAATTCTGCCTGTTATTTATATACCTCATATTTATATAAAAAATAGGAACGAAAATAGGAAAATACTGAAAATTTGTAAATAAAATTTGTATTTTAAAATTAAGAAAAAAAAAATGTTTTGAAATTTACTGATAAAAATTGCAGCATAAAAAAACTAATGAATTATTTTGAAAAAAATTAAAATAATATAAGAAATGAACATGGTGATATATTGAATGTGTATAACAGGTTATTATCGTATTAATAACCTGACTTAAAAACTAAACATTTTTGCAAACAATCAAATAAAAGTGGTCCGTTTTACAAAAAGTTGAAGACAGTTTGAAGACTTAATTAGTTTTTACATTTTAATACTATGGAGTCCGAAATGCAAGTGCAGTCCTATTCGAGCCCTCCAGTACCCGCACAGTATGTGAGTTGCTACACGGCAGTCCTGGCTCCTCCTGCAACAATGAGACGGACAACAATGTCTTCCTCGCCGTCAACAATGATCTCTCGCTCCGTGGTTTGTTGCGACAAGCCCTCAATGTTGACAGCCACCTCGTCAGTTCAGCAACAAACGTGTTACTTCAACAATGGCTTCACCTCGGTGTTCCCTTACAACAATGCTCTGGCCATGCACCGATATCAACAACAATATCTGCAGTACTACTTCTCCCGGTGAGCAGTTTTGGGTTTATTTATGTATCTCATCTTTGTTTTGTATTAAAAAATATGAGATAGAAGTTTAGCATTGGAGCCTTAATATTATAGACTGTGAAACTAGAAAAAATAGAGCTCGCACCCTCTTGAATTTGCTAAAACATATTAAATTGTAAAATTCATGGATTTTTTTTTTTCTAACAGAAATGTTCCAATATACAAGACAGAAAATATAATATATCTCGTAGACCTTCTTAATGTGGAGTATTTTCGTTAATTATTTTAATTTAGCGATTTCATTTTTTTTCCTCAACTTTTTTTTTAACTAAGAAAGGGAATCTTCTTTAAAAAAAAATATGCAGCAGGGAGATATTTATAAATACTAATAATTTTTTATTGTTTATTTATTTATGTTTTAATTAAAAAATTGAGAGATTTTTATTTATTACTTGTCATAATATTGGCATAATTATTATAATAATATTCTACATTCCCTATCAGTGACTAAAATATCAGGTGTAAAAATTGAAGCTAGTTTTTTAGTTATGAATTTTTAAAAATGATTAATTAAACATGGAAAAGTGGAACTCTCCAATGTTAAATTAATCAACTTTAAAAATTAATAACTAAAAAAACTACTAGCTTGAATTTGTGTATATGATATTTTAGCTTTATACTGATATAGGGGATGTGGAGGAGAACATTTTAAAATATATGTTTCATAATTTTCATGTGTGGAAATTTTTTTAACCTAACCCTTAACCTTTTAAATACTTTCAATAGTTTCAATGTAACATTTTTTAATGGTAAAATTTATTGTAATAACTTTTTGGTGTGCTGGTAAAATCATTGTGTGATTAATATATCTTCTCTCGTCCGGAATAATGAGCTATCTGCCTACCGTAATATCGTTGCAATAATGAGCTATCTGCCTACCGTAATATCGTTGCAATAATGAGCTGTCTGCTATATATTTTAGGTTTTTGGTATTTTATATTTGGGGGGGGGGGCTTTATTTAAATACTGATTTACAGCTCATAATTGCGTGCGTTCACCTGCATGAAATAGCAGACCAGATAGCTCATTTTTGCAAATAAATCGTAGTACAAACAGATAGCTCATTTTTCCGGACGAGGGACGATATATTCCTTTGTACTAAATATATATATATATATGGAAACAAGAAAATGTCAAATAACCAAATTTTACTCCTACAAAAAGTTCAATTCACGGTGACTCCGCGAATTGCCGCCTCCCCCGACCTGCAAATTTGACAGCCCGCCAGCTCGCAGAATCCTCCTCCTCTTCGGTCTATTTCTGTGCCAGACACGACAGGCAGTCTTGCCAATTAGTGACGACATCCCCGTGGAGGGTCCCCGTGGTCAACTTATTAGCAGGCGTGTGACATTTTTATTTTATATATAGATAATGGACAAATGAAATTTTTTTATTGCAGAAATGAATAGAGGGTACCAAATTATGCTACTCTGAATTTTTTCAGATTTTTTTTGAAACCCAGAACTATTTTTAAATGATTATTGAAAGTGCGGCCACGACCCCTGGAGGCGTCAATAGGCGTTTCGGTCCTATCCTTTTTTTATTAAGGATTCAGGGGTGCCAACTTAACTTACAGAACTTTTAATAATTATTTAAAAATAGTTCCGGGTCTCAAAAAATCTGAAAAAAATCAGAGTAGCATAATTTGGTGCCCTTTATTCATTTATGCAATAAAAAATTTTCATGTAGGTTGTTCATTGTTTTAAAAAAAAAACTGTATATTCACAAACTTTCGGTCAGACTATAAAAGTGATTCGACTGTATGTTGTAATGGAGCAAGAAACAAGACACACATGGCACAAGCACGGTCTGCTGTATATGAGATCCGCTGTGAGATCGAGCGGCGATAGATACTCTGAGGCCGCATCTGCGTGGCATAATGTTAAAAGTTAAAAGAATCAACATGCTTAGCTACCCTAAATATATTAGGTCACTTTACCCTAAATCACGCTTAGGGTCTATCCGTTTTAGGAGAGACTAATATTATCCCACTTGTATTAATACAAATGTACATTTCTTTTTTATCGCAAAAGGGGAACATTGGTTAAGGGGAGGGGGGTGTCTATGCACGATTTTGGGGACTCAAAGAAAAAGAAAATTATCAGGTTAAAGGCGGATTCAGATGGCGACAACGGCGATGCGACGCGATTTTAACGTAAAAGCTGTGAAATCCTATGCGGCGTCGAATTCGCTGATAATCGCGTTAATTACGATGCTCTTTTTCTTTTAATCGCCCAATATGGCCGCCAATTGATGTTACAGCAAGTGCGCATTATTCGCGTCGCGTCGCGTGATAAAAATCGCCATGTGAATCCACCTTAACTGTGTCTGCTAATTATGTGCCTGCGGGAGTTTCCCTTGGCCAGCTGCCAGTATAGTCATCATCAAGTGATAATATACCTGTGACTAACCAGGGAATTTTAGCAACCTCGTCGATGTGTTGTGTCTGCCCACTTAAATTGAGTGCAGGAGTTCCCATTTGGCAAGATGCCAGTATAATCACTAACTAAATGATGTACTCGATTGCATTTCTGAAGCTGAAATTATTATACATTTTGAGTAACGATGTATTGCAGTCTGTGATTGGTTGACAGTTTGTAACGAGTATATTTTCATTGGTGGAACACGAGCCGAGGACCTCCGAACATCCACGATGTTTATAAAATCGAGGAAAAAGACGCTATTACGTCATATTCATGCAACGTCTTTCCCTATAATGTTTGTGTGTTAAATATTTGCATGACTATGACGTCACAGTATTTTGCAGCTTGATTTAAAGGGTGTTAGAGGGGTCAAAAAACGAGAAAAAATTTACAATACATAATACAACTCGTTGTCTTCTATCCAAATATGAAGTACAAAATTTCATGAAGGTCAAATCAAACACACGACGACATGCTAACTGAAGCATCACGACGTTTTGCACGCTCTCTGCATGTCGGTGTTTCGGTACCTGATGCTCAGTTATTACAACCAAGGTCTGGGAAGATTGCCGCCCATCAGAGCGTACCCTGAGAACCTGGAAGGGTTGTCAGCACGGATATTTGTAAGCCCTGGGGATGACGAGTTGTTACGGTGAGTGGTGCTTTGTGGGTTCTCAGGTCGAAAAAAGTTCGTTATATAAGGTTGGAATTTAATTTGAAAAAAAATTATTCTGCCACCTATAGTTGAACATTATTGTAGGGTTTACGTAAATATGATAATTTTAAAGGGTTTTAATTGTAAATTTAAGCGAATAATATATTTTTTTTCTAAAAAAAAAAATGACAATATATTAATTTGGGTGAATGAACACTTTTAGTGAATGGACTGCTCATCAATCTTTTTCATTTGCCCCATAGGCTGTTATTTGAAATTTTGACTATAATATAAAAATATAATATATGTTATATTATTGGAAAGTGCCCATGAAAAATATAATAAAAATAAAATAAAACAAAAATGGTTAAAAAAATTAACATTTTTTAGAGATAAATTTGAAAACGTCAGTCTCTATGAGGACATAAAAAAAAACAGTATACCTGCCATATTGTAACTAAGTAATAATGGATTAATTGTTTATAGTTTATTATAATAGTGTAAATTTTCAAATATTTTGTTTTAAACATACAAATTGTAGGACCGATTGTACAGCGCAGTAGAAATACAGAATTACAATTTATAATAGGTACAGCAAATTAATGAACACTGCAAACAGCATAAACGTTTACTCATGCTTTGTTTGTAGACATTACCACGCAGTTTATGGAGGCGTGGTGAACCAAAACCATTTTGATATTGATAGACTGGGTGCTCTTCTTACATCTCCCAAAATTGCAAATCTGCATCTCTCTGTCTATTGGAGCGGCAGAGTTTATTTTTATATATGCGAGAGCGAGGTAGAGTCTTAAAATTTTGCTTTTGACTGCAAATATATAATACGTTATTTTTTATATGAAGTATATAGAGATACGGTTGTTGAGGTGTTGTTACAATTATATATCGTCTTGCATGTGGAGAAACAGCAGACATAGCGAGATTTTATATTCTAATGTAAGCTAGAATACTGTCATGAAAGTGGCTGGGCATCTTTGAGCGGTGCGTTTGTCAGCCGAGATGTCGTAACATTAGCCTTCTGCATCTCGAGTTGAGTGAGCACCGTAAGGTTGTGTTCGGGTAAAGTTTCAACGTGAATGTAGACCATATCAACATTAAATATAATCGCATGTAGTAAAGTTTCATGCGCTTACTTGAAGTTTTAGTAGATAATATGCTGCATGAAAATAAGTTGTGTATCAGATCTATATTAATATATATATATACTGTATATATATCTATATATAATTATATTTTGCAGTTGAAAACTGTCGGTTGAAACCATTAAAATTAATGGACAACCTTCATATTTGGGTATATGACCTCAACTTATATAGTAAATATTTTTTCAGATTTTTTTTAACGCTTAATTAATGCCCTAAAAATCATACTGCAAAACATTTTAACGTCATAGTCATACAAATATTTAAAATGCAAGCGTATTAATAGGGAGAGTTTGCATGACCATGATGACATTACAGCGTCTTTCCCCTCAATTTTGGATGGGTTAGAGTTAAAAAAAAAAAAAACTGAAAAAAAATTAAAATACATAACTCGAGGTCCTATATCCAAATATGCCATGCATTAAAAAAAAAAAAGTGAAATTGTCAGATTTCATTATTATTATTATTTTTTTTGTAAGTTGGTTTTCAAATTATTAGTTCGAAATAGAAAATAGGGATGTCTGTCACAGTATAGCATGTTATTGTTAAATGAACGATATCCTGTATATCAACGACAGTAAATTAAAGATAACACACCCCTCGGAAAAGTAACACTGCCATGCTCAGATTGTTTGACAGGGATGCTTTTTTTTCATTAAGGGTAAGGTAACGCCACCAATGTTAAAAAAAGTCCCTCACACAAAAATTCTGAAAAAAATTTAAAATGTTCTCCTCTACATCCCCTATCAGTAGTTAAAATATCAGGTATACAAATACGATCTAGTTTTTGAGTTATGAATTTTTAAAGTTGACTAATTTAACATGGGAATTCCATTTCTCCATGTTAAAATAGCCAACTTTAAAAATTCATAACTCAAAAACTAGATCGTATTTGTATACCTGATATTTTACCTACTGATAGGGGGTGTAGAGGAGAACATTTTAAATTTTTTTCAGAATTTTTGTGTGAGGGATTTTTTTTAACATTGGTGGCGTTACCTTACCCTTAAGTCTCGGTACTTCTTACTTAATTTAGGTTGATTTTATGAGTGTATGATCCTCTTAGCTGCCACGTGCATTGCATGTGTATGTGTATAAACACAAATGCTAGTGATACTTTTCATCAACTTACTCGATTGTTTACTTTATACTATAAATATACAGTATAATGGAGTATCGACAGGCTCAAAAATTTTTATTTCAAAAATGAATAGAAGGTTCAAAGTTATGCCACTTTGAATTTTTTTCAGATTTTTTAGAGCCCGGGTATTATTATTATTTTAGGTCATATTTAATTGTTAAGAGAGAAGTCAAGAGGCGTCACTTTCTCTGTACTTTTAACAATTTTTAAAAATAGTTACCAAACTCTAAAAAATTTGAAAAAAAAAACAAAGAGTGAGCTAGTATAAATTTGCACCTTCTATTCATTTCTGAAATATTTTTGAGGTCGATACTCCATTAGATTAGGCAGTCTTTCGTACACAAAATTAAATTAATTTATAACAAAAATAGTATTATGATAATATATTTACTGAAGAACAGCAGTAGACAACCCTTTAATCTTACCCAACGAAGTTTAGACCCCCCTTCCCTTCCCAGTCCTTTTTCTTACCAGGCACTACATCTTCATTCAGAATCCAGAGTGTCTTGTTGTACATTTTCTGAGAGGTTCGCCAACCCCGTGCTGAGTGTTCCGTTTTGTTCCAGCAGCGAACTACAGACCGGAAGTCCCCCCGCTGTGCTACCTCAGGAGGCCCAGGTCCGCCGGGGGTTGCAGACCGCCCCCTCACCACCCCCTCAAGAGTTCCCGCCCCCTCCACTTGGTCTAGCTGAGAGAGGAGAGGTCCTGGATGAACCCGTCGAGGAAATGGTGAGTCAATTATTGTTAATATTTACACCTCGGGGCACTCGTGCTCTAATTGAGGGCGTTGCAGGCTATGGTGGTGTGGAGAACTAGAACGATTTTGGGGTGGTTAGACTTGGTGCTCTTCTACTCCAAAATTATAAATCTGCCATCTCTTTATGCTGAGGAACTTCAGCAAAGAAATTCGGGGTAAATTACGTGTGTCCCGAAGTGTAAAGATACACACAGATAAGGTGGGTCTTTTTAGAGACGGCTGTGATTTTGACGAACTTTCTGTAAAACCCTATACTGTTGTGACTACGAAATTGCACCGTCGTCAATAATTTTGGATGGTCCATACAATGCACAACGTGTTCGTCCAGGCAGTTTTCAGTTTAATATTCTGCTTCGTCGATAAGACAATGCTGGTGAACTGAATCATCCTCTAAATTAAAGGAAATGAGGGTGGAGAACAAATGCTGTTATGTCCTAGTGACGTCCTTCGTCAATATATCAATTACTAAACCAAATATTACTTCTAATTATAGAATATTTAAATTAAAATTAAAAAGTTTAAAAACAATTAGGGGCTGAATCCATGGCATAATATTATAATTATTTTTATTACTTGGTCCATTTTTCCATAGTATCAATTCCATTTATTATGATTTATTTATTAATATATAGTACCAGTAGGGTCTCTGATATAGTACATGACTATGCTATGTACAGTACCACAATACAAATATATGTATGTTTTAGTCATATAGAACATAAATATAGGGGTTCACAACGGTATATTAAATCAATTTAGAGTGTAACTAATCTAACATTGTTCCTCATTCCTCATGGCTTAAATTATGACTATTATTTATAAATATGCAAACCAGGTACTTGACACAATGGTATACTATGTACGCATCATATTCGTAATCGGATGGTCGTGAGTTCGATCCCAGGCACCGCCAAACTTTTCATAAGTGGCGGTTGCTAAAGAACACCCACATGCACTCGTGCATCCGGGAGGTGATGGATGGAATCAATTGCCGACCATCGTGACTGAGGTTTTCATGGTTTCCTCAGTCACAACCAGGTGACATGGGATGGATTGCTATATAGGCCATGGCCACCCATGTTTGGAAGGGACCCATAAAACTCAAAGCAATGCTATAGGTCGGGTTCACGAAGAGCCGGGAAGATAAATTCAGTCACTGGTGACCAGTACCCTACAACAGGGTTCATTTTTATTATTATTATTATTTTTTTTTATTTCGACGTAAAAAAATGTACGAGGTAACC
The DNA here is from genome assembly GCA_949825025.1 of Siphlonurus alternatus. Taxonomy (NCBI): domain Eukaryota; kingdom Metazoa; phylum Arthropoda; class Insecta; order Ephemeroptera; family Siphlonuridae; genus Siphlonurus; species Siphlonurus alternatus. Next base: position 17,304,825 of record OX463786.1, read on the forward strand.
TGGTATTAATTAGTATACACGTTTACAACCGTTAGAAGAAAAGCATTATTTACGCCCTTTTCACAGCATGTTGTAATATAGTCTTATGATCTGATTACATAATGGTTAAATTTTTGTTATGAGCGATGCTGTACACAACACAATGTGCTACACATTATAGTAAAAACGTGTGCAAAGTTTTTTGATGACGTGGAGTCACGTGGTCTTGTGGAATCCGAGCGCCATCGATCCTCGTCGGGGGCGGATAAGTCTGTGACTCGTCAGTCGTGCGGGTGGTGCTGGTGCAGCAGGTTGTGCGGGCGTGCAGTTGTCGTGTAATTAACAGGTCAGAACCGTTTCTCAACCGTGGCTCAGAAATAGTAGCGTCTGATTGTTTATTAACTTAATGGACACTTTATGAACAGCAAGAACTTTACTTCTGCTTTGTTTGTGGGTGTTATTATATACGTATTATATGGAGGCATGTTAAACCAAAACTCTTTTTATATTGCGATAGACTGAGTGCTCTTATTACATCTCTCGAAGTTGCAAATCTGCAGCTTTAGTAAGTGAGGCAGGAGTAAAGTTCGTGCTGTCCAGAGTTTCGGTTCGTATATAATTAACAGTCAGGGCGAAGGTTTCTCAATCACTGACACGTGTAACTAATATAAACTAATATAATCATGACACGTGTTGTTCTGAAGTAATTATAATTGGTTGAATATTAAACAGCCAGATTTTGTTTTTGTTGATTCATTATTTCATTCTGTTAATTTCGCAATTTTTCCTTCACGCTCCGCAGCTGAAGCCACGGTTTCTCTCGGAGAAATCAGTGAGTGTTTTGACTCTGGTGGTGTTCAGTGAGTGTTCTGGCGGTGTTCGGGATGAAAATTCGCCGCCTCTTCGCCCCCAGGGCGGGGGGCGGGGCCAAGCCTCGCTCTAAGCAGACCTTGGCGTCGTCAGGGTCCGCCAGGGACAGTGGAAGGTCGCGAAGGAGCAGGCGAAGTCACAGGGTGAGTCACAGCCAGGGTTCTTGGTCAACCTGCTTGTATATTTGAATAGAAAACCTCGAGTTATGAAGTGTCAATTTTTAAGTTTTTTTTTTTTAATCCTCTAACAGTCTTAAAATAATGCTGCAAAATATTGTGACGTCATAGTCATGTAAATATTTAACACGTGAGCATCGCATTAGTGAGAGGCGTTACATGATTATGACGTCACAGTGTCTTTCAACTCGATTTAGAGGGCTAAAGAAAATCTAGGAAAATAAGAAACATATAAGTTGAGATCCTCTATATCAAAATATGTAATAAAATTTTAATATAATAATGCAGTTTGCCATTATTTAAGTCACTATTATGATGACAAAAAGAATGAAGAATGGTCCAAATTTGCGAGAGATATTTTAGTAGAATTTTTAAATAAATTTTAATAAAATAAATGGAAACAGAAAATATCATACCATGTTTTCAAACTGAAACAACATAAAGCGATAACAATGCATGCAAATAATAATTTTTCATGCTGTGTGCTAGCTTAGCTTGAAGTATAATTAATGTATGTTCTAGATTTCATTTACTAATCACAAAATAATTATTCTCTCCATAGCTCGAAGCACAAAGGCTTTTTGATAATTAAACGTCACTCCTTATTTTCGTCCCCCAGTTTTTGATCTAAATATATTCAACTATGATCATGGAGCTAACCAGCAAGTAAATTATGACTAGAAAGCACCCGCATGTACTACGTTATTTCTGCAGTTTATATTAATTATTTATACAGTATTATACCTTCGGATAACGTGAATATTTGCTTACTTTTCATTCTATGGAGGCTCCTGCCATGCAGTGATAAAATGGATAAAATGTTGCTTTTTATAAATTATATTTTATAACAAAATTGTATGTTTTTTGTTTTTTATCTGCAACTATTGATAATCGAATTTTTTTCTCTTCAAATTTCAATAAATTTAGCAATATTATACTGATTACTCAAATTCTGAATAATGCAGAGCATGTAATTGTTATATATAATATATTAAAATTTGCAATTAATTTTTATAAAATAATAAGAGAGTTTGTAGAGTTTGGACACAAAATATAATAATGACGTTACATAATGCTCGCAGATTCTGATGGTTGCATAATTTTGCTCCATTATCTTTTAATTATAAAAATAATAACAAATTTAAATTTTCTTTAATTTTTAATATTAAAAAAGTCATTATTTTTTAATTATTTATATTATAATGAACATAGTTATCAAGAAACAAACTTTAACATAACATACCCTTATATTTTCTCACACTATAATTAGAAAAATTCTAATTAATAAATAAATATTATATAATATTGAGCACATTGATGTATATTCCTATAAAAATATTTCATCAAAAAAGGGACTATAATACCAACCCATCCATGCAGTTTCTAGCTTTTTTCGGTGTTGAACCCCGAAAAGCACCCTTTTCTGTCCCCGTGTTTGTATGTTTAACGGTTCGTGAATATTCCACTCTACACGGTGACGCAACTCTCTCCCCAGCACTTGAAGGGTATCCTCATCTGCATGGGGGGAGGATTAGTGCGGGATTAGAACGTCTTATGTTAGGAATGTTGACAGTAGACGAAAATTAACCCCTTACATGCATTAAGGTGCATTTCCATGGAGAGGGAAAAGCAAGAAAATCGCGTGCCGCAGCCAATCAGAGGTTCAGGATTTCCTCGTCTTGCTAACATGGCCGCCATACGAGATTAAAGCAATTGCGCTTTTCTCGCTTCGCCAAGCCCCGCTCGACATCTCGCTCCATGGAAATGCTCCTTTAACGTAAATTTTATCTCGTACGACTGTATTTGGATTATATTTTTAATGAATTATATAAACAAAAAAATTGTATGCCGTACTCAAGTGATGTACTAACTTCAAGTAGTCTCTGCAGAAGGGGAGAATTTTTATTTTTATAAGGGAAAATTGTAAACTAAATTTTACCATGGCTTGTGAAGCAGTTTTAAAATAAAAATTTTAAAAATATTTTTATGAAATATTACGTACATGTGATGCATAAATTTCTTTTTTCCATAATTTCATTTATAATTTATTTACAGTGTCCTAGATATAAAGTTATCTCTTATCTTGTTTACAATTTTGTAATATTATTATTTTATGAAAACGTGTTATAGTGGGTTACTGTGATGTGCCACTAATTTTCGTTGTAAAATGTAAACAAAGGGCATTATTATATAACTAATACAATTTACAGCTCCATTTTTTTTATTTTTATTTATTTGTTTATTTATTTATTTATTTATTTATTTATTTATTTATTTATTTATTTATTTATTTATTTATTTTTTTATTTTTTGTGAAATTATGGTATATGAATTTTTGTTATATTATTTATATAATATTTATAGTATACGTTTATACCATATAAAATTTTTAAAATATTAATTAAGAAAGCTCCAATTGGTATACATATTGTTTTTTAAAAAAAGAGTTCATGCAATAAAAAGGAAAACGGAGGTTGCAGGAACAGAAAAATTATTTTATTCTTGCCATGATCGATGTAATGGAAAATTTCACTCGACAATGTAAATGTAAATAAAGTACAGGCAACTCGTATTTTGATGTTACCTTCGGAAGTGCGAGTTTGTAACCTCTTTTGTTTGCAATTCAGTTTTAAAACTTTGCAGAGGGGTTTGAAATATTTAATACTGAGACCCAGGGTATCTATACATACCCTGATACTGACCTATAATGTGAAATTGAAATTTAAAAGTACTGCCTACACTTGCGGCTACTTCCGCGGCGGAAGAAAATTAACATTAAGGGTAAGGTAACGCCAATCAGCTGATTTTTTAGTCCCATTTGATTAACATGCATGTAAACCTTCACGAAAAAAAAAATTGAGGTACATATTTTATATACTTTTTATTTTTTATAGTACCTAAAAGCCATAGAAAAAATTTCAGGACAATTATTCGAACCGATTTTTTTAAATTAATTTTTTAGTATATCTCTCCATGGGAAATCCCTATGCTGAAAATAAAAAAAAATAAATAAATAAAAAAATAAAAGAGATCGGCTCGAATAATAGTCTTGAAATTTTTTTCTATAGCTTTCTTTTAGGTACTAAAATCTGTCTCAAATTTTTTTCAGAATTTTTGTGAATTTGCTAAGGTTTACATCATGTTAATCAAATGGGACTAAGAAATCAGCTGATTGGCATTAACCTTACCCTTAAATTCAGAGTATAATTTGGAAGAGTGACTTTTTAACATTTTACAAGACTTGCGTATACTCCAATTGCACGATCGACTTAAGCCGCTTTTCATTCCTCGCTCATTGCTCCCCTCTGCATGACTTCTCCCCCACGTGTGTGTTCACTTGAAATGTACCGAGTACCTAACAACTCCAGTGGGCTTGTTTTCTCTTTTTACAACCCCAAGTAATTTTGCTTCATGAGATTACATCGTCTTTGGCTGTAGTATAATGTTGAAGAGAGTATTGTCAATTCATCACAATGGTTTTTTGAAATAAAACAAAAAAGAGTTAAATTATATACCATCCATTTTTTCTATAACATTAGACAATTATAATACTGTACATTTTTTCCCTCAGTGTATTAAATTACGGTTCTATCACATGCATTGTGGGCGTATTTTGTGAAATCTAATATCGAAATGCCTACAGAGAGCATAGCATACAGTCAGCATACCATGTAAGCCTGCAAGGGCTTCTCAATTATAACGAACGATTGATCCCGGTTACTGTCTCGGTATAGTATAAAGAATATTTCTGTCGCAAGGTATCGAATAAAGTAAATTTTAATAATTTCAGAATGTTTCCAAAACTCAATCTCTTACGGCTTGAGGAAATTCAAGCTATATTATATTATAGGGATCTGTTTTTTATCAACACCTCCATTTCTGCTTTACGCCTATAACGCTTCATGTTAAATTACTATATACTTCAAATAAAATTGCGTTAATATGAAATTAAATCATTTTCAGTACATTTTTTGTATACTTTATATTGTGACGGTTTGTATAGAAGAAAATAACATAAAAATGGTATACTTGTTACTTGCATAGTTCATTACTAACAAAATTATAACAAAAATACTAAAAATAGAAAAAGAAAAAAGAAAATGAACCTAAGAATTGCTTGATATTTGACATTTTTGCATTTTTGTTTTAATTTTATCGACGTTGAAATTTTATCGGGACTTAGTTGCCGATTCAAAAGTTTCAAAGCTCTCCTTGTGATATAACGCAGTAGCCGCGGTGAACCAGAGATAGCAGCACCGTTCCTGAACTCACCTGTGCAAGACAGGTGTCTGGAGGAGGGCGCGAGGAATGTAGTCTGCATTCTTGAAGTCGTGCGGCGTTGCAACATGTCCCTGCACCGTGAGCAGAGACATCTAGCGGAAGAGGAGAGAACTAACGACATCAATTTAAAGAATGCAAACCTAGACTTGGCAATATTGGTGCATAATTATGTAAATAAATATAGGATCATGGGAGCGGGAGCGGTGATTGCACATTTTTCCATTATTTATAAACATAAAGTCGGAAATAAACATAAAATAACGTAATTGACCGTTTCAAGTAAAAAATACGTTGCTTCCTCGCTTGGGTAAATTCGTCTCGCTTTCCACCCAGTGCAGTGATGCACTTGTGTGTGGTTCCCCAGGCTTTGGGCATCGCTTTGGTCCATTGATAAAAAGATTAAAAAGTATAGAGGTGTCCATCCTGACTGAGGTTTTCCACGGTTCCCTCAGTCTCACCTCAGCGAATGCTGGGACGCGCGCGCGGAACAGGCCGTGGCTGCCATCCTTTCCCTACTTTATCCTTACCCATTACCCCACCGTGAGCTGTAAGATACACGTGTGCCGGAACCGACCATCCTGTCTGAAGTTTCTACGGTTCTCTCATCAAAATATTAAATACTGGATAATTAACAACAAGTCATGATCGCATGAGTCGATTGCAGTGGCATATTTTTATAAAATATAAATGTCAGTGAGCTTAAAATATAATAATTTAAATTATATATTTTCTAATATTTAAAATTAAATAATTACTCAAATCAGAGAAAAAGAGAGCATGCACTCTGCTAAAATCATGCATGTTTATCAAAATTATCATGTTATATATATATAAAATATATATATATATATTTATATATATATCTCCATGAAGTTGTGCTAATTTACAATCGTAAACATTGTATATAATAGTTACAATTATTGGTGTATTTGGTTGCGTGTATATAAAAACGAAGAGAAATCTCCGTGGCAGTGGTCAAGTCTCGTGTGAGAAATATAGCAGCGTGTTTTTTAAAGTAATAAATATTTGCTTGTGGCCAACGCACCTTAATAATGTCTATTATAGTTTTTATAAGTCAGGCAAATAAATTTAGCTAAAAAATCATCCATGATTAATTCATATAACCTCTCACACGCACTTCTCGTGATGCTGAAACGTTTTCCTCTGCTCTTTCTCACGATTCTTTCAATATTAAATAATTTAGAAAATTTAATATTATAAATATTTTTAGCTTCATATTTACTAGAGTCAAAAATTAGCACCGTGTTATATAATTTGGTTTAATATTAGCACAATATCGGCCTAACACTGTACCAACAGAGTTAATTTACTGGGATAATATTAATATATCACTCTGGGAACGTGGAAACTTTATAATCACGGTCGCTATCTGGCATTTTCAACTTAACAACACTAATTAATTATAATATTAAATCGGAGTAAATAAAATAGAAAATTGTTCTTATATATTGCGGCGAGCTTTAAAGGAAAGCCTCTATTTCACATTAAATTTAAGCACTTGGTATATCCTGCAGAATGTCTGGCTTTCCTATATGGAGTTATGAACCTTTCAATTTTCAAAATTTCTTGATGAATTAAAATTATTGCAACAGAATCCTTGGTTGCGAACAGTACGTACATTCGTTGTATATGTTATTTGACGATTAATTTGTTTTTGGATGACTTAACAACTTTTGAATGGGACCCCCATTTTTTTAGTCACTCTGCAATATTTTCTCTTATCAATAAAAATTTATTTACGACGTTGATTGAAAAAAACCTTGAATACGAAACATACATTTTTTTTTTTAATGTGATATAGAAGCCTTACTATAGATGATGGCAGTGAAAACAGATCATTACCTCCTCTTGTGGAACGAAATTGAGAGTCGAATTACATCTGCGGGCATTCAATTTGTTTTCATCGTAGCGTCTATTTATGTTCTCAGAATCGAGTTGGAGAAAAGAAGTCATTATTTAATGAAATACGTTGATTTGTTATGCAGTGAAGATGGCCGTCACATTTAATTTTGTTTTCATCGCGTTTGTGATCTCCTTAGTCAATGGTAGACAGTTTGAAACAAAGGACATCCCTGGCCGACACGAGCCGAAGTAATCCCGAACATTCACGACAATAACCGAGTTAAATTTGTGACGGTCTATAATTCTGATATGTTGAGAAAGCCAATAATGACTATAAATATACTGGCCCAGTGTATAGTTATTGGAGAGAAGCGAATAATTAAGCCAAAAATGGTAGGGGAACGTGAAAACCTCAGTCAGTATGGTCGAGCATCTCATGACAGTGAACTCTATCATACTTTTCAATATTTACCAAAGAGTTAACAATGTAAAATCTCTGTATTAATATATATTTTACTATAAATATATGATCAATGTATAGCCAAGATGTGTAAAGAATTTAAATTTATACCTCTCTGGCTGGCATATAAAATGTATTAGACGATTCTATATAATACTATGCGTATTATACTTAAATAAAAAAAATCCCATGCCTTGATGTGCATTTAAATATTTTGCAGATGTACTGAAATTTTATCGTCATCAGCCGGGGTAACACGATACAATTTTTCAATTTATGCATACAAGTTTTTTTCTATAACAAGAAAATTTCATTCCCACATAAACAAGTTGTAAGGTAAACTTCCAGTTTGCAGTTATAAATAGGAGTACCGGCTTTATCCTTCATATCTACACTTCTTCCCGATATCTAACAAACACTGATATTAAAGCTTGTTAATCACATTATGCTAATGTTTTCCTCGGTTGATGCACTCGATTTCACGGTCCCTCGCGCGTGAAACTGACAATGCTTTGTCTGCACAGCGTATCCAATCTGATGTTAATTTGGAGGAAACAATCCTCTGTCTAACGACCGTTAATTAAAAATTACATTATTTAGATTGAAGATGCAGTCAAATGGGGTTCATCTGAAGAGTTCTATTTGACTGTATTTAACTTGGAGTTGTATTATAGGGCCAATATATACGGCCGTTACTAAACAATACGTTCATGAAATAGATGAACCTTCTGTACAGTGAACATAAAGTAAATCTGATTATTGATTCTTATTTGTGTATTTATTTTATGAACTGAGCTATTTTGGAAATTCATAAATATTATTACGTCTTCTTTGGTATATTAGCAAATTAAATAACATTTTATATTTATCAAAATTCTGTATTAAATATTTTACAGCATCTTCTATAGTAAATATTTTGTAGTTTTATCACGATTTACTTTATTGCTTCTAGCTATTATAACAACGTTTGCAGCAACTATTAAATTTCGAAAAAAAATTTGACTGCAAGTTTGAAATTCATATTTTTAGTAATTTTAATTAAAAGCCCTCCACCAAGTTGTTCTAATTGTTGAACAAAGGAATGAAAACAAACAACATGTTTCAACGCGTACTTGTTCTCGAGACAGCTGTGACGTCATTTTGTGACCTTGATTTGCGAAAAAAAGAGAACCAAAAAGCTCCCTCTCTCCTCTCCTCACCTCCAAGACGACTGGAGGGAGGTAACCTCCGACGTCAACGCCATCTGGAGGTAAAAACATCAACTACAGGAGGCCGAGAAAAAGAACATGGTAACCAAATTACCACTTTTGGTTTTCAAGTATGCGCACCATAGCTACTGTTCCTCCCAAGAGATGGCGTTGTGGCTGGCCTGTCTAATTGACAATTAACCTTGGAGTCAGGGAGAGTTTTGTGTGGGTAGCCAGGTTGCCAGACCAAGTCGCTGGCAAGTGAATTCATGATACCCTCCCATCTATAGTCGGAACAACGTAAGTTCAAGCAGAGATTTTTAGAGATATTAAAGCTCTCTGTGGTTCAAGTTAATCTCGAGCAGTGTTTTTAGACACTTTCAAATCTACGTAAATGAAGCAGGATATTGGACTAATTTAGGAACTATATTTTTAATATTAAATCACAAAAAAAGTCTATTTTTTGACCGATATTTTTTCTTCACATGTATTCTATTATTATATAGTATTTGAAATTGAACTGTATTTTTTAATATCTTCAAAATCCTCAATAATATTTAATTTAATCAAAGAGTTGTAGTGGCAATATTAAAAAACTGTCATTATTTCAGTTGAAACATTAAGAAATGTGGTTTCAAGTTACGTTGTCGTAAGTATATAAAGTTGTTACACCTCGCGGGCATCTGAAGAGATCCAGGCTTGGCCTTTCTCTGCTCACCTCAGTCGCGCGTTGTTCAGGTAGCCATGTTGGTCGCGTGTGACATGTGCAGTGTGTTGTGAGTAGATTTAAAATGGACCAGCAAGGACCCAGGATTAACGAAACAGAACAGGTGAATTTATTTACTAAAAATAATCACTTTGATGTACTTTGTTCAAGTTAGGCTCGAGGATTTTAATGCATGGATTTGAGAATTCACGGCTTTAATTTATTTTAAAAATAGCCACTGATTAGTCTTAGTCTGAATGGATTTTCTGAGTTTCTCAGTTATTTTAATATTTATAAGACATTTTGAAGGATAGTTCATTCAAAAATACAGTCACTAAAAACGAGTCAATTTTTTTTTTTTTAAACTTTACAAATGGGTAAAATTTTGGTAAAAAAGCAAAGCTGGCATAAAAAGACGTTTTTGAAATTGAGCAGACTTTGATTTTTATTAAAATAGGTCTGTGTTTTTGTCATGCACCGTTCGATTTAGGTGCACTAATTTTTTTCATCACATCGGTGAATTTAATGCACGGTCGCGTAATTAATTTTTTGACATTTTTAAAATTACAAACGATTTTTTAACAATTAGACGAAATCTATAAATTAAAGCACCAATTAAAATGTTACTTTCTTACATTTTTTAACACAGGTGTTTTTTTTTTAATAAAATATTTAAATATAAATCTATTCGAAACGATTTTAACGCTCGAATGAACTTGGTGCGGAATTTTCGTCATGAAGTTATTATGCTGTTTTCACAATTTATGGTTTCCTTTTGCTGTAAAATATTTCAAGTTCATGTAAGCTAATTAACAAAGAAAATAGGAGGGAGGAGTTTTTGTAAGTTAAAAATATTTGCAATTTATTATTTAGAAACATATTCTTATTACTGCGCATGCTATGTTATTTGAAGTACACCTATTACTCTAAAAAACAGTCCATTGTTTTTCTTTAAATGGCAATTAGGTTAGTTAATTGAAATACAGCAAATTATCTTGTAAATTTAATTTTGTTTATAAAAAAAATTGCAGGAAATAAATAAATAATAATAAATAAATAAATTAGTTAAATTGTTTGTAGAAGATAAATATAAATATTAAGAGTGAGATTTAGTCTGCAGGGTGTATATAAATTTAATTAGGACCCTTAGATATGACAGACTCTTTATAAATTAACATATTATAGTTTAAAACACATTTTTTACAAACTTAGTTCATCGACGTTACAAATTGTTACATTTTATGATCCACAAACTGTTATAATAACAGAGCCATTTTCCCTGGCCTCGGGAGGGAGTTTTTTTTTCTCTCGGGCCGTCACGTGAGCGACGTGAGCCCACAAAAAACTTTGACGCGGTCACTTTCAAATTCCTCGGAGTAAGATTAGCAGAGACATTTTGAATAAGATTATACCAGCTCTCTTTGTTAGTGATATATACAGCAGCCACCTGCATGCATTCTCCGTAAAAATATGTTCAAAATTTCTGTTCATTCACAAATTTATAAAACTTACATTACGATTATTTAGTACAATATAAATATAGTACATGTTTTGTAAAATATATTTTATGCTTATATAAATAATAAATAGTATAGCTGTTTGGGGGCATACATGTCCAAAATGTGTCAATTGCCCCAAAATACCAACCAACCGTATAGCTGTTTATCAATAAATGGTATTTAAATTTATGCGTCTGAAAATTTGTTTAATTCTCATTATAAAGGACAATCACGAAAACAATCACGAAAATCACGAACACGATTTGGGCCGCACTTTTTTAAGACTCGATTTTTATTAATTTTTGTACACACACCTTTTCATATTAAAATTTTGTGCCCTAAAAACACAGTGCTGGTCTTCATTATTTATTATGAATGCTTCCTTTTATAATAATGACTTACTTAATTAAAATAAAATTATTTAGCGTTTCAAAAAATCACACCTAATTGTATGTAGTAAACAAAACCGAACTGCAAAGCACTAAACACATCGAGGTTATAATTGTTGTGAAGATTAGCTTTTACTTTTGTGGCGGCTGCACCTGTGGGACACACTGACCCAGTAACATCGAAGAGTTTCTCTCGTTGACAAAATTTATAATATTTTATAATATGTTTGTATTAACAAATAATATACCGTCGCAGATCTAACTCTGTTTTTTGTGTTGTATGTAAATAATGTCTTTGGTCTTTGTATATAATTCAAGAAGAAATCATAGCATTTGTAAAGTATAATTTGTAACAATAATAAAATAATACAAACCAACATGTAATAAATATTTAATATTATTCACCAATTAAACAAACCAAAAATTGGACTACTTGTTTAATAAATGTTATAAATATATAAAATTATCAGAAGATACGTGCAAATTAAAAAAAAAAAAAATAGATCAATGATTTTAAAATTGTTAAATAAAGTGCAGTATAACAAGATTCGAGTGTAAGTTTACGCCTGATGACTATGGCGCCAAACTCCAGACGGTCTAGACCGAATGACACCACCCATACGAGCCTTGATATAAATTTCAAGATGGCCGCCGCGCGCAGTTGAATCCACACGTAAACCAAGCTTAGATTTGTAATACTATTATGCAGAATTATAAGCATTTTTTAATGATTTTCTTTACTGCCATTATTAGATATTCTGTAAATGACGTTTAGTATTTTAGAAGGATTTTTTGGGGGGGGGGGGTTGCAAAGACAGCTCGCATGCTGTAAATTTTATTTATTTTATATAAAATATAATATTTCCAGGCCCTTGGCATTTGACATTATGAATTCGTTTCAAATTCAAGTTTTTACCAAGTACCAATTAAAATCAACATCGAGTTTAATTTATAATTTATATATTTTCTCTTAATAAATTAAAATCAATATCAAGGCTAATTTATATAATACATCTTAATCATTATTGACGTGCTACTTAATACGTATTAATTATAGGACAATTTAATTACTGTTTGTATCAGGCCATGACAGATTAATCATAGTGACACGCTTTTCTAACACCACAAAAAGTGTCACTTCTCCAGATTAATCGTTTTATTGACGCGTTTTAATGACTCTTTGTGGATCAGGTGTCGTCAGTGGTTTCTATCAAAACTGACACGATATAAGTTAAAATGATTTATAATAGCTGTCGTGAATTGTAATTTTTTATTAGGATGTTTCTAAAATTCAGTGTATATTATAATTTTTAGACAGTTCGAACATTTACGTAAAAAGAGATGCAGATTTGCAATTTTGTGTTAGAAAACCTAACAAAGGCTATACTGTAAATGAAGCACATTAATTATAACCCGAAAGATGACCAACTGTGTTGCAAGTTCATTAAAGTGCATTTTTAAAGCTTCCTGACTGAGGTTTCCATGGTTCCCTCAGTCATAACAAGGCGAACGCGAATTTGGGTCCACGAAGAGCAAGGTTGACCTGTACCCTAGCTACACCATATACATGAGGGTTCAGTTACGATTAATTTTGTTAGTCATGCATGACACAGCACTACTTGCATCTAACTCTTATAGAAGGATAGGGACAAAAATGTATTTTCTTTAGTAGCTGATTAAACGGTTAAGGAAAAAATTTATACATTACAGTGGGGGGCATTCACAAATCACTTTAACCCCCACTTTAACCTTGATTTTTATCCCTGGTGCTAAACATGGCGCTAAACCAGGGGCTAACCTTGTTAAGCTCATAGTTTAGCACCATGTTTAGCGCCAGGGATTAAAATTGAGACTAAAGTGGGGGTTAAAGTGCTTTGTGAATGCCCCCCAGTATATTTTTCTCGAATTTATAGTACTAAAATTCCCATTTTAAGCCTGAAATTGAAAAATTACCTTCACGGATAGTAACTGCATAGTAACTGTATTGAATAATATATCAATATATTTTCTATGGTAACTGTTTTTAAAAAATTAAATAATTAAAAAGGACTTAATTTAGTAGAAAAAGGTGTAGCCAGGACTAAAAAGAGTAAAAAGTCCTATAATCTACTAATCTACTTAACCCAGAGAGCATAATACAGAAAATATAATAAACTGAGACGAAAAAATTACATAATATTTTTAGTAAAACAGTAAATTTAATCTAACTGAAAAATGATTTAATAATGTACCATAACTTAATTAATTAATTAAATAAATAATTACAATATATTTTAGTGTGCATGCAGTACAAAAAGTTCAGTTTGTTTACCACGCCTTCATAGACTGCGTGTCATTGTTAATAGTGGGAGGTATCGTGCTCGGTGTCCCCTGTGGGTAACCGTACATCAATTTGCACTTAAAACTATATAGATGTAAAGATAAAGGGGTGAGGTGAATTATAATTTTTTCGTGAAAATAATTATAATTGTGTCGTGGGACGTAATTATCGAAATAAAATTGAGGCGTTTCCCGAAATAAATCGTAACGGGGATGTCGCGTGTTCAAGAGTGTGTCATCGGTGAGTCATGAGGATTGTCAAGAATTTGGTAATGAGCATTGTTACTTTCCGCCCATTGTTGTCACAGAGTGCGAATATGTTAGCGTTAATGCATTTTTAAAGTAAATATATATATAATCTCTTCGTAAATATAACACAATATTCATGAGTTACATATTATAGGTGGACCTTCTGTTAAAGGAATATATTAAGGCAAATATTAATATTGATTCTCACTTGATCGTGTATTTACGAATTATAAACTATTAAGATGTGAATATATAGTGGCAAAAATGATCGTATATCGTATAATATCGTATATAGCTGTTAAGCATAATAATTATTTCCTTTTTTTCACGATGCTGTGCAGGAAATAAGTATGACTCATTAAAATCTGTCTATAATACAGCACTCTGCTCTGTACTTTCAGAATCTTAGTATGCAAATTTTAACTGTAACATTAAAAATAAATTTTACAATATAAAATTCTTTTCATCACATATTATAAGCACTATATATATATATATATATATATATATATATATATATATATATATATATAATTATCTCGATTGATATCGAGTGTTCGATGGTGTTCGCTAACAGAAGATCTCCTAGAGCTCAAACATCCTTTACTAAAAACATCGATGGGACTCTGATTAACTTGATTAGAACAGAAGACTTGATGTTTTCAGTCCTCCCTGGACGATGTAAACTCACTCTGCGGTCTCTATAACAGGTGGACGTTGTTTTCATGTCACGTGACCGGCTCCAGTTTCACCGCAGCGCCCGCACATTGTGTATTTATATACATCATATTTACATATTATAGGTTGTAATATACACCTTTGCAACGCGGACGAATTAACTTATCGTGAAGGGGGTGAAACTTTATATATAATAGGATGACTCTTATTTAAATTCATCAAGGCTGCATGTTTATAACAAATAAAATTGTTTATTTTTTAAATTTTCTTGTTGTTAAAATCTTGTATCATGAAGGTGCACGTAACTTTAACCTACAAATGTATAATTAATATACTCTGTAATAACTTGTAAAAATAATTTATTTATTTATTTATTTATTTATTTATTTATTTATTTATTTATTTATTTATTTATTTATTTATTTATTTATTTATTTATTTATTTATTTATTAATTTATTTATTTATTTATTTATTTATTTATTTATTTATTTATTTATTTATTTATTATATTTATTCAAAAAAACAGACTACAGGTTAGGTAATCCGATTATAAAGAATACAATAGTTGATAATTTGAAGAAACCGTATATTATGATACAGTATAATTTCAGATACTTTATCACAGAACAGCTTCTGTATATGATGTTTTTTTTGTTAGTTTCATGATTAATTTGAAATAAATATTAATCCGTGTAGAATAAAGAGAAATTTTCTGAATATCATTTTAATTTTCTCATTGTATTAAATTAGTACAAATTTAACATTATTATTTTAACTTTCCACTATTGTATGCTGGATGGCGCGAAGAATAAATATCAAATATCGATTGCTATTTTATTTTAGACCCCACATTTGCTGGCGTATTAAAATTGTCATGTGATCCTCGGTGATATTATAACAGCATTAAAACCTCAAAAGTGCAGAGCTGACAATTTATAATGTAAATTTACACCTAAATGGCACCGAATTTTGTCATTATTTTATTTCAAGTTTTTATTTTTAGACTTCATTATTATCAAATCGTATTAATTTGTTTTTACTTTTTTATGAGTTATTAATACATTTTTATTTTCCGTCGCCAATTAAGAAACGTGGAAACTTAAATTAGGATGGTCGGCGGCCAGGATGCGGACTTATTATTTATCATATTAAAATTATTTAATGCACATGTAAATTATAATATGTTTTATACGTAAAACTGAGCAAGGGATAGACAGAGTGCTCGGTTAAAGAGCTGAAATTTGATTAAAAAAAAACTGTAACTAATATATATTTTATATAATTATATTGATTGTAGGAGAAATGGATTCAATAAAGAATTTAAATATTTGAAAATGTTCTAAAAATTGCATCATCGGACTATCAGTTAATGTTCAACATAATATCGTCCGGAGCAAAATGAGCTATTTGGTTATCACGATTTCGTTGCAATAATGAGCTATCTGCTATTTCAGGTGAGCCCAATTATGAGCTGTAAATATATATAAAATAAAGCTCATTTTTGCGCTCACCTGCATGAAATAGCATATAGCTCATTATTGCAATGAGATCATGACAGGCAGATAGCTTATTTTTATGATAGCTTATGACACGGAGGTTTGGAAGTAGACATCGATGTCGTCATGTCTACATTTTTTCCAGCTGTAGACATTTCACAACTTCCGGTCTCCAAAGTGAAATGTTCAGTCGATGACTCGCCACACTTTAAATGCCTGCTATAGTTGTTTAGTGTGTTGACCCGATATTGATCGTTAAAGTACATTATTTTAATATAGGTTTCATATTGAAATGGGTGACAATAAAAAATAAATAAATAAATAAATAAATAAATAATTATAAGTATTTTTAAATAATTTTCAATTTCATTTACTCTTACACTCTTACTGTATACCCTAGTTGAAAAATTACGTCTTCAACTCATCCATTACACGTCTAAACCTAATCTTTTTAACTCTATATTAAAACACATCTTATTTCCTCTTCGCTCAAAGCTCAAAGTAAGGATAAAATGGAGACAATATTTCTAACATTTTATGCTTAAAAAAAAAGGAAAAAAGACGTAATCTCGTATTTCCCCATCTTTTTCTCTCTAAAATGATGCAAAATAGGAGACAATTAAACTATGAGAGAGCATAATAGCGAATAAAAGATGAAATTTATTTCAACTCGGGTAGGTGTGTAATATATTATACGAGATCGTGTGACAAAGGTTTCCACGTTCCCCTCACTATTTACAAGAAAAGATCGCGATATGAAACACCAAGTTATAACAGACACATTGCCAAATCTGTGTCCAACAATAACCGGTTCCTCATCCGTGTCGAGTTTCAGCAAGACGTCCCAATAACAACTTTCGATCGCGTCAAAATAACAACCAAATTTTGAGACAACGTAAACAGATCGTGTGGAAGTTGTTTTCATATTATATCAGTGGAAATCTTTTTGAAAAACATATCACAAAAGAGTCCAACAGGGCAGTTTCCTGCTGCATGATGCTCGCGCCGCCATCGGAAGTTCTATGTTAATAACCTCAAGCTTGTATTACACGATACAATATTGCATACAATTTTTACTTAAAAGAAAACTTTAACTCCATTTGCTTGTATGGGAATGATTTTTTCTTGTAAGGAAAAATTGTATATTATGCAAAAGTGTATCATATGTAATACAGGCTTTGTAAACTGAAGTTCACAGCCGAAAAAAAGTACAAAGATTTCGAAGACTTTCAACTTATTATGGTGGCAAATTCTCTCACCCGAGCGCTAGAGTCTTGCTTTGGCTTCAATCTGCTCAATATGGTCGGGTATCTTTGGTTTATATAATACATTTTCTATGAGACCTCCATGCAATATTTACCGGTACATATTATATTATTTGGACATCTTCTAAGTTATTTTATTAGGCGTTATTTGGATTTTTTTTTCGTTTAGACTGAACTCCCAAAAATGCCAAACTGCACTTTTTTTTCTATATACGAGTATAACATTACATAATTTTTTTGATTATATATTCTTAACTGCAATATTGACTGTAATAATGTTTCTTGCAAGCATTGAAATCTCCATGTTGTAAAAATATCGTAAGCATCAACGTTAATCGAATGGATGTAATGGAACGCCCAAGACTCAATTATTTATACCGAAATGTTCTGACGATACCTTCCTTGAGCGACCTTGGACCATCCTCCTCTCTCTTATTATCCCGTCTGATCGGAGTCTCATTTTTTGTCCACTTAAATAATAATAGACCTATACTGTATAATAAAAACTACTATGAAGATTAGATGTAACCTTTTCAGATCGTGGTGTTGAGTTTGGTCTAGATGATCAGTAAACAATGAAATTTGACTTGTAAAATATATCAGACATTGATTGGGGCTTATGATAATTATTGTATACTGTAGGGCTTGGAAAATGTTGTTGTTTATAAAGAATTTGATCAGAGATACACTTTGAAACTTAGAAAAAGTCTCAATTTTCTTAATTTCACTTTAAGTACAATTAAGTGTATTATATCTATAGTATATATTTATATAACCAACTAATTGAGACTATATTTTATATATGACTCGAATTGTAAGTATTGTAACACATACAAATCTTGTCCTATTTATTCTATATTAAATTGAGACGCCATATATTATTTATTCTGTAAGTACAGAATTGAAAAATTAAGATTATTGCCCTGTTAAATGTTACAAATTTCTGAGAAATGGTTTCTACCTCGTAACATAATTTTTAATGGAGAAATTATCAAGAATTTATTATTTAAGACTTGGAAATGTGTCTGCCTCGGCTTCAAATTAATTTTGTAATCAATGGTAAATTGTTCAATTAATTTGTCTAATTTCCCAAGAAAACCTTTCTATCAATAAAAATGCGGACAGTAATAATTACTGTACCATTAACCGGATAAGAATCATTAGTTATAATTCGGTATAAAATTTGTGAGATATTGCCGGCTGATAGAAAGCAAATTTAATTATAATTATGGCTTTTTTTTATGAGAGACCACCCTATAATTTGATATTATACCGGGAAATCACGATTTCTGCTGCTCAAGTGTTTATTATAATCAAAGCACATATCATTCATGTGTAAAACGCTGTAATTTTCACTATACCTCGATAACCTTTCCGTTTCAATCTCGGGAATCTCCCATTGATGTTATCGTTATTGATGATTTATAAGATTTGTGTTCTACCGCCTATTATACTGAAGAGAACTTACTTGTATAAATGACGGAAGGTCACAACTATATAAACATGAGATTTATTGTTTTATTAACGTGAATATATACTAAATATATTCAACAAATGAAAGATTACCACCGAAAGCCAGAAGTGCGAGATTTCTGGAGTTTCTACTTCTGCAGAAATCCATCAGCTATTTGAACCTGAAACTTTGCAGAGAGATTTATACTGTCATATATTAATTAATTTTTAGAGGTTTGTAACTTATCTGCAAAGTCTTTGAGTTTTCATGTTCAAAGTTCAGCCAAAATCTTTACACTTCAGATTTCAGATTTTTTATTAACAAGTTCTGTGAAATTCATGTATGTTTAGAACAAGTCAAATAAATACACAATAACACAATTACATGATAAAAAAAAATATAGTACAGTTAAATAGGACAATATACTTCCGATGGTGGCGGTGATAATCTTCAAATTTGATGAACTAGTACACGTTGAGGCATCACGAACGTTATAAACACCTTTTTTTTTTTTTGTCTTAATGTTAAATGTTAACGATTAACCTCAATTACTATGCTAGTCAAAAAGGTAATTTCTGTCAGACGGAGCCTATTGAAATAAATTTTAAATATTCGAGAATGCTCTAAAAACTTAATACAGCTTATCATGGTTTGAGCAGATTCAAGGGTGAGGTTTTCCCATAATAGTTTCATTTCCGTCCATAAGACCTCAGTTTTCTCAAAACTGATAAGACAGATTCACTTCAAAATTTACATGCCACCTATTGATGGCGTGTTCTAAGTTCTCTGCAAATTTTGTAGCATTTAAGGGGGCCGATTCCGTCTCAATCAACTGAGGTCAATCCTTAAGAAAGACTGCTAAATCTCTCGGAGCAGGCAGGGACAACGTTCTTGGTGTCCCGAGGTGTGCGATCGTGTTTTTTTTTTTTTTTTACCTCAACTAATCAGAAGTTTACGCTCCTCGTTTTGATCGGAAGAAATGCTGGGAATGTGTCATACCCTCCCCCCTCGGTATAAAGATAAGTCGAGCGCCGCGACGTCGCCAGACAAGACCTGCTGATGGAACATTCCTCACCTCAAGTTGGTTGCCTAGCAACCTATAATGTCAAACATTTGTTGCCTAGCAACCACTCAATTAAACATTTTACGGTTATAATGTTACGTTAGACAAATTTAAGGCTTAACCTGAGAAATTTGTACGAAAAATTCGCTACAACAGATTTTCTTCAAATTAATTTGGTGGACTCACAACAATCGTCAAATTAGCTCTGTATTTTTTCGGAATTTTTTAACCGTTGGTTTAATTATAATTAATTTATTTAAATGAGAATTTTGTATCCTTCCAATGTTAAATTTGTTAATTAGCATTGCAAAAAAACTATACAACAGATTCTTTTACTTTTTTTTTTTACTAAAGCCTAATTTTTTAGACTATTTTTCTGAATTGTTTTCATACATTTTGAACCGTGGCGATGA
Source organism: Siphlonurus alternatus (assembly GCA_949825025.1). Lineage (NCBI taxonomy): Eukaryota > Metazoa > Arthropoda > Insecta > Ephemeroptera > Siphlonuridae > Siphlonurus > Siphlonurus alternatus. Next base: position 17,325,173 of record OX463786.1, read on the forward strand.
TCGTTTCCTATATGTGATGAGAAATGTGGCAACGTTCTCAAGGACTGTTGTCACCACCCCCTCCTAAAAATTTAAGCTCATTCCAATGAAAACAGTGTTGCCACTATAGCCACGCCTCTTGACCTTGACAGACAAATTCTCAGGTTATACCTTAATGTGCAACTACGATTTGATATATAGAGAAATAGATGAGGGATGCACTCGAGTATATTATACATAAGGAATTAAATCTAATATAGATATAAAATTTGGATTGGCTGCAGTTGTTGGTTTTCGATAACTATTTGAAATTATTTTAATTGTAATAACATCATTAACTTTTTTTATGTAAAAGATGCTAAAAAAAATAGTATAGCATCATGTAGTAATTATTTCCTTACTACTCATCATATTACAATGTTGACTTATATCATTGATTTATTTTGATACAGACTTGAATTTGATTCAATTTAATTGTCATAAAAATTATATGAGTTTTAAAATTGGCTTATATTTTGATGAAACATCTGTTGAAAGTTTCGTCATTCTGTTTTAAATTTTAATTATTGTCGTATATTAACGCTAATTTAACTTGACTCGTTGTGACTTTTATGAATGAAATGTTATAAGACGATAATGTTTGAATCAACATTGCATTCTTATCAAAGTTTACCAGACATGTTTGTTGATTATTTAACATTAAAGTTTTATTGCTTTGATATCAGAAGATAAGAACAGACTCCTTGTGATATTTTCATTGAAGGAAATTTTTATTAAAATTGTATACTTATTACAAAAGTATATATTGATCTCAAAATTTGTTTATTGAAAAATTAGATAGAGGGTGCAAATTTACGCCACTCATATTTTTTAGAGGCCGGGAAGTATTGCTAAAAAGTTTTGCCGAGGTTGGGTTTGAACCCACGCCCCTTTTAGGTCCTATGTAAAGAGGCATTATTTAATCTCTTTACTTTCAATAATTTTTAAAATGTTCCAGGACTCTAAAAAATTTAGAAAAAATCAAGGTAGCACACTTTGCACCCTTTATTCTGCAATAAAAATTTTTGAGGTCGATTATACTCTATTGCTTGCAGTTCTTTCTTCTCTTTATATTGAGTTAAAACTACAGTTTTCAACAATCTTTCATTGTTTAGTACGTAATCACACCAGTATAATGTGAATGCAAAGTTAGAAGGTTTTCAGGTATTTTCTTATAAAAACAGTTGAAGGAGACTCTTATTATGAATGGCTCATCTGATTCTTGATTTTGAATCGACTGAATACGATCTAATATTATAGATTTTAGTCTAAGAAAATTTTAGTTAGTACCAAAATTGGTATAAAAAATTAGGAATCAAAATTTATTTACGCTTCTATATTACAGTGCCTGTAAACTCCCTGCTGAATGCATTAAAACTATACTATATTAAATTTTAATTGTTTTTGACAGCAATGATTAAAGTATATAATATGTCTTAATTTTATCATTGATAAAATTATATAAATAATTATATGCTCGCACTCTTACTCCAAAATTCATGATACCTTATAATGACAACTATATTTTCGTATAGACATCTAAAATTACCTCAAGTTAGTAGTTGTTGAGATTGTTTCCAATAACGTCCTTGGTCACTTGGAAGTAATAATTTATTTATAACCAACATTTCACAACATATTTAATGACGTCATAAAACAAATAATGAGTTTTTATTCAACATACAAACCCACACACATAATGTTGCGCATTCCTTCCCTCTCCTTTCCATCAATAAAGTCCATTGTCCCGTATTATTGAGTGGGAGAATGAACCTTATCGTCCAGTGGGTGGATATGGAGGTGCTGGCAAGGTATGTCTGCCATTGCTGTCGGAATATTGATGTTCAAGTAATTTCTGTATCTTTTTAGAGTTCGTGGAATTTTATAGGAGACGTGGTCTTTCATAATTTAATATTAAGTTTTCTCTGAGTTGAATGAACTTCTAATTTAACATCGAGCTCTTAAAAGGATTAGAAATAATGAAAATTACGAGAAAGAACTAAGTTTGGATTTTGGTAAAAAATTGTTGTTCAAATAATTTTTCGCCCCGGTTTAGAAGGGATCCACAAAATCTAAGCAATGATTGGTTGGGTCCTGGGAACACGGAGAGAACAGTTAACTGATTAAAAACTGTAGGTACAGATCCAAAAGTATTACTGTTGTATATTAAAGATTTTTCCTTTACTTTTAAAGTTTAAAAACTGTTAGTACAAATTCAAAAGTATTAACTTTAAATATAAATGATCTTTCCCTTGAATTTAACAGTTCTAACCTCGTTAATACGAAAACATTAAAAATCAAGAGTTTCTTACTTGTTAAACATCAGTGTACACATTTACATGGTAAGATTTAACCTTTTACGATGTAAAAAAGAAAAAATTAATCTTTTATTGAATTTTTTAAAGTTTAGGAGTGTAATGTTTTACAATTTCAAACTATTCAAATATAAGCGTTCGTGAAATGTAAAGTACAAAAGAGGTGTGTAGCTGTGTACGTATAAATCAGTAAAAATTAAAGTCTTAAAATGTGTTGGAAAACGGCCGTTATTTCTGCACACGTGCCTTACTTCCAGTTTCCTGTTTCAATCTGCAGGCGTCGGTTTACTTTCGTGTTGTGCTCTGTGTAAAGATCATTCTGGACTATTAATGGTAAGTTTTATAACTAATACTTGATTTTGCATCCTATAGTATTATTCATTGTTTTAATGATTGTGTACATTTAAAAGACAAATGCAGCCAGCAATGTCACATGCAGGAGCATGCAGGGCATCACTTGGACGGCGATTTGCAAGCCATTGAGGATGGATTTAGCGAGCTCTACAACGCTTCAAGTGAAATATTTCATGGTAAGTTGAAATTTAAATTGTAATAATGATGCAATTATACTAATGCAAGACCTGTTTGTATTTTTGTTTATACAGATTTGATTACCTGCAAAGAATTGCAAATTGAACGCCACGCGAATGTAATCGTTTGAGCAGCCATCCCTATATCACCTCCACATCGCTGGATGGGCACCGTCATTTTGCTGGACGAACCAAAATCACCCAGAGGGAAAGAAAACACTCGTTGGAGACACACCTTTGCAGTTGTGAAAATGTTGAGTACTGTACCTTTGCGTCACTATATACTATATATATCATTCTAAGAATTCACTTCATAATATTTTTTTTATCTCTTTACAACTAAATGGAAATTCATACGACTCTATTGACTGTAATCATTATAAATTTTGTATTCATACTTCCACCTTTTTTTGCTCTTTCTTCGGGAAATTTAATACATAATATTTGTAATTAATTATTAACAATTAAAACTGTCATTCATAATTATTATTCATTATAAATATGTATCATCAACACACTAAATTAAATATTACTGTATTATAAACTTTAATCACCTGTTCTTTCATTTTATCCCTTTATTTTGTATATTATTGGCTATAATTCACGTCCTCATTACCAATAAATATATATTAAGGTAGTACAATTTAGTTAAATTTATATAGTGTTAATAACAGAATAAAAATAGAAAGTAAAACATTAAAAGATATTGCAATCATTATTATGACACGAAACGATTGTTCTATTTATTGCATGCATTTTCTTCTTACAAGCCAATTTCAACTCTACTTGTATAAGTACTTGTACAAGTAGAGTAGAAATTGGCTTGTAAGAAGAAAATGCATGCAAAAAATAGAACAATCGTATCGTGTAATAGTGACTATAATTTTAACAAAGTAAATCTGTAGAATTATAAGGAGGTAGCTATGTAAGCAGGAGAATTACTATGAAGAAACTTTAGATTTTAAAAGAGTAACAACATAAAAATTAAAAAATTTACAGCTTTGAATTGTACAGTTTTATCCCTTAAATATAACGCTCTTAAACTGTTGTTTTTAACATCTTTTTATATCTAGTACGTTACACTTCTACTACTTTATATTTAAAGTTGTTAGGATTGTAGAAGTCTAACAATGCAACTCCTTTGATTTCAAAAGATATTTTTCGTGGTACAGATACACAGGAGTAAAACTTTTAAATTCAAATGAAAAACAGTTGTCCTTTTTCTCCGTGAAGTTAAATTCACTTTTGTTACCAGTAACCTACAACAGGGTTCATTTAAGATATATAGTATTTATTATTTATTTATTTTTACTATGTACCAAAATTTCTACGTCAAATTCGCTTCGTCTCAAACAAAAACGTGATAAATAATACAGGTGCGGGACTCCGCGGTCAGTAGGTATAGTTTAATTAACATATCATGGTCGCGGTAATATCGACTCTACTGTACTGTCATGGGACGCCTTGGAATGCTCCTCTCGCGGCTGGCAGTACAGCGAGGCTAGCGGCCAGTGGCAGCCTTTGCCGTGTAGTGAGCAGCTCGTGGTCGCTCTGCCTGGAGAACATTATTCGCACTGGTGCTCAAAGTGTAATGGTGCTCACATTATTCGCTGTGGTGCTCAAAATCCTTGAAATATCACGATAAAAGTGTGATATTTTTGTTTTAAGGATATTGAATATTTGTGTTTGACAAGAAAATGTGGTATTCCGGGGGGCATACATGACCAAAATGTGTAAATTACCCCAAAATATAATTAAATCAAACTGTGTATTTAGTTTTTACATGCTGAATTAAACACTTGAAAAACTATAATTAAAATTAACAAAGTTTACTATTATTTATGATTCAAAAGTTATAAACTGGTGTGATAGAAAGTTTAATACATCATTATAAATTCACTTGTAAATTAATTATCCTTTTATCATATAATTATTATCGTGTACTTAAAGAATCTATTGTTTCTGTTTTATATTTTTACTTCCAACAGTACATTGAACTCATCTGTATACTTGTAATACGTGCCATTGCATAATTAAAAGCATCTTTAATTTTTTTTTTTATATATACTTGACGTCAGTAGTAATGTAAATACCTACCGGTAATTAATTTTTTTATACCAAAGCTGGTTTTTAAATTCCAGAATATGACAGGACCAACTTCTGCTAGGCACATGCGAATCTTGTGGTTATACTTGATCATTTTTTTGCCGCGGTCTATTTTTAACCGTGCATCATTGCTGTGAGATGCAGCCTCGACACTGACTGTGTTGTATGTGGCCTGTTATATTCCTCCTCACTGTGTTGTATGTGATCTGACATACTGCTCCTCCTGACCATGAAGTTATTCGCCAACTACGAGGTGAGAGGTACACTCTGGTGCACAAAACTTGTCCGATCAGCTGTTATTAATGATAATTTCAGAAATAACCGTCATATTCATTTAGGACATGTTCGGAAGTATTCGGCTCGTTAGATCTTTCGTTGCTAACAGTCAACCAATAACCGAGGACATTACAAATACTATGAAAACCTAATTAAATGTGACGTGTAGTGTACCTTATTTGGAAGTGAGGTGCTTATTTATACTTGTCATAATATTAAGCAGCTTAAATATGATAAGTATTTTCCCCGAATAATTAATAATTATATTTTAAGTTACTTTTCGATTGTGGAACAATATAATTTCACATCAGAATCAGAAAACAAAAATAATCTCATGCGCGCACTACCCATAAATAACGTTGTATTGATATACTCAAATAATACAAGAAAAAAATATATGATCCAGAAAATTTAATTATAATTTTTTGCAAGGTTAAACAACAAAAAATAGTCCATTCATTTAACATAATTATTATTAAATTAAAATTTGCATGTTCTGAACAATACACACATGACTAAAAACAGTATATTTATAACTAAAATTGAAACAGTGTAATATAAATATTATATTGATATTATAGACTATACATGACATATAATCGAGAACTATCGAGGTATGTAGTACAGTGTACCGTTTCTGCATGATCGCCAATTTATGTCTCGTACTGGCGATTTAATTGATTCAATAAATATCAGTGGCCAACAATATTACCTGGCGAGACTAAATTTATGTTGGTTGTTAATATAATATTTAAAGCATCATTTTATGACGTTTTACAGCCACAGTGATTAGTTCTACTTATTACTGTTCGCGTTATTGAATCCACTCGTGTATTTTTTTTTTTCATGCATACCTTGTAAATTAAAGATAGTAATATAAAATATTGCCTCCATGAATATCGTTATATTTTATGTGTATGTTAATTTTAAGTAATACCAAGTATAGAATTAAGTGCATGTTATATAATTACGCGTAATTAATGTGGAAGGATTGACGTAAAGTTAGCATTGGAAATGAAATTTTAATGTAGTGAATGTCCTTAATAAACTAAAAACAAAATGGGAAAGTGGGAGGTCAATGAAAATTAATCAGAATGTACCCCTCAACTGTAATAAGCGATATAATAGAGAAGATATTGAAACCATAGAAACTTCAAGTGTTCCCCAGCTGCGGGATAATTTTCTCCATACATTTAAACCACCATGTTAAAGAAAATAAAAATAATAAAAAGTCTAATAAGTTTTAAAGCTATTGATTTGAAAACGTATCCTATCCTAGGTCCCCATTTAGGGGTCTTCTTATAATGAATCAAGAGCTCATTTTCCTCTATCAAAAAAGCAATTTCGAGTATTTTTGTTTGTTTGTTTGGATAGAGCACTACAAAATCAGCTGACTTGAAGCCTGTATTGACCCCAATTGTTTTGTTGATTACAGGGCGGCGAGCGGATCTCGTGGGAGTACCACACGGTGACTTTGAGTCGCGTACCGGGCTACGGGTTCGGTATCGCGGTGAGCGGGGGCCGCGACAACCCGCACTTCGCAAACGGAGACCCGGCCATCGCCATCTCGGACGTGCTCAAGGCAGGACCGGCCGAGGGAAGGCTGCAGTGAGTACAGTCAGGGTGGGGCAGGTCAGGAGGGCAACAGCAAGACCCCGCAAGGCCGTGGTGCTTGCCGTCGGTGTACTTTTAAAAATAATAACTAGAGAAAAATTTATAAAGATTTATTATTTTCCTCAAACAAATTTTAGAGTTCGAAAATCCAGAATTCTTTTTTTATTATACAATTTTACTAAAATTTGTTTAAAAATTTAATGAAATTTCTTACAAATTATTATTCTTTAAAATTTTTGAACCTGTGTTTTAATTGTAATGCGCCAACAGATAAAAATACATTAAAAATTAATTGCAAGATTTTTATCAGGTATTCTTAATTCCTAAAAAAATAATAAAAAGAACCTGAAACTTTGAAAAAAAAAAATGGGAGGGGGGGGGGGGGGGGGAGGAGACTCCGGAGGATAGAGTATGTATTGTGTACGCGTATTTGGAAATTGATAAATAACAAATTTGAAAATTTGAAGTTTGAATTTGTTTAAACCACCCAACTAAATTTAACTTTGCAATGCTCATAAAATAAAGGTGTGAGAGGTAGTCCATCTAGATTTTAAAGACCCGACTGATATATCTGCAGACACACACCCTAACTTCCTAACACGCCCCTATTTGCAGACACACCCCAACTTACTAACGCACCCTTATTTCAGGGTCAACGACCGCATCCTGAGTGCCAACGGTGTGTCTCTGGAGAACGTTGACTACGCGACGGCCGTGCAGGTGCTGCGAGACTCGGGACACACGGTGCAGCTCGTCGTCAAGCGTCGCGTGGTTCTGCCCTCTGCCACCGTGGCGCCACCGGAGCAGCCACAGACCCTGCGGGTGTCCCTGGCCAGGGGCAAGAAGAAGGATGGTGAGTCGGAACTCGTCTTCTTAGAAAATTTTACTATTATCTCCATTGATAAACACTACCTCAGAGATTTTTAAATAGAAGCTCTTTGACAATTTGTTGCTTTTTATATATATAAAAAAAAAAGTTTAAATTTGATAACATTTTACGTAATTTAAACGTACATACTTCAGTACCTATCCCAAAATATTGAACCAAATTTCGTGTAAATTTGTTTATAATTGTAAATAAAAATTGTAGCCAATGTTCTGGTGTAGTATGCTAGTAACCTTCATGATAATTATTTTTATTTAACATAACGTCATTAGAATCTGAAAGTTAATTTCTCTTAAAGTTGATGAGTACAAAATTTTGATAATTTAAAATATATTTGCAACGTTATTACGGCTAACAACCCCACGTTGACTGACTCACAACCTCTGCAGACTTCGGACTGGTGCTTGGCTGTCGATTGTACATCCGAGAGGCCGGGGCTCGCTGCAGAGAGGCCGGGCTCAGGGAGGGGGACGTCCTCCTGTCCATCAACGCTCTGCCCACCGACAACATGACCCTCAAGGAGGCCAAAAAGTTGATGGACGCCGCCAAGGAGAGGCTTAACCTCGTGGTGAGTTAGAGGTCGTATAAGACATAAAGATCATGTTGTCATGTATTTAATATGGAAAAATAGTGCAAGTAAATAAATTAAATTTCATTTATACATTAATTTAAACAACGGCATCACGTGATGTTCAATACAGAGTACTTTGTCATTACAAATGCAACAAACAAAAGAAATTGTAAAATTTATTATATTAAAATAGCAGTGTGAAACACTTTTTCTTAGTATTTTTTTTTTTTTTTTTTTGTTCTAAAATACTATTTAATTTTTATTTTTCAAACATTATCAATACAGTATTTCATATTTTAGGACCTGTCAGTAGAAAGACCAGAAAGTCAAAAAGCACAGTGATGTAAGGTTTACAAGACTGGGGTCTTTTTATTAAATTTTTTGTCATGTTTGATTTTGAATTCACAGTTTTTGTTGTGCTATAATAAGATGGTCATTAACTTTGCAATAGCAACAAAATGGGGTTCCATTGAACTTTTTGCTATTTTGTCACCAAATTTATATTAAATACAAAGATACAGATATCCTTACTGGATTTCTCAAGTTTTAAATGCAGCATCTGTTTTAGTCCCATTGCCACTAACATCATGATAATCCTCTCAGTTAAGTTGAAGAAGGTTTGCAAGTCAGACAGTAAAAACATTTATTTGTTGCAGGTCCGAAGAGAGCCCCAAGCAAGTGGAGGAAGCAACCCAAACCTCGGAGCAACCAGTCTCTCAAGAATACAGCAAGAAGCCCTACAGAAAGGTGGGTGTCGTCAACACGTACACATGAAGATGTTGACGTCGCTCAAAATTATTTGTCAACGTCATGTGAACATATTGTTAGTTGTGCCGAACAGTGTTGATTTTACAATTTTTTCAAAATAAGAACAACAAATTGCTAAATTGTATTAATTAATACTGTAACTTTAATGTAAAATAAATTTATGAAGTAAAACATAATTAATAATTGTGTGAATATTGTATCTTGTGGTTAAAAGTTAATATATAAATTAAAAGGATAATCCTAGATATAATTTTTAGCTTTACTCAATTTATAGAAACTAGACAATTCGTCATCCATAAAAAGACTATTTTGATCATCTTAATTTGTAAAGTTTAATGTCTTCTAAACCTCCTTCTTACCACCCCAGGGTCCCACAGCAACCTTCTAGAGCCGCTGAATGCTGGGGGAGGTTACTCTGCCCAGAACCTCTACGTGCAGCCCCCCACGCGAGGGGGTCACCCTGATATAGACAAGAACAACCTGGCCCCACGTACCACCCCCGGGCGCTCCCGAGGACCTTTGTTGGACGTGTCCCTCAGTCAGCTGGACAGACCAGTGACCCCCGCCCTTGACCCCACGGGACCTCCCCCAAGACCTGCCCTGCCGAGACCAGAGGGTAAGCAGACTGGAAGACCTGAAATGGATCATGATTTTTTTATTACATATATTCAAGTTGTGTATTGTGAATTTTTTTCAGATTTTTTTTTTTTAACCCTTGAAGGATTAATGTCAGTGATATGAAAAATAGGCTTAGTAGATGGTAAATCACTCTGAAAATTTCAGCAAACCTTCCAGACACCATGAAATAATTTTACAATGAAAAAAAAAAAAAGACAAAATTTGGTAAAATTTTCGAGATATCCAGCATGATTTAAGATTAACGTTGTTTTAAAGGGGGACTGCTGTGGTTTTTAGTCATATTAGCATCTTTTTCACACGAAAAAATTACTCAAAATCTACACAGAAATTGTTGTTTATTAACATCAGCAAACAAACAGTTATTTTATCCTTTATTTTAAGGACCTTGAATTTACAAGACATTTATTTTTATCTGTAGATATGATGGAAGTTGAATTATCTTGTAACAATATTTTTTTTAATTATTATATTATCAATTTGATTAAAAGAAATCACATTAAAAATTAACCTTCTCCTTAGTTACTATAAGAACTGAAATACATAACTTTTAATTTTTACTGAAATCTCAGTATCAGTTTTAAATAAAATTAACTTAACTTCTTGGACCTCTTTCTTCACTCTAAAATATTTTCTAGATATTTCATCTTTCCTATTTTGCTCACACATAAGAAACTACTCCGACAACAAAAGACCTCATGGCCACTCCTCTTTGTTGCAGACTACTACAGCAGCAGACGACAACTTTACGAGGACGATCCACTCGTCCAACGCAACAAGCTGCCCATGTGAGTGACAATTTGTGACCATTGTCCGTTCTAATGCTTCTTTGTCTACTTTTGACATTGAGGTTTCGCTTTGGACAAAATTAATAGTAACTATTTGAGAAGGTCTAAAGCCTACATGGCTTTTTGACTGGTAGGTTTGTTACTGACATATACTTCTAGTCAATGTGATTATGTAATTTTGTATTTATTATGAGACCTTTAAAAAAAATACTTATTGAAAGTATTTACAGTATTTAATTATTCATTAATTTATTTATTAACATACAGTATGAATTTTGAGTAAATTTCTTTTGTACAGGTTCATCATATTTTTTAGTTGTTAATTTTTACACTAAATTTGAACATGATTTCCCCCTCTAATTTTGTAGTTTCACAACACCCTCTCCATGTCCAATTGTCTAACCTCCACCCTCTGTCCCAGGCCGGACCCTCGCTACATTACGTTCCAGAAGGAAGGCTCGGTGGGCATTCGTCTGACAGGAGGCAACGAGGCTGGGATCTTCGTCACGGCGGTCCAGCCCGGCTCACCAGCCTCCCTGCAAGGCCTGCAGCCCGGAGACAAGATCCTCAAGGTAAGGATAAATCTCAAGGAAGGCATAGAGGACCAATAGATGGCACTGTGCACAGAAATTTTAGCTACTGTATTGAAAAATACGTTATACCTATAGATAGCATCTGTGGCTGCTGTCAGAACATTTATAGAATTTTACGATGTTAATCAGATACAACAATCCTGGTTTTACCAAGTGTGTAGTTCCAACTCTTACCCCTAGGTTCTCCACCAAGCTTTATAGATAATTTCAATAGCCACGCAGTAAGTTTTTTTTTTTTTTTTTAAAAAGAAACAGTGATGTTTTATTTATTTCAGTTTTTTTTTTAAAACTATCGGAAAAAAATTATGTGTAAACTAAAATAAATCCACAACTAAATGAAGTTAACTTTTTAACCTTATTTTGACAGAAATTACAACGTTTTGCTAGCTGCAGCCTCATAGTGCTATTTTTCTGTTATATTACAGTATTTTATTTTTTTAAATATGATTAAATTATATTTAATAGAAAAAAATAACCCTCTACTATAGCAGGCATAAACTGATGTATTGGATGTATTAGAAATGTAAATTTAACGTATTTGTTCAATATTCAAGCTTGTATCAGTTGACATATTACATGTTCAGGATCAATACGTAGTTGTCCGTTCTAATGCTTCTTTGTCTAATTTTGACATTGAGGTTTCGCTTTGGACAAAATTAAGTAACTGCTTAAAAAGGTTGAAAGCCTGTGTGGCTTTTTGACTGATGGTAGGTTTGTTACAGACGGATACTTCTTATAAATAAAAAAACCAGCCGCTAGTAAAAATGTCCTTCTTTTCTGATGCCAGCATTTCAGCCATTGAGTTATTTTACTGCTAGTAAGCCAAAAGAGACAATATCCTATCTTCTTTTCTCTTCCTAATTCACTTTATTTTTACCTTAATATGTATATCCTCATCAAATGCTGACCATCCTGACTGAGGTTTCCATGGTTCCCTCAGTCACAGCTAGGCAAAATGCTGGGATAGATTGCTAAACCATGGCTATGAAAAGGACCCACAACAGCAATGCTAGGTCGGGTTCACGAAGAACTGAGAAATTAAATTCAGTCACCAGGACCCTACAACAGTTGTCTGACAGATGCTTTAAGAGTTTCCGTTTCCCCGTAAAAAAATTTCTCCATAAGCCACCATGCTAGAAAATTTGTTTGAAATTTTTGTTAGTAACTACTGTATTAAAGTTATTGATTTGAAACTATCTCCTACCCACCCTCATTTAGGGGTCTTCCAATAATTAATCACAAACTTATTTTCTTCTAAAAAATTTAATGCCCCCCAAAAAAATAATAATAATAATTTTGATTTTTTTACATAGGTTTGGATAGGATTGTGGGAGCACCACAAAATCAGCTGATTATTGTAACCTGACCTTCTCTCTGTCCAGGTAAACCAGGTGGACGTGAAGGGGATGACTCGCGAGGAGGCGGTGCTGTTGCTTCTCTCTCTGCAGGACCAGATTGACCTCATCGTGCAGTTCCGCAGAGAAGAGTATGACGCCGTGGTGGCCAGCCAGCGAGGGGACTCCTTCCACATCAAGTGAGTCCGGGGAGAACGTTTTCATCCTGCAGTAAAAGGGACAACCTGCATGATATATTTTTATTGCAGACATGGATAAAAGAGTGCTAGATTTTTCAGATTTTTTAGAGACTAGAAATTATTTTTAAAAATTATTAAAAGTACAAAGAGAGAAAGGTTTATGTTCTTAATTTAATGATACATCCTAAAAGGGGTGTGTGTTCAAATCTGAACTTTTAATATGTTTTTAGCAATACTTCTTAGACTCTCTATAAATGTGTAAAAGAAAATTAGAGTAACATAATTTTTGCTAGCTGATGGAATTAATGAATTAACTATTAATTTTAAGAAATACAGAATAGAAATATTTTTTTCAAATTTAAAGTCTTTTTCAGCATGCATAATATTTTTTCTATAATCAAATGTGAAAGTGTTGTGTTGATTTGTTATTATTTATATTTTTTGACGTTACATTTTAAAAGAAGGAACCAAAATAAAGTTATACACCATTGTCCGTTCTAATGCTTCTTTGTCTACTTTTGACATTGAGGTTTCGCTTTGGACAAAATTAACAGTAACTATTTGAGAAGGTTGAAAGCCTGCATGGCTTTTTGACTGGTAGGTTTGTTACTGACATGCTCATTACACGTCAATATCATGAAGTTTTTATCCATATTTAATGTTTTGTCTCTTCCTTTAAAATTATCAAAATAATGGTGAATATTTTATTTAAAGACAACTTTGGTTATTTCCAGGACTCACTTCAACTACGACCAACCCAACAAGGGGGAGATGAGTTTCCGGAAGGGGGACGTCTTCCACGTGGTAGACACTTTGTACAACGGAGTCGTGGGAAGCTGGCAGGTCTACCGCATGGGCAGGAACAACCAGGTACAACCTTTGTTAAACCAGGCACAATCTTCGTTTAACCAGGTACAACCTTTGTTTAATTAACCTGGTATTGCTGATAAAAAAAACTTATTGTATTTTTCTTTTTCCTACTTTTGTTTCATTTTTGTTTTTTAATTAATTATGTGTCAATTTTTTACCTGGTCCGAAAACTAAAAAAAAAAGCATGCACTTGATATTAAATGAAGTCTTCAAAATGTAAAATCTCAAATAAGAAGTACATATGTTTACTATTTATTTTCAATATGCTGTATTTTGCATAGAAGTGTACTATTATATGCTAGCTTTATTTCTTGAATATGAAAAATCATGCTTTCCTGCTAAAAGTACATTTTGGGAGACATTAAATATTTTCTTTCAAATGTTAGATGTCGTTGGGCTATGTGTACATTAAGATGTTATTTATGACCGGAGTAAAGCCTGTGTGTTTTACATGTCCGTTCTAATGCTTCTCTGCCTACTTTTGGCATTGAGGTTTCGCTTTGGACAACATTAACAGTAACTATTTGAGAAGGTTAAAAGCCTGTGTGGCTTTTTGACTGGTAGGTTTGTTACTGACATAATTATGTACGTTGCTTCTGGTCTAAGTGAAAATTGTGAAAGAAACAAGTTTTTTTTTTCTTCTTAGAAATTAAATTACATCAATTATGAATATCGATATTCATTAATTTTTATGAGTTATGTTATGATTTATGTATTTTTCAATGATTTATTATCACAGTTACTAAAAGAGAATCCATAAAAATATATTCTTTAGCTTTTCTATATTCAGAGCAGCTGTGCTATAGAACTATTTTTTATAAAAAGTAATAATGAATATTGTCAAATTCTTAATAATTTTTGTAGAATTGGTTTCGTCTCTCCATTTTTTCAATTACATAAATATGTTAACGAGTACACAATAAATTAAAATTACCCCCTCGCCTCCCACAATTTTTTTGGAAGATAAACAGTAACATTTGTTGTAAATTCTGATTGCGCTGTGCAGGAGGTTCAGAAGGGAATCGTCCCCAACAAAGCGCGGGCGGAGGAGCTAGCTGCGGCCCAGCTGAGTGCCAGCAAGAAGGAGATGACCGCCTCCGAAAGTCGTGGCAGCTTCTTCCGCAGACGTCGTGGCAGTCACCGCAGGTCCAAGTCCCTCAGTAGGGTGAGTTCAGTATGATTTAGTTTACATTTTAGTTCTAAAAAATTTTATGAGCTAATTTCTGTGTTTGTGAATTTCTCTTACAGTATGTCATTGTCCAGCAATTCTCTATAAGCTCGAAATTACACAATTTCTTTCTCTATTTATTGCATATGATGTTTTTTTTTTTAAAGAAAATTTCTTCTTTACACAAACAAGTGGTGTTTAAGTTTGAAAGGAAAAATTGTATGCAATAAATAGATTTTTTTTTTTTTTAATATTTTGATACTTACCAATCAAGAGGATTACAAATAAGTGGAATTAAATTATCTAATGAGCATTCTCTGTCCCTGTGCTAATGCTCAGGACATTAACAAATGTGGAGAGGAGGTAAGATTGACAGAACCTCTATTTCAGTTTTAAAAATGTTAGTTTCTTTTCTGTTTGAAAGTTTTTCTGACAAGAACTAATCCCTCAGTTTTGTGATTCTTTCATTTCCCTCTACATTGTTGCCAAGTTTGACTGTAACTTTGTCTGGACAGGACCACTGGGACGACGTGGTGTTTGCGGACAGTATGAACAAGTTCCCCGCCTACGAGAGGGTCGTCCTCAGACACCCGGGCTTCGTCCGTCCGGTCGTCCTGTTTGGTCCGGTCGTGGACATGGCCAGAGAGAAGCTGCTGAGAGACTTCCCGGATAAGTTCACCTCCCCACGTGAGTAGTCTTGTGTTTTTGTGGTCCAGGGTTTTAACTTACAAAATGTTCAGATGATAAAATTTAAATACTGTAATTAAACCAGATTTTTTATCATTCTGTATTCCTATTTTAAAATAAAAAATTTAATTCAACAGTTGATACAGTGATCACAACATTTCTTTTTATATTTAATATAAAAATGAAAATCCTTTTAATAGTAAGGCAATATTTACAGTACTTATCTAAAGTTATGCTCCCTTTAGGTGTTAATAGTCTTTCAAAATATTGCAGTGCTCTTTGGAATTTAATTTAATAATTATAAAACAAAGCTTTCCACCCAATTACAGGCATCTAGTTTAAGGTTTATTTTATTTAATTATTTACTGTTTTTTTATTATTATTTTTTATTCACATTAATCTCCAGTTTGAACCTTTAAACTTTAAACTGTTAACATTTCTGTTAAGTAAAACCCTTTCTCTGCAATCTGGCTGTATTTTGACAATATTTTATTAACTGGAGAATTATTTAACGTAATTTTGTCTCCGCAGAGATTGAGGGCCACAACGACAGCGACAAGAAGACCTCGGGTATCATCCGACTGTCAGCCATCCGTGACATGGTGGAGCGCGGCAAGCACGGGCTGCTGGACATAACACCCAACGCGGTGGACCGTCTCAACTACGCTCAGTTCTACCCCATGGTGGTGTTTCTACGTGCAGAGAACAAGCAAGTCGTCAAGGAACTCAGGGCCGGAATGTCCAAGTGAGTATAAATACATTTGTCATATTTTAATAAATAAAGCAGTTTGTGTGGGTAAGAGGAATTAAAATATGAGCAGGAGTTATTTATTGTAACAAAATAGTAATAATTTTCAGGACGAAAAATGTTTGTACCTGTATTTTCTATGCTGCACTTATTTACACAGCTTTTTTTTTTTTAGTATGTTTGTATGTATTAATCAGTTATTAGTTTTTGTTTTCTTTTTTTCTTTTTTTTTTTTTTTTTAATTTATGCTGAGAGAAATATGAAAAAAAGAGAACATTTTCTGCAGAAAAAAGAGTTTTATAATTTAGCAAAGAAATAAAATAAATAAATATAAATGAAAAAAATATATACAGTATTTAGAAGCTTTTGACACATCATTCTCTGTTCCTATTTCTGTTCTCTTCTTTTTTTGCAAGCCCACCAAAGGATATTTTTACGATAAGGTATGTACTTGTTAAAGTCACTGACCCAGCAAAAAGAGAAAAAGGTTTCACATTAATTAATATCCAGAGCAGCAACTCCTCTGTATACTGATGATTCTTCATTGTGGCAGGGGTCTCCACAAGAGCAGCAAGAAGTTGCTGGAGCAGAGCCAGAAGCTGGAGAAACTGTGGAGCCACGTGTTCACCGGCACGGTCACTCTGACCAGCGGTAGTGATGCTTGGTACCGCAAGCTGCGTGAGATGCTTGAGACGCAGCAGAGCCAGCCTGTCTGGATATCAGAAGTCAAGGTAAGATTTCAACTTTTTGTCTCGTCCACTATAGTAGGGGGCTTTCACTGCACACAAAAGTGTTCAGACAGTTAGTAAAAGAGGTAGGGAAGTAGCAAAATTGTTTGTTTTGGGACACTCTTAGATTCCAGCTGAGGAAATAATTAAGACTATTTTTTTTTTAATTGTATTGTAGCTAAGATGCTAATTTTTATCAAAATTAAAATGTGTATTGATGTCTTCATTATTGCCCTTGAGGTAACCAGCTTAGAAACAATAAGATTTTTTGTCAACTTCAGGGCTAATCTGGATGATTAGGTTTATTTTACTAATCAACATAAATTTATTTTCAAAATGAATTAAGGTTACAATTTTATATTTTCATTTTTTGCATGTAAAAAAGTGTGACTATCATTTGTACAAATTGTTACTCTGAGTTTTGTGTGAAGTGTGGGGTCATGTCTACGTAATTTTTTTATTTAAATTGCATTCTTTTGTGAAATTTTTATTTTAATTTTCTGTGCACGGTTTGAGTTTTCAATCAAATGGTTTTGGTGCCTGGGTTGTTTGCACTTATTCTTACGGTTCAATCTTCCACATTTTAGCTCTGTCTTCATCATTTTACTGTACCTCGATTGATCACACAACATGTGAGGGGCTTCTTGAGGCTATTTTTTACACACAACAATGTTATTACTTGTATAAATATTTTTCCAATTGAAAGTGAGAAGAAACATTAAATTGCTGTTCCTTTTTTTGTAAGATTTAAAACATTGATATTGTATTTTCTACATATTTAAATTCTATACAGTGGCGTAGTCAGAAAAAAAAAAAAAAAATGGAAAGAGGGAATATTTTTTATTCAGTTTTGCTTTAAGAATTGGATGGGGGAGCATTATTATCATGTATCCCTCGTCTAGAATATTGAGTTATCTGCTATATCAATGATGAGCTGTTAAACAAAAAAAACTCATAACTGCACCTGTTAATATAGCAGACAGCACAATTAAAATCATGGTAAGCAGATAGCTCAATATCGTGGACTAGGGACTATATTTTTCCTTCTATATTATTTATTTATTTTTTATTTAGAACAAATGATTGTACAGGCAACATGGTTCACGTCAAAAACTGAAATTAAGAAATTATTATTATTATTATTATTAAGCTTTTGGGGAGATTATGAAACGTACTCCTACGCCACTGGATATAAAAATACGTTGATATTGATGTAAATACGTGTGTAGTGTGTCGACCTAGTACTGACTCCCTCCCCTCCCCTCCAGACCCTCCCCTCCTTGCGTCCTCCCATGCTCCCTCGTGCGTATGTGCGTGGCCACCCGCTGTCCCTGTGCGCTAGACCCAGCTTCTACGAGGTCCATGTTCCCAGTCCCCCAGTGAGTGCCAGGGCTATTCCGTACTACAACTCAACCTCCCCAGGGTCAACTTCCCCCAGTTATAACACCTGGGAGGAGCCGTTGGGGTTTGCTTAATATCGGAGGAGTTGGCAAAGATACGAAGAAGATATGAAACTCTTAGGAAAAATTGTGATTTAAGAGACTAGTTCAAAACCAGCTGTTTTTTATAATACAGTAAAAACTTGTTATTATGTAAATTCAAGGGACCCATGAAATTAGGTTTACCTTATATCAAGTTTTTCTTATACCAAGCAATTGTAATTATTTTTGACAGGGCCGTGATCTCCTTTACTCAAAAATAATATAAGTTTTACCAAACAACAAGTTGCATAGTAACAAGTTTTTACTCTATTTTCTCTTAATAAAAAGTAAAAGTTTTATATTTTTCTCTATTTTTCCCAATTAATACCTCCATTTCAGTAATTTTTATTTATATTTTTACACAAAATGAAATTCCAAATTTATCTCTAATTCTAATGTTTGTTGTTGATTATAGCTCTTATTCCTCAAATTAAATTGGGAGCTGCAATAATGTAGATTTAAATGTAGCTTTAGTAAAAAAATAAAGAAAAGTTACAATAATTACCAAAAATAATTAGTATTTTAAGGGACTTTTATTATTACTTTTTTTGAACTTGCACAATATAGTCAATATACCTTAATTGCCATAGAATTTGCCACATCTTTTATTTAATTATATAAAATTTTATTTATATAATATATGCTGAGATTTTCTACACCTAAAAATAGTTCTCAAAACACTTAATTACCTCATTTTGTTTTAGAATTATTGATATTGATCTTCTTTAGTAGAAGCACAAAATAACTGACGTACTTAATAAACTTTTGTAATGACATTTTGCATTCCTGTTTAACTTTTAACTTACAATTTGTTCTAAAAGTACTTGCAATTATTCATGGGTACATTTTATATTTTCCTAATGAATCTCAAGTCATGAATCTCTGAAATATTTTACATTCCATTTCCCAGGTATAAGCAGTTCCTTTATAAAGCGTGTAAAAGCTTTTATTGTTTTTAAAAAATATTGTTGCTCCCTCCAATCATATATGTTGTATGCTTGCTTATGTTGCCAGACTATTTATGTATTGTAATTGTATTTTTATAATGTAGGCTAATTTGCTTAAT
The DNA here is from genome assembly GCA_949825025.1 of Siphlonurus alternatus. Taxonomy (NCBI): domain Eukaryota; kingdom Metazoa; phylum Arthropoda; class Insecta; order Ephemeroptera; family Siphlonuridae; genus Siphlonurus; species Siphlonurus alternatus. Next base: position 17,344,556 of record OX463786.1, read on the forward strand.
AATGTTTTTGTACTGTCTTTGAGAAAACTTGAAGTTATATGAGCAGCTTGAGTCTCCTTGAAATCATCTTGAATGATTTTTTATCGTCTGCTCTGCTTTATTTTAAAAATTAAAAATATCAAAAGAAATTTGTAAGAGTTCAAATTATTAATAATTTAATATTTTTTTTAACAATAAAAATAATAAATTTGTATAATTTTCTTTAATAAAAAATGGTATTTAGTCGTTGTATGTAAAATGTATTTTGTTAACCCCTGCTCTTCCTCATGTTGCCTGCTTGCTGTGGCTTGTTTTGTTACTCACCCCCCCTCTCCCCCCATCACGTTACAGCCTGAAGAATCTCTCTCAGACGACTTCTTGTTCCCAATGACCTCCCGACTGTCCTATGCGTCCTCACCGGAGAGTGACCTCGACTTGTCTCCCGAGCCGCGCGTCCCCGTCCCTTCTGCCGGCCACGTTCTCCACCAACACTTGCTGACCGCTGGGACGTCCCAGAGACTGGTCCGCAGCAACAGTGACCCCAGCATTGCAACCCAGGAGGAACTGGGGGTCATCCCCAACTACTCAGGACCCCCTCCTTACAACCAGGTCCCACAGTACAAGCAGGTGAGTCTCACACGGTTAGGATATTTTGTAACATTTAGAATTTTAGCTTTATTATTATTATTAAAAAAGAGGATAGGTCCAAGTATGATATGGTTCTCATAGTGTATTTTTGTTTGATGTCACGTGATCCTCCTATTAGTATTGTGACGTCAAACCAAAGATAAGCTGCAAGAATTTTAAAGAAAAAATAGTGGAAAAAGAGAAAGATTAATATCAACCATTGTCCCAGCAAAAAGAGATGACATTATTTTTTAATATAATTTAGTTCAAGTTTTTCCTAAAGTTATTTATAATTTTGAGATACAATCTGTAATATTAATTATTGACTCTAGTTAGGGTTCTGAATATTTATATTTTTTAATTAATTAATGGAGAATATTAGCTTTGATGATTCAAATTATGACTGTAGAGATGAACATATTACACCTTACTAAATTTAGGATAGTTATTTAAAATATAAATACAAAACACAAAACCCGCAAAACACAAAGCATGATGCATCTTTTATTTTAGGCACATGCTGATATTTAAGCTTTTGCTTCTTTTTTTTTTTTTTTTTTCTTCAGAGTGTTTTTGCAAGAATTTTGTGCATGTTTGATTATGATATTTTGCTTTTGAAAAAAGAGAAAGAAAAGTGTTGGGAGTTTTCTTTAAGCTCTTTAGTCCATTTTTTTTTTTTTTTTTTATTGTCATGTGTATAGCACCACATATTACAATTGAATTTACAGCAGCTATTGGTGCTAAAAGTATGTCAGCTATAAATCATCCCTTCAGGATGAAAATCACTTAAGTGGCCAAATGACCTAAATCCTGCCCTCAATAAAGACAATTTTATTTATTTATTTATTTATTTATTTATTTATTTATTTATTTATTTATTTATTTATTTATTTATTTATTTATTTATTTATTTATTTATTTATTTATTTATTTATTCATTCATTCATTTATTTATTTATTTAATATTAGATCAAATCGTACATATCTCTCTAGAACTTGAACATTATTTTTAACTACATGATTTGTATTCTGTCCCCCCCAAGTCCTCACGATGTGTTTCCTCGCAGCCCCACGAGGGTCGCCACCCGTCGGAGGGTCCCCCGTCAAGCTCCAAGCGTCGATCTCAGGAGCGCGACAGCAAGTACGGGTTCTCGGAGGAGGGTCACCACCACTTCCTGCCTCCCCCCGCCTCCCTCTCCCTCCCCCAGCAGGCCCCACATCATCACCACCCCCACCCCCCGGCCTACAGATCTGCAGACCCGAGGACCCCTCCTCCACACAGACAGTCGGAGCCCCCGGAACTTCCTCCCAGGGTGGACAGAAGCAGCAAGCCTCCCGGGGTAAGAACCCCAGGCAGTAGGTCCGCGCAGGTGAGTGCGGGAGAAAATTTAGTGCAAATAAGAGCGAAAACAGACTTCAACCTTATACTAAACCATAGGATAAGGGAATGCGCGCTTCTGATTGGCTAGAAAGTAGGTTATCCCAAAGCCTCCCAAAATATACTGCTTGGAGGAACCAAGTGTTATACCATACCTGCTCTTATACTATCCTGACCGCTAATATAGCCTTCTGTACCCTCCATCTCTGCTTCAATAAATTAGACAGGTTAAGAATTATATTTTTTTTATAGGATTAGGTTTAGGGTTATTTATTTATTTTTATTAGTTTTTTTTAATTCTCTTCTCTTCAAACTAAAATTCTGTTAAATCAAAACAATATAATTGTTGCCAATTTCAGCTATTTTTACTGTTGACAACAATGTAAAATAAAACTCGATAGTTCCATTAATATAATGCTCATTAAATTGTAGGCTGTCATTATTGAATAATTAGATACAATTTTTGACTCAAATTTTTGATGTTCAACTTTTGGCTGCTTTGTTATCATGCACAAAACATTATTTAAATATTTCAATTGCTGAATAAAAATACTTTCATTAAAATCATTTACCATCTCTTTTATTGAGGAATTGCAGCAATAAGCATTGTATTAGATAAAAAAGAAATAAATAGGAGGAAAATCAATATTGCCTGCTAATCCTCACCGTTGCTGTTTTCTTCCTCAGGAGCGACTGTTTGGTGAGACTGGAGACGCCAACTACATGAATGCCGGCACCCACGCCCAGCACCTCAGGGGAAATTCTTCATTGGAGAGAGGTCCTCACCCCTCCAACCTCAAAACTGTAAGTTGATACTTAGAAAATGTTGCAAATTTAAGTTTGAACTTTCGATAGATGAATTGCAAAAATCATCAGAAATTTATAAATTATTTTGACCCCTTTTGATCATAATTATATACCATTGAATTCTTGTAATTTAAGAGGACAGTTTAGCCCAGCTTGCCTCCTATAGTTCTCATTAGTTTATCTTTGATTTGACATCACATTAACATTGTATTGGAGGACAAAGGAAAAAGTTTGTGACGTCAAACTAAAAATAAGCTACGATGTAACGAGAACAATCTTTCGTTGTGTTCACAGCAGAGCAGCTACGACAGTGTGTCGTCATATGACTCGTTCAACCGTCTCGGCCCAAACGCCCACGACGATCTCAAGTCGAGCAACAACGACGGCTCCCCCAACCCCCCCACCTCCCCGAGGTCACATGACCCGTATAGGTGAGTCTCCGGTTTGGAGCAGGGGTGCCAACCAGACAGGTTTTAATTAGATTGAGATTTTGTTGTTTTTGTAGTATTTTGAAAATGAAGAGATTGGATGGATCATTTACAAAAAAAGCTTTTATTTTTTATTTTTTTTTTATTCTTATTTTGTTTTTTTACATAAATTTGGTTATTTGTTTGAGTTTGTCAGGGTTTGATCAGAATCACTCTAAGTGATGTAAATAATTAAATAACTTAGCATTGAAATAAAAGTAGCTGGAAAGGTGTCATTTGTTGTTTTTCTGTTTATAATTCTGTTTGCTTGCTAAGTGCGAAATTTCAACCTTGAATAGCATAGCCAAAGTTTTTATACTTTGCCTATTAGTTGTTTATTTACAAAAGAGAATAGGACGCACACAGTAGTAAAATATTTTTGGGAAGCCAGATGGACCTCTTTTGGAGGGAAAATATGTCATTTACATGTTCTCTTGTATAATTTTTCACCGTAATATTTTAAATAGTACAATAATTATTTATTTAAAAATAGAGGATAGGAACAAATCTTTCGCTATCATATATATGTGTTTCTATCCTCTCTTTTTAAATAAATAACATTGCTTACCAGTTAGTTTGATTTTTTCATAAATAATTAAGTAGTACAATATTTTCAGTAGTAATAAATTTTAATGATCAATATTATTGTTGCTGCAAAGTCTGGTTGGTTCCCTGATTTGTGAAGAGGTGGCAGCACTCACTGGCATGTCTCAGCCTCGGTCCTGCCCTCAGGTTCACGAGGTCCACCGCGCAGCCCGTCAAGGCTGAGCGAAGCCCCAGCACCAACAAACCACCCGACTTCCCACCCAACAAGTTCAGGTGAGTTTATGTTGTGACGTTCACTGCAAAGTTAGAATAATTTGGAAAAAGTTGTTGGTAAATACACAATCAGAATGGAGTACATCGACCTCAAAATTTTTATTACATAATTGGATAAAGGATACAAAGTTATGCTACTCTGAATTTTTTCAGATTTTCTTTTTGAGTCCGGGAACTATTTTAAAAAAAATATATTAAAAGTACAGAGAAAGAGGTGTCACTTCTTTAATAAAAAGATAAAACTTAAAAGAAGCATGTGACCCAACCTCAGCAAATTTTTTTAGCAATACTGCTTGGTGTCTAAAAAATCTAAAAATATCAGAGTGGCATAACTTTGCACCCTCTATCTATTTTTGCAATAAAATTTTGAGGTCAATTCTACATTAAATCAAAAAGTTTTTACTTTTTAGGAAAGAAAAATATATATTGTTAACTTGTATTCTGAAATACTTACAGATTATGTAATCTTAAAATTAAACTGATTGATGCATTATGTAAAATCACCCATATACATGTATATAAAGAACGAAAATGCTTAACATGTTTTTTGTAAGTAATTTAATCAGTGAAATTCTGTTTCATTTGAAAATTAAAATAAAGCACCATACGCACCCTTTTATCATTATTTTGTATTATTTCGTATTACATTTTTATAATTTAGAGTACAATATAGGCTCTGTTGTTTATTTAAAAATGATTAAAAATGATAACAAAGGTTTTGGCAGTTTGTTACTTTTAATTTTTCCTTTACCCTTCCCTTTTTTTCTTTTATTTTCTTTATTTTTAAAGACTTGTCTAGCCTATCTACTCCAGTCTCTCTCTATCAAGATTTTATTTATTTTTCCACCTTTTCATCCACGTTAAAGTTAGGGTAAAGGTGTAAAAGCTCAGTAAGAAATACATTGCCACAGTCCGCAGGGTGCTTGCAGTGGTATGTCGTTGGAGAGAGGAAGAATTTCAAGACTTTCTCGGCTGAGGCAACTTCCTCCAATCACAGCTCACGTTTCACCTATTAAGTCCTTGCCTCGACCAATCAAATCTCAGCTTTTAACTACCAATTCCCTACCTCGACCAATCAAATCTCAGCATTTAACCACCATGTCTTTGTCCCGACCAATCAAATCTCAGCTTTTAACTACCAATTCTCTACCTCGACCAATAAAATCTCAGCTTCCAGAGAATCCGCTCTACCTTCCTAGAAGTATGACATGTCCATTACATTCCATCAAAGAATATGAAACCAAATCTAATCTTTCTTCTATACATGAAAGCTTACAAGAACTTTCTCCGTATCAAATAATGAAATCTCAAAATCCAGAGTTTACATTTGAATCGTACATCCCAAAAACTTCAAGATCCAAATTATTTGAACCTCAAAACAAATCTAGTCTTGTGACATCCAATCAATCAATCAAATGTCAGATGTCAAGACAAAATAGCTTGCAACCAATCCCATCCTTTGTTTCTGCATTCAGTACAAAATATCCTCCAATCAGACCTCCCCTTCCGTTGCCACTTTGTAATAACAGCTATGCAAATACTCTAGTCTGATTTAGTCTGTATTTTGTAGTGGAGGCTTGTATTTATTACGAGAAACACAAATAGAAATAATAATTGTACAGAGAATGAATGACCAAGTATTTCAAAAATCAACAAGCTAAGAGCTTAATAGGTTCAGAAATGTCATTTATTTCAATGTTTTATGTTTAAATTTTTAATGCTGCAGTAAATAATTAAAAGAGGAGTGAAAAGTGGTAAAAAATTTATTAAAAAAATTCATTAACTTCAAAACTGATGCTGTTTGAATTGTTCAAAAGAATAGACTTTTTTTTTTTTTTTACATATTGAGTTTTTGCCTGCCTCTTTTTATTATTTAATTTTTACTTTTGAAAATTTTAGATGTTATTGAGTGAATGTATCACTGTTCAGCCTTGAAAATTCCAATTTAAATAAAACTAATTGTTGTGCTCCTAGAAAGTAAATCGTCAAAACGAATTACCTTCTTGTTCTTGTGTGTGAAAGGAATTTTTGTGTTTACTGCCAGTGCTTGTGTGGAGAGCCAGTCGTTCTAGGCTAGTGCTGCTTGTGCTTGCAGGGGTGACTACAAGCCGTCTCCGCCCCCCAAATCTCCCCCCTCCTCGCAGCCCCCCGCCCCCTACAAGCCCGTCCCCCCTCCCAAGCCCAAGAACTACAGACCACCCACCAATCAGCAGAGTGGCTCGGAGCTTTACTGGGGCAGGGAGGAGCAGCAGCAGATGCAACAGCAACAACAGCAACAACAACAACAACAACAGGGGTGAGTTAGTAGGGGATAAAGGACAAATTTTTGTACTGACAATTAATGTACAACCTGCATGACAATTTTTTATTGAAAAAATGAATTAATGGTTCCAAATTATGTTACTAAACTATGAATTTTTCCAGATGTTTTTAGAGTCCCAGAACTATTTTTTAAAATTATTGAAATCCTGCATGTTCTCTTGGCCCCCCTGGATCCTTAATAAAAAAAAAAAAGGGGGATAGGGCCTATTGATGCCTCCAGGGGGCATGGCCGCACTTTCAATAGTTATTTAAAAATATTTAGGAGACTAAAAAAATCTGAGTAGCATAATTTTGTACCTTCTATTCATTTCTGCAAGAAAAAAATTTCATGCAGGTTGTTCATTGTGTTTATTAAAATATTTAAAAAATAAAAAAATAAATAAAAAATACCAGAGCTAACTAGCCCCATCTTGTCGCAGATACCAGCAGCAGGCCAGCTCAGGTTTCTACCATGCACGCTCCTTCTCGGTAGGGGAGGGGATGGCCAACGGCGGCCCCCCCACCTCCCCTCCGCAGCTCAACGGGAGAGGGGACGAGGACTCTGGCCACGGCTCGAGTCTGGACCGTAACTACAACCACCAGGCCTACCAACAGTACCACGCTGCTGGCGTGCCAAACCACGCAAATCACTCAAACCACGCGAGCCACACCAGTCCACATCACCATGCAAGTCCGAGGTGAGAAGATCTCAACAAAAACTGAAAATGTAGAAACAAATTTTTTTTCCCTGGTTGTCTTTGTAGGTGAATCAATGTTGAAATATCAGTGATATTTTTAAATATTTTGTGTTAATATTTTGTCAAAATAAGACAGGAAAACTCCTAACTAATTTTATTCTTGGGGGGAAAAAATCACATTTTTTTTAAAGTAATTATAATGATTTTTTCTGTGCAAATTTGCATTTTTTAATTGCTTTTAATACACATTTATTATTATAATGATTAAAATCTAAAAAATCTTATCCTTCTAGTCAGAGATTTTAATAGACGATCTAATAAAACATTTACTTCATTTTGTAACTGCAGCAAATCTCGAGGCGGCCAGTACTACTACATGCAGCAGCAGCAGGGGGGCCGTGCGGCGGTCATGACTAACGGTAATGCCCACGGTCACCACCGAGAGCCCAGCAGCGGCCTGGACTTGGCCAACAGGGAACAGCGGGGGAGTGCCTTCGAGCTGTACCGCAAGCCTGCGGACCCACGCCAAGCATCAGCCTACCTCGAGCACGGAATGAGGTACGTGCCGGCTCACTAGCCACCTGTCTCTCATGAGTTTCACAATCTGTCAGGGGGGTCTCAATGTATTGTATTTTTAGAACTTGAAGAAAGGAGCTACCCCATTAATTTGTTACTGTACCAAATTGTGAAAATTAGAATGCATTGTTCTGTTTCGGTGTCTTATTTTTAAGAAAAACAGCTTTTTTGCTTCATTTTTAATGATTTTTGAACGAGGAGTTTTTAACTAAATCTTTGTGCCTAAGAACTGGAGAAATTCTTATTTAAAATTAAAAATATGGTACATATTAAAAAGAATAAATTAAGATTAATTTTGGTTCGTACAGCTCCATGATATAATGAAATGTTAATTATTCATATCCAATTACTGCAATTGAATAAAAAGAGAATATTGAAACCAAATCTTGAAATAATTAATATTTCATCTTTCTGCTTTAATTTTATTTTTCCCATGTATAAAACCTTCGTAGTGCAAATTTCCCAAACATTAACTAACGCTTACTAGTAATAATGTGCATGCAAATTAATGATCCAAACATTAAAGCAAAATTTAATTTTAGTAGCCTTTTCCTAAATTCTCTGCTTTGGGACGGGTGCTTACACTTATTTGCTTGCAAAATATATTAAATACTTCCTTTTGGTTTTGCAAAAATAAACAGAAAAATAAAGATATTATGTAGATTTACAATTTTGGTGCAGATAAGAATTGGAACAAGTATTTTCATATTTACTCAATGTATCCATTACTGCATGTTAATTCATACAAACTAGCTACAACTATAGATGAAAATTAATACCAATAGTATTTATCTGCATACAGTATTTTTTTGCTTGCTATGCATTTAGATAATATAATTAAATTATTTTTAATTTTATTAATTAAAAAATTGTCTCTGGAATACAGTATTTATTTTAATGAAAGAAAGTGACAAACAAATTACAAACACAAATAGAGGCTTCAAGTCAGCTGATTTTTCGGTGTTCCCACCCGCTATACCAAACCTATGTAAAAAAAAAAAAAAACGTGAATTTGTTTTTTCACTAAGAATAAGATTTCTCAGGGAAAATTCCTTTACGGAACTTTGGTCCAAACTAAAAAATAAAGTAGATTATTCAAGATTTAGATTTTTACTTGATTTATAACCGAGAAAAGTTAAAAAAACACTTTGCTTCATTTTCAAGTGCAAGATGGACCTTAGCGACAAACAGTTGCGCAGCGGGAGCGCATCACTTGAAGCCTCTATTATTGAAAGATTATAAATGCTATTATATTCAGAAGGGTCATAGAAAAAGATAGCCAAATTTCTATGGCCTCTCTTAATAAAGCATTTATTACCTTTTGATAATTTGTGTTTTTATGGGGGATTTCTGTCCTTTTCTTTCATTAAAATAATTTTTGTTAAAATTAAAAGTAATTAATTTTAAAAAATAGTGTGGTTAGTCAGTACTTATAGTCAAATTCATTTGACATTCCCACCGGAAGTGAGATGTTTCTGGTCTTGGTCATCTCATCAACACAAAAGTTCTACATTTGTCTTAACTCAGTTAATATACTTAACGCCAATTAATTTTAATCAATCAATCTTGCTATTCATGCCTGAGTTTTGATACTTTTGTAAATAAGTCAGTACTTTAATAACAAACCTTTCTGCAAAATTTTACATTTCAAATACTAATTGGAAGACCAGATTTCTGGTTACTTCCGGTGGGAATATGAAATTAATTCGAGTGTATATTTATTTGTCAAACCAAAGTTACTTCCCAAGTATTTATTTCTATTGCTGCTTGTTCCCGTACTGATCTCTTGCTACTATCTCTCTGCTATTTCCGGTGTTTGGTATTTTGTTGCATGGTGGGTAGATGTGTAAGCCTCGTCTAACGCTGCAGCGGAGCTCTCGACGGAGGAGAGGTTCTGGGAGGTGCTATGGTGGAAGTTGCTGCTGCCCAGGGTTTGATGGGGGCCGAGGGGGGCGTCCTCGCAGACAAGGGTGTCTCCCTGTACGTTCCCCGGGGTGCTTTACCCGAGGGCTCTCAGCACGAGGTGTTCTTCAAGGTGTGTCGTTCAGATGACCCTGACATTCTTCCTCCTCTAGAAAAAGGTGAGGGGACCTTTGAAACCTTCGTCCCTTCTCTTGGACGTGTGAGTCCCCGGTAACGATAATAAAAAATACATCTTCTCTCTAAAGTTGTATAAACGAATAGAATGGAGGCTTCAAGTGTTTCCCGGTGGGAAAAATTTCTCCATAAGCCTCCATGTCAGAAAATTTGAATTTTTTCTGCGTAACTATTAAAGCTATTAATTTGAAAACATCTCTAACCTCCCCCATTTAGGGGTCTTCTGATATTGAATCAAAAACTCATTTTCTCTTAAAAAAAATATCTTTTATGCTAAAAAAGCAAATTTGAGCTGTTTTTTTTTTTACACAGGTTTAGATAGGACGGTGGAAACACCACTAAATCAGCTGACTTGAAACCTCCATTAATGAATTTATTAAACAAATAGAGTTTAAAAATTATGATACTAACATTTTTTTAGTGTAGTTGATTTGATTAAATAAAAAAAGGATTGAGTCCATTACTTTTTATGAAAGCCAAATTTAATTGGTAGTTGTGACTTTTTTTTATTTAGTTTTAGCATAAGAAAACAAATTATTAATTTAATTACATAAATATCAATTATTAAATTAATAAAACAGACATTAAATTTACACATATGTACAATATATAAAAACAATTTGTACAATAATGATTCTAACAAATAAAAAAACAATAATTACAAATGCGAGTGAACAGATTTATTGTTAATTTTTTTCTTAACAAAAAATCATTTTAATGAAAATAAATAGTTGGTAGAATATTTTTTTTCTTTAATTAGACAATTAATTGTTTCTCAAAAGTAGGTACACTTTCAATTTTGTTTATATTATCTTTTATAGTATAAAATAGTGGAGAATATTTTAAGCAAATTAAAAGCCATTATTATTATTAACTTTTTAAAAATCATTAAACAAAGAATTTGGAGTCACAGAGTCAAATTCAATGTAATTAAAAAACTGCCTCAAAATGTGTTGATAATAATAAAATGGTATTTTCTTCCATTGCAATTAGATTAAAAAAATAATTAAGGATTAAAATGTTAACCTGATTTTTTTAAAGTTTTGGAACTGCGATAAAAATATATTTTTTTTTATTCTTTTTGTTGAAGTCAAAGTGAAATTGATGGAAATTTATCAAAATATTAAAACGTAAAGGAATTAACAAAACATAGCAATGAAAAATTACCACCACAATTTTGACCATCATTTATAGAAGGCCAGTTTTAGGGTTAGAGATTTTAACACTCTTAAGGGCATTGGGTGTAGCACCGGTAGTTGGCAATACTGACGTATCTTCACCATGCTAATTTTTTATCATTGCTCCTCGGAGTAATTTTTATGCTAGAGCTAAACTGATTGCTGTAGTATTAAGATAATTAGTAGCCCAAGTGCACAATTTGGCTAAATAAAGCCTGATTTAAAGAAAAGTATTTTTTTTATATTTTAGAAAAATGCATGTAAATTTAAAAAATTACTAAAAAATAATTTTCTTTAAATCAGGCTTTATTTAGCCAAATTGTGCACTTGGGCTACTAATTATCTTGATACTGCAGCAATCAGCTTAGCTCTAGCATAAAAATTACTCCGAGGAGCAATGATAAAAAATTAACATGGTGAAGATACGTCAGTGTTGCCAACTACCGGTGCTACACCCAATGCCCTTAACTCCTAGAAACTGCATTGTAAATAAAATATTACTAATTAAAAATGCTGGCTTTACTGCTGTAAATTAAACTGCTTTACTAACTAACGCTTATGACGGTGGCTTTCTTCTTTAGTAATTCTTCAAGCTTTCTATCCCTTTATTTTTATTGTTATCTATTTACTTTTTTTTAAAAATAATAGTTAAAATTTGAGACTAATATAATCCCATCTATGTATATTTGCAGTCCTATAACTTTCTAAATGTAATACATAAACAATGTTTCTGTATATTTCCTATGATGATAAATAATATTGAATCTTGAAGCGTAAGCTTGTGATAATATTTTACATGCACTACCAGCTGAGGAATCAGAAACATTTTTTATTTTAAATATTTTTTTTACTGACATTTTTATACTAACAGTATGTTGAAAATATTTTTATACCTAAACATTTAAAAAAAAAAAGTTTTTCATATTAATGAACTTTTTAGTGTTAAAAAGATGCTGATTTGACTAACAGCCACATACAGTCAGTTCAATATTTTCTGCACATGCTATTTATATTTTATCTAAATAAACTAGACTGAAAATTGTTTTGTTTTTTACCAATATAAATTTTTTTCGAAAAGAAGATCTACTAAAATTTTCCGAATGATTATCGTCTACTAAGCTAGTACAGTAGCAAACCTATTTTACATAATATACTATCAACACCATGTAAAAAAAAAGTAAAAAAAAGAAAATAAAAGACAAAATAATATTTTGATTTTTAAATACTGTTTAAAAAAGAAGAATGGCATGGGGACTGACCATTAGTCATATTTGGTGATATCAGCTTTAAAATAATAATAATAATAATAATAATAATAAAATAAACAAAATTATTAGCTTAAAAACTACATCTTATTATTATTATTTTTTGCTTGATAATGTTAATTTAATTTGAGGTGTAAAAATATTTAAGATTTTCCGTCTGAAAGTATGAGCAATGGCTGCCGATATTGACAAAAGATCTGTTTGTAACTGCACAATCAATAATCAGATGAACCTTCTGTACAAGTGACATACAAATGATTAAAAAATTATTTTCTGATTGTGTATTTACGAACAATGTAATGGACAATTTGCATGACATTTTTTTTATTACAGAAATGGATAGAGGGTACCAAATTATGCTACTCTGAATTTTTTCAGATTTTTTTGATAGCGGGAACTATTTTTAAAAAATTATTGAAAGTTAGTTTTATGACGTCACGGGCGTTTAGCGCCTATCCTTTTCTTAAGGACAGACTCCTCGTGACGTCATAAAATCGACTTTCAATAATTTTTTAAAAATAGTTCCCTGTCTGTAAAAAATCTGAAAAAATTCAGAGTAGCATAACTTTGCACCCTCTATCCATTTCTGCAATAAAAAAATGTCATGCAAATTGTCCATTGTTGGTCGTTACAACCGTGTTTCGTGCCAGGTGAGGAGCTGCTGAGCCCGCTGGTGCTGTGTGGCCCCCCCGGCCTCTCCTTCTCCCTCCCCGTGGAGCTGCGCCTGCCCCCGACAGTGCTGCTGCCTGGTGAGGAGCGCTGGAGTCTTTCCCTGCGTGCAGGAGACCTGGACCAGCCGGGGCAACCGCTCACGTGGCTGGAGCCGGCACACTGCTCCGTGCCGAGGAGAGTTGGCACCAAGATTTCTGTGCTGCTGGACCATTTCTAGATCATTACTAGGCCAAATTTTAGATTTCCATACTGCTGGCTATTTCTAGATCATTCTAGATTATTACTAGAACCTTGGAGGGGTCTAGAACTCAATATTTTAAGGGTTCTAGAATTCTAGATACCCATAAAAAAAGTTCATTTTTTCCCCCCCCAATATTAGGCACTTTCGGAGGCCAGTTTTTAAGGTGAAATCAAATATTTTAAATGCTGCATTTTGATGACATTTTTTTAGCATTAAAATACATTAAGATTAGTTATGTAATTTTTTTACGGCAGAAATTGACTGAAAAGAAATGCATTTGCTCATTGTCAATTTTATTTTTGCCGATGTTCCAAAATTAAGTCGCCTGAACTGTAAATATTATCAGTATATGATAATTCCCACCATTGTGTTGCTCAAATCAGTGGATTAATAAGATCAAATATCGTGTGTTATGGTGTACTGACTATTTTTATCATAAATGTTATGTGCAGAGTAAATTCAATTAGCATTGTACATAATATATTCTTTGCACTTCAACTAAGAAAATTATTTTAATGAAAATTAAAATACTTTTTGTTTAATTAGATATTTTGTTCTCATTTTTAAAAGAAGAAATAGATCGTTGTCATTTTAAACTTAGAATGATGTAAATTAATTTTATTAAAGGCCTATTTGTTGTAAATTATTTACCAAAAAGTGGGTCTGAAACATTAAATGAAGTTATGTACAGTGTTTACCACAGAAATTTTACTCTTACTTTTTTTTTAACATTTATACACACAGTTAATGCAATATAATAAATTAATAACTGTGCAATATTACATATATTATATCATATAATAGAGGCTTATTGTAAGCTGCCAAAAGAAGCCATAATATTGTGTGAATCGAATTTTAATTGTGTTCTGTACTGTAAAAGTTGATGTGTCTGTTATATTCATAAACTTTTTAAAGTAAAAATATATCTCACAGTATAATAATTAAACTATATTATGTATTAAATGTTGTAAATATTATATTATCAAAATATATATACCATTTTTAGCAAGTGTTTCTTTCCTTAATTGTTCCTTTCAACAAAATATGCAATATGTAGTTGTTTAATTAATAGCTAGGACATTTAATATAAATAATAGTCATTTAAAAAGTTATATATAAAATGTATTTTTCAGACAAAATAAAAAATAAAAAGCAGCTAGCTAGTGTACGTAAATTAATCAATAATTAAAATTAATTATATTAATAATTATAAAAATAATTATTTTTTTATGCAAAATTATTATATTGTTTAACATTTTTCCTTAATAAATAATATAAATTTTACTCAAGTAGAACTTGCAATAAGTAAATTTAAAAACATGCAAAGATATTGATGAGTTTGAAAAACAAAAAAAAAAATATATAAATTATTTATAATATATTTTTTTTTTCCTTCTTTATTTTTCCTGGGCTAAGCTCGCTCTCAAAGTTAGATTAATGGGGAGGGGCACCTTTCTAAATTCTAGAGGACACTGACATACTTTGAGGGCGTTAGTATCAACAAACAATTTTGTGCCATGCAATAACAATACACCTTTGTCTTGCTGATAGTGACCGGGTTCGAACTAATCGCGCAACAATTTGCCTCGGCCAACCCCGACCCACCCTTCAGATTTCCGCCAATCAAATCGCTCTATTTTTTACACAAAGGAAATTATACAATGTTTGTTTATTTTCTTGTTTACTTGATTAATGGTCATTAAAAATGTTGAGCATAACTGTTTTCTCTATTGCGATAAATTGTTAGTGCTCTTTATCAGTTGCATGAAGGTTTTGCATGGATTATTACTTTTTTAATCAAACGTTCGAACACTGCAGGGCTCATTAATTATATATTGTACGATTTTTCATGATGAAATTTACGTAACTTTTGTAATACTTTGGAAATTACTCAATAGAAGTGTTCCAGTTATAAAAAAATACCTGCGTAGTAGATTATGATTAGCATTATTAAAATTCAACGCAGAATATGTAAATAAAAGAATATAACCTTGAAAAAACATTAAAATTATATTGTTATTATCGTGACGTCATGAAAATATTTAAAGAAACGCACTTTTTCTACCGCAGCGCCATCGCTCTTCTGACGGCGATCACGTAAAATTTCTCATATGGCTACCGTCAAGCAAAGGAAGTGGATCGTTCGACAAGAAGATGCAAAATTGTGCCAACCCGACATAGTGCCGTACGTAATATATCTCCTAAAAACTTAAATCAGTTTCATTTAAACTTATTTTTAATATAATATTCATTATGTCTGAGTCACAAGTGCTTGTAAAGTGTAATGAAAGAATTGAAGTTGAGGGCGGCGGCCATTTTGTGAACACGATTGAGGCAAAAACTCCGCCATCTATTGACGAATCTGGAACTATCTCGGCAGTTAAATCAAGCGCGAAGATTATGCCATCTATTTGTGATGGTACTCGATTTCGGAGAGAAGACGAGCCTGGTGGTTCAAAATTACCAAGTATTTCTCCAAGGTCTTCAGGTAAAAAACGTAAGCGTGGTTACAAGTCTCGTTTACTTGCATCTGGTGACGATTCTGAGTCTGGGGAACAAATTCCAACTGGTGGGGTTCCACTGGACAAGGAACAGGGTCGCAAAAAACGTCAACGTCGTCGCAAGAATCGCAAGTACAAACCGTACAACAAGCTGTCATGGCAGGAGCGCCGTGAACAGGAGGATCGAGAAACGAGGCGTGCCAACCGGGTGAGGGCACAGAGATTCGCCAACGGTCAACCCGTGGCTCCATACAACACGACGCAGTTCCTGATTGACGATCACAATGACCTGAAGGAAATTGACGTCAAGTCTGCCCCGCCCCCATTGTTCCCCCGCCCCCGCAACAACCAACGAGCGAGGGACTCCAGCTTCAGTCTGGACTCTGAAGAGGACTTCTACTACTCAACTCCGGAGGACGAGAAAGAGTTCCTGACCAAAGAGTTCTCCAGCGCTTACGAGGACCTTCACGCGGAACAGCTGACTGCTCAATCCAAGACCAAGCTCGTGCAAGACATCCTCACCATGGAGAAGAAAATCGACTCTTTGGAGAAAGAGTTGGCGGAGGTTCGGGCGAAGCGTCGTCGAAATTCCTGTGAGGAAGAGGAGGAGCCCAACACCTCCGAAGAGCGAGTGGTGCTCTTCAAGTCAGAAATCCTCAAGCTTTCAGAGGAGAACAACCGCCTGCGGGCGGAGAACGAGTGTCTTCGTCGTCGCTGCTGCGGAGAAGAGGCGGAGACTCGCCACTCGTCAAGTTCTGTCGACAGCGACAGTGACTCGACGTCGAGTTCTTCAGGCTCCTGCTCGTCGTCAAGCTGCCCGGAGAACGTCCTGCCGAGAGTCGCAAGTCCGGCACCCGAACCAAGCGTGCCGAATAACCCTGTGGAACCCGTGTAATGTATGTATGAGACGGATGATAAGACTTGGTTTCTTGTACAAATATCAGTTTATCTTTTAGAATCTTCTTTGCTTTTTCTTCAAGTATTTTGTAGATACTTTTCATTTAAACTTAAAGTAGACCAAATTTTTACTGATTTAACATTTGTACTTTCTCAAGGTCAAATAGAGGTCACGTCATCTTCCCTTGCAGTGTGCAATCAGTTTGTATTTAATTTGTTACAGCTTGCAATATATTACTAGCATTTTTTTTTTTTTTTTTTCCATGTCTCCTTTAAGTTTTGCAGCGTTGCTTTAATTTTTCTCAAAATGCAGTTTTAAGTTTCTGTGTATCCGTGAAAAATCTGCATATATTATTTTTTTACCCTACTGCAAATTTGAATAGAGGACCTCACTTTATTGTCATTTAATGGACTCAAACTCATTTTACGAGGACAAAAATTTTGTTTGTGAATTTGTCACAGCATTTGTCTGGTGTAGCTGAGGGAACTGTGGATTATTAAATTTATAAAGTAATGCACAGCTTTTTACGAGGACAAAAAATTTTTTTGTGAATTTGTCACAGCATTTGTCTGGTGTAGCTGAGGGAACTGTGGATTATTAAATTTATAAAGTAATGCACAGCTTTTTACGAGGACAAAAATTTTGTTTGTGAATTTGTCACAGCATTTGTCTGGTGTAGCTGAGGGAACTGTGGATTATTAAATTTATAAATTAATGCACAGCTTTTTCAGTTTGCGAACGTTTGAGATATTTTTTTAAAAATTTTGCAATGTTCTCTATCCTTATTTGCATTAAAAAAAAGCTTTAATAAATCTAATAGTGCAATAACAAATAATAAGGCTGGTAAATTTGAAGCGAAATATGACAAAAGGTTTACTAAGAGTTTTGATGAATAGATTATTAATAATTTCCAGTGAAAATTGATCCCATGCAAAAGAAAGGACTTGGCCTTTGCAATGGAAAGGTTAAAATTGCATGTTTATTTTTATTCTCTGTGACTTACGTCTGGTTAACTGATGACACTAATGAGTATTAATTAATATATATCATTTAAATAAAAGACAATAATAAAATGCTTTAATAAAAGTTAACTGGACAAAATAGTCATTTTTTTCTTCTTTTCTTCGAGTATTTTCTTGTATAAAAATATGAAGCTGTTTTGTAAAAATATTTCCTGCTTTTAAAAACCAAATGTTGGTTGTAAATTAAAAAAAAAAAAAAAAAAAAAATCAACTTTTTATCGCACAAATATTTTAAAAACTCTAGAAAAACAACGTAGAATTTTAACGCTAAATATTAAGCAGCTATAAAAAAAATCAGCTTCCAAATTAAAAATAATTATTGTTTTTAAAGACTAATTAGTTTTAATTCTAACTTTATTTTTTATTTTGGACCAATTTTTAATTATTATATAGTTTTGAAAATATCATTGAAAAATAAAAAAAATAATAATAAATATAATAAATAATTTCTTTTTGACGAAATTAAATTAAGTTTCATTTTTGTGAATTTGTGTTCTTAATTTGTAAAAATATTATTAATTGTAATTAATTTGCTAATTTCTATGATTTTGTTTTGTCGTATATATATAAAGAAATACATCTCGCAATAAAATTATTTGATGATAAAAGATTTCGATATGCTTTTAAATTGATGACTAGGCACAAAATAAATTTATTTTTAATGCAAAATATTGATTGCAAATTTATTCAAAACAAAGAATTGCCTTGCTTGCCTGAGCATCTAATTTAAATGTGACTCTTATTTCCCATTATCTGGCACCATAAGATTTTAGAACTTGTCGTTGGAAATTTACAACGTTTAAAGTCAGTATTTATTTTTAAATTAAAAATTTTCCGCTCATGCATATAGACAACTGTCAGAAAGACAATTTTTATTGCAAAAAAAAAATAAGATAATCTTTTGATTTAAAAAAAAAAAAAAAGAAGAGAAAAAATTAACACCATTTTATTAACACTTACTTTTTATATTATGTTGCAAAATCCTTCCATCTCAAACATATGAAACAGTTAAAAATTGTGCAAATATTGTCAAACTTTTGATGAAGACAGTATAATTATTTTGTTTTTAATTTATATAATTATTAGATTCATTTTTTTTAGTTTATTGAGGTCTATTTTAGCTTTTTTTATTAACTGTCAATTTTTCATTATCGTAATTTATTTATTTAAACTAGGGTGGCAAAACTCCGCAAAACTTGGATTAAATTTACATTGCATTTTTCAATGTATATATTATATTAATTGAATTATTTAATACTTTTTTCACGAGTTAATTATAATATATATATATATAAGTTTTAAACTAACTCGAATTATAAAGAAACGAAATAATTCTGAGTTTTATAAGTTAATTATGGTAAAATGATGTAATATTTTTATTCCTGAAACTTGTGGGAATTGCACAATATATATAGGTCATATTCTGTACTGAATGGAAGTTAAAAAAAAAAAATCAATTATTAATATAATTTATTCAGTTAAAAATACCACGTGAATTACATTGTTATACAACATTATTTAACTTCATTACAATAAATCTTGTATATTTCTCCTTTCAGTAATAAATGCTAACTCACAGTTGCATAATATTTGCTAAAAACGGTAATATATTATTAATAAATTTGCATCCATTTGCAATATACTTTTGAAAGTTAAACGTAGTAGAGACGTTGAAGCATCGAGTTATAAAAATTATCAATAGATGGCGTAAGCTGCTGGAAAAATCCTCCTCTCTCTGTCTGGGAATTTCTCTGTCAGACAAAAGGAGGGGAGGGGCAGTGTTCGAGAAACTCAACAGGTGTGAGCTGTGTTGTTTTCGCGCTCCAGCTATTTCGCGGATTATGACTTTGGTTTCGCCGGTTTTATCTTGACAGATCGTCTAAGACAACTAATAAGTTCCGGTAAGTTGAATTTGAACATAATTTTGTTTCAAATTTGCGAGAAAGACGACGATTTTGACCGGTTTGTCGTTGGAATGTCGGTTGCCCCGCGAGAAACGGAACTTTTCAGCGAGCGTTCACCCTCATTAGAGCCTCATAAAGTCGTCTTTTAAAAAAATTCTTGCTATTAAAAGTATGACGTTTTAAGGTAGAGATAATACTGATCAGCTGGCCCAATGTTAAAAAATTCCCATTCATAAAAATTATGAAAAAAATTTAAAATGTTCTCCTCTACATCCCCTATCAGTAGGTAAAATATCAGGTATACAAAAACGAGCTAGTTTTTTAGTTATTAATTTTTAAAGTTGACTAATTTAACATGGAAGTTCCATTTCTCCATGTTAAATTAGTCAACTTTAAAAATTAATAACTCAAAAACTAGCTCGTTTTTGTATACCTGATATTTTACCTACTGATAGGGGATGTAGAGGAGAACATTTTAAATTTTTTTCATAATTTTTATGAATAGGATTTTTTTAGCATTGGACCAGCTGATCCGTATTATCTCTACCTTAATGTCAATATAATGATATGAATTTTGTGAAATTTCGCACAATAGGTTAAATTATTTTACCGGCAAAAAACAAAAAAAAAATGCATTATTTATGTATTAATTATTGTTATAATAAAACTTACATTGATTGTTTCGTTAAAACTTTTGTCATCATATTTTTAGTGAAAAAGGAAACGTGATCGATTGAAACATAAATAAATAATTTATTCATGGAGATTTTTTATACTTCGCAGCATTGTGCAAGAAAATGTATAACCAATAAGCAAACATATATAATTGTTTACAGGTAAATTTGTAATTTATAATTAATATAATTATTAATATTATCATTAATTAAATAATATTATCCGAAGCCGCGTGAAGAAAACCACGTTGAACGTTGAATACATGCAATATTCATTTATTCAATAAAAGTTATCGTGAGCATCATGCATGGATTATCGTGAGAATCCCTCAAAGAGGTACAATACTTATTGTTTATTGTAGCTTCGTCGATCGAGTCATTAAAATGCAATTTTATTTTACATCATGATTATCATATTATCAAAATAGTTGGGATGTTAACGGCCCCACAACAAAGTGATTGGTAAATATTTGCAGACCGTTAAATTCCGACTGATGGCCTGCGGCGATGATGCGATCGTGTTGACGGCTCCAGCGGCTATTCCTACTTTTTTCCTAGGATGCAGCAGTAAAAAACGTGAGAGGTGTAGACGACCGAAACGCATTTTTAAGAATAATAATAATAATAATAAATCACTGTAATTCATCAGGCAGCATAAAATCAGCTTCTGTGTTGAATTAAAACGTAAAGGATGATTTCTCATTCCAACCCAATGATTTTGATTATAATAATTTATAATATAAAAATATGCATAATATATATATATATATATATTATATATAAGTACCTATATACACAAATAAAATTTTAAAATTCGCTGTTATTTTTACAAAAATTGATTTATTAATATTAAATTTATTAAATTTTACATTACTCAAAAAGTATAGAAATTGAACAAAGGTGAAAAACCCTGAAATAATTCAATACAGTTTAAGGTTTATTGAAATATCGAAGATTTAGCCTAAATACAGTACATAAAACTAGACCATAAAACGTAAAGGCTTACGTCTATGACATGGACAGATGTACGTGAATATTAATTACTTACAGCTTTGTTGTTCATTGTTGACTCAGCATGCACGTCACAACACGTTTATAGGGATTACCTGCTGCTCTAGAGTAAATAGAGCGCCGTACACCAGGATTGTAGCAGCTGGCAGGAGATGGTCTCAACTGAACCCTGTTGTCACTCCCGGCTCTTCCTGGAACCGACCTTAGATTTTGTGGTTTCAAACCGGGGCAGTCATTGCCTAGCAATCCCAACATTCGCCTCATTCGCCTGGTTGTGACTGAGAGAACCATGGAAACCTCAGTCAGGATGGTCGGTAAAGTTAATGGGGAATGCCATCAACCATCTCTGGAATGCAAGAGTGTGTGTTCTTTAAGCAAAAGGATATAATATTTCTTTATAATATAATTTCAAACAAAGCAGGATATATTGAGACTGTGTAATAAATGCTTCAAGTGCGCTTCGCGATACTCATTTGTGTCGTTATGGTTCATCTTGCACTTGAAAATAAAGAAATGAAGCAAATTGTTTTTTAACTTTCCTCTCGTTAATAAATTAAGTAAAAAATCCAAATCTTGCATTATCCACAACTGTATTTTTCGGTTTGGACCGACACTCCATAAAGGAATTTTCCCTAATAAACAATATATTCTTGGTGAAAGAACGAATTCATGTTTGTTTGTTTTTTTTACATAGGTTTGGATGGGACAGTGAAAACACCGAAAAATCAGCTGACTTAAAGATACATGATTAGTCCATTAGTTTGAGAAATTTCGCGACGTACGTGATTACGCCAAAATGTCTCAACTTTCGTCTAGTAAACCACTCTCACTGATAAATAAAAGCGGTTGGGCGTCGCCGGCGTTTGGACACAATGTCTACACAGCCGGAATTTTTGGCGTAGGCTGGAATATTTGTGCGGGGAGGGACGCAACTTTTGACGACCAACAATACACATCTGCAGAGATTGATCGGTTAATTACAAAGCATGATTGTCCATTGTTATTTATTTATTTCCTCGTGTGGCTGTACATAAAACAACATAGAGGTACAAAGTTTTTTTCTTAATCTAAATCTTATGTCTAGAAATTAAATTAATTTAAGTTTACATAAATATACATATTACAGTAATTTAAACATGGAACAAAACAAAAATCTGTAGTAAAGATTAAAGAACCTGATAATAATGAATAATACATATGTTAATAGTGTAAATTTACTTAAAATTATTTGTGTAAACCTATGTATGTTAATTTTAGGTAATTTTAATTAGATTTAAGTACCTGTTATGTATGATTTATGTAACAAATCTGACGTGATCTATGCTGTAAAGCCAACGATCGAAATAAAATTATTATTATTATTATAGAATAATATAGAATAATGCCTCAGTCCCTAATCTGTAGTGTTGAAAATTTTATTATTATTATTTTTTTTTTAACAGCCGTTTTCTGGTCTTATACTTATAATGTGATACTGTTCACCCTGGTAATCATGTAAAACTGGATTTATCAAGAAGTTTGAAGGCCACTCATTCAAATTTAACATTTTTTTTACACATAAAATTCACAATAATTAAACTCTTATTAAAAAATAATGGAAAATTGCTGAACTGTCATAACTCTTTCTTTCTTGAATAATCTTCGATATTGTAGGCAAAGTAGCTAATTTTAATTAAAAAGTTGCTCTTATTTTTACGGGGTTTACAAAGTATTTGAAGATATTTTTGCGTTTTATTTATTTACAATTTCGCCACGACATTTCGTCCCTCCAAATGTTTACTCTCCAGTCCGCACGCTCGCTGCTATTTTTACATACCAGCACAGTCGAAATGCACGCCGCGTTTCCGTGTTATTGTGTGTCATTGCCGGGTCACTGAGTGTGTCAAGCGGTATATCAGTGTAGTGTCTATCTAAATGTACAGTATGCATACATCAGTACAGTGCCTATCTAAGTGCATGTAGTAATTTGCCTCAAGTGTGCAATTGTTCTGTTTATCGTAAGATATTTTTCATGTAATTTTTTTACGAGGGAAAGTTTTTAGCGGTGCATGACGTGCGTGATGAATGACCGGGGAACTTAAATTACTAATTTGAGGACAACAATAACAATAATGGACAACATACATGTAAAAATTTTAATGCAGAATAAATGAATAGAGGGTACCAAATTATGATACTCTTAATTTTTTCAGATATTTTTGAGACCCAGAACTATTTTTAAATAATTATTGAAAGTGCGGCCACGCCCCCTGGAGGCGTCAATAGGCGTCCAGTCTCTACCCTTTTTCTTAAGGATTCAGGGGTGCCAACTGAAATCACAGGAATTTCAATAATTATTTAAAAATAGTTCCGGGACTCAAAAAAATCTGAAAAAATTAGAGTAGCATAATTTGGTACCCTCTATTCATTTCCGCAATAAAATTTTTTCATGTATGTTGTCCGTTATATTTTTTTTTTGTAATGTCAGCTGATCTGAAATATTTGATTATAGTACCTAAAAATAAAGGAAAAATAACTGATTAAAAAAAAAAAAGAAAGAAAGAAAAACAGGCTATTAAAGTAATTCTTTTTTTACTGTAAAATTTGAGTATTCATTGACGGAAGAATTTTTGATGACATACTTTACGTCCAGATGCGTTTTAATAAATATATCTAAAAAACTATTATTACAGTGTGTTTGCTGTCGGTGCAATGCAAATTATAAAAAGAATTTCAGAGTAATTAACTTCTGGTATTTTCAAACAGACATAGGATAGAGGGAATAATGGGTAGAGAAGAATTTATAATATTAAAATACAGAGTACGTTATATTGACTGAACTGATAGTTATTGCATGCGACGTGAAGTTAAAGTGCAGCCACGTTGATGCACTTTACTGACACAGCTGTGCATCACGTAGCGGTGCATGGCCGTGAATGTCATTTCATGCATCGTCTCCACGTGACGTCACAGTTCAGATGAGTGCTTGTTGTTTGCTTGCTACGTAGCGGGACATTGCAAATATCAACAAGACGCATGGGTGGATTCCACAAAACTGTAGTTCTTAATTCAACCGATGATGGCGCTAGTGCTCGTTTCAAATAAACTTGGGTGAGAGCAAAATGGGGAGGAAAAAACTGCATTTTTAGTGGAACTAGAATGGAATTATGCGTGTGGAATAAGTCGGCAAACAAAATACAGTATAACAAAGCTTATCAAAATGTAATACATGTTTACTATTTAAAATTTTAAATAAAATTAATGGTTAATTATTATTGAGGCAATGAAGTTAGTTATATATAGATTCAACGTATACAGTCTTCGCCTCGGAAAACTTCTCTTTGCGGCCTTGTTAAACCTTGTTAAACACTATGCTTTATAAGAATAACACAGAGCATGGTGCCATGATTAACAAGGCTGCGCAAGAGGGAAATTTTCCGAGGCGACGACTGTACATTTTAAGTTCTTTGGATACGATTGACACATTCAATAAATTAATTAATTGTATCACATACTCGAAAGTCGTAAGTCATAGCATTCGGATGTCTTTTAATTAAGCAATTTAAGCGACATACCAGAAAAAAACTCGCTGTCACCAGACAATAATAAACTTAATTGTTATATCAAGCGAAGTTATACAGTATGCAGATATCACTTATGGTGCATGGTTATGGACCTGATCATACAGTATAATATATTCTAAATGTAACGTAACACCGTATTAAGTCTCATTTGAATGCAGCTGCCTCCTCCTGGGTAATGATTGACACGTGACAATTGACCCCACGTGACACTTCTCAACGTCACGTGACTTCAATCACGTGACGTCATAACACCCGAGTCTCTCATTGTTAAATATTAGAATAGTTATAGATATAATTTAATCTAAAAATAGACAATTTATCTTAAAATCAGATGTATCGCTGCGTGGATATTGTTCAATGTAATACTTAATCGACTAATTTTTATTATAAAATAATTCCATATTTATCTGACATCATAGAATTATTATAGAAGCAGCCCACATGATTATAGAAAACCTATATCGTCCGGAATAATGAGCTATCTGCTTACTAAGAGCTTGTTGCAATAATGAGCTATCTGCTATTTGAGGTGAGCGGAGTTCTGAGCTGTAAATTTAGGTATATTATATAGCATAAAGCTCATTAATTTTTGCGCTCACCTGAAATAGCATGCAGACAGCTCATTATTTAAACGAGATCGTGGTTGGCAGATAGCTCATTATTCCGGACAAGATAGGACAATATGTATTAATGAATTTTATATAAATTTTTATAATAATTATAGTTTAATATTAATTTTTAAGGAAAATGTCTTTTTGTCTCTATGTTGTATTATGTACAGCCACAAGAGAATAAATAAATAAATAAATAAATAAATAAATAAATAAATAAATAAATAAATAAATAAATAAATAAATAAATAAATAAATAAATAAATCGGATAGTATGCAGCGCATTAACTTTTTGAAAATTAATCAAACCTGTCTGTTTTTGCTGTGATAAATTTTGATGACATTTGTTTTGGCTGACTCAAATATTGGCTCACACGTAAAGAAAGGTGTGAGAAAACAATGTGTCGACATTATGTCACTTGCAAGAACAGCTGTTACAACCGGATTTACCAAATAAGTTACAAAATTCGAGAGTTCATAAAATACCACATGTCGCTTTGTAAACTGGGACGTGTGTTTTCACCTTATTTTACTAATACAAAATCGGTAAAGTCGAGCTTTTACACACCTTTCAGGTTACAATAGTTCGTTTATAGTTCTGCTGAGACTGAAAATTAAGCAGTATTGATAAACATGCATGTTGTATTTAAATCACCATAATTTATAGATTATACATAGTTCCCATGTCCCTTAATTATGATTTATGATATAGCAGTATATATACGTTTACCTGCATGTATGCATCAAAATAATATGATACAGTAATGATCATAAATACGTACTTCTGTTTTGAGAAAAGGAATTTTTTTTAATACTTGCGCATTTTTGCGGTTTTACTGTTTCTTTGAAGTTGGTTTATTAATTTTCTGGGGAGATATTTGTGGTTGTAACGTTCCCACAGTAGTGTTTTTATTTAATTTATAGACGAACACTATTAACAATATACATGCAGATAAATTGTTTTTAAATTTACGGTTGATAAATTATTTTATAATTGTTACCAATGTCATACATACAAAATAAATTTTTGTCGTTTACCTTATGCATGTAATACGGTATATATTATATAAAGTTATTGAAAAAAGTTTGACTATATACCGGTATGTTTATGTTATATCAAGCAAGTGTTAAAAGTGCAAGTACTGTACTACATGGCACTGTTGTTAATTAATGTTAGGGATTACTGTCACTATGGTTATTATTTTTTTATGGTAAAAAATATAAAATTTAGATCAGAACGTATAAGAAAACAAAATGACTATTCACTTTCTGAAGTAAAAAAAAATAATTATTCGGTTCAGTTTTTGAGATATTAATTTTTTATTTGAAGAAGATGCCGGGAGATGCTGATTTGACTAATGGCCGCCAGATTTTCAATGATATTCTCACTATTTATATCCTGAATATTTAAAAAAACTTGATCGATTATTGCTCCATTTTTTTTTTAAACTATAATGTAAGGAAGGTTTACTGTAATTTTCAGAGTGATTCACCATCTCCAAGGATCATGCCAGTGACAATAATCCTTTACCATCATGGCATATCGCAGATTATTTTACATAAAATATTGAGGTGTTTGAAACGATCGTGCATATAATCTCGTGATCGTAGCTCCAAATTTTACAGCCCCACATATAAACATCAAGAGAGTAGTCTGAGGCACGCAGGTACAAGCCCGCGGCGATCCACCTGAACTAATTATTGTGATCAGACGTTTTCTACCCTGACAGAAAGTGGTGGAGTTTGTATATAGCTCGGGGCTTGGGTTCGAACCTCCAGTAAAAGTTGATCATAATGCCTTTTATAGATACGTTGTCCTGCTATTTTAATAAACACCTTTTATTTATTTATTTATTTATTTATTTATTTATTTATTTATTTATTTATTTATTTATTTATTTATTTATTTATTTATTTATTTATTTATTTATTCATTCATTCATTCATTTAGTATTATTTATTTCGACGACTGGTGCCATGTACCCTAATCGTATTAGAAATTTTCTTTCGTCAAACAATACAACGCTATTGTTGTTATATGCAATATTTTTATATCGGTAATTTAAAAATGTTAAAATGTACACCTCTGGACAGCACGAACGTTACTCCTGCTTTGTTTTTGGGATCTTTCAAGCAGTCTATTGATCTTCATGCTTGTCTTTACCGAAATTTTAACTCTGAATAATTTTATCTTTTGCAGCAGGCAGAGGTAATTGACGTTCGTGCTGTCTAGAGGTGTACACATAACAAAATATTTCATTTAGTGAGAGTGCTACTGATAAAGGACCGGAAGTCCGTGATAACAATGACCGGTTTTGATAAACACGAGGGAGGTAGCCACTTCCGTGTTGATAGGGAAATTACAAACAACGAGCAATTATTTCACCTTTCAATATTTTTAATATCATTCTTCGCTGGATTAAAATTATAATTATTTCAGTGAAAATTATTGAAAATGTTTGTTATAATATGCAGTTTATTTATAACAAAACTCATATTTTAGTTTTTTCAGATTTTTTTTTTTTTTTTTAAATTCAAATCGTACTTTGTTAAGAATTTCATAAATCACTTAAATAAATGTTATATACCAACGTCACGCCGGCCCGCATGCACCTTCATAGCTTCTAATGTATAAATATTAAAATTATTATTAATATTATTATTATGTTATAGTTATATAATAGCACACAGTTTATTGCCTTTGTCCCATCAAATTAATACTAGCATTATAATCTTTTTTCCAAATTTTGTGACAATTCTAACATAAATATTGAATCGTCGGTCTATTGATGCAAACAATTATTTTTCATATTATAAATTTAAATAATATTCCATTAATTTTAAAAACTTAATTCATCATGATAGAAACTTATATATTTAAAATATTTTCTGACTGGGATAATTTATCTTCACGCATGCAGCTTGTAAATTTTTATTGCTGCTCATGTTTATTTACATGCCGATGGTCCATTTTATAACGTCTGGCTGGTCTTAGAACAGGTTCTTCCTGCAGAGAGAGATCAAGGTTAGGAATTGCCGTGGGCCTCTTGACACTAAATCTCGTTTAGAAAACATCTCCGAGTGAGCGTTATTTTATTATCGACGATCCTCTGCACTTTTGGAGATTATCAAATGTTACAAAGTATTACGTCAGGATATTTCATCCCTCGTCCGGAATAATAGAGGCTTCAAGTCAGCTGATTTTTCGGTGTTCCCACCCGCCATACCAAACCTCTATGTAAAAAAAACAACAACGTGAATTCGTTTTTTCACTTAAAATAAGATTTTTTAGGAAAAATTCCTTTACGGAACTTTGGTTCAAATTGAAAAATAGAGTAGATAATTTATGATTTAGATTTTTTACTTGATTTATAAGCGAGAAAAGTAAAAAAAAAACACTTTGCTTCATTTTCAAGTGAAAGATGGACCTTAGCGACAACAGTTGCGCAGCGCAAGCGCACTCACTTGAAGCCTCTTATACGAGTTCTGCCATGCATGCTTACCACTATTTCGTTGCAATAATGTCGAGCTATAAATCGGTATAAAATAAAGCTCACCGATTATTGCGCTCACATGAAATAGCAGACAGAACATTATTGCAACAAGATCATGGTAGGCAAATAGCTCATTATTCCGGACGAGGGACGATATGTCATCGAGCTTCAATATCAGAAGTTTCAGACGGAATTGAACGAAGAGTAGCCAATAAATTTATGTTCTCATTTTTATGCGTAAAACTTTACCACTCTGCATGAATGTAAGCATTTGGTCTGTTTATAATCCCTGATGCTCCTCCGTGTAACTTTTCTGCAGCACTCAATATCTTTATATTCTTTATAATTATAACAAGGTATACCTTTACCCACCTTGTAATTATTATAATATATGTATACAGTACACAGTAAATAAATGGACACAACGAACGTTAAGCGTTGTAATGCAGGTGTTGTGAACTTGAACTTTGTGGAATGGCTACAGTTAAATTAATTTGAATTTCCCTCCGGAAGTAGCCGGAAGTGTGATCTTTGTGGCTATTCTGTTTGTTAATTCAGTTTTGAAACTCTGAAGAGTATTTTCTATTTAAAATACTGACCTATGTGTGAAATGGCAACGCTGAAATATGAATGGAAAGGTCAGAAAAACTTTACACTTCCGGCTACTTCCGGGGGGAATATTATGTAAATTTGACTGTAGACTGGGTGTGCTCGTGCTCTTACTGTGCTGCAGCTCCTGTGAATGAAGCAGGGGTAACATTATTGCTGTCCAGAAGTGTACATGCAGTGTAGACAGTGCAGAGTTTACATTACGTAGAAAAAAATATTGCTTGTAATTTTCAATTAACTTAAGGTAGAGATAACGCCGAACAGCTGTTCGACGTACTTCCCTTTGATTAACATTTACACCTTAGCAAATTCACAAAAATTCTGAAATTTTTTTGAGAAGCAGATATTAGTACCTAGAAAAAGTTTTAAAACAATTTAACGAGCCGATTTTCTAAAATTAAATTCTTAGTTTGTCTCCTCTCCATGGGAAAGCCCTACGCTGAAAATTAAAAAATTAATTAAAAAAATCGGCTCGTTAAATTGCTTTGAAATTTTTTCTATGGCATTTAAGCACTAATATTTGTCTCTAAAAAAAAAAATCAAAATTCAAAATCAAAAGAAGTACGTCGAACAGCCGTTCGGCGTTATCTCTACCTTAAAACAACTTTTTTAAAATTATTTATATTATTATTTTTTTGTCTAGATTTTTTCAACGTTCCTAAAATTAAAAATCTGCATTTCTTTTGTCTTTATTATATAGTAAAGTATGAGATATTTCACTTCCGACTTGAACGTGGAATTTGATCGAAGTTAAATTTTAATGGTCCTCCCGGTAGCATCAGGTCACGCCCCCCGGCCACACATCCAGATGGGAAGTAGGTCGACCAAGAAGACAAAGAGTGACCTAGTGAGGTCAATTAGCTTTCTAACAGTGACCTCGTCTTGTTCTCTAGATCTGTCTGACTCTGAAGATGGTCTATGGTCATGGTTATGTCAGGTGTGAGAAGGTAAAATTGATTGTATACTAACCGTCGCATGATTGATTTCATCACATAGATGCTTCAAAACTTGTTCCCCGACAGGAAATTTTTTTCGATAAGCCACCATGTTAGAAAATTTGAATTTTTTCTTAGTATCTATTTACAATCTGTCATAAAAATGAACGCCCATTATATATCGTATCTTGTCTTGGTTTGACGTCATGAACCTTTTCCTTTGTCCTGTAATACAATACTAATGAGAGGGTTGTGTGACGTCACACCTAAGATAAGTTACGAGAACTATAACTTTTCTTCGTGCATGAGTTTTTTTTTTTTTTTTTCAGCCACCTGTATCAAAATTACACTATCACATGCAGCTTAGACTTCTGTGTACTACAGAAATCTTGTTCTTTAAGGTGTATAATACATGTATATTATAGTACAGTACAGAGAGCTTGGATGTAAACCAGCTCGATGTTGCAACCTTATGGTAATTCATAATTATAGATATATTATCATATTATTTGTATGAGCAGTGTTGCATCAAGTTCTATTTGCTCGTGCCACTGATCTCTGGACTTGAATGATAGCATCACTTACGTAATACATTCAGTCTGCTCGTTATTACTGCATGTGATGCCAGCAAGCGAGAACACCAAGCCCCCGCGAGCCTGTTGTATAAAAACCGGCGTGTTGTCGAGCCGGCCGCATCATGATGTGACTTGACAAATGTCCCGATTGTCCGGGGTACTTCGACCAGGGCGTAGAAAACGGAAGGGGGGCTTAGTATACGAGAGTTTCATGTTTACGTGTTGGGTAGCACGGAAATGCCCGAAGCCGCCCGAAGATCGAAAACCTATGCTGTGCGGGTTAATGTAACTCACAAGTCTCACAATATTTTTTTTTTTTTAATTTTGGTCGCCAAATATTTTTATTCAATAGCATTAGTTCTTCTTGTCACCATTTATGAAAGAAAATTCTAAGAAAAATGTTGCAAATAGCCATGAGGAGAAATTAATTTCTTGACCATGTAGCATGTATCTTCTATGTCGGTGACAATGTTTTACCTATACACAATCGTGACGTCATATTGTTTTGTGACGTATGGTGAAAGACCTGTATTGTTATACATAGGGTGGGCCCATGCACCCACTGCACACATGTGTATTTTTCTTCCGAGATTGATTGGAAGTTGAATTTTTATGAGACGGTGGTTTTGACTTTTTCAATGTTTTAATAATGATTTGAAAATTATAATATTTCTTCTCAAAAAAATATTTTTTTAATAAAGTATATCATGACACTGTTTCTATATTAATTTGCAAACTTTGTTTTCCATTAACATATTATTATACTAACAATTATGCAGTCTTCTTTGATCGCAAAAAGCGAACCACATTTTCCCATCCTGAGGGTCCCCAGCTGCTCCAATTGAGCATACGTTTTTTGTAGGTCATACAATATGTTGCAACTCGCATCGCTCATGAGGAATTCTGCAAATAATACGCACCTTCACCGTTACTTAAATATTATTATCCGTGTGAGTCAGGTTAATTTGGTAAATTATACATCGTCCGGCGGCATGCGGTCTCTACCTGTATGTCCGGCGATAAGACTACAGTTATGGCACTTATATTAACTTAGTATGTGGGTGAGAGTGATGTGAATATGTGCTCCTTTGTTTGTCCTAAACAAGTCATCATATTCGGCAGTCCTTTAATAATTGAGGATGACGGAAGTGACCTCTTTTTTATATTTTAACTGTGGGAACCGTGGAAATCGTAGTTTAAATGGTCAGCCTAATTGAAAGCTTCATCGTAAAGCTGGATTGATGATACTCAATTTTTTTTTTTTCAACATTCGACTAAGGAAGTTGTGGAAACCATGAATAAAGGGGTCGGTCTATTCACCATCGAACAAATCATCTCCCTCATCTGGAATAAAGATCTGCAGCTTGCCAAAATTTATTTGCAATAATGAGCTATCCAAGTTAGTGCAATTACAAATTTAAAGGTAAATCAGTCATTGCAGCTTATTATTGCAAATGGATTTTGGTAGGAGATAATAATAAATCCGACGAGTAGAGGGACACATCTCATCTGTTGAGGATATTTCCATTCACGGAATCTCATTGACTATGCTGGGAGAGGTAAACACTCGCAATGTTTCAACTCTTGCTTTTACCAAGCTGGGGAGTTTAACGACCGCACGGCCACGACTTCTAAAGAGTCACGAGGTACACTCGCGTGCAGAGAAAAACGATTCTAGTTAGTCCAGAAACTGTCAGTACCCCTCAAATTAATTTTTGACAATTTAATTTGCTGGAATTTGACACCAAATTTTACTAAATTTATCACTAAAATTCCCTACTGGCTAAAATGTATGTCTAGAGCTTGGCCCTATTCAATAATATATATTATAAATTCTATTTATTTATTTATTTATTTATTTATTTATTTATTTATTTATTTATTTATTTATTTATTTATTTATTTATTTATTTATTTATTTATTTACTATCCATTAATTCAGGACCTAATATTGGTTATAGTTAGTCCCATTGCCATAATTTTGCATTGCAATCCAGTTCATAGTTACATATATACAGTATAAAAATCTCCGGACATCTTGAACTGCGAATTGTGTGAGGCATTGTGTGAAGTCGTGGTGGACTTTTTTAGGGATGGTAATTTTTTTACTTCCCCCAAAATTACAATTTAGGATTGGTGATTTTAAGTCCAGTATCACTGATACCAGATAAGAAATCAATCCTTGTGTTTTATAATATATTATTTAGTTTTTCAGTAAATTTTACATAATATATTTTTATTTTTTAATATGAGCAATTAAAGAAATTTAGTTATTGTTTCTATATAAATAATACTTTTAAAAACAGTTTTGTATAATAACTTATATATACAAGAAGTATTTATACAGTTCCCTCATTAAAAGACTATAATAACACTAATTGACAATGAAAAAAATCATGTAGGTGTGTGAATTTCCTCAAGACAAGCTGAAACAATGGGACTTGCAGATCTTATAAAAATAAAATCTGTAGAACCGACAATTGAAAGTAACATATCGTATAAATTTGAAGATCATTCATTGTACGTTTTCTACCAGCAAGTTTAATGTTTGTATCATCCGCTTCCTTTCAACTTTCCACGCTATGCTGTGACATAGCAAAATGAGCCTTATGTGATCTGTTCAGAAGGTCCATGAAGGTTGATTACCTGTAGTGTGACATAGCAAAATGAGCCTTATGTGATCTGATGAGATGGTTCACGAAGGTTAATTACGCCATAGCAAAATGAGCCTTCTGTCAAATCTGATGAGAAGGTTCACGAAGGTTAATTACCTGTGGTGGGACATAGCAAAATGAACCTTATGTCAAATCTGATGAGAAGGTTCCCACAGTACTTGCTAATTTATGTGACTTTCTGAGCTAATTACAAGAAAGTGTACTTGTTGTTTGTTACAATTGTTTTTGTGCTGCGAAGATCTTTGTCATCGCTGTGAAATATTACTTTGTTATGTCGGAAAATATTCATTATATTTTATCGTGCATGGAAATTTAATTACCATGAAATATAAAAATTTAATTGCAAGAATAGACAATAATGGTTGCATTTTTTTATTTCATAATTAGAAAATATACCTAAAATTATGTTTTTCTGAATTTTTTCGGATTTTTTGGAGTGCGGGAACTAATTTTAAAAAAATATTTAAAATACCTGAATTTGGGTGGTACACCTGTGATGGGACAACCGTGACGTCATTTGTCTTGCTGTGATTGGCTGTTGATGATGTCACGGCTGCTGTGATTGGCTGTCGATGACGTCACGGTTGTCCCATCAGATGTACCACCCAAATTCAGATATTTTAAATATTTTTTTTAAAATTAGTTCCCGCACTCCAAAAAATTTGAAAAAATTCAGAAAAGCATAATTTAATGTATATTTTCTAATTATGAAATAAAAAAATGCAACCATTATTGTCTATTATAATATAATATTTTTTTATCGACAAACACTTAGCTTTGAATAAACCCATGTGAATTCGAAAAATTATTTTTTAAAAAAAATAATTTTGATATTCATTTAAAATTTAATCGCGCGCACTCTTGTCAATTGTTTGCCTAAATCAGTGAAATGACATATCATTTTTATCTTCATTTTGAGAGTGAAATTTTATAGAACAAAATTGCAATTTTCTTGTTTTGAGATTTAAATTAATTGAGATTTTAAATCGATAAAAATTATAATGTAATCAAACGTCAGGAATATGCGTTATCACATCATGTCTGCACTAAACTATTGGGTGAAAAATGCCACAAATTTCTGCTCATCATTGTTGAAGAATTTCTATCATTTTTAGTTCTCATATTTTTTGCAAAATATTCATGAATTTTATTTGATATGCCCCTAAAGTGTTCAAGGCTCTTGATTTTCACCTCAGCTACAACGCCCACATGCAGGTACATTTTATATTTTCTATTGATGATTTGATTACTAACACCTGCAGGTACATTTCTATTAATTTATTCCCGACAAACACAATGTTATTTATTCTCGACGTGAAGTTTGTCTCCCGCACGTCCCACTAGAAATCGATATTATTCACTCTCACTGTTGGCCAAGAAAATTTGGCGCTCGGTCACCCAAGTGACTGCCAGGAGAAATCCGCGGGCCAATGGACCGCGTGAACTCTCCGTTTGAAACGTATTTTACGGAGCTTGCTATAAGTTGACATTTAAAACGGGGTATACGAAAATCGCATCGTTAATTGAATTGAAATTTATTGATGTATTGACTTCGGGTCTGCTGACCAAGCAGTCATTGCCCTTAATATCGCATCGTTAAAATAAATTATGGATCATACGTTTTGATAGCCTATTTAAATTAACATGTGTAGAATTCAGTTATTATTTTTTTACTGAACCCTGCTTGTATACGATAGTCGTCACAAATTATTTTTTTTCCCCGGTTCCTCCGATCTAGCATATTGCTTAGGTTTTTGTAGGCCCCTTCCAAATCGATCAATCCCATGCAGCATTCACCTGGTTGTGACTGAGAGAACTATGGAAAATAATGAAAATATAGTTCCCTTCACTTAATTGCTAAATTATAATGGAAACTGCAGTCAGGATGGTCGGAAGTTATTGGTGAATGCAATCATGCATATATGCATCTCCCATATAATACAGATGCAAAAGTGTTACTGTCCTTAGAATTGAATACATGTTAAATGATTAAAATAATTGACAAAATTAACATTGGGTCCTTATGGTTTAATTTATTGTATATGAATAAAAACAATTGAAATTATTCTGTTTATAAATATTTGTGAATGAAAATAACTATTTTGAAGTTGGGGAATTTTGACGTAATTTTCACATGGTTGGAACAGTAAAGGTAAATTAGGCTTAATGGTTTGTCGGTATTTCATATAACCGCGAGTTTCGTAAACATTGCACAACTTGCTTACGAAACTTTTTGTCGTGCCGTGGACGTAAGGCGACCGATCACGACTTGGCAGAAAAACGACGCTCGTTCAGGTATAATTGACCGAACGTTAGCTAAATATCACGAGATCGCGATTAATTTTTAATGACCGTAATGATTGAGGTTTTCTACGGTTCCCTCAGTCTTGTGCACCTTAAGGGAATGCTGTAGGAACAAGGAGACACCCACCTCCTTCTCATTAACAAGAAATTGGCTTGACAACCCTGATATAAATAGTATAAAATAAAAATAATAATGTATCCTCCTCTAATTAGAATTATCTGATGGTCATATTTATATGATCTGCTTTAATATTATAGGTAATCGACAACATACATTGTATGAAAAAATTTTATTGCAGAAATGAATAGAAGGTACCAAATTATGCTACTCTGAATTTTTTCGGATTTTTTTATTTTTATTATTATTATTTATTCCTATAGAACTATTTTTAAATAATTTTATGAAAGTTCTGTAAGTTAAGTTGGCTCCCCTGAATTCTTAATGAAAAGGATAGAGCGTAGACGCCTATTAATGCTTCCATCAGGGGGCGTTGTCGCACTTTCAATAATTATTATTTAAAAATAGTTCTCATGGGACTAAAAAAAAAAAAAAAAAAAAAACTGAAAAAATTCAGAGTAGTATAATTTGGTACCCTCTATTCATTTCTGCAATAACAAATTCATTAATTTACTTTATTATATTTTCCTCATGAATTCGTGCAAGGTTGTCCATTTTTACAAAATTATTACAACAGTTTTAGTATACTTGGCATCACCATGTACCGTTTCTATGTATAAATTCTGGATAAAACATCCAGACACCATAATAATAACAACATTGTTATGTTGTCACGTTGGAATGACGAGTAACAAGCGAGTGGGTTGGTGAGCGTGGGTAGTGAGAGACGTGTTGTGCCAATATGTGCGGGCAGACAAGCTTGTGAAGGAGGTGTGGGCATTCCTCGGTACAAGCAGTGCAAATCTTCTTACAAAAGTGAAAGGCACGTTCGAGCTCGTAAGATGATCGCTGATGTTGGCCTTCGAATTGTTGAATTGTCGTTGTGATATATCTTGTAGCGTAATAAAGGCTTCAAGTGAGTGCGCCTTGCGCGATGCTCATTTGTGTCGCTACGGTCCATCTTGCACTTGAAAATGAAGCAAAGTTTTTTGTTTGTTTTTTATATATTTCTCGGCTATCAATGACATTTAAAATCTAAATCTTGCATTATTCACTGTATTTTTCAGTTTGGAGTAAAGGAGTTTTCCCTCAAAAATCGTATTTTTGGTGAAAAAACGAATTTAAGTGTTTTTTTTTTACATATATAGGTTTGGATAGGACGGTGGAAACAACGAAAAATAGGCTGACTTGAAGCCTCTATAACAACGTCAGGATCGCAGCTGTCTCAAACTTTTAAAAAATGTTGTTACAAAAACATCAATATATTAACTTAATCATATGGATAAAATATTAATCAAAAAATATATAATATTATACCGTATTGGCAACAAGAAAATATATTAAAGATTTAGTCAATCTGTTCTTCTCAACAGGTGGCGATGTTTTCAGAAAGCGAGTCGTTTATATTTTAGACACACTTTCAGTGACTTGATGAAAAATAACAACAACGTACTTCATAAATAATAATGTATAATTATATTATATGACAGCAATTTTTCATATAGTTTCCTGCATGGCATACAGTGTCCCTAATATATTTGAAAGTATGTTATTTTATAAATTTATTATTATTAAGAAGTTTAAAATATCTGACGATAGGTTTAATAATAATGTCTCAAAACTATATAGAGTTTTAAATATTAAAATATTATAATTACTTAATCTGAAGCTTCATTGTATTATAATTTCAACGTTAAAATAATATATTTTACTGAATTTAAAGACCTCCCACGTTAACCTTTTATCTGATGCTTTTATTTGTTTCTGCCACGAATTTTTCTACGTAAATATATTATATAAATTCATTGTTTATTTATTTATTTTTTTTTAATATAACTTCATATTTATTTCATTTATTTAGAATCTTCTATATTATTCTTTACTGTAGGTATATTATAAAGAAATGTAAATTCTTTACTATATTTACCTAAATTTAATGTTATTCCATTAACAATTGAACTCTACATACATCAATGTACAGTACAAAATACACTGAACTGACAAAATAGCAATTCGCATATCCCCACACCAAACATTCTGACAGTTCCTCGCTCCCGACTCCCTAAAAGGTAAACCTCGCGCCTAATCTGCTCGCTAATTGCTAGGTAAACATAGGCAGGCTTAGTCTCTCATCTGCATGCTGGAATGTTAACTTGTTATTTCTTCAGCTTTTTAACAAATCATGTAGGGAAAATTATAATATAATGGAGGAACCAAGCAAACTCTCATAACTGGTACATCCTTTATTTTTATTACTAAAAATCAATAAATAATGTTAATAATTTTTTTATTATTATTTCACAGCATACAGTTATTGTTCAGCAAAGATTAAATTAATAATTTTATGTTGCCGGTGCAAAATATAAACAAAAATTTCACTTCAAGAATAAAAGTTAATGAAGGTTCAAGAAAAAAGGTTTAAATAATTAAACTTATTAAATAAAATTGTAGGAAAAAATATAAGCAACAAAAAATATACATATGCATGTATAAGTTACTTTAATGCAATTTTAATGTATTTTTATTAATTACAAAATGTTTCTTTATTATGATGAAAAAATTAATAGACTGTTTTTATAGTAATATTAACTCATTTCAAATGGCACTGCTTATACCATGATCGATACGTCAAAGTTGGTATAATAATGTGCTTGATTGATTATTATTGTGTCACAAGCCTTATAGTTGTGAACGATTTCTGGTAAAAAAAGGAAATAAAAACTATCGATTTCTAAAATAAAATCAATGAATGGTTCATTTTTGTACTAAAATAGCACTAGGCGCGAGTACTAATTTTTAGTCCAAACATAACAGAGTGCATGCTAATTACTTTCAGTGTCGGTTCCTGCTTAATCATCCACCGTACTACATGCTACAACAGAATGTATTTGTACCTAATTTTATTATATGGGACAAACACCTACCATACAGGGACAGTATCGCCAGTATATAACTATAATATATTGTTTATTTTATATGCATAAATTTATATAAATAAATAATAATAATAAATAGCATAATTATGTTTTTACAATCTTCATGTGAAGTTACAGAAAATGCATGGGTGCTCCATTTACTTCCTCTTATAGGGGACGCTGTTTAGAGTATACTGTGAGCGCTTTCGGATGGATTATTTATATATTATTACTGTATATACAATATGCTTCTCTCCCCCTTTTTTTTATTTTTTAAATTTATTTACTGAATGTTAAATGAGCTGATATCCGTACAGTTATTGCTGGGAGTCCTTGGCCATCTAAGTTCCCTCTCAGTGAACTCATCAGTAAAGAAGCTGGCTCAGAGTGGGCGTTCAAGCCGTGACCAAACAAGGACGTGATGGGCAGCGGAACACCACTTTAGTCAAACGAGTGAACACTAATTAATATTGTTTTACATGATGTTTAACTCTCAATTTAACAAAAATTAATTAAAAAATGTATAATTTAATATTTAATTAATATTTCTGTCGACTGCTCATTGTTTACCTGATATTTCAATCTTAATTTAACGTTGATTAAATTAACAACATTAGTCAAATGAGTGCATGCTAATTAATATTTTTATTGCTTTATACTGATCATGTTTCACTCACAATTTAATTAACGTTGATTAATTAAAAAAGTGTAGTAATTAATATTATAGCTGCTTATTGTTTTGTTTTTTTTTAAAAATAAAATAAATAAAAAATAGCTGCTTATTGTTTTGCTTATTTTTCACTGTCAATTTAACGTTACTTAAAAAATGTGTAATAATTATTATTTCGGTCGACTGCTTATTGTTTTCCTGATGTTTCACTCTCAATTTAACGTTGATTAATTAAACAATGTAATTTTCCGAAAGTAAAATGTTAAGAAATTGTTACGATGCAATAAATTGTATAATGTGGTCATGCTTGCTGGCTCGGTACAATATTGCGGTTATTTGGTGCAAACAGTAATGCTCAATTTACTATAAAGTGCAGGATGTTGGTGGAAAGCTGACTGCATGTGCAGTTAGCATTCATTATATACAGTATGACGTGCTATATTGTATTGAATAAATAAATGAACAAACAAACAAACAAACAAACAAACAAACAAACAAACAAACAAACAAACAAACAAGCAAACAAACAAATAAATAAATAAATAAATAAATAAATAAATAAATCAATCAAAAAATAAATTGTGTTTAAAATGGGGGAAATATCACTAAATACTGGTCGCTGCATGAATATAAAATAAGCTTGTTTAATTTATAGGAATTACTATTAATTGTTGTTTTATACGTTCAATCACAAAACGCATATTTATATATATAATAAAAATGTATAAAGTTGTTTACAAGAAAATTGGAATTACAACCAAGATTTTATTGTCTTCGTGACGGCATTTTTTTTTTTATTTATTTCTTGCGCTGTTCTACTGTAATTTGACGTAAAAAAATGTGTATAGTATAGGACTGGAAAATAATTAAATATTTTAGAATTACGATGTTTTATTTTTGTATATATATTGAAAGATAATGAAATAATTACTAAGGTGATTTACCTCGGCGATCGTTTGGCATTGAAACTTCCTCCCCCTGCCTCCAAGAATGAACTCATCAAGCGCAGAATGATCCTCAATTGTTATCAGGTAGTTCCCGTGGGAAGGATTTTCATTACCGACATAATTTAATTACCATGACCGCGTGCTTTCATCTCCCTTTTCAAACTTAATGATTTATAGATTGCATATTCGGGATAGAGGTCCTCGAATTATATACAGTATTGTTTTTTTAACGCTTAAGTTATAAAATTATGACACTATTTCTGACATCGACCATGCTAACGGAAGTTTCCATGGGTTTCTTTACTGTATAACAAAAAATGTATTATAAGATTTTTTTTTTTAACTCGTGCAACTAAAGAATAATGGACAACCTACATGATTTTTTTACTATGCAAATTTGGATAAAGTACCTCAAGTTATGTATTAATTGTCAATTTTTTTTCAGATTTTTTAACTCTCTATTCCCTTAAAATCGAGAGGAAATACGCTGTGACGTCATATTCATGCAACGTCTATGCTTGTGTGTTAAATATTTACATGACTGTGACGTCACAGCGTTTTGCAGCACGATTTTACGGGTGCTCGATAGAGTATAATATATTCCTTATTTATTTAATAATATATTAAAATGTAAAGTATAATATATAGAGATCCTCTAATTCAAATATGCAATAAAAAACAAGGACAAAAAACGCCAAGCATGTTAATTGTCCGTAGTTATAATAGATGTTATAATTTTCAGTGACAATCTTATTTTAAAAGAAAAAATTGAAATTTAAATCCAGGTGTTATGAAATAAAATTCTATATTAAAAATGCACCCACTCGATCGTGTTTTTTTCTTGTTGTGCTTAGCTTGTTTCCCAATAGCATTTCTTCAAAAGGTTTCCAAATATCTACTAACAAGGGTTCTTTTTCTGTGTGAAATTCCCACTATATTTACAAAAAAGCAATTAATTTTGTCAGAGTTAATTCTGACCATATATATCGTTAACGTGGGTTTTGATTTAAAAACTTTCTCATTAACATATAAATTGCCACACTACCAGACTATTATTGATGATTCCTATATATATGCAGGTATTTTTCTCCTTTAATAGCATTGCAAATTTAATTTATTATATAATAAATATTATCAATTCCTTATGAGGTTTTCGTATACAAAAAAGGAGAAAAAAACAAAAAAACAGGAAATTTAAAGAAGAATTTATTTTGATAAAATTTAAGAAGTTGAATAACCACAAAGAAATAAACAGATGCCCGTCTCCGTTACTGAATTAACTAGCCCGCCAACTAACTGCCCATGTTTATAGAGTCGTGTATTTTATATTTATGTATAATATAATTATGCATTATGCAACTAGA
Organism: Siphlonurus alternatus; assembly: GCA_949825025.1. Taxonomy (NCBI): domain Eukaryota; kingdom Metazoa; phylum Arthropoda; class Insecta; order Ephemeroptera; family Siphlonuridae; genus Siphlonurus; species Siphlonurus alternatus. The sequence goes on from OX463786.1 coordinate 17,386,451, forward strand.
AAAAAGAAAATCGGGGTGGGGATACATAATTTCAGTTTATAAAATGAGTCGAGAAAGTAATTTATATCTGCTGCTAAAGCTAAATAGTAATTTATATCTGCTGCTAAAGCTAAATACAAATTTTCGGATTTCCGGGGGGTTGGCAGTGCTTCAATGCCCCCCCCCCCCCCCCCACACACACACGCTCTTTTAACTCCGTCATTAATGTAAATAATATATACGCTGTTTTGGTGTCAATCAATTGGAATAAACGAAAATATCTGTAAAAGAAATTCACGCATTTTATATGAAATTAAAATGCATTGCTGCATTGCAGTACACGATCTTATATAACAGAGGTGACGTCAGCATGCACATTAATGTCTTGTCTGACCACGTCCGCTGTCATAATATCATTAACGTAGTAATATCACATAAAGTTGCGGTGAGTAATGCGGTAAACTCGCGGCAGCTCATTCATTGCGGAAGACCGCACGCGCGTTGAAATACCAACATTACTTTTTTTTGTTTACGTCCGCGAAATGTTAAACGTCTTTTTAATGAGTTTGCGTTGTTATAATTACTTTTTTAAATGTTTGGAAGGAAATTACAAGACTTCAGAGAAGCATCATGCTTCAAACTTCGTGACATTTTACTGGTTGATAGCTCTGTTGAGTTTTCGGGCTGAATAAGAGTTTCTCTTGAAAGATTCAGCAGATAGATTATGTGTTTTTAAAATTTCTGCTAACACGAGCATGTGTCACACGTCCATTTTGATGTGTGTTTTTTTTATAATACTGACCATTTTGTAGAAGGTTTCCATGGTTGCTTTTATTATAAAATTTTAAAAAAATATGAATTTTTTTTAGCAGTTTCACTATATATACTTAGAATAATGGACATGTCATAACATACTTTTTATTGAAAATTTCGATGGAGGACCTCGAGTTCTGTATTAATTTTCATTTTTTCTTCTGAACTCTATAACAACCCCCAAAATTCGAGAGAAAAGTGACCTCATAGCCATTAGCACGATTTTTTGATTGAGGGTAAAAAAAAATCTGAAAAGGAATGACTATTATACATAACTTGGGATCTTCTATCCAAATATGCAATAAAAATGATGCTGTTTCTTGTTGCGATGATATTATATTCACAGAGTTCTCTTTAAGGGTAAGGTAACGCCACCAATGTTAAAAAAAATCCCTCTCACAAAAATTCTGAAAAAAAATTTAAAATGTTCTCCTCTACACCCCCTATCAGTATATATAGCTAAATTATCAGGTACACAAATACGATCTAGTTTTTGAGTTATGAATTTTTAAAGTTGACCAATTTAACATGGGAGTTTCATTTCTCCATGTTAAAGTATAGTCAACTTTAAAAATTCATAACTCAAAAACTAGATCGTATTTGTATACCTGATATTTTAGGTACTGATAGGGGGTATAGAGGAGAACATTTTAAATTTTTTTCAGAATTTTTGTGAGAGGGATTTTTTTTAACATTGGTGGCGTTACCTTACCCTTAATTCTGTCGAATGTTGTACATGGAGAGACGCCGCCCATCTCTGGATCGCTCTGTACTGCAGATGGTCAGATCGAGTTCATCCTTCAGACCTTACAGCCACGTGACACTTTCCCGTGTCTCTCAGAGGATGACTAACTAATGAAAAATTACACGATAGTAATTATTTCCATACGTATACGTGTAATGCAAAATAGTTTACGAGATATTACGAGACTTCAGTTTGCTGCGTAAATATTTTGGTGGAACCGGTTCTGGTGGGCGATAAACTTGAATGTAAGCTCCCAGCATGGTGTCAGATTTGTGTATGGGCGTCGCTTGCTTGTAAGGAGGGTACTGCTGGTATTGCGACTTATGTTAGTTAATAATAATTATGATATTTTGAGTTTGCAGCAGTTTTATTTAAAAGTTAGGTGCTTCTTAATTAAATATCATTTATCATGACAAAATTTAATAAATGATTATAGTATACAGATGTGTTAATTCATGAGTCACTATATGTCAGAATTAGATAAATCTTGCTTGTGTTTCCTTTACGCAGTGAAGCACGAATTGATCGATTGTGTGTTTATGCGAATATTTTATAATACAACTATGACCTATATTACTGACTATTTTGTAAATAAAATGATGTCGTAGCATTTTGACACTCTATGTTGAGAGTTTTGAGGGTTGAAAAATAATTTAAAGTATAACTGCCTCAGGGTCTCCCTATATTCAAATTTTCAGTAAAAATATTATGTGTTGTCCATTTTAAAATGCATGATGGTCATTCTTGCAGAATTAATAATTCTGGTCCATTGAGACAACAAAGGTAGTAAGGAAGTCGCTAACATTTCTCGTATCGTGGAGGTCGTAACAATGAGTGGCCGGAAGGAAAGTGGCAACAATGGACTTTCATCTCAACAATTGACATTAATATGAACTTGATTCTTGAACCTTCCTTCTTTCTCCCGGAATTTATCGATGTTCCATTGTTCAGTAATAGCGCTACATTTTATATAGAGATCACTCTTAAAATGTTTTACATGGAATAAATAATCATTTTTGTTGAAATTGTAAATTTTAATATCACTGTACTTTTTTTGAAGATTTAACAAACAAAATGCCATTTCTTGCAATTCTTTTTATCAGAAATAACGCCTTAAAATATTTATGCAATAGCAGTATAGTTATTGCAGCTATTGTAGCTATAAAGAATGCTGATCGAGGATGCAAATAAATAATTAGTAACATTCGATGAATTTTTAATTATTCTATTTTTAATTACGTATATACACAATTTGGTAGCGTTTTATACTGCACAAATATAATTTTAATATTGCTAGTTTTTGTAGTAATGTAAAGTCTCCATGTTCCAGCCATGTCCAGCACGGCGGCATGTCCCCGGTTCTCCCAGAACGCGTGGCGGCGCGAGCTGTGCGCCAACTGCTTCAAGTCACGCGGGGAGCACCAGGCCCCGCCAAAGAAGGTCCTTGCGCCCCTGCCAGCCTTCGCGGAGCCAAAGCAGGTACATCCTTCAACATGGGGCAGAGTAGGGAGGGAACATGCGAGGGATGTTAAATTAGGATTTCGTACAGCAATGAAAATGATAACAATGAAAAGTTCAAGATTAAATTGATTGAGAATAGCCAATATTATAAAATCTGGATTAAAAAAAAAAATGCATTAATTAAATGTCAATTTTTCGTATTTTTATTGATGTTAATTAATCTTCCCCAATAATGAGCTATCAGCGTTTCTCAATTTCGTTGCAATAATAAGTTGTCTGCTATTTTCAGGTGAGCTCAACCATGAGCTAATAAATCGATATAATTATATTGAAGCTCATTTTTTAACTCACCTGAAATAGCAGATAGCTCATTACTGCGGACGAGGGACGAAATATCAGAGAAAAGTGTTAATTTGCTGCATTTTAAGTCTGAAATAGCTTCTGTAACCTTGCTTGATATCTCCAGAGCATCCTGCGCCTGGGTCCTCGCTCCAAACCGCGCTCCTCGGTTTGTTTCCCTGCCGAGGAGAGCCACGTGATTGGCTGGGACGGCGGAGACGTGTCGAGCGGAGACGAGGACGAGGGAGCTGACGAGGCCGATCAGACGAGGCAGGACGAGGGCAAGCCGCTCTGTGAGTAGCTGAGTACCGTTCGTACTTTTTAACCTGCTAAGTATTATAAAGCTGAATTTACAATGCAGCGTCAAATTTTCCAGAAGCGTCAGTAGCTTGCAATTCCATGCTTCTAAAAAAACACGTGCATGCTCACGTCAGACTTTTGACCAATCAGAAGCTTTTGACGCGGCGTTTAGAAAATTTGACGCTGCATTGTGAATACGGCATAATACTGTCGTTATTTGTATGTTGCTACAGGGTAGCCATTTATTATATATGGAGTAGCTTTATACTAAAATTTGACCGTCGTTTTTTTTTTTTTTTTTTTTTAATTACAATAAGGAATTGGACTTCCTTTTTTTATCTATGCAATTTCTAAAGTTACAGTGTTAATTTTGCAGCTTTGTTCTTTCCTCCAACTGACAAAGATGACTAAATAAATCTATTGTCATTTGTTTTATAACAGACCCCGAGCCGAGTGAAGAGGAAGACCGTCAACTTCAGAATTTGACTCGACGTAACACGGACTTCAACTCCGAAAACGACAACTTGTTGAAAGACAAGACGCCCCCGAGCCCCGCCCCCAAACCCCCCGCAGACCCCGCCAGGAGAGCCTCAGCCCCCGTCGTGTCGGTCACTCCGTTCGGGGCCAAGGAGAACGTTAAGATCGTAAAGATCGACCACGGAAGCAACAAGACTCCTCAGAAGGACAAAATCGATCCCGATAAGACGGCAAAGAAGGAGCAGGCAAACATCAAGGCTGACGTCATAAAGAACGAGAAGGAGCACGTCAAGATGGACGAGAACCACGTGAAGCTGGAGGTGAAGACGGAGCAGAACCACGTGATGGACCAAGTCAAGATCGAGAATGCAATCAATGAGAGGTGGGTACGCTAGAGTGTGTAAATTGTAACGTTTTCGTTGTTTGCTTCTGGTGGTACTTTCAATACTGTGCATATCATTGTTAAAATATTTCTAAATTTATTTTTTTAAATGAAAATTGAAAATTTCAAATAACAAAATAAGAAAAAAATAATATTAAATAAATAGTTAGTTAAATTTACTATACCGAATACAAACATTTGTGTAATACGCTAGCTATCACTTTTGAATCAAATGGGGAATTCTCTTAGAACTCAAATTTTAATTTAACTACTGTATTATGATAGGGTACATATTAACAATAAGTTTGACCTAAGTTTCAACTTTTTTAACTCAAATTTGGGGACTCTGGAGGGATTATTAGGACAAAGGCAAAGTATGCAACCCGCGCGCAAACCTGAAAATTGTGACGTAGAAACTCCCTAGTTAACACACAACAACTGCCTGATATCATAGTTTGAGCGTCAAGGAGTGATTGGCTATAAATTTTAGTAACACGATCGAAATCAGCGGGTTTTTCTACCCTAGTTTTAACAAGTTTATGTAATTCATTTACAGTATTAAATCATAAAATGTGAATTATTAATTGTTGTAAGATTATAATATATATGGACGACGCTATTCAAATAAACTTCGATTTTACTAATTTTACGAAATTTACAAAGTTCCGATTTTTCTTCTCCCAGGTCTCCGAGATACGAGCGCCGCCCACCTCTCGGTCACGAGGCCTCTTCCCCTCCCCTGACGGCCCCCGCGCTCGTCAAGCAGCAGGTCAAGGAGGCCTCTCCTCCCCCCGAGGCTGAGCTGGACTTTGGGGAGGAGCCCCCCCGCCTCTTGAGGCACCAGGACTCGGTGGAGCTTCTCTGCGAAGATCCCCCGGCCTTCCTCAGACACAAGGACTCGGTGGACCTGATATCTCCACCCTCCAGTCCGGGACTTGGCGGCAAGTCCGAGCAAAGACCCTCGCCCATCGGCAAGGTGGGGAAACAGAGGTCTTGGTGTTTGAGATAAATTATTATTTAACTAGACAGCAGAAGTATGGAGACTTGCGTTAAATATTTATTAGTCTTTTTTTTTACCCTTTACTTATTTATAGAACTATGCTTTTGCTGTTGATTTTTTAACATTGTTATTATTTTTAAGAAATGCTGTCTCAGGACAATTGTAATTAAATTATTATTATTAGTCTTTTATTAAACACAGAAAGTGTACATATTAACAGCACTAGAAACATACATTATAGAAAAACATTACAATAGAACACATAAAACATACATACAAAACATATATAATAGTTACAGAATAATAGAACAATAGAAAATGATAATAAAACAATATAAAATAAAATAACAGATGATACTAACAGCCTGTTACATCATAATAATAATATATCATATATATATAATCACATATATATAAGACAAAATATGACATAGAAAATAGATAGAATAAAAAAAACTTATTGCTTCATTGCTATTCAAAATCTATAGACTATATGAAATCTCCCCTGGCATAATCGCTAATAGACTTAATTCTAGATTTACAGATATTTAAATGATATTGGCTACAATATTCATTACATAATTTACATACACAAGATTGTTCAGCTTTATGATAACCAGAAGATTTACAAATTAGATAGTGGAAGCCGTGAACAGCCTGGCGAGTTAAAACATTTCTAACATTGGATCTATCCAATTGGGGCAGACACCAATATTTACATGTCATAGCATCAGTGCTGTAAAACTCAGGATTAATATCCTGAGCTTTTTGATTCCTGACAGCTATAAAATTGGAATATTGATCTGTCGTTGGAAGTTTAAACATTTCTTTGATTTCTGTAATAAAATAATTGGAATCTATCAGTTTATAGGCCAGTCTAGTTTCGGTAAATTTTGACAGACACAGTAATCTTTTAACAAACATGGCTTTTACTGATTCTAATTTATCAAAATCGGATACAGATAAATGAGGCCATACAATTTCAATACCATAAGTAGCCACAGGGGCGACTTTTAAATTGAATAGTTTGAGCCCTGTTTTGACGGATAGACCAGACAGCCCTGAGATAGTGTACATAACAGTGATAGCGTTCTTACATCTTTCTGTTATATGTTTAGAAAAAGAAAGCCCTGTCATTTGAAGTATTATGCCAAGATATTTAAATGAATTTAGAAATTCAATCTTTTGACCGTCACAATAAATTTCATCGTTTTTGCATAACGGTCCGCCTCTTCTAAACTTAACAACCTTGGTTTTCTCTGTGTTAATTTCTAGACCATTTGTTTTGGCCCAGATGGATAGATTATTTAGCGCTTTTTGTAGCTTGACTTTGCTCTTTGAAATAATAGCAAGATCATCTGCATATAAATTTAGTACGACTTGATCATTTTCATTTTCACAGTTTATATCTTTTGTAATCTCAGTTATATCTGCAGTAAAAAGATTGAAAAGAAGAGAGCTGCTCGGGTCTCCTTGCAAAACTCCGTTAGATTGAATAATATTACTAGAACATGATAAGCGATCTTGAACACATACATAATTGATATTTAGAATAACAGCTAAGATATTCAAAATTTCAGAAGGAATTACTTTAAATGACTTCAGCTTTTCAATGAGCAAATTCCTATTGACCGAATCAAAAGCTTTTCTGAAGTCTACAAAAACAATATATAAATGACCTTTTGGCTTCTCCAATGCTAGTTTAATTTGATTATATACTGTGGATACAGCTTGTATTGTGGAACGTCCTGGCATAAAACCGTATTGCTCTTTTGGAATAAGATAGTGGGTGGAATCAAAAAGCCTGTTTGCAATTAATCTCGAGAAGAGTTTGTACATGGTATCACCATGGATAATACCTCTGTATGAGTCGGGTGACATAATGTTACCCTTCCCTTTGTATAATACCATTAGGTAGGCGATCCGCCACAATTCCGGAATTGTAGCCGTTTCAATACAGAGGTTAAACATATTGGTGATTGTTGGGGTTAACGACTTGCTTACTAGCTTCAAATGTTCATTCGTAATAAAATCTGGGCCCGAAGCTTTATTGTTTTTTAGGCTTTGCATACAATTATAGACTTCAAATTCATTAAGAGGAATATAATTTGAGTTACAATTATAGTCTCTTGTTAATGATAAAAGATTGAGAGTTTGGTCGGATTGTAATTTATTTGTATTTAAGATATTTGTAAAATGGTTTTCCCATTTGTCTATGTTAATTGGGCATGACTTAGTTGGTGGTCTATCTTTCCTAAGATATGTGTATGGTTCTAGCTCTGCGTCTTTAATCATTTTATCTTCCGATTTAATTTTAAATTCTAATTCTTTCTGCTTCAATAAAGCCTTATAACAGCTTCTTGCCTGAATAAATTGCTCATGCAAATTTGGGTTTTTGAATAAATATAATTTGCTGGCATGAAATTTTGATAGAAGATCTTGCCTTGATAGATAACATTCGCTATTAAACCAGGGTTTAGATACTCTTTTATTATTTTTCTTTGCAATAGTAGAATGTAGAATGACATTAGTAATTAAAGTATTTAGACTATTTACATCTTTATTATTGATATGAGTAATTATGGTATCACCATAAGTATAAATTTGGTCATTATAATTTCTAATATCAATTTTGTTTGAATAATTTGATCTGTAAAAAAGTTTTTTATTGGGAGGATTGCTAGGGGTAAATTTTAAAATAATTTCACCGGGTAGATGACTCTTTAACAGTGACGAGTTTGTCTCAGAAATAATGACATGTTTTATTAATATAAAATTTTTAGGTTTATAAAAAAGCAGGTCGATTGTACTTGAACCATTTGCGTTTACAAAAGTTTTTTCTAGGGGGCTATTAGAGAGTAAGTAGCCATTTGAATTTAAAATGTCTAATAGAATATCTGTCTTGTTTCGTAGATGTTTCGGGACATTTGAAAGGTCATTAAATTATAGATACTCTTCAATAAAATTGTTTAGAAAGTAAATTGATGTTTGTGGTTTTGGAAAAAATTGCCGTGTCTCTAAAACTAAAAAAGAATTTTAAAGAATTTAATTCCGTAAATTCTTTCTTGCTTGTACTTTTGAAGGTTTATGTGCCATTATTTATAACAAATTATAACATTATAAAATGCCACGGTATTTTTTATCTAACAAAAAATACTTCTTTCCTAAAGTTATTTAATGCAGTCTTTGCCATTGAAAATTTATTTACCGCATGATTAATAATTAATATACTACTGTATTCGCCAATCAAAAAAATTTTCTGTTGCTGTATGAAAATATTTCATCAACTGAAGGTTCCCAAATCTGCCACCAGGTGTCCTCGACGCTGACCGTGACGCTCAAGTCCCCCACCACCAAGGACAAGCGACCGCGACTAGTCGAGGCTCGCTCCTCCGCCCTGATTCGTCGCTGGACGGTGGGGGAGAGGGTGCTGATTCAGCCCAGGAGGCCCGTGCTGGACGCCCCCGTCATCGTGCCACTCAACCTGCAGGGGGGCAGGATGGGTGAGTCTTCATGATCAGTAAAATAGTGGCAGGAGGGATGAAGTAAAATGAATCCTATGGTCATATTTTTTCAAATTCAAATCTTTATTCAATCATTTTGGTTGTACAATGACAAACTTGGATTACGTCAAGATAAAATAACAAATAAAAAACAAAGACTGACACAAAGTTTAAAAGTTATTTAATAACAATTAATAATATAAGAGACTTAACTAGTTTAGAAATTTTATATGAAAAATTATGTATTAAAATTTTTAAACTTTGTATATAAAGATAAAAAAAATGTAAGAAAAATTAGCACTTGTTTTTACTGATCCTGCATTAGTGATTATTTAGTATTTGATGTGTATTATGCCTTTGTTTAATAAGCCATTTCACCTCTGCCTGCTATGAAATATGAGTTTTTGATGCAAAATTGAACCTCATATACAAATATCGTAAGGTCTATAATTAATTAAAAATATATGGCATACACAACACTTTCGTTTTGGCGATATAGACATTTCTATTGCTCCTCGCTGTCTACCAATGAAGCTAATTGTTTCAATTCATGAAATTGTTGCTGGTTTGTGCAGGTTTGGAACCGAGAGAGCTTGCCGGGCAGCCTGATGGAGAAGATGCCTCAACGGCTGCTGAACCCAACAACTCGAGTGGTGACTGCAAGCCTCAATATCAAACCTCCGGCAAGCCCGAGTCAGGCTTATACAATAAGCCTGATACAAACTTGGGCTTCAGTAAGCCTGATTCAGGCCTGAGTTACAATAAACCTGATAATGGCATGGGCTACAGCAAGATTGATTCAAACTTGGGCTACAATAAGCCTGAATCAGACCTGAGTTATAGTAAAATGGAATCATCACTGTTGACTAGCTACAGTAAATCTGAGACCTGCCTAAACTATAATAGCAAGCCCGTTACATCACTTAATTACAATAAACAACCGGAACCCTTGTTGAGTTATAATAAAACAGAGTCATCTCAAAACTATAGTAAATCTGAATCCATCCTAAATGCCAAACCTGAACCGTTGATAAACAACTACGTTACGTCTGAAACTACAAAATCTGATGAAGTTGATTCTCCAGTCTCAAATAAAACGGAGGTTACAGAAAACGTTGAGTTGAGAGTCAAGGACCAACCCCCCACTCCTCCCAGCTCCCCCCTACCCGAGGATGACACCCCTCCTCCCCCTTCCCTCCCCACCTCCCCTCCTCCCACCCTCCAGAGACCCACCTCCCTCCCTGCCGTGACCCCGCGCTCCTCCTTCCTCCACGGAGCAATGTTGGGACGACCTCAGGTGCCCGCCAAGCCAGCCTCCTTGTTGGCCTCCGTCAACAGAAGACACACCCAGCCGGCCAGCCCAGTGGTGAGAACCTGGTGTTAATAAGTTGAACTATATGTGGTGTTGTATATAACATTGTAAAATCATGTAAATGCCACAGTCACAGCATAACTTTTAAATTTTACAGAAGTGACAACACCATAATTAGTTATCACATGCTTTCAGAAAAGTATTAACATATTAAATCCAGTGTGCTAAAATTAAAAAAAATATATATATATTGTCTTTTTTTTATTAAATGTTAAATTATGTTTTATATACATTACGTTAAATTATTCTATTTCTTTCAATAAAAATTAGAAGTACATTAAATTTACCATTTAATTTACTATTAAAATCCCCCAAAATTGTAATGTTTGAAAACCAACGTCTTCCCTGTCTCCAGGCTGCAGTTGTGCCGACACCCCCTCCTTCCACTGTCAAGAGAGGGGAAGTCTCGTTGGTCACGCCCCCCGCAAGCCCCCTCACGGAACTCAAGACAGACCTGCTCACCCCGGTCTCCGTGCAGACATTCTCGGAGGTGCTGGACCTTCACACCCCCAGCAACAAACCCCCACTGTCCACCCCCAGACTCAAACTGGGCTCCTACAAGAAGAGACAGGCCCCCAAACCTCCAGGCTCTACGGTGAGGACTAGCTCTTTATTAAGTTCAAGTTTTGGTATTTAAGCCCTTTTAATCCTAGTAAACCAATGGAAATGAAATTATTTCTCTTCTCTCTCTGTGTTCCTTGGCATAGATTTAGTTACCAAGATAATGCTCATAAATTATTTTCATTCTAATAGCAAATATTAAAATCATTATTTAACATCATTTAAACTAAGAATTTTGTGTATAAAATCAAACTTACTGTTTGATGTGAGTTACTGTTTAATGAATCTGAATTATGTATGACTAAGAGCAAATAAAAAGTAAAATAATACAAAACAATGTGAAAAAAAAAGCACAAGAAAATGTTGGTCTTTAGAAATTATACAAAAATAATATTGTCCTTTGTCCGTAATATTTTTGAGGGCTTGGAGACCATTGGCAGCTAGAGGCTGTTATTTTATCTCATTTCAATGATGACACTCTGTTCTGACTGGTATGGCTTTAAAGCTATCATATAATGACATTAAAAAAATATTTCAACAATCTCTCCTCCAGCCCGTCTCAACTCCACAACAGCAGCCTAGCTCCCCCACTGTGGAAAGGACGCACGTGCGCACCTTGTCTCAGGACAGTTTCGAGGAGCTGGGACGCAGGGACAGTTTAGAGAAATCACCCCCGGGTAAAAAGGGCAGCGCTCGGTTCTCTCTGCGACGGCTGCTGCGACTTGGCAAGGATGAGCGGGCAACTTCTCCCGAGAGCTCGTCGCCCAGCCCTCCCGGCAGCCCCTGCCGTCCTGAGATCATCCACGCCATGAACCTGGACGGACGGGGAGTCGAGGTGGTGACCAGAGTGTCCCCCAGTAGTCCCACTACGAGCATGGGGAGCGGGAGTACCACCTCACCCATCCCACCAGGTGAGAGAACGTTTATTTGTTTATTTAATTATTTTTATTCATTCACTAAATTCTTTCATCTATTTTTTATTGTTATTACCTTTTTTTTTAATTTCATTAATTTATTATTAATTGTTATGTATTTTTATTAAGCTAAAAATTAATGTCCAATTGAATTCGAACTTTTTGTTAACCTTATTGAAATGACATAATATTACATTTCTGCTTGTAAATATAAGAATGGTTCAACAATTTTGAACTGCAGATAAAAACCTAAGTTTAAAAAAATGATGTTAACATGGCGATGCAAGTTCCCGAGCGGCCCAAATATTTGTATTTTCTTGGCCCTCAAGCGGTTGTTTCAGGAAGTTTCAATTTTTTTCTCAAGTTTTTTTATAATATCAGCTTCTTAGGAAAAACATGGCGACTTCAATACGGCAGCGGAATGGCGCTTATCGTCATCTCGATTATTATTTCTTATATTTTATTTATTGAAGAGTTATAAATGTGTGTGTAACATTTATAAGCCTTTATTGTGACTGCAAGAACTGTATCACCACTATATAATGAAGACAAGAGATGGATTCATCCTGATATGAACGAACGAAGTAAAGGTTAGTACATGACCAAAAGATCGGGACATTAGGCGTTGTTTATGTCCCGTTTTCATCAGTTTTGTTGCAGGATGTAATTTTTCGTTCCCTTGTGGCTATTCTGTGTAACCTTTTAATATAGTATTTACCGATATATGCATGTTTATAGCTATTTTCTTTCGTGTTACAGCAGAAACAAGCCTGCAGCTGGCCAGGCCTGGACCCACCCATTGGATTTGCATATGCCAAGGAGGAGGAAAATCTCGCCCGCGGAGTGGAAAACTCGAGCCTGGGACCATTTTGTGACAACTGTCAAATCTATTATGATGTAAAATTTCTTAAATACAAGTTATAAAACCCATTTTCTCTGTGTTCTTTTGTAAATAGTCATAAAATAGTAAGCAAATTAATTAAATAATAAACCGGAAGTGGAAGCCATTTTTATTTAGTGTAAGAAAATGAATAACGCAAAGCGCAACTTGACAAAGCTTGACCGACGTGCCACCTGGTGGTTGTTTCCGATAACATTTTCATGCGAATTGTACATATTTCGTTACATACAGAAGATGATCTGCCGTGATGTTAATAACACTAGTAAATAATTAAAATAATTCAAAACAAGGCAATATTTCTTAGTAAATTTATTTTATTTCATATTGACTTTTCCTTATCATTTAGTGAACTATCTTAATCAAAAGAAATGTTAATCATCTTGTATAAATATAAGAAGAAAATCACAGCATAAACAAATTCAACACCGTGAGGTTTCTGTTTGCATCCAGTCATTATCATTGATTGTTTCTCGCAGCTCGGCCACGCCCCCCTCCCCCTCCTCCCCGCACATTGTCTCTGACCAACACTCCGACGTCTCGCCCATCACGCCCCCCTCCTCCCCAAAGTGCCTCGCTGCTGCAGCTTCGTGAGAAGGCCACTGAGGCAGGGGGCAGCACTTCAGACGATCATGCGGTCTATGCAAACTTGGGTGAGTGCAGCGAAATGTAAAAAATTAATGTTCATTTTCAGCCTGCAATCATTTCTTTAAATTCATATTTTTTTCATTTTCGATTGTTTAAGGAAAATAAATCACTGAAGTTGTGATGTATTATTTAAAGAAAAGGACAGAAATAACCAACAAAGCCTTACGGATCAAAAACTATCTTTATTAAACAAAATGTTAATCGTCTTGTAAAAATATAAGAAGGAAATCACAGCATAAACAAATTCTTTCATAACAATTCAACACTGAGGTTTCTGTTTTCATCTGGTAGTCATAGGTACACTTCGAATTTTTCACCTGCTGTAACTTTTTCGATCGGTAAGGCCTTGCTGTCCTTTTCTTTAAATAATATAATAATTTTTTCACATCGTCATCTTTAAAGCATTTTTATTTTTTCCCCTTGTAGCTATTAATATCTACAAAATTAAGGAGAAAGATGACCCTTCCCTATTAATTCAATTTAAAATATTTTTTTATGTAAATATGTTCTCATTGTATTTTGCAGCATGATTTAGAGGGTTAAAAATATTGACAATGCAGAACTCTATCCTCTATCTAAATTTGCAGTGAAAACATGACACATCTTGACGGACAATGTTGTTTGTTTTTAGACTCCGTGAAGCGACCCAGCAAGCCTCAACGCTCGGGCAGCCTCAGGGACTCTTTGTCAGGTGAGACTCTTCTACCTGAGAGATATTGAGTCATATCTCATACATCCTGACCTGAGCTTGACAGTGCATTAATGTATAATAACAACCTGATGTTAAAGTTAATTGACGTTAACAGTCTGTTAATTGTGTCCCCAGATGCTCCAAGCCCGGATGAGTCGGACTATGAAACCGTTCAGTTCTCGGTAAGTCAAACTTTAATCTGTGAATCTTTTAGCTGGAAATGTTATGGGAGATTGTTTTTAATGGCTTTGGTATTTAAAATGTAATATAATGAGAGCTTATCGTACATAATAGAAAAAACAGTATGTTATATTAATTACTGTAAAGTACCCATGAAAGAGATAATAAAATAAAAATAACATTCTGCATAAATTTCTTGTTTGGTTAACTGCTTAAAAAAACACTCTAATAAGTAATATGCTTGTTTTTGTATTAAATCTCCTATTGTTCTATTTGAGTTATCTTTCCAGTTTTTTCATCAAAAATTTTGTGTTAAAAGAAATTTTTATTTTGCCTTTTCTTTGATTTTATATGATTAGATGAGAAATAATTGGGACAAATTTTTTCTGTGTTTTAAATGTAGGTTTTATTGAAAAGAAAGTAGACAATGTACAGTTAAGTAATCTGTTTCCTTGACTGACCTTCCTTCGTTTGTCAGGACGGTCGCATGAGCAGACGTCGCAGGTCTGCAGTGCTGGGCAGTCTTGAGGAGAACTACGGAGCTGTGGTGGGCGCCAACCACCGTGCGCTAGCCCAGCTGCTGTCTTCGCTCACCACTCTGCCTCTGCCGGCCTGCCAGCGCGTCAATCTGGCAAGCTTCCAGCCCGAGGGAGAGACACAGAGGGCGCTGGTGTTGCTGCAGACGCTGCAGTTGGCCGGCCTGGTCGAGACCACCAGCCTCAACAACTTCCAAGTGCTCACTCCATTGGTAAGTGTTGTTGGTTGGTAGAGGCAAATTTAACACACTTGTATTTTATTTTTATTTTTTAAGAATCTATGTATTTTTTGTATTAAAATTTCATAGTATAAACATTACTGATGCTAGACAACTTGTGAATATTCCTAATAAAAAGATTGTTGTTGTCCAATATTAAAGCTTAAAATGTTGCTACTTCAAAAGAAGAAAAAAAAAAAAATAAGTGTCACAAAACACAAACTTCTATAAACTCTTACAATTTAATCTCACCATTAATTTAAACAAACCTTCCTTTCTGCCTACAGGACCCTCAGCTTGCTGAAATTGGCCCCAGAGTGCAGCACTTTCCAGACGACAACGTCCTTCAAGAAGACATCACTATCGTCGCCGTGCAAGCTTGCCGCCTTCTTCTTCCTTCAGACTCAAAGCTCCCCACTCTGCTCCAGTCTGGAGGTCTTGCCCGCGCAGTGGCGTACCTCGAGATGAGTCTGTGGGGTCCGGAACTCTCGCCCAGTGACAAGGAAGTCGCCTTGCAGCGTTGGCTCGACCTTGAGAGGGCCACGGCTCTGCAGGGGCTGGCCCACGGAGGCTCCTCACGCCTGGCCGTGGCTCAGGAAATGTACATCACCTTCCTGGTGCAGGCCTCCGCGCTAGGACTGGCCCAGGCCTCCACCTTGTAGCCTGAACATCACCTTCCCTAGGACTGGTCTAGGCCTCAAACTTGTAGCAGGCCTCGGTGCTAAGACTGGCCAAGGCCTTCACATTGTAGCCTAAACGTGCAGGCCTAAACCTTTTAACCTGAATATCACCTTTCCTAGGACTGGCCCAGGCCTCCAATTTGTAGCCTGATTTTTTAAAGTCAGCCTGGCCAAAATTCCAATGGCTTCTTCTTAAAAATTACTTGGAACCAGCAATAAGATTCCAATAAAATAAAATTTAATAAATAAAATTACAATGGTGTAAGTAAGGTATAGAAAATAATGTACTTTACGTTTAAGCAAAGGTATTTCCTTCAAACAAAAAGTTATTGATTTTGTTTAAATACCAAGAATTGCCATCAAGGCCTTAGAATTAAATAGAGTTGAATTTTACTGTACAGAAGTTTTCCCACCCAATCTGAGTCTTTATTTTCTTGAAACTTAAAAGCATCTGCAAGAATCTCGGGCGACAGATATAAAGTAAACGTTTCATTCAGTTTAATATTAAGTACCCATCCAGGGTTTAGACTTAAAAGATCTGAGGGTACATGTATGTATAATTATATGGAATATGAATCTATGTTGAAGATGCTGGTTAGTGACTAAAGAATTATTATTTACAATTAATATTTTAGTGCCATTTTGTTAAAAAAAAAAAGGCAGCTATGGTTTTGACAGGGTAAAATGATGGCCATTTAGGTTTACTAACCTAGCTTGTAATGCCTACAAATATATCACTTATTATGTGTATGCAAATTGCATTAGAGTCTGTTTTATGATTTAATTGTGGTAGAAATAAACCATGTGAATTTTCAAAGTAGACTGACATCATTCCTTTTGTATTTATTTTACAGATGCAATGACTCAAAATTGTATGAAAATTTTTCAGAGTTAAATCTTCATAAAATAAAATGTGAAAACCTTAAAAATAATCACTGTACCAAATTTTTGCAGCAACATCAGTATGAAGAATACGTGTTAAATCTGCTATAAAAATGTTGATTTTCAGGTGTGCCGAATATGTGCCTTATTATTATCTATCAAACTAAATAACACTGGTAGAATTTACCAGAAATATATTTTATATAAAATCTAACCATTCCAGCCTGTTTTTTTTCATTTTACTGACTTTAACATGTTAATGATTTTTTTGGATATGGATGTATTATATTATTAATTTCTGATTAATTAATAAAATATCAAAGTAACATTTATTAGTTTTGTATAAATATTAGTGACGACCAATTAATACTCGACTCACAATTATAATTAATTATCTGAGATTATATATTTTCTTCTCATTTACTAAATGTGTACAAAATATTGTGCATTTAATCACAAATATATTTTCATGTGCTCAAAATACTTTGGTCTTTTTATTTCTTCGCCTTTCTGAAATTACGGAAATTAGGCTTCAAGAAAAAATTTAAGAATATAAATTTAATAAAGAATTCAAGTCAGCTGATTTTGTGAACCCTTGAGAGAGATGTTTTCAAATTAATAGCTACGGAGCAGATTTTCAAATTTTCTACAATTGCTAGCCATTTTTGACTTATGGATGACATCATGCAACCTCGACTATAAAGAATATGCATGACTTGCCTCTATTATGCATAAATATATATCCTCATATAAATTCTTTTTTTTTTTTTTTTTTTTTTTTCAAAACTTGGAACTCTGTTAAGAAAAATTTGGTATCTTTTATGAATATTCCAGCAACTTTTCTTTTCTTCACATTTGAATCCAAAATCTGCAATTTAAATTAAATCTAATTAAATTTTTGGATTCAAATGTGAAGAAAAGAAAAGTTGCTGGAATATTCATAAAAGATACCAAATTTTTCTGAACAGAGTTCCAAGTTTTGAAAAAAAAAAACAACAAAAAAAAAGAATTTATATGAGGATATAATATATGCATAATAGAGGCAAGTCATGCATATTCTTTTCTTTATGCTGGAATATTCATAAAAGATACCAAATTTTTAATTTAATAAGGAAATTCGTAGTAATGGCTATTATAAACTATCTATCTAACAGTAAGATTTTTAATTCATATAAACTATGGCGATTAATCATTTTTGTATAGTGAAGATAAAAATACTAATCAAAATTTTCATACTGCACACGATAACGTTTAAATTTGTGCCACCAATTTTATGTGAAAGACTGGGGACTGGTTGTTACATTATTAAAAATAACTAATGACAAGCTTCAACTTAAAAATGCCGCAGCGCCGCATTCTGACATCGCTCCATAAGGTTTGTTAGGAGAAAAATCTTATTTATTTTTTCATTCAAATTCTATGCTGCACAAAATCTCGAATATTTTTTATGTCGTGTAAAGTGATCTTTCCCGTGGCTCATATGAATTATTAATCTTGCCCTTCATAAGAACCACCGAAAAAAATTAAAAACCATGCAGGTACCGCTGGGGGTTAAAGGATAGGAAGCTTGATAGAACATGTCGTCGCGCGCAGTTCGCGCGCTAGATTTTCATTGGCTGAGAGAATTGTGTCGTCAATATTAAAGCTTCTCATTAATGTCAAAAACAAAATAAATACAAGAACAAGAAAATAGATGCCGCATAAATTTCGCCTTGAAGCTATATAGGCATGCAACTTGTTTAGCGTCAATTAAAAGTGCATGGGTTGCATTGCATATTACGCAGCCCCGACGCAGCAAGCGGAAATATATGGGGCCTATATGGCATCATCAAGAACAATTTTCTCTTTGGATTTTTCGTATTCAAGCTAAAGGAGAGAAAAATAAAAAAAAATGTAAACAGTTAATTAATAAAAATCTTTAACCTTTGTTCGAAAAAAAATCAAAATGTTTCCGCTAGAATGGGAGCGAATGGGAGTTGACTGGTTGCGCGCGCAGCTTTTTGTTTTATCAGCTGTGATCTGCCAAGTGTGACAGTGGACGCGTCATCTCTCTAATTAAACGAGATTTCTTCATTTTGTAACCAAATTCAAGGCTTATTTCGATGGTAAGTAGTACTTTAATACATATTGAATGAGGAGGAATTAAAATGTCGAGTAATTTTACATAATTTAGGTAGAAAAGAGTGTTTTAAGTGTACCCTAAAAGTCGTCCCTTTTTTTGTTTCAGGCGCGGTATTTCAGAGAACAAGATATTGATGGTATGTATGTCTCCTATACATTAGTTCTTATCAGTCTATTAGATGTTTGGTTATCACAGATATCAGTGTGATTCATTCTATGAATACCATATATGTGCATGCATTATACATATGAAATTATTAAGTAGGTTAAATTAGAATTCAAGAACTAAATTGATGGGAGTTTTCAAACAAGCTACAGTCTTTCAAACGTTAGAATACCCATGGAAAATAGTTCATGGATGACCTGTCAATCAACTGCAACAGCTGTAAAAAATGGCAGCCAACACAAAAAAATTTTCAATGGAGCTAGTGGACAGAAATATATGTTCATATTTTACGAAGATTTTCACATAAGTCTAGACAGATAATATTGCAAAAAAGTTTCAATAATTTAGCAATTATTATGCAACAGGTATCGAGTGTCTTTGATTTATTTTCAGCTACTTTATTTTTCTAGTGAAAGAACTATTTTTTTGTATTTTGTTGGCAACATGCGTCGGAAGAATACAAATCACTACGCCGAAGATGATTGACAGGGGTATTCTAACGTTTGAAAGACTGTAGCTGTCTTTTAATCACTCTTCACATGATTACATAGATGATTATGTCTAAGTTAGTGGTTTCCCACATCAATTTAATTAAGTACAGTATATACATAATATAATAATAAAAGTATGCATATCTTCTTCTTCTTCTTTTCTTATGCCCACGTTTTGGCGTTTAAGCCATTTTACTTCTAGCAAGCCAATAGAGATAGGATTCCTGCTCTTCCCGCTTCATGTTGCCAGGCAACAAGTCAAGTTCCGCTTTTAATGCAGAGCATCTAAATAGATGCCCTCTGTCTTGGGGTTCTTTTTTACATAATTTACAAATGTCACTATCTTGGATTTTAAATCTCTTCTGGTAGCATCCAAGGTAGTCATGGCCTGTGTCTAATCTAAATTTAGCAGTGTCTGTGAGTCTATTGTAAATTGATGGATAAAAGTATGATCCTTACTTGCCCACCTTAACTTTTCCCGTTGTTGCAATGAGCAACAGCTCATACAGTATTACAGATCTTATACCTTTACGTGTATAAAATTTGACTGCGTGCAGTTGCCATTTTGTAAATTCTATACAGCCATGCAGACATAGACTGGTGACAGTCCGCTGATCAGGCGCCATCAGCTCAAGTAATCTTAAGATCTGTTATATTGTATACGAGTTGTTATTTTGAGGTTAAAGTTATTACATAATAAATTTGTAGTAAATATTTAAATAAATCATATTCTAAGAGCAGAAAATTTTAAACAATTAACTACAGTATTTGAATTTTTTTAACTCAATTGGTTTTGGCTTGTATCTGCACTTCTCCCTACAAATCCAACACTCCAGTCTAACACGAACGTGAAATTCCAGAGTTTCGTGAGTGCTTCTACTTATTCGCTCGCAACGGTCAGATCCGGACGCTGGACGAGCTGACCGTCACAATGAGGTCTCTGGGGATGAGCCCAACCATTGCCGAGCTCAAGAAGTACTTCAAAGACAAGGGTGAGCTTGTTGTTTAAACTTTCAGTCTTGTGGACAATGTTTTAGTGAGCTAATTCTTCTGTAAAATAATTAATACAGTAGCACAGTTTTAGGTACAATGTGCTTAACAAAAAGGTTAACATTGATAACTTATACAATGGTTATGGATTTTAATTTTTATGTTCAGGAATGTGTATAGTAGTTACCTCTAAAAAGTTCCGTTTGATCAGAGAATATATAGGTACAGTACTGTACTTAAATTATTTTCTTTGCTTTGATATTTATTTATTCATTCATTTATTTATTAATCATTCACTACACAGCATTTTATACCATTTACGTGAAGTGTCAAACATTAAAAACAAAAAACAAACAAACATAAAAACAACAAAATAAAAAAAAAATAAAAATAAATTGTAAATGTGTACCGTACGTACGAGTACATTGTATACGAAATATGAAAAAAAATAAATAAATAAAAATATACAAAAAGAGAATATAAAGAAACATTACAAGATCATAAAAAATTTTATGCTTTTATTGGCAAGTAGGCAGAGAAAGAACGACAGAACAATTTTAAACTTGATAACCAGCATGCTCTGTATAATATCACAATAGAGTCTTCAAGTCAGCTGATTTTTAGTATTCCCACCGTCCTATTTATCTAAAACTATCTAAAGAAACCTTAAAAATGCTTTTTTTTTTTTGGCCTTAAATAATTTTTTTTTTTAAGAAAAATAAAGACTTGATACAATATTAAAGGACCCCTTAATGGAGGGGGGTGGATAGGAGATCAACTGTTGTCTTACTCACAACTCAAGAGATTGATACAGTACAGTATGTTAATCTCACTGTTTAATAATAATAATAATAATAATATAAATGTTTATTGAGCAGAAAAAACAAAGTATGTACATATATTATATCTTTATACAAAATGCATAAAAACGCTGCCCAATTGGTGGCTGAAAAAGGATATCCAATTCACATGGAGTGTTTAGCCACCCAACTAACTACTATCATAAAGTCTATCATCCTGCTAACTACTAGCAGTTCTGTTGGTTGTGACTGCATTTGTTGTTGCTGGGTAAATAAATTTCCAGCTGCACTTTCAGCGATACCCTCATGTTTAGTTGATAAGTAAAATTTAACTATATGTTTTCAAGATGTACGCTATTTCTGTGATCAAAAAAGAAACTGATGTGAAATCTCAACATTGCAGGAGGCCAGCTAGCGTTCTCTGACTTCCTGGAGGTGATGCACGCCCACAGTCGCGTTGAGAAACTGCCCACGGAGGTGCTGGCTGCGTTCAAGGCCGCCGACCCGAAACGTTCCGGCCTCGTGTCCGCTAAGGAGCTGCGACACATCTTGCTGAACTGGGGGGAGCGGCTCAGCGTCAAGGAGGGTGAGTGGCGGGATGGATCAATTAACACTAGAAACTGGGTGGCAGGCTGGATCAATTAACATTAGAAACTGAGTGGCAGGCTGGATCAATTAACATTAGAAACTAAGTGGCGGGCTGGAAGATGCCTGAATGAGTTAAAAAAAAATGAATATGGGTTAAATGCGTTTGCTTCTTTGCCTGAGAGTATTTTTATAACTTAAAATTAATGGACAACCTGCATGAAATTTGTTTTATTCCATATTTGAATAGATGACTTAGGTTATGTTATGTTTTTTTTTTTTTTCATATATGTTTTTTTTTTTTTTTAACTCTGTAACATCCTTAAAATCGTGCTATAAAACGCTGTGACGTCATAGTCCTGTAGTTATTTAACATACAAGCACAGGGAAAGACGTTGCATGACTATGACGTCACAGTGTCTTTCCCCTCAATAATTTTTGATGTTTTATAAGAATTGACTTATAAGGTTTAAAAAAAAAAATGAAAAATTAATAATACTTAACGCTAGGTCCTCCATCCAAATATGCAACAAAAGTTAGTCCAATATCTTGCATTACTTGTTTTCTTTGTATCTTACATATTAGTGCATTTTTCAGTACACAAGAATGCATACAGTATTAAATTTTCCCCACTTTCATTATTTCTGTAACAAATTCATTTCCAATACAATAAGATTAACTGACCTTGACGTTTGTTTTCAGTGGACCAGATTTTCCGGGAGGCAAACGTGACGGCCAACGGAATGGTGCGCTACGAGGACTTTGTCAAGATTTCCTGCGCCCCAGTTCCCGACTATTACTAAGCTAAGGGGAAAAGGGGTCATATGGCATGAATTCTGGTTGCTCATATTTTTCTGCGGCAGCTAGCTTTTTCTACTTTTTTTTTAAGTTATTTTTTATTAGCTTTTTTATAAAGGTAGAAGATTTCTGGTACTTTTTTTTTTTTTTTACAAAATTAATGTATGTATTGTTCATCTTCATAATAGAAGTAACCATTATTATTATTATTATTATTATTTTTAATTCTTAAGCAAAATTAAATTTAAAATGAAGGACTTGCTTAAGATAGAGATAACGCCGGTCAGCTGTTTGACGTAGCTCCCTTTGATTAACATGTAAACCTTAGCAAATTCACAAAAATTCTGAATTTTTTTTTGAGAGGCGGATATTAGTGCCTAAAAGCCATAGAAAAAGTTTCATCACAATTTAACGAGCCAATTTTTTTAAATTAATTTTTTAGTTTGTCTCTCCATGGGAAAGCCCTATGCTGGAAATTAAAAAAAGAATTAAAAAAAATCGTCTCGTTAAATTGTTTTGAAATTTTTTCTATGATTTTTAGGCCTGTAAAAAATTTTCAGAATTTTTGTGAATTTGCTAAGGTTTACATGTTAATCTAAGGGAAGTACGTCAAACCGGCGTTATCTCTACCTTAATGTATATTGTTAGCAATTTGTTGCTATTTGTGATTAATTTTTTTCAGTGGGTAGCTTAATATACACAAGAACATATACACATGCCATGGTACCCTCTATATCTTCAACTTTTTATATACATTCCATTGAATTTATGACGTTTTCCAAAGTATTTCCTAAAATGTGGCCTTGAAACTTTTGTTTGATGTGATGGGACTAATTAAAATTAATTATTGTGGTTAATGTTTGTTAAGTATTATAAATATTCTTATCAGTATTTTATTGTAATTTATAAATGAAAATAAAATTTATTTAATATCTGGTTAAATTTTTAGTAACTACTAATTTTACTAAGTATATCCTTTGGTTGGTAGCACTGCGTGTTTTCGTCTTGCTAGAAAATGGGATGAAGGTTGATTTTTTATAGAATTTAGAAGTTTCTTGGACGTTAATCGAAATTAAAACAATATGTAAGTAAACGTGAATAGTTCAGGTACTTATTAAAGTTACTGTCAACTCGATTTACTGTAAGATATTTAGTGAAATCGTGAAAATAAAGATTCGTAAGTTTGGAAGTCATTGACGTGATGACGTCATGATTTTGTTTCGCGCGTAAATATTTGAATATAATTGAGATTGACATGAGAGGAACTATTAACCTAAATTCACTTAATTTAGTCCAATTATGTTTGACATTGAATTTAAATAAACGTAAACATCAATGAAATTCATGATGGGATATATTTCTTTTAACAATTTAAATGTTAATTGAAGTCAATTAGATTGTTTATGTTTCTAAATGTTTATGAAATTTATTTCTCAACAATATTTTTACAAAGTATCACGTTTCTGCTAAGTAAACAATTTATAATTCAACTTGAAGTATATGGATTTTTTTATGTCAAGATTTTTTTATTTTTTTCTCCTCTTATCTGAGTTTCGTTATCAGTGAAAAGTGCAGACTAGAGTATTTTAGCAGCAAGCGTGTGATGCGCGCCTATTAGCTATTAACTCTGCAGTTGAGGAAATTCTGCAAAATGTCTTGGGCCATCAACGCAAGACTGCTGCCCATCAAGGCGCATTATTTCTTCTTTATGGCGGGTAAGATAACCAATTTAATGCTGCCATTTAATTTTTTTTACAGGGTCATATAATAATATCATGTATAATATATTATTTTTATCATACACCGCTTAATTTTTTTTTTATTAAAATTTATGTAAGATAAAAAATTATTAAGACTGTTTGATATAATATTTTAATCTTTTGTTTGCTTCATTCAGAATATTATTTTTAGATATACCGTGATAAGCTTATAATGTGTTAATTATAGCTACCTATATATAATTATATATATAATTATATATATATATATATATATATATATATATATATATATATATATATATATATATATATATATATATATATATATATATATATATATATATATATATATATATATATATATATATATATATTCCTAAATTTGAAGACACTGTATGATGAAAATATCCATGCATTAATTTTTTGTAACAATTAATTAATTATATATAATATATTGTATTTTTTATTAAACAAGTTTTAACTTTTATTATAAATAATAATTATTAATTTTATCACAGTAAAATTTATTCAGTAATACATTTTTTGTGTTCCCTTACATTTTTCTTTATTTTATAAATTGGAAAAAATAAAAAGAATTAAGTACATATAAAAGGTGAAAAAAGTAGGAAAAAAAAACAAAAGTAATACAGCTAGTACTGCAATAATGAACCAATATTTATTCTGTAACAATTAAGTACAACGTAGATTTACGTACTGCATATTATGTATAAATATATGATTATTAGGTTACAACATCTTGCCATTTTTGTTTCCCTGACTTTTCAGACAAATAATCTAGAATGTTTTAGCTTGAATTAATTACTGGTGCTGCGGCTTCAATTAAGCAACAAAGAGCTTTGTAATTTAAGGAAGATGAATCTTCTATCTATAGACCCCCCCCCCCCCCCAAATTGAGTTCTTTTCTTGTACCTCTGTAAACTACGAGATAATTAAACATATAAAAATAGAGCAGCTATGGGGTTCATATTATCTGAGTGAATAGTACCCCCCCCCCCCCTAAATAATTACGGTTCTGTAACCTTAATTGACTTTTAGTCATCATGCTGAAAACTGCATGGGTCCATCCTGGATATAATTACTAATCATCCTGATTAAAGTTTCCACGTTTCCTCAGTCAAAGCTTTGTCGTGGTACCATGTGGACGACCCTCCAACTAAACTAAGATCTTCTCCTCAGCTGCCGGGTCTCTGCTGCCATTCCTGCCAGTACTCGCTCGCTCCCTCGGTGTCTCAGCGGCAGCCCTCGGCCTCATCTCGGCGCTGCTACCGGTTGCCGTGCTGATCGCCAAGCCGGCATTCGGAGCTCTCTCCGACAGATTCCCCGGGCAGCGTCACGCCATCTTCCTCACTGCAGTGTTGGGCCAGGCTGTCAGTTTAGCAGGCCTGGGGATCATCCCAGCGTTGCCAAGGGGGGCCAACTCAACTGTGATACCCTCCGGGATTAGTAACGTATCTGTGATAACAGACGTTTTAGAGAATCTCAACGTGACTGTGATACCAGCAGAGGAGGAGGAGGGATGGGAAGGTATGAAACGTTAAACTTTGGTGACGATATATCCATCACAATACCTTCATCAAAATTTTTATTGCATATTTGGATAAAGAACTTCAAGTTATATATTAATTGTCAATTTTTTTTGCACCTTTCTAACGTCCTTAAAATCATGCTGCAAAATGCTGTGATGTCATAGTCATGCAAATATTTAACACGCAAGCATAGGGAAAAGTGTTTCATATGACTATCTAGTATGTCGCAGCTCTAGCATTTTGCAGCACAACTTTAAGGGTTTAAGAGGGATAACAAAAATCTGTAATTGTTTAAACAATTCATTTCCATAATTAAATACTGTAATACTATAATTTCATTACAAAATCATTTTGTTTACTGAGCAATTAACTTTAAGAAAAAATTAAATTTCAAACTCTTCAAGTTTTTAAAGTTTCAATTATATCGCCTTTTCAAAACTGCATGCTTTTCTACCTATTTAAATTAATTTCTCTTGCTGTAATTATTAATTACATTTTATTTATTTATTATTTTTTTGTGAAAAAAATTTGAAACACGACATGCAACATAATTAAAAGTTATAAAGAAATTACAAGTTTAATTATAACGTTATTCTAGGAAGAAAGCAAAAGTTCTTGCTGTATTCTCTTGAATGATGACAATTAAACTAAATATTTCTGCCATCAGGATTGTCTGAACTCTGAATGTAACATCACATTGTTTCCCCAGGCTCTGTTGATGGAAGTAGCATCTACACCAGTGCCACCTTCTGGAGTTTTGTGGTACTAATGTGCCTTGGTAATGTTTGCTTCAACGTAGCCAACAGCCTCAGCGACGCCATCTGCTTTGAGATGCTCGGTAAGTTGTCTCGCATCAGTTACACACAGTAGGGCAGGGAGATTGGGGAAGGAAGGGGGAGGGGTTATGCAAAATTAATGGACATGGACTTGTTTGGTGCATGTTTGATTATTTTCTGTGAATCCCGTGGAACAAGTGCTCTGCTAAGAGTGACTAGGGGTTATTTTTTTTTTTGTGTGCATTAATGTTAATTAAATGTTGGGTCCATGTTTTTTTTTTTTTTTTTTTTTTGGGGGGGGGGGTACATATGAAACGCCTTTCATATATTCCAATTCCTTAATTTAGGTTTGATTTCCACTGGGATATTTCATTTGCCAGTAAAAAGACTATTTTGCAGCTCCCAATGTTAATTAAAGACTTCTGATTGGCTGTAATTTTGCAGGCCCTGGCAACGAGCTGCAGTATGGTCGTCAGCGAGTGTGGGGCTCGTTTGGTTGGGGGGGTGCCGCGCTGGTATCAGGGGCCTCCATGGCATGGTGGGGAGGGGAGGAGAGCCAGGGCCTGGCCCCCGCCTGCCTGCTCACCCTGGTCTTCGGGGCCCTGGACGGAGTCAGCTGCTTTTGGCTCAAGGTGAGAGTTTCACAGCATGCAATAAAACAATGTTTGTGGAGGGAATTAATTCAATTAATTGTCGTAGAAGGTCCAATAGCCAGTCCAATGGAACCAGCTCGTCATCAGGAATCTATTGAACTGGCTTCTGAACCTTTTATGTTGACTCTTTCCATATGTAAAATGATTTGATTCCACTCCCTCAGTTGCTGTTCCAATATCCTGCTGGATTTTTTTGTTACAACAGTTGGACATTTCCACGTTCAATTACACCCCCATATATTTACAAGTTACTAACGGCAAGTTGTTCCCCAGCTCCCCCCACGGCAAGCCACCGGCAGAATGTTGGCCGACCTGATCCAGCTGATCAGGCACCGCTCTGCGGCCCTCTTCCTCGTGTTTGCGGCCCTGGTGGGCGTGCTGGACGGCTTTCTCATCTACTACCTGCTGTGGTACCTGGAGGACCTCGCAGGGCCCAGTCCGGGCAACCTCAAGTTGATCGAGGGGCTCGTGGTGGCCGCCCAGACCCTCGGAGGAGAGGTTCTCTTCTTCCCCCTCTCAGGTGAGATTGTGACGACGGAGCTACCACAAGAGATTTATAATACGTACTTACTTTGAATATACAGTACTTATGTACTTTACTTGTGTACTTTATTTTATGTAGCGAGGCTATGTTAAATATAGACCTCACGTATCAGGGACAAGCAATTTAAAACTTCTGTTTACTCCAAACTTGCATGGTCATAAGACAGTTCAGGGATTTCAAAGATTTATTTATTTATTCACATTTAAATATCAGTTGATACATATGTATTTTATTAAAATTCACAGGTATTGTAGGTGGTAATTGGAGTGTATGTATTAATTTGGTGTACATATAATTCAGATAATGTTGGAAGATATCATAAATCAATTTCAAAACTTTAAACATTTTGCTTGGAGGTCTTTGCTTATTATTTTGGTGAAGCACTAAACAGCTGAGTTTTTTCTTCTTTGTTTAATGTCTTAATTAATAATAAAATGATTCACATTTAAACAAACAAACACACAAAAGAATCAAAATATCATAGTGATAAAGAAATAAATAGAAATATTAAAGGCCTTATGAACCTTTTCACAATATTAAGTACACGGTTAGCTTTGCTTCTAAGTGATTCGGCTGCATAATTTTTTTTGTTTCAGCAGCACAAATATCAGAGATAATAGCCGATGAAAAGGAACCTGTGACGTCACTCACGCTCATTCAGCGGCGACAATATAGGGAAATCCCTGCAAAAGATAGGTTCACTCCTGCTGCAACCACGGCCACAATTTTACTTCTGGAATTTTGAAACTTTACCAGGGCAGTCTTGATAGTATTTGTCAAATAGCCTGAAAGATTTTTTTTGATGACATTCATACAAATCGAGTTATTGCGGTAGAAAGAGGAGCGAAAATGTTGTATAGGAAAACAATGTTAAATTTTTAGCATATCTTGCAACCGCAATAACTCAATCTGTACACACGCCACCAAAAAAATTCTTTCAGTCTATTTGACAAATACTATCTAGACTGCCCTGGTAAAGTTTCAAAATTCCAGAAGTAAAATTGTGGCCGTGGTTGCAGCGGGAGTGAACCTATCTTTTGCAGGGATTTCTCTATATTGTCGCCGCTGAATGAGCGTGAGTGACGTCACAGGTGCTTCTTCATCGGCTATTATCTCTGATATTTGTGCTACTGAAACCAAAAAAATTATGCAGCCGAATCACCCTGAAGCAAAGCTAACCGTGCACTTAATACTGTGAAAAGGTTCAGAAGGCCTTTAAGTGTCCAAAATGTATACAGTAATACAATGATTGATTTATATTTTATTTTATTTATAATTTCTCGATTGAATATTATTTTTAAAATTATTAGAGTTTATTATGAAAAAATGAACTTCAGTAACCCAGATGAAGCCTGTTACAATAAAGTTTTACATTTGACTTAATTGTCTGTGTTAAAATAAAAAAATAAAACAAATAATAATAAACGTTGTGCTCCTCAGGCTGGATCCTGGGCAAGCTGGGTCACGGCCACTGCCTCTCTCTTTGTTTCTCCATTTACGCCCTGAGGATGGCCCTTCTTTCCGTGGCCCCTGGTCCTTGGTGGCTGCTGCCTATCGAGCTGGCGCTGCAGGTGAGCCAACACGGCAACCTTTTGTTTAGTCAAGCAGTTGGATATAGTGGACAACCTTCATGATTTTTTATGCATTTTTAATTATTTAGATAGAAGACCTTGAGTTATGAATTGTCTTTTTTTTAAAGATTTGCGTGAACCCTCTAACACCATCAAAAATCATCCTCCAAAACGCTTTGATGTCATAGTCATGCAAATATTTAACACATAAGCATAGAGAAAAATGTTGCATGACTGTGATGTCACAGCATCTTTCCCCTCGATTTTTAAGGTGCTAGAGGGTTAAAAAAAATCTGAAAAAAAAAAAAAAATAATAATACATAACTCGATCCTCTCTCATAGTATGCAATGAAAAAAATTCATGAAGGTTGTCATCAATAGCATATTTACACTAGAAGGAATTAATTTTGTTCTACTTATAAGTGGTGCACGTAGCCTGTGTACATGATATACAGTAAAAACTTGTTATTACGTAACTTGTTATAAGGTAAAAACTCGATATTGAGTAACGGAGTAAAGGTCCCGTAAAAAATAATTAGTTTTGCAGGTATAGGAAAAACTTGATATAAAATAAGGTATACTCGATATAAGGTAAACCTAATTTCCTGGGTCCCTTGACTTAACGTAATAACAAGTTTTTACTGTATACCGTAAATGAATTATTAGAGAAAAGTAAAAAAAAAAAAATTAAAAAAATTGAAAGCATAGGTGATTGTCACAATTGCACTAATTAATTAAAAATATGCTGAATGTTTTTCATTATAAAATAAAATTCTCTGTAATATCTATATAATTAAGTTACTATTAAAAGAAAAAGGTGAAGTGTATCCTCTAGCACTAATTTTTTAAAATGGCTCTTGAGTTATATTTTTATATGTCATATTGTTATTGGGTATTTTAAAGTGATAGTTTCTTTAATCTATTTTTTAAAACAATTATTAATAAATTTTGAGTTAATATATTATAAAATTCTCAGGCGTCATTTAAATTATTTTGCCTTCAATTTTGATTAAATTTGTCTCTAAATTACAGACTGAACCTTCATGTTACAGGGACCGACATATGCGCTTGGCTACTCAACAATCGTAGCCTACGCTAGCGCCATCGCACCTCCCGGAACGCAGGCGACTGTGCAAGGAATTGCAGCAGGCGTTGACGATAGCTTGGGTGAGTAGCAGGAATTACAAACAGATGTGCTCTTATAATCACAAAATTACATGTGTGTTATCTTCTATTTACCAGAGCTAATTATAAGATTTGTTTTGCTGATAAAGTAGGTTATTAACTTTTACCACAGTATTAAGTTTATTCAAAAAAATGTAAAAACACATAATTATAAAAACGTGATAGTATTATGTATATAAATATTTCATGTACAATATTCCCAGCCAACACAACTCAGTCGGTCCAGAGTTGGTTCAGTTCTAAGACTGTTGGACCATACTATGCCAACACTCCCGGTCCAACACATTTTTGACACCCTGTGTTTACTGGGTTATTATTAATTATTTTATTAATTAATTTGTTTATTTGTTTGTTTATTTCACATAAAAAGTATCTGCAAAATATGAATCTCCCCTTTAATTTTTGTTCACCCCCTATAAAAGCAATATATGCAGTGTTATATATCCTAGTATGCAATCATGACTAACCCTTTTAAAATGAAAAAAAAAAAATCAAATTCTTATGAAAAAATCAAAAGG
Source organism: Siphlonurus alternatus (assembly GCA_949825025.1). NCBI lineage: Eukaryota > Metazoa > Arthropoda > Insecta > Ephemeroptera > Siphlonuridae > Siphlonurus > Siphlonurus alternatus. The sequence goes on from OX463786.1 coordinate 17,417,496, forward strand.
GGTTGTTCTTGATTTGAAAGAAGGGACCGTATAATGACAAAAAGATGCAGGTAGACGTCCGATGCATCTTTCCTTATTTTAACTATCCGACTTCTCGTTTCAGGCTACTCCATCGGTTCTCTGGCTGGTGGTCTCCTGTATCGCAGCCTGGGAGGTCGTGGGGCGTTCCAGAGCATGGGCGTTCTGGCGGTGGCGTGCTGCCTCTCCCACCTCACTCTGCACAAGCTCGTCATCAGGAGGAAGGGGGGCGTGCAGAGGGGGGAGGTTGGCACCAAGAGGGAGATCGTGGAGCTGACCGCTGCGAGCGACCTCAAGTCAGTCAGCTAGCGTCAACAACAACGCCATCAAGCTTCTTCATCTGTGATCATTGGACACGTCTTTCCAATTTTTACGTAACATTTTGTGACATTATGGATTAATTTAAACACAATTATTAGTTGTGTGATTTTTTTTTTATCCAGTCATAATATTTCTAAATATACATTAGTCACTGTCATATGTTGTTAAAACTTTAAAACAAATTAAGTTACTTTTTACTAAGTTTACTTGCAAACTGTTCTGGAAAAGGTCTCTTTTGATCATTCCAAAATAACTTCTATTCAATTTTTCAACACTCTTAAATAACTCCAGACAAATTATGTAAAAATAATTTCTCCTAAAATGATGAAAAAAATTTAAAATGTTCTCCTCTACATCCCCTATCAATGGCTAAAATATCAGGTATACAAATTCGAGCTATATATAGTTCTTGAGTTATGAAGTTTTAAAGTTGACTAATTTAACATGGACCTTTGTGTTTTCCATGTTAAATTATATACAGTAGTCAACTTTAAAAATTCATAACTCAAAAACTAGCTCGAATTTTTATACCTGATATTTTAGCCACTGATAGGGGATGTAGAGGAGAACATTTTAAATTTTTTTCATAATTTTCATGTGTGATTTTTTTTAGTATTGGGTCAGCTGATCCGTGTTACCTCACCGGCCCTTAAATATATGTTTTTCATAAAATGATTAATTTGCTTCCATCTAGTAAGCACAACAAGAAATATATTCTCAATTAATTGAGATAAAAGTAACTTCTTACCCAATGCAAATTATAGTCATCTTTTTATTGACGATCTAGTTTTTAATTATGCTGCCTTTTGTTAGAAGCAAAGTGATGGGCAATATAATTTTTATACTTTTTAAAATACTTATTAACTATGTATTAACAATATCATAACTATTATTGATTGCTTTTTTAAATGTCCTAAAATAACCATTGAAATTCAAACTTTCTGACTTAACAAGATGACAGTATATTCAGCATACTGTTTTAATTTTTCATTAATGGTATTTTATAAATGCCTGCTATTTGTAAGCGTTTTTGATTTCATATATTAAAATATTTTTATAAAATCAAAATCAAATAAATAAGTTGCCTTTTGTGTTCTGTACCATTAATTTGGTATTTTATGGTCCGACAGCTGTAAAATGTTAAGTTTAAAAATGTTTATCAATAAAATATGTTTATAAAAATTGAATGTATTTTATTTTCACTTCATGGTTATTTCAAAATATTGAAAGGGAAGGAAATATGTATTTTTTTTTTCAAGGTTAAATAATAAAATTTGATGTAATTAAATAATAAAATTTACCGTAACTGTTATGGACCTAATGACCATCATAATAAAAAGTAGTGACCTCTACCACTGAATTAACTTTGATAGCATAAAAGAACCCGTTCTACTTTTTTTTTTCTATTTTTTTGTCAAAAGTTTTAGTAACTCCAATTAAAGCATATTTGGGAAATATATTAGCACTAATTGAGAAATTTTAATACTTTATTTTCACACATCAATTGTACATAAATTAACATTAGAAACTACACAATAAATTTCAATCCATCAATAAATTCTAAAAACATATTGTAAACAGTAATTCTTGATGTTTAATTAAACACAGATCACAAATGTTCAAATCATATGAGTAAAACATAAGAAACACAATCCTCTAATTTTGAGGATGAAGGGAAAAATTCAACTTTTTACACAAATTTCAATCAAATCACAAGGAAATCTATTCCTTATAACAAGATACAATTCCTTAATTTGAACATACAAATACAAATTGACACATTCTAAAATAATTAATAATAATTTAGTTCAGTTCTATTCAATTAAATGTTAAATCAATCAAATTATAAAAAAAAAAAAAATGCTTAATTTACTATTTGTCTTTTACAGTAATTACTACTGTACATACATCCTGATTTGTTTTGTTTTTGTAAATCACCAAGATTTTTGTTTTTTTATTGATATGCAGGTATTAACATATCTTCTACAATATAAGTATTCAATATCAATGATAATTAAACAATGTTAAATAAACATAAATCAGAAAAAAATAATTTGTGCATAGAAGCACACAAATTAAATTTTAAGTATTTTTTTTTTCCATCCATACAACAGAAAAGTTATCATAATAACAAAATGAAGTAAAAGAATTTTACAATCTTGAGTAAAATAGAGGAAAATAAACAATTATATACAAATAGATCTAAAATGGTATAAACTAACTCACAGAAACAAGTGTTTAGCATGACAATGGTCAATACTTTCACATTAATAATTATTTTTGTGAGTTTATTTAAGGAACTAAACACAAAGAAATATTTACAGAGGTCATCCACTTTGGAATGTTTGGTGAGCAAATCGAGGGAATATATTTACATGCAATGGCAGATTGTGGGGGCATTTTACCATTTTTTTTATTTTCTATGAGCGGATTCATTATTAAAGGTTTAGCAGCCAGTCCAATGGAACTAGGAGTCCATTGAACTGGCTACTGATGCCCTTATCCATGGAAAGTAATATTGTATTAAAACCACCCATTCAGATGGTTTGTCACCAGCTTAAGCTAAAAATATTGAATTTTAAAGGCAATGTTTCATAAGTATAAAATGCACAATATGATGATTAATAAACCAATATTTTTTACTTATGAAAATCAAAACATTAGCATAGCACCATAGGATGGGGAATTTCAATAATCTACACAAAAATTAAAACAGCTTAAATTAAGCTGTAAATTTAAAAGTCAAATTATTCTGTGCACATTTTTTTACTGTATTTATTTTTCTGCCAAGACCATTATTCTCATTTAATTGTTTATTCTTAATTGAGGTGAGAATAAAGCTTGGTAGCCAGCTGCACAATGTCATTTCATGTAAAATAATGTGGCTTACACTTATGCACAGAAAACAGCAACTTTTTGAAACTGCAGAGGACTACTAATTGCAATAAGGTTTACAATGTATTGATAAACACATCAATAATGAACCTTCTTGACATGGAACTACTCTATTATATACACAGGATCACTTGATAGTTACTCCACCTCTCCCCGTCCATGCTACGACTGTGAGGTACAATCAGGCGCAGGCGTGGGCAACTTGGGGCAGTCTCACTCTGATCTCCTGGGCGGTGGGTCGTTCCTCGGGAGCGTGGGATAGCATGAGCACCAGGAGACTCCACTGTTGACAAAAATGGGAGTTAGGACTTAGGACTTCAGTAGTGATCAAATGCAATCTAGTTTTGCTAGGAAGAAGTCATCCTAGGAGATTCAGTAGCCAGTCCAATGGTACCAGCTCGTCATCACAAGTCCATTGAACTGGCTACTGAACCTTCTATGATGACTTTTTCTTTGTTATCCATGGGAGGAATTGTCATAGAAGGTTCAGTAGCCAGTCCAATGGAACCAGCTCGTCATCACAAGACCATTGGACTGGCTACTGAACCTTCTAAGATGTCTCTTTCTTTGTTATCCATGGAAGGAATTGTCATAGAAAGTTCAGTAGCCAGTCTAATGGAACCAGCTCATTGTCAGGAGTACATTGAACTGGCTACTGAACCTTCTGTGATGACTCTTTCTTTGTAATCCATGGTAGGAATTGTCATAGAAGGTTTAGTAGCCAGTCCAATGGAACCAGCTCATCATTACGAGTCTATTGAACTGGCTACTGAACCTTTTACAACGATTCCTTGGAAGATAAAGTTCTCACCTCAGTGGAGAATGTCTGCTGGAAGGAGGGTGGGAAGAGCTTCTCTCGGAGGGCTTGCAGGGCATCGGCTCGCTCCATCTGTGTGGAGAATGGCCAGAGAAGTTCGAACAAGATCACGCCGAGCGAGTAGATGTCCACCTTGTGATCATACGGTAGTCCATGCATCTGTGGGACGGAGAACCATTAAATTTGTCAAGGCAGTCAAGATAAGTGTAAGAGAATATAAGTAATAATAGATAATATTGAGTCAAGTAGACAAATAAAAAAAAATGCATGTAAAAGTTAGAAATGGAAGCTTCTTATCCTACTTTACTATCATTTTTCTCAGTAATTACCTTAGCTATAGTATTTATTTGAAAACATGTTCTATTCAGGCATCTTTTGATTAAAAAATATTCAATAAAAAGCTATATTTTGATTTATTTAAACAAGGCCCCACCTGTTCTGGACTCATGTAGAGCTTGGTCCCGACGTTGGCGGTGTGCCTCCTCTCCCCAGTCTCCTGGCTGACGGCCCACGGCTTGCGTTCCTCTCGGGGAGTTCGTTGACCTTCCTCCTGGGGCACCAGCGAGTCCGTCACGAGACCGAAGTCACCAACCTTGATGTGGCCGTCCATCGAGAAGAAAATGTTGGACGGCTGCGCAGGCACGGACAGTTAGTTACAGACAGTTACAGTGCAAGGAATGTGTAAAATAACCACAGACGATATTATGTAGTTGCAAAAATTTTCACTGTGTTATGGCATAGATAGAGTTGCAATGGCTTGCAAATAATGGTATTTAAAACACCAGCAATTAAAGTGAATAATTTTAACCTAATTTTGGCTTCGTTTAATTTCAGTAATTTACAATACAGTACCAATGAATAGACATATTTTGTAACAAAACATAAGAGCTGCAGCTACAGTAATGTAATTACTGTACATGCTTAATTATTTTTGTGGAATGGACAACCTACATGTTGTATGAACATTTTTTATTGCAGAAATGAATATAGAATACCGGTACTAAATTATGTAACATTGAATATTTTTCAGATTTTTTAGAGACCAGGAACTATTAAAAAAACAAAAAAAAAAAACAATGAAAGTACAGAGGGAGGTGTCAATAGGTCAAAATAACAGGGTAGGGACTAAAAGGGGTGTGGGTTCAAAAAGTGTTCAAACCTGAATTTTGCCTAACTTTTTAGCAACACTTCCCAGACTCTAAAAAATATAAGACTACATAGCATAACTTGATGGTCCCCCTTATTCATATCTGCAATGTACAACTTTTAATGTAGGTTGTCTATTGGCCTTTTCAAAGATCTAGCTGTTTCAATAAATTTTCTATTAACAATTGTAAGTTAAGAACAATTTCAAACTGCTACTAAAAACACATGCTTCTGCAAATTTCTTGTATGTTTTCTATTCTATTACTATAGTTCCAAATTTCCCCACCACTCACCTTGAGGTCTCTGTGTATGAGGCCCTGTTGATGGACGTACTCCACGGCCTGTGTGATCTGATGGAAGACGTGCAGCGCCTCGTTGGTCCGTTCTCCGTTCCTGCGCTGCAGCCACTCTCTCAAACTCTCCTTGCGACACAGCTGCATCTGAATGTAGAGGAACATCGGACTGGTCCTTCTGGGCGACTCATCTTCACTCGACACTGCCATGCTCTCTTCCTCCGAGCTCTCGCTGCTCTCTCCAGATATCGGGACGTAAGTGCCCACCGTCTTATTGGGAGATGGTGTAACCTCTCGTGACGAGTCTCTGAACTGGATGAATGAGTCGCTGAGTTCCGTGGGTGCTGGGGCACTGTTTTCCTCAGAGGGGATGTTGAGGGTGACTTCGGAGTCTCGCTTGAAGTACGGGAGAAGTTGATTGTTGTGAGTAGTGGTGGAATCTTCCAACGAGCAGTCACCCAGCATGGAGTCCTTGGACTGGAGTTCTCTGTAACGACATTACAAGTCAGAATTTGTAAGTTTAACATGAATTATTTAGACAAATTTTACTTATAACTTGCAAAATGATCCTCTCATTTTTAATCTTCTTGCATTGAACTGCTATTGAAAAAAAAAAAATATATATATGTATTATGTATACATACTTACATACTGTACAAATTTTATTTGCAAGTTCAAAATGAATTATTTAGACAAATTTTACCTAAAACTTTGCAAAATGATCCTTCCATTTTTAATCTTTTTGCATTGAACTGTTATTGAAAAAAAGAAAAATAACTTATTGTACAAATTTCATAGTAAATAATAAAATCATGTAATTGCGTCTTTTTTCATTATATTTTCAAGAAAAGTGCCCACAAAGTCATGTTAACTAAAAAAAATTCAGAATTTTCTGGGGAAAGGTACTAAAGTATTTTCTTAGGAAATAGCCTAATACCACCCACCTGATCCATGCCCCGTCCTGCTTCTCCTGCCAGCCGGGCGGAGGACACTCGAGCCAGCTGTGGTAGTAACGGACGATGTGGGGGTGCTCCAACTTGGCCAGCGCCTTCACCTCACGCATCACTCGCTCACGAGACTCCTTCCTGAAAGTCAGATTATTAATTTACTGTCATTTGTTTATTAATTTATTTATTTCTTTCTTTCCCTATGCTTTCATATCAGTCATTTGCATGACTATGATGTCATTTTGCAGCATGATTTTAAGGGGTTTAGAGGGTTCAAAAAAATCTGAAAACTATTGACAATACTAGGTCCTCTATCTAAATAAGCAATGAAAAAATTTCATGAAGGATGTCTATTAAACAATACTCAGTAAAGAAACCCTGAAGAGAACCAACCTGTTTGGCAGGGCAATCCTCTTGACTGCGTAGCTGCAGTCGTCTATTTTCTTGCGTGCCTCGAACACCACCCCGAATCCGCCCCTCCCCAGGCAGCGAACTTGTTCAAAGTCATCAAGATAGCGTGACGAGAAGTTGGAGCTGCAGGGGTCGTCCGGTCCGCTGTAGCGACGCACGTCAAGACCCGAATCTGAGCCCTGCTTCACCACCAGGATGTGTTGCTGTAACCACGTCAGTGAATTCAAATTCCTTTATTAATCCATTTAAATAAAACGTTTGTGATAATTATTTTTTAGAATGGTGAAGTATTTTAAACCTCGTCAATCAGTTTGGCTCTGCAACTAAACTAATTTAAAAAAATTTACTGGAAAGATTTATGAACTAATCCTATAAAATTACAATAATAACTACAAGTAGAACTGTCAGAAATATAAAACAAGATTACTATTAATTAATATTTTAGTACAAACGAAAGTTTGTTTTATTGCTGGGGAAAAATTCTAGATCTTTGACATTATTTTCATTCACTGTACATTTGAAATCTCAACATTTTAATTTTTAATGAATAAGGCATAATTTTCTTTACAAAATATGAAAATAAGTTTTTTTGTTCGGACATTTCTTGAGAACCATATTTTTAAAAACTTTGAAAAACACACTATTCTTTAATTAAATAAATTCTTGAAAACAAAAAAGTACAAAAATTATAACAGCACATTCAGTTATGCTTTATCTTTTCCGTTGGCTGATGGTACATACCGGTGACACGTCCTGCCTCTGCAGAAGGTAGAGGAAGCGCTGGGTGAAGAACAAGTTGAACAGCAGGGCCGTCGTGATGCTGATGATGAGGACCTCTTTCCTGTGAACAAGCGGGGGGTGAACATTCAAATAACACTCACTGCTCAAGTTCAGCAATTTGGGCAGATTTTTCATTCCGTTTTATATATTTTGTATGGAAAAATTTGAAATTAAAAATTTTAATAGTACTGTTAGATAATACATGTAGTAATTTTGAAGAATGAAAGACTGCAAATTTTGAGTAAAAAATAAATAAAATAAAAATAAGGGAGCCGATTTTAAAATCTCACAGTTGATGTTTACTAAATTTCTTGTACTGTACTGTGGTTGGTGTACTTTGTACTTCACAGAGCTTAAACTCTTAAATTTGATGAAGTTTAGTAGATAAAAATTACCTCTTTAGTGATACGTACAGTATTACTGTACAGTACAACACAGAAAAAATTATAAAGGAAAAAAAAAAAAAAAAGAGTTAAAAAAAAACTGTGTTAATTAATAAATACCATAAAAAATATGCTGATTTCACAAATGCCAATCTTAATTTGATTAACTACAGTACAGTACTGTAACTGTTTGATTCAGTGCTGAATTTAGATTGTTTGAAATATTCTATTTTTGTGGCAATATAATTGACGTGATGATATTTGGTGACTGAAACTCGAAGTTAAGTTGACTCACCACCAGTACCACAGGGAAACAATGATAATCTGGACGGGGGTTTCATCTTCGTCCGAGTACGGGAAAGCTTCCTCCTCCTCATGAAGCGTTTCGTTGTCGTACGAGATTTCGGGGGTCTCTTCAGGAGTCTCCTCTTCGGGGCTGAACAAGTAGAAACCGTTGCCTGGAAAATAGGAAGGAAATTGTTTAGAGCTTCTTCTGGAAGTGTGTAGAGATTTTCATATACAATTTAAATCTGAAGAGACAATTACTGTATGTTGAGACTTCAGTGTTTAAGTTTCAACATTTATAGCAATTCTTACACTTGGAGTTTTCTAAAGACGGTATTACACGATACAATTTTGCACACAGTATGTACAATTTTTTCCTTAAAAGAAAATTTGTTTTCCATACAAACAAATGGATTTGAAGTTTTCTTGTAATGAAAAATTGTATACAATAATTAGAAATATTTATTGTGTAATACTGGCTTAATTAAGAGAAATCCTACGTAAGCAAATTTCTTCAGTTTTTACATCTCAATTTAAGTGCAAACTGGGGAGACAAAGGATGGTGGAGGAAATAATACTGTAAAAAATTTCTGTAGAGTACTTAAAAAAAAAAGAGAGATAATTTTCTTTGCAATAAATGTTGGTATTTCACTCACCGTTGACATACTCGGAGGCGTAGAGGACCGACAGTGCCGTGGTACTGTCAGAGTTCTCGTCGGAAGATATTTGCGGCAAGTCACTGCCTTGGGGCCAGCAGATCTTGCCGGCATTGCCCGTGGCCGGGAATGGTTTCCACGGTATCCTGGGTATCGCAGGACCGGTCAGGGCAAGTCTGCTCTCCTCAGCTACCGCCTGCTGAACCGTCACACTTTCCTGTGTGGAGATTAGTGGTTTTAATGTTACAGTACAATGCAGATAGCTTGTTTTGAATTTTAGGGACTAAGCAGCTCCATTTACATAAGAAGCAGGGATAAACAATATTAAAGACGAATGTTACGCTAGAATTGAAATATCAGCATTATTTTCAATGCTTTATTTTTTTTTTAGAAAAAAGCAAATATTGAAAGTGAAAGTTAACAATACCCAGCTTAGATAAGTTAAAAGTCAATTTTAGCAGCAATATAAAAAAATGAAAGAAACATTTTGAACAAATAAAAAATAACCTCTGAAAATTTTTGCTTATGAATGTTTTCTTTTTTTTATTTTATTTTTTGTGGTTTCATTGTTATTGCAATTAAAACTGAATTTTGAGTGTCAGAGTTCTCAGCATAAAAGTACCTGTATGTAGAGCTGTTTCTGGTGCATGCCGATGTACAGAGAGGGGTGTGCCAGTCGAGAGTTCGGAGGCATCATGGAGCCACTAAACAAGTCGAGAGACTCGATTTTGCCGCGGTTGTATTGCCAGGCGTGAACAACCGGGAAGTCAAACTGTGGAACAGACAAATTTTAATGTCTGGGGAAAATGAAGAAGGGAACTAAACATTTAGTTTTGAAGCAACAACATTAATTTTCAATCATTGGTCTTCAACTCAAAGCCAGTTATTTGAAATCTCGGAACTGGCTTCCTTAAGACTTGCAAGGGGCTTTAAACTTGCCCAATGGATAATTGTTTTGAAGTGTATTTATCTAACATAAGATTTTTTAAAGAAAATTTTTTTACAGAACGTCAGTTCAACCCAAAAAGTACAGTGGATTATGCAATATTTAGATTCTTAACTTCATTTATTACCAAGAAAAGTTAAAAAAAAAAAAAAATGTTTTATTTTCAAGTGCAAAATGGACCTTAGCAACACAAATGAGCATCACAAGGCACACTCTCTTAAAACCACTATATGGAGCTGTTGTGAGAAAACCGCCCTCTTGAATTTGTTACTAAATTTTAAAGCATTCTCAAGTTATTTAAATTTATTTCATAATTCCTTCTGAGAGAAGTAATCAAAATTGATGACTCTGGCAGCTAAAAGAGAACTCACCTTTTGTTTCCACAGCACCTTGCTGGGCTCGCTGCGACTCAGGGCGCACACCAGACCCTCAGGCACGATGACCTTGATCTGAATGTCACTCTGACCCCCTCGGTCGTGACAGTCGGCGCTCGGGTCCTGCATCAGCTTGACGTCGTGCTGGGCCACACTGTAGTTCCACCTGCACACATTTATCAACCTTATGTAACTGGACATAAGGGTCAGTTTTAAAAAATATCCTTAAATATTCTTGATACCATTTGTATCCTTTTAAGTGTGGACAGGTATTTAAACCTTTTTGGCCAGTTTTAATGCCAAAATATTTAATTAAATAAAATAATTTATTAGTATTTAATGTTTCCGTGGAACAAAAATAACAATAATGAATAAAAAATTAAATAAACTAATAAATATAAAATTTAATACTAGAACCTAATAATATTTTCATTGATTTATTTATGATGACAAGGCCTCATCTTTTTCATTTAAGCAAAACGTACTTTGAACATAAAACACCTCTTTTAAAAAGTTGGTAAAATAAAAAACAAATTAAATTTTAAAAAAACTGCAAATTCCAGGCAGTACTATTGCAAGTCTTGCTGTACTGAAGATATGCGTAAAATTTAATTTCCCTTTTAATTTGACGAAAAATGTTACACCCTCAGCAGTAGCTGCCAGTAATGTTCCACAATGTTCCCACTATCAAACAGTAGAATTAAAAAACACTTGACTCCCTCACCTCTCGCTGCCGGTGCGTGGCTCGACGGCCCGGATGGTCTGTGTCTCCCTCTGCAGCACCAACACGTGGCCTTCCGTCATCTCCTCGGTGAAGTTGTCGCAGCCTCTCATCGTGCACTCGTAGAGCACCCGCCCGGACAGTATGTCAACGCCGTACGTGCGAGTCTCTCGACCTCCTGTAAAAGTTCAAGAAATCAGTGAAGGAAGGATATGTGTACAGAGAAATTAAAAATGACAGGAGATAATGCAGAGTGCATAATTTTGAGGGTAACATAAAACTGTATTATAAGATGATAATAAGAAATGGAAGTGTTCAGAGTACTAGTAGTGTAAAAATAAAATTAAAATAGGTTTAATTGAGACTTTGAATATGTAGAGTTAAGTTTGTTTATCTAGTAAAAAATCTAGTGTTTAATGCACATCATATTTAATATATGACAATTTTGTCTTCATTTGTAAAATAATTAAATAATGTATAACGCTATAACCATATTTAATAATTAAACTAATATTTATGTAAATGTCAAAACTGTGTTATTTTCCTTCTTTTTTAGCCAGTAAAAGGGAAATTTGAAAACCTATAAATCCATAATTACAAACTAGAGTTAGACTGCCGTCAATTTTGACCCAAGCACCTGAAATGACAAGCTCTCACCTGAAATGACGAGGTCCTCGGAGTATCTGAATGAGTTCCTCAACAGTTGGTTGGCGTTGACAGGAACGGCCTCGATGCTCTCTCCGTCGAACTTGTAGAGGTGACCGCTCAGAGACGGGATCATTCGGACCCAGTGACCGTTGCTGGTCAGCTGTTGAACAATGGTACCATATCAGTAACAAAATAGTCTAGGAGGGGTCTGTTTTTAGGATAGTCTTCTGCTTGTTTGAAAGTATTGTATTGTAAAGTATTGTAAGGTCTGTCCAGTGAAGGGAACAACATGAGACAATTAATTGTTGGTTTACATGTTAACTTATGAAAAAGTATCATGAATTATAACCAAGTGATGCCAGCTGTTACATAGCACCAATAATGCCATTATGTTCTGATCTCTAGTGGGCGAATTCAGGTATGCATACTACATCGTCCCATGTTTTTTTTTTTTTTTTTTTTTTAAAAGAGGCTTCATTACAACCCTTGCAAGTAGATTTTGCATTCACATTATTATTTTCTCATAGACAGAGTCATCATAGAAATATTTAAGCTTGCTAGCTATGAAAAATAAAGATAAAATATGCTAGGATACATTAAGCTAATAGACAGCCACTGCAATAATACAGATACTGTAGTAAAAACATTCACCTCGAGCCGATGGATACTGGAGGACAGCATCGGTCCCGGCCCTGTTGGCAGGCTCCATGACACGGCCCCTCCATTCTCGACATTCAGTGCCGACATCTTGCCATCCAACGTGCTGATGAGCACAAGCCTGAAGCAAAAAATTAACGATTATCATACATTAAAACTGTCGTGAAGATAAAGAAATGTGTTGGCAGATTTCAACTATGGTGTAACAGCTTGACCACACCTTTGCAACAGACAATGCTGCATTAAAACCATAAATATTGTTAAGGGGAATAAACACAAAGAAGAATTTTACTTTTGAATGACACTGGAGATCTTTGAAGTTAATAATAATAATAGTCCTAGACTAACAAAATATTTTAAAACAAAATGGCCTTGCAAATTTTTAACATTGAATTATGGATTATCCTGTATTATTAATACAAAACTATGTAGTGAGAGCTGTACAGAAATAATTTGAGTATCCAAGTCCAATCTTACTTTTTATCTTGGCTGATTTTATCATTGCAAAACGGCAAACTTTCAAACTTGGGTTCTTCTTCATTGCTGGCCCCCACAATAAGCGATGTTACTACGAAATACAAAACAGTCTTTGCGAACCAAGGCTTCGACAGAGCCATTATGTGACCTTTAAGTAGTGATATATATAAATATTAATAGCAATCATTGCCTTAATTAATTAAAATAACGTAATAAAAGTTTCAAAACAACTTTTCACCTCGCAGGTGTCATTTTTATGAAACAAGTGCGCATCGAAATAACAGCGGATTAAAAATGACGTGTCCCGAAATGACTCACTTTTAATTCAAAATTAACGTAATTTTGAGTAAATTTAATCCAAATATTATTTTAATAAATTATAACTAAAATTGTCATGCTAAAGGTATTTGATTTATTACTCTAGTTACTCCAGTAAATGAAAAAAATAAATTTATATTTTGACTTTAGTAGTGAAATTATTTAAATCGAACGCGGGAATGTTACAGAAATGACGCAATATTTGTTTTTTTGTGTCAAACAGAGAGAAAGGTCGAGAATGATCTGGAAGTTTCATAAAATTTCTCATACCTTAATTTAATTAGGATATTAGCATCTAAATTAATCACACTTCAGTTTGCATTACCTAATATTGCTCAGTTTTGTCAGGGTTGTTCGAGCGCGCTCTCACGCTCTGAGTATATATATATTTTATTTATGTATATCCCTTTTATACAATATTTATTTATTTATTTATTTATTTATTTATTTATTTATTTATTTATTTATTTATTTATTTATTTATTTATTTCTCTTGTGGCTGTACATAATACAACATAGAGACAAAAAAACTTATAAATATAACTTAAAAATTAAACATGATACAATATTATATATATAATTATAAATTTTTATTTATTGTTATATAGTTATCATTATCAAAAATAATTATATATTTTATTAATATAAAATACTATACATTGATAATCGGACTATCTGTTGGAAAATTATACTGCAATTCTATCAATAATTATGTTAATTAATTATTCATATGCGTCAAATTGTTAAATAAAGACCAAATTAATTAATCCTCTCATACAAAATATGTATAATTATATTTTATATAGCTTTAAAATATAATATATTATTGAACGTATTATTTATTTCACCTTTCGGACTTTTACCTTTGCCGGTGTTCGATGTAAAAAATTAAAATGTAATAAAAGTAAAAAATTTAATGAGATATATTAAAAATGGCACGGGAGCCTAAATCGCCTAAATTTTACGCAACCCTCCTTTCATTTCTGTTTCAAGAAAAGTCTACTTTACAGGCGCGCGGTGAAACGGCAGTAACGGCACCATTGTTTATAGGGAGCCAAAGTTCACTATATATATATATTTTTAATTAACATATTTGTATACTTTTTAAACATGTAGTAAGAATCTTAAGACTCTTATTTACGCAAAAATGTATAAAAATTGGCTCTTTACTAAAAAAATTTAGTGATTGGAAGAAGTTCACATTTTACTCAAGAGATGGCGAAAGCTTACAATTTCAATCGAAGAGCGCGGAAAATAAACAGCAGCTGATGTGATTTGAGCTAATGAGCTTACCAAGTCAAAGTTGATTGACAGCTTGTTTTGTTGTGGTATGTGCTAATTTAGACCTTATAAATAATGAAAATATCGAATTCCAATAGCCGCACCTTCTATCTTTTTATATGAGAGCGTCAAATGTGAATACACTTTGCAGCAAGCTGTCAATTGAGTGACATTTCATTTTTTTTTTTTAGCAACTTTCCCAGGTTTGATAATTTGTGTACCTTTTTACTAGCTACTTCATTTCTGCTTGCTGCTTTTTAACAGAGACAGCTAGAGAGTGTATAATATGATATATTCAAGTGAATCTTCATTTATAAAGAGTAGCCATAGCTAAAATACTGCTAATAGCATGGTAAGTTGAGTGCATGCATTGGCTGTTTAATCTCGCATGCTCTGCATGTAATTAACATAATTAATCCTCTATGAAACATTATTCTGATGTACATTTAATAAAAATACATTGCTTATATATAGAAAAATATATGGCATACATTCAGGGACGTAGGGGGCTGTAATTTCTTCACCCTCCCCACCATAATATATCAGTTAAAGGGGCAAAATGATTCAATAAAACACGTTGTGCCTAAAATATGCATGGGAAGTAGATGGTTGACACTCCTGCTCTCCTGGAGCCAAATCTCAACAATGATCACCTCCAGGGGGTGACTTCAGTGTTGGCTGCAAGACAAAGTGGCTGGCTTGAAACCAACGAGGACGATGTCACAATTCTGAGTGGCGACGGTGAGTTGTCGTCAACGTCGAGATTATAGTCAGAACTTACTTGTTAGTACGTGAGTTAGTGTTGATGTAAATGCTTTAGAGTAAAGTTATGCTATATACTGTATATAATTTCTAGCTCTTCTTAGCTAAATATTATATGTGCAAGATCATACGTGTGTATGTCACTAATTAATTGTACTGTATTCACTAATAGCAGAGAGATCTTCTCCAGGACATATTGCATTATGCTTCTTCCCTAATCTAATGACATAATTAAATGCTTGGTTGATTTCTTTTTCTATGGGGCTGAATGTTATCAGCATGCAGGGCTAGTTTTTTAAACTGGAAATTTTTGGCCTAAAAACATCTCTTAGTTTTTGAGGAACTTTTTTTTATATAAATTTTTACATTTTACATGATGATCTAAGGTTCACTCGGACTAATTTAATGTGGAAATTATAGTTGATGTTGTTGGTGACTATAAATTGAGAATCTTAATTACCCTATTGTAGTTTAAAATACTGTACTTGCATTGCTAGCAGAAAACATTATATTGTTCATTATTGTATGTTTGCAAAGTTTTAGTTAGTAATGTATATAGGAAAAGAGTTTAAAAAAATTATCAAAAATACTCAACGCAACGATTTAGTTTTAGCGACTGAAACCGTCGCTGAGTCAAGAGTTGCAGAGAAGCCCCCCGCGGTCGTCAACAGTCGAGCAGAGAGCCTGCCACCTGGTGGTGAGTAGGGGAACTGGAGGGGGTAGCAACTTGCTTCAAATGATGACTATAGTAGAAAATAACTGTTTATAGGAAATTTTTGACAAGCAATTTTATATGTGAGAGTGGTCCCTAATTTTCAACTTAAAGTAATTTGTGAAGTCAATTTGAATATTTTCATCTGTAGTGATGTGTTTTAGAATATTTAGTTTTAAATTAAATAGCATTGTGTATCACTTATAAGCTTTGAGAACTTTGTAAATGTTTAGGAAATCTAAATAATAGAGTAATGCTAAAAAAGTGAACTCTGAAAATATACCATAGAACTATAGCAAACACTTTTTATTTTATTTTTTCTAATTTGTTACTAAATTATAACTTATTATTTTTATATTTTTGGAATACTTCCTTACTTGAGTATATCTCACAAATGTGTATAACATAATATTTTTATTTTTATATTATTTTTTACTCACATTATTAAAAAAAATCTGAGATCTTCAATTTTTTACTCCTAAAATCTTGCGTGCTCAAATCTGACTACATAATTACCGTCTATCATGCAATAATGCAATCAGATGTAGATAAGATTTACACCGGACTGATATTAGCAGGCAGATATTGATTGGTCTTATCAGAGCAGTGTGCCAGAGACTATGGAGGGCACCACATCAAACGTGTCAGATGACTTTGATGGGGAAGACATGAGTAAGAGATTAATTAATGTCATTGTCGAAATTATGTGACTTAATCATATTAAAAATACTAATAGACAACTTGCATGAAAAACAGAAATTAATAGAGGGTACCAAATTATGCTACTCTGAATTGTTTCAGATTTTGTTGAGTCCTATAACTATTTTTAAATAATTATTGAAAGTCTGTAAGTTAAGTTGGCACCCCTGAATCCTTAATAAAAAAAAATAGGACCTGACACCTCCAGGGGGCATGGCTGCACTTTCAATAATTATTTAAAAATAATTCTGGGACTCAAAAGAATCTGAAAAATTCAGAGTAGCATAATTTGGTACTCTCTATTCATTTCTGCAATAAAAATTTTCATGCAGGTTGTCCATTATGTGTGTACTCATATTAAAATGTGAAGTACATTATGTACTTTATCAGGACTATAAATTAAAGATAAAATTTGCATTAATTTAATTTCAATAAAATTTAAATAATTGTTGAAACAAGATAATTTTGTATAAAACGATCTATAATAAAATTAATAAATTAAAACGAAAGATTTAAAAATTTATTTATATTAATTATTACATTAACATTTGGAATTGCTTTTAAAGGCACTCATTTTTTTTTTTTTTTTTTTTTTTTTTTGAGCTTATCAGATTCCACTTATAAAATATCATGCCATTCATAAGAAATTATATGTTTGGTAATTATATTATTATTATTATTTTTTTTTAATTTTACAATTTCAGTTGCGAAAATATATCTTACATACTTACATATATATAATTATTATATATATATTTTATATATCTTACATTAAAAGCTACTTGCTGTGTCACATGTTATTGATATTTAGGGTGGTAGCTGATAACAAGTCACATGTCAGATAACCTCTCCTTATCTGTAATCCAGCATTTCTACACTCTCTTTAATTTATATAATTATCATCACACAAAATAATTCTTGTAGCTATAAGCTTTCAATCTTCTGTGAAAATAAGGGGAGAAGGGGTAATCAAAGTTCTAGCTCTATTGTTGGCGTTTTTGTTTTGTTTACATAATATGGCCTAGCTAGAGCTGTAGTTAAAAAAACATTTCTCAATTTTTCATGATACTTTTATTCTCATTAAAAATTGAACATAAAAATAAATACACTCCTATAAATCTTGAAAATCTTCCTAAACAATAAATGGATCTATGTAATCTATGATATTTCTACACTATATGCCATCTCTTCTGGCAAAGACAATTAATGCTTTGTTATGATGAGGTAAATTCTAAATTGTTGGAAATTATTGTTTTATGTAGTTCCTTTTTGCAATTATTGTATTTAGTGTATCTATTTATATTGGGTGAAATAATAAAAAAAATAAATAAATAAATAACAAATAAACAAATAACTAACTTAATTAATTAAAAAGGCCAGTTGTAAAAGAAAAAAACAGCTGTATCTCTACGTATTTGTCTAATATTCTCCTTTATTATATACCTTGTCCACAAATGAACTGTCGCGTGCCGGGTTAAATTGAACGGTCCTCAAACAAACCATTGTGTCATGTGCAGGGTTGGACGGGGGAGGCCGCAGGATGCGCTGGAACCGCTGGTGGACTCTGAGTGCCGCTGGCGTGGGCTCTGCTTTCGTGGGACTTCTCACCATCTGTCTCGTCTACTCGCTGGCCGGAGATGTGCCCTTTAGTGTGAGTACCAGTTGAATCATTGAATGGAGATGTGCTCTTTAGTACAAGTACCAGTTGAATGAATGAACTGCACGGGTCCTGGAAATTATCTTTCCTTGTTCAAGGATTATTAAAATTTAATAAAATCCTGATTTTACAAAATAAAATTTTACGAAGCACGCGAATTTACGAATAATTTTTCTCTGTTCCAAATATTAGGGTATAGGAAAATGTATTAGTTGAGTTTAGGAAAGCTTCATTTTACGAATAATCGTCAAAGAAGATATATATTTAATGTAAAATTTAACATTTCTAGCACCTTTTAAAATGTCAAATTCACTAATGTTGCGGCGTAAATTTTACGTTTGATATTTTGTCCTTTGGGGACGTCAAATTTCAAAATCAATTTTCTTCTTAAAAATTGTCTTTAAACCGTTTTTTATATTTTTGCATTTGATACGAATTTATTTTAGATTAAAATCAAGTATGAACTGATTTTTTTATGCTACACTTATAGTTTCTTCATAGCATAGCCAATTTTTTTTATTAATTTTTAATTTACAGAATGCAAAATTTGCAAAACAGTGTATTGCTTGGATTTTTTCTTCCTTTTTCTTTTTTTCTTTTTTTTTTTACAGTAAAAAGCCAATAGCATTTTTATTAAAATGTAGACAATTGCTAATAATGAATTAAAACCAAGTCAATCTGAATTTAATTTAAAAATAATTAACGTAAGGAAAGTGACAGTGGAAAATTATAATTTTATTCCGAAATTAAATTTCAGAGAGCTCAATTTTTGTAATAAATAAAAACCAATACAATTTTATTCAGAGAACTTTATTATTTCTTTGTTGGGTACATTTTTTAGTCTCTGAGGCATTGCATGATATAAAAATTAATTTTGTAAATTATTAAACCTACTGTAATATTAAGGCACATTTTTTTTTATAATATATTTTATGAAGTTTCGAGAGTTGAGAATTACATATTTCAAGAAAAATTATTGTTATTTTAAATTTGGAAATAAATTATTATGCAAATTGTTTTTATTTATAAATACTTTCAGAACAAAATCAATATTTATTTGGTCATGATTCTAATTATATTTTTCAAGTCAACACTCAAAATTAGAAATAAATATAAACTTCAAACGAAAATTTAGCAATCTTTATCATGATCGACTTTATCATGAGGCTTGATCGACAAAATCTGTTTGAGAACTTCATATACAGAATATTTTAAATTATTAATTTATTAAAAAAAGAAAACAGATCTAAAAATGTTCATTTCAACAGCAACTACGCGTCTGTTTATAAATAAAATTTGAATTTTGAATATTAAGGACGTATAAAAACAAAAAGAGATTTATTTCTCGCAATTTTTTTCTGAAATCACAGTCGAAAAAAGTAAAACCAGGCTTATGTGTTGAAAATCATTAATTTTTAGTTGAGAATAAATCATTATTGAAACATTTTTTGTCTACACAATTTTTTTTAATTGACCAAACTTCAATTTTTGATATTCACGATCAGTAGTGGTAGGAGCTGGGGTCGAGGTTCATGTTCCTCATCTGCTGGTCCACCCAGTGCCTGAAGCCCGCCACGTTTGCGTACACTCCGGGGGTCCCGTTCTCTCCACACCCGATCCCCCAGGCCACGATCCCCACCTGCGCATAATGGCCCGGACGGTCCGGCATGGGGCACACCAGGGGGCTGCCGCCGTCTCCCTGCAGGGTAAATAACACATGGTGTTAACTGAGAGGGTAAAGAACATGGTTATCCTACGTTGTCGGGGCTTTTAACCGTGAAATAAATAGAAGTTTCGAGTATTCCCTGGCGAGACAATTTTCTCCATAAGCCACCATGTTAGAAAATTTTAATTTGTGTAACTATTAAAGCTATTGATTTAAAAACATTTACCCCATTTAGGGGTCTTCTGATAATGAATCAAGAACTTGTTTTCTCTAAATAAATTATTTTGTGCACAAAACATGCAATTTTGAGGCATTTTTACACATAGGTTTAGATTCGTGCGTATAATTGTCGCCGCGTGCTGTAAACCCACCTTGCACGTGTCCTTGCCCGGCTCGCCCCCCGCGCACATGAAGCTCGCGTGCAGACGGAAGTGTTGACCCAGCCTCGTCTTCCTCAGCGCCTTGAGGCAGGGTTCGCGAGGCACCACGGGCAGCTCCACCTTCTTGAGGATCACTTGGTACTGGCCTTCCTTGCCTGTGGAGTCAGGCCAACCGTCAGGAAACTCAACACCGGCATGAGACTTTGCATGTCTGGATGGTGATTCTCAAGTAATGTACTGTCAATTTTCTTTCATTAAAAAATTAAAAAATTGAGAGTACCTAACTCGAAGTCCTTTATTCAAATATGCAAGTTGCAGGTTGTCGATTGTATACATACCTCGCCTCTGAAAAGTTCCCTCCTGCAGCCTTGTTAATCACAGTGTATGATATACTTACCGGACAAGGCTGCTGAAGGTAACTTTTCAAAGACGAAGTATCTACAAAAATTGATTTTGAGGGTGTTAGAAGATTAAAAAAAAAAAAAAATGACAGTACGTAACTCGGTGCAAATACGCAAACAAAAAAAAATTCCCGCAGATTGAACGAAACTCACCGAAGACATTCTTGCCCCACCCGCTGGCGAAGCACCTGCTGTGATCAAAGACCTGTCCCTGCTCGGGCAGACACACCACGTCCACGTTGTCTGCGGGGTCCACGGGGGCCTGGAGCTTGAGCAGCGCGATGTCGTTATAGAGTGCACCAGCGTAGTACTCGGGGTGAACCACGACGTGCGCCACAGTTCGGTCCTGGTGCGGGTACAGCTCGTTCTTCGTCTGAGTGTCCCACTCTCCAGCACGGATCTTCAACACGTTCGGCTCCTTGCTGTAACATGGACCACGTTTTAGTAACGAAAGATAATGTCATCATTGAAATTAAATTCGTAACGTGAACTTTTTTTTTTACGTTGTCTAGAGAGCAAAAAAATAAGTCTGACATGTTCATTATTATTAAATTTATATTTCAGCTCAATTTTTCATTAATATAAGGCACAAAATAGTTTGATAAAAATCAATTTATTTACTTCTAAAAAAATTTGTGTATACCTATGTTGAATATTTTTTAAATATTAAAATATGAAACAGGAATAATTTTTGAGATTATGATGCGCCCATTCAATCAATCAAACAATCAATAGGTCTGTTCGTAAATACACATCAATCAGAAAGAATCGATTATTTGTGATGAACCTTCTGTACATGGAACATAAGGTTCATCACAAATAATCGTTTCTTTTTGATTGTGTATTTACGAATAAACCTAATGTAGACACCACTTGTGGGTAGAATACTCATCTACCCCCCCCCCCATACACACTGGTACACGTTTACCTAGCTATCCTCTCACCCAGGCCCCCTAGCCTCTCATCTAGACACTTACCCAGCGACACAGTGGGCCGCAGTGAGCACCACTTGCGGGTGGATGAGCGCGCCTCCACACTGGTACACGTTGAGGGGCGGCTGGTCGGGTCTGAGCGACTCCGAGCGAAGCACCGCCACCATCCAGGGGAACTCCCCGAACTGGCTCTCCCCGTCCAGGTCACCGGTGATCCGGAAACCTACCCCCTCAGGGTTGCGACGGCCGCACCCCAGGCGAGGGGGCTGAGGGGAGGGCTCAAAGGGAGTGTCCGAGGGGGCTTGGCAGCACACGTCCAGGTAGCTGTCGCATGTAGGCTCCTTGATCCTGAGGAAGGGTATAACGTTAATTGTGGTGAACATTACCCTAGGAAGGGTTACTATAACGTTAAATGTGGTAAATATTACTCTAGCATGGTGTACTATAACGTTATTGTGGTAAATATTACTCCAGGTATAATGTTATAGGTAAAGATTATTACTCTAGGAAGCGATTTAATTTGTAATTAATTGTGGTAAAGATTACCCTAAGATTTGTCATGTAACAAATAATATATAAAGGGTTTACAAAATATGCAAGCATGGAATTTTTAGTACAACATATTAGATGAGACCAACAATCAAATGTCCTTATAATCTCGTTCGATTTCTATGTTTTTTTAATGTTAGTCAACGAACCTTGGAAACTGCGGTATAATCAGTCTTCAAGTCTATTGATAGTTTTTCAATATTGCAGTTGTGAAACCTTGGAAAAACCATCTCACCTAATAACGATGACTCATGATCGGGGAACCATGAAAACCTCGCATTTAGCGGTCCTCACTTACTAACAATGACTCAAGATTTAAAAAAAAAAAAAAAAAAAAAAAACGTGGAAACTCCATTTAATGGTCCTCACCTGATGTCGATCACTTTTATGATCAGGGAACCGTAGAAACTCACATTGAGCGGTCCTCACCTGATGTCGATTACTCTCAAGATAAAAAAAAACGTGGAAACCTCAATGTAACGGTCCTCACCTGATGTCGATGACTCCCTCTCCGTCGGTCTTGATGGTTCCGTTCTGACAGAGGTAGTAGGGTACACACTGGCAGTTGAGCGGGTCGTTGATCCCCCGGTCACCGTCCCCCACCCCCTCGTTCCTGGCCTGGCCAGGTGGCGGGGGGGTGAAAACCTCCCTGATGAGACTCTCCAGGTCCGCCCCTTGCTGACCCTGCGCCACAAGGACCATGGCTAGTAGCACTACGAGGACACGCATCTGCAACAACGTCAGGGTGTGTTGATATAGACTTGAGGCTATAGATCTGTGTTCTGCTGCTTTTTTATACATCAGAATTTAGGGGCATTTGGAAGGAAGGCGAGGGGTATATGCACACTCCTAGCTCACCGTGGAACAATCCCAAAGAAAAAAGCAATAAATATATAGTGTCAATGTATAGATCGAATAATATATTTTATAGCATTGATGATGTAGCCCGAGGAAAATTTTCTAAAACGATGATTGTACATCATATATTTGGAGTACTTAGGACTTTTTATTCTGCATGATGAAGATATTGAGGCATATAATTCTAGCTTTAACGATATAACTATTTTCGTGGCTATAATGTTTTTTAGAGCGTATAATTTCTGCGATGGAGTTATTAATTAAGAAAATTACCTGTGTCTATTTAAAATTAATTCCGCGTAACTTTGACCTTGAAGCCAAGTTGAAGGTCATTTTTCTTCCCTCTCATTAAAATCAATTTTCACTTCAATCAATGGACAACCTGCACATCATACATTTTTTTTTTAATTGCAATAAAAGGCCTCGAGTTATAAATTATACATTTTTTTTTACCTCTAAACCTTTAAAATCATGCCATGCAAAATACTGTAACGTCATGGTCATTTAACACACAAGTCATATGACTATGACGTCACAGCATCTTTCCCCTCGATTTTGAGATGTTAAAAATTTAAGAAAAATTGACAATACTCCTTTATATAAATATGCAACAAACATTTTTCAAACAGGTTGTTTCAGTATGTAATATTTCAAAGGGCCTAAATAAAGAGCGTGGGATATGTTCGTAATTAGAGACTGCAGACAAGTCATTGTTACAGGAAATGAGAAACAAGATTGATAAACTTGTGAAGGCCAAATTAACACTCCTTGTACCTTAATTGGTTTAACGTGTTATTTTTTTATTAGTTTGTAATTCTGTTTAACGTTAATTGCGTCTTCGAAATTTGAATTTGATATAATATTTTTTTATATACGAATAACTTAATTTCATCCACAATAAATTGTTTTTAATTTCAATATATCACGTTTAAAAATACATTTTTAATTTATTCTCTTCATATTTAGTACATAGTGTTTTAATTTTATTATGTATGAAAAACGATATTTTATAATTAAATCATTGAATTTTTAACAGTAAGTTCTGTGAAATTTTTAAAGCACATTTGGATGGAAAACTTTGAGTTAAGCATTTGTGTATTTTGCCCAATTTTTTTTTTTAATCTTTTTTATTAGTCTGATAATCTACACTGCCATGTAAAACCCATCCTTTTGTTTGCTCAATATTTGCATGCATGGCTATGACGTCAACTTTTTGTTCGGCACGATTTTGGAGGTCTAATTTGAAAATTGTTGATACAAAATTTTGAATTTGGTATCTATTCAAATATCGACCTGAAATTTTTTTATCGCAGAAATGGATGGAGGATGAAAAGTTATGCTATTTTGATTTTTTTCCGATTTTTTAGAGTCCGGGAACAATTTTTAAAAAATTGTTGAAAGTACAGAGAATTTGGACGCCTCTCTTAATAAAAAGATAGGACCTAAAAAGGGCTTGGTTTCAAAAACCTGACGTCAGCAAAACTTTTTAGCAACCCGGGTTCTAAAAAATATGAAAAAAAATCGGAGTGGCTTAACTTTGCACCCTCTATCCATTTTTGCAATAAAAAAATTTGAGGTCGTTCTCTATTCGAAAATTTCATAACCGTTGTTCATTATATCTGCGTGTTCTAAAAGCAATAATAAAACTGCCGAAATACAAAGAGTGACCCCATGACCCAGAGAAGAGACATAACACGTTTTTACATCGATTGTTTCGAGATTATCTCCATCATAAATTAAATAAATAATCCTTGTTCCGTCACTGCAGCTCGAGTCCCGTTACAGACCGGTTTGTAGGCAGACATCGTTCGGTCTGCACGAGTTCAACGTTGTAATGCTTTGTATGTACTCTTGTAATGTACACTAGTCGCCTCAGAAAATTTCCCTTTACCACCATGCCCCGTAAGAATGGCACAAGGCATAATGATTAACCAAGGCTGCAAGTGCATGGGAATTTTTCCAAAGCGACGAGTGTACATTAAATACGCACAGATCTTGTTTTTTTTTTGTTTTTTTTTAAACAAAACTATCTAAATATGCTGAATCATTCTTTATTATATGGCTGAATGTAAATCCTAAATAGAAAGAAGAAAATAAAAGATCAAAATGCTAGTTAGCAGACATTATAGACACAGAATTAAAAGTGCAGATTATGATCCCAACAGATTCTATCACAAGAAAGGCTAATTATTTTGCTTTATTTATGCGATTTTTCTCAAATTTATGTGTAGACATGAATATAATGACTGTAGATCTATATGGCTTTCGTTCTAAAACGTGTTGTTGAACATATGCATTCAGCATTCGCTGATTAGCACCTTGATGTAATTCCAGGTATATTATACTGGGGGATACCCCGTAAGTGACGTATGTGTTGTTTTACAAAATAATTGTCAATAAACATCAGAATAATTATTATGTCGTGTCTGTTTTGTAACAAATCAATTATAAACAATCATATTGTTTCAACATGATCGGTGTAATTTTTAGTGAAGATTTTATGATTAAATTAGGAACATTATCACTACGTTTACATGATGGTGTTTAATGCATATCCGTTGACGACGTCTCATAAGAATTAACATTATCCGTCGTCAACGGTTCAGTTTTAAAACACCATCATGTGTACGTAGTGTATGAAGTAAATAATAATACCGTGTGCCAGTATGAAGATTTTTTTAACACCGGCGGAGTTTTAGGAAGTTCGGTGGTTAAAAAGAGGACGGATACGGCAACATAATAATGACAACATCGCCCTAATTATGTGTGTGGTTTGTAGCAAGTCAAAATCTGAGCTGAATCCGCTTCCAGTAAATTAATTTTGTATATTCATTGTTTATGTTTCAACATAGTCGAGGATATATTGATATCATAATTATCAGATTTATCAGAGTAAATTAACTTAAAACTGATATTTCCTCTATATATTATTTTATTTACTGCATCATGTTCTAAAAAAAGTCAACTAAAATAACAGCTAATTCTTTCACCAGTTTTGCATGATAATTATTTTCTGTGTACAATTATATGTAAAATTCGAAGGCAATTTTTGTTTCTTAACAAAAATTTTGACAGAAATTTACAGCAGTGGTTTGTTACAACAATAGAGAAAAAATCGACCTAAAAATTTTTATTGCAAAAATGAATAGAGGGTGCAAAGTTATAACATCACTCTGATTTTTTTCAGATTTTTTAGAAGCCGCGAAGTATTGCTAAAAAGTTTTGGCCAGGTAGGGTTTGAACCCACGGCCCTTTTAAGTCCTATCTTTTTATTAGGAGACAAGTACCGTACTTTCTGTACTTTCAACATATTTTAAAAAAATTGTTCCCGGACTCTAAAAAATATAAAAAAAAATCAGAATAGCATAATTTTGCACCCTCTATCCATTTCTACAGTAAAAATTTTGAGGTATACTCCATTATGTGCAAAGACTTGGATAATAATAATTTTGTAATTAATTTACACTCTATTTTATTTTTTTTAAGTCAATAGTTTATTTTTTTCTCATATTTTACGCAATATTATTTAATGCTATATATACGTACGACTTACAATTAATAACATATAATCCTTCTTGCTGTCAGATATGATCACTGGACAAGAATTAATCGCATGATTAATTTGCTGTTAATAATTATGTTCTGACTTACTATTAATTATTCACACACACTGGCTAGACGACATTATTATTTGTTGTCAATTTTATAAAACAAACGAGACTGCATACATCAGATTGCATGCCCTACGGAGATACCCTCAGCATTACATTGGGGTCAGCTGTTGACCTTTGACCCCGTCTATATCGTAACAAGTCAACGTGATCAACTTCATTATATCAATTAATAAATCAACATATAATATATATTAAAATATTTTTATAACTACAATTCTAATATTGCGAGTTAAAAAGACAACATTTATGCACCAATTTTATTTACCAAATTTGCATTTTTTAACTCAATTTCCTTGTAGAAATGTTGCAATTTGGTATTTTAAATTATTTATTTGTTTGAAAGGAAAAGCCACAAGACAATTTCAGCATTCAATGGCCTTCAACTTTAGCAAAGTTTCATTTATCCCTCAATACGAGTTGTGGGCATCAATGGAAGTGCATGCATTGAAAATAGCAACAAATTGGTACAGTATTTAAAATATAATACATTATTTTAATATTATTTAAACTGTAATGATAAAGATTGTATTTTAATTAATTAAATCCTCATTTGTTATTACATAAACGAAGGAAAAAAGAGGTAGAAAATGCTCTACTTTATTATTTTGAATTATGAATGTTATTCCTAAGAAGGCCTTCATGCAAGGCATTGCCGTTTCATTATATTAATTCTCGCTATTAGTAAAAGTTTGAGGAAATGGGTCAACAACTTTGCATGTAGCTGTACTTTAAGTGAAGTTGTTTGTCGTCGTAATCAAAATTAGGATTATCTTTATCGCTCGAAGTCTATTAAAGTGAGGTAGTTTCATTGCCTTGGAAATTGTCCACAGATTTAGAGTTTCAAAATTAGAAGCATTTTTATCATTCGATGTCTTTTAATATGATGTACACTTCTCGCATTGGAAATTGTCCACAGATTAGTTTTTTTAAAATTAAGAGCATTATTATCGCTCCAAGTCCAATGTGATTTACACTTCTTACCTTGAGAATTGTCATTAGATTTAAATTTTCAAAATTAGGAGCATCTTTATCGTTCGACATGTATAATGTGAGGTATACACTTGTCGCCCTGATTTAGATTTGTATAAGTTTTGTCATACAAGTAAAATAAGGCAATATATATTAAACACGTGAATGAACACTTATGTGAATGGACTGCACAGCAATCTTTTTCATTTGCCCTCATGTGCTAATTCTTTATTTTTTTGATCTAAGTATATTTTAATATGATGTATATTTTTGTTGTGCCCATAAAAGTGATAATAAAATAAAACATACAAAATAAAAACACAACTGACTGCTTCACCGTCTCCAAAAGATCTTCAGTATCTGTAAAAATTGACAATTAACTTGCATGCATTTCTTATTGCATAATTATTGGATAGAGGACCTTAAGTTGTGTATTATCAATTTTTTTACCTATATTTCTAACTTTAGAATCAACAGTACCCAAATAACAAGTTTAGTGCATGTATAATATAATAATTATACCGTATACTATATTTTGTTTTAAAGCCACACCCATGTGATTTTTCTGACAACTTCTTCATATAAAATACAAGATTTCCCCCCAAAGTCACAAAGTTCACAAAGTCTTAAGGCCACATTTAAGGCTCGATAATTTAAAGCTTGATTTTAGACGTGTTTTTTAGGCCCAAAATTTTTGGTCTTAAATTATTGCGCCTTAATTGTGGCCTTCAGGCTTTGTAAATGCCCCTTATAATAATGATTTTAGTCCCCCGGTATTAAAATTTCATGTAAGTAAATCCACCGACTTCATATATTATAATGCCTCGTCGTAATCATCTCATGGTTTAAATAATGTCGGTGTTAAAATGCTACCTGACCGGTTATGAAATTGATGACGCCTGCAGAAATAATCCTCAAAATTCTACGTAAACCTTGAGAAATAAGCAGGTGCAAAAATTATTAGTAAACAACATTCAGTTTCATGTCATCTCTAATTAATAAATTTCTATGTACGTAAATCAACGCGTGTTTGATTTTCTTTATACGAATTGTAAAATAATGTACTATTACTATTTTTATTTGACATCTAAAGTAATTTTTTTTTTATTATTTATCAACAGATCATGCTAACTTAATTATAATTATGTAAGGATTATATATTGTTACACTGTATTATACAAGCAGAAATACAATTAATTAATATTTTATATTTTAACAGTAAAATTTACTCAGCTTTAAAAACCACGCAGCAATAATATTACCACAAGTTAATCGTTAATTATAAATTTAAGTAAATATATTTTTATTTTGTCCAATCATTGAATGACTATTTGCTTGGCATGTGTATTGTTATTAAAATATTTACTTTGTTTTGTGGAGACTTAACTTGTTGATTAAGTCGTTGTATTAGCATTGTTTTAGCAGTATATGCAATGCCACTTATAATACCAAAGTCTCCGAATGCATCACAACTTGGCAGATGACGACAAATATTGAGTCGTGAGTGAGACTGCACGTTCAAATGACGCAAAAGACAACAGTTACAAGGTTACAACTATAGTTTGAGGATCACAAATTTCGTTACATATGTGAAATTAAACACTACTATACACTTCATATCAAACCCTGCATAATTTAAAACTGTTAAAAAGACACCACAATTTTGAGATAGATTCGTTCGTAAATAAATTCTGTACTTAATATCTTAAAATTGGGATAGTTGGAGAAAATATATAAGCATTCATTTATGTACGAAAGTATAAATTCTTTTCACTTTTTTTTTTCTTTTTAATTTCTTGATGTAAAAAAATATGTAAATTTCTCTTGAAAAATTTGCATTGAAGACAACAATCTCGTGTTAATCTTCAAATAGCCTCGAATTTTAAAAGAAAATGTGTGAAATTTGCTGAGGAACCTCCCCAAATTAGCCTCCAACTTCCCCCAGGAAACACCAGAAAAGGTGCGAAAATTAGTCTCGAATTTCAGCTACTAAACCCCAGCAAGGGTGCGATAATTGTTGAGGAACGTCCCCCCAATTTCTCCCAGTAAACACCAGCAAATGTGCGATAATTGTTGAGGATCCTCCCAAAATTAGCCTCTAAATTCACCTATGCAGTAAACAGCAACTGCGATGATCACGTACCTTGTGTCACGTTCAGTCCGTTCTCCTCACTGACTGACTGGTGGGTGCTCTCCGCCAGCGTCTCCAGAAATCCCGGGGGTCATGTGACGTCACAGCCAATCAGAGAGCGGGCCACGTGACGTCACGACCAATCAGAGAGGGCGAGCGTTGACCTTGCCAACTTGTTGATGAGCACCGACGATTGATGGACGTACGTACGTGGGCTCCTCTCCAGACCCAGACAACATGTAATTCTTATTTATTTATTTATTTATTTATTTATTTATTTATTTATTTATTTATTTATTTATTTATTTATTTTCGTGTGCTCCTATATAGACAACAATACATGTTGTAATGGAGAACCGCGAGCTCAGAGGTGCATGCCCATGCAAAAATGATGGAAAACATGCATGAAATTATTTTATTGCAAATTTAAATAGAGGCCTCGAGTTGTCTATTAAATTTCTATTGTCATTTTTTTTTTTTTTAAGAAGTTAAGGTGTTGCAAAATGCTGTGACGTCATAGTCAGGCAAAAGCCGTTAAAAAAAATGCAACCATTAATTATTGTCTATTTGTTGGCAGAGATCCAGAATTGAATTTCTGCCAACAAATAGACAATAATGGTTGCATTTTTTTTAACGGCTTTTGCCTGACTATGACGTCACAGCATTTTGCAACACCTTAACTTCTTAAAAAAAAAACAAAAAAAAAACATGACATGTAACGTAAGTGTTAAAGTGTTATAAATATCAAATTCATAAAATAAAAAATATCTTAACATAACTAATTATTACAAGCTATAATAATTGCCAATTTAATGAAAAATTTACATATGAAGCCTATATTTGCGTCAATAGTGTTTGGGATAATCTTTGTGGAGCAGAGGCCAGGGGGGTCTTCAAATAACACCACTTAACCTAAACTTAGCCTAAGACTGTCTTAGCGCAACAATAAAGAATACGCTAAGACTGTCTTAATTTTAGGATTGTTGTAATTTGTGTTATTTGAAGACCCCCCAGGAGTCTTTTTTTTATTCCAATAATGCACGCCGTCAGATTTTTCGCATTGTTGCAGTTCGAGGGTAATTTCGTCCCCCTGAATACATCTCGTTGTATTAAACTTATGGAAATATCATACATGTCATGTGTTATTAAGCAGCCTTTTTAATATAATGGCGTTTCGTTGAAAATAACCTGAATGAACTATAAGACATAATTATATCACTATTATATGAGATTAAATGAATTTATTGAATCCAGCATTTGTAAGATTTATTGCATAATATTTGAAATAATTAATGAACTACCATAGCCACGGCCATTTCTCTTTCAAATTGCAAAACCTCAAAATATTTTTAGGCCTAAAAACATAAGTAAAAAAATCATTGATTTTGAACATGATTAATTTTTAAGTAAAAAACAGGTGTTACTAATTTGGAAATAATAATAATTCATTAAAAATATTCACAGAATTGCAGCTTATTAAATTATTAAATCTTTTTCTCCTTCAACTGCATAATATAAAACAAAAAACATAAAGAAATTGTTAATTTTATTTCTTCGTTTTTACATATAAAATCACAGCACTTTTCAACGAAAAGATGTGAACATTTTTAATAAATTAACCATTACAATTTTATTCAACCAATTTTTTTGTTATTTTACGAAACTTGTGTTTACGAAACTCAGTTTTACAAAGTCATTTTTACGAAGCGACTATAATATAAAGATACATCAGCTACACGTTGTGTGTCGAGCGGTAGGCTGAAGGATCGAGACCACTCTTCTGTACCTGCAACAATTCATTGCCTCGTGAATATTCAATCAAATTAACAATGGGCGAGAATGTACAACACATAATAAAGATGTATTTATCACACCTGTAATTTTTTATGATATTTCCGTAAAACAAATAGCAAACAATTACAACAAGGAAAAGATAAACCATCTCGATATTTCATTTTCGTTAAATTTTAACATAAATTATATATCTAGGTGTTTTTGCAGAAGTTCAGTTAGCATAACCTCGAATTTTCTATTTTTGCAGTTGATTAGGAGTCTTTGGAAACCTATTTTATTAATTATTTATTTAATATTACTAATTTCGTTAACTCAAAGCTAGAATGATCATATTTAATTTTCTCATGTGTATATTGTAGACAATACAAGATAAACAAGCTTTCTTAAAACTTGTAGTACAGAATATGGTGCATGGTTTCCCAGGCTTTGGACATCACTTTTGGTCCATTGATAAAAAGTAGAGGTGTTTGTCCTGACTGAGGTTTTCCACAGTTCCCTCAGTCTCACCTCAGCGAATGCTGGGACGCGTAACAGGCCGTGGCCACCATCCTTTCCCTAGCTCCCTTACCGGCCATTGCCCCGCCTCGAGCTTCAAGCTCTTTGTAAAAAATACGCGTACATCTGTTCTCAACAATTTTGCACTAACAAAAATTTTTGGAAACGTCCTATTTTTTTACTCGGACATCTTATTTACCTCTGAGTCGATCCAAGTCCTGGCGGCAGATACAGATGCGTGGACACCAGGAATCGCGTCTGCGCAGCCTATCCCCCAGGCCACGAGCCCCAGCTGTGTGAACGTGACGTCATCGCCAAGCAGACACACCAGCGGTGAGCCCCCGTCACCCTGCAACGTGGGACACGTTCAGACACGTCTAGACACCTGCGACAGGTTGAAACGTGTCGTACCTTGCACGTGTCCCTGCCCGGCTCGCCGCCCGCACACACGAAGCTCTGGTCGAGCAGGAAGTATTGGCCAAGCCTCGTGTTGCGTAGGGCAGTCTGACACGTGGCGTGGGGAACCATGGAAACCTCGATCATGGCAGGCCGGCCTTCGGCTGGAATGAGAATAAATAAATAAGTATTTTCAGACATCAATCATCGCTTTAAATTAATTATATGCATGCAGTGAATAAAAGTTTTATGTGCCAACAATTAACAATAATTATAATGTAATGAGATATTAGAATGTGAAAACTTTAGTGGCTTAATCGAAAGAAGGGGTAAAAATATGGTGCTGTGAATTTTTTCAGATTTTTCTGAGACCGGGAACTATTTTTAAAAAATTATTGAAATACTATTTTATGACGTCACGGACGGCACTGCCCTATCTTTTTCTTAAAGAGTGCCGCCCGTGACGTCATCAAAATGGACTTTCAATAATTTTTTAAGCGTGGTTCCCGGTCTCAGAAAAATCTAAAAAAATTCACAGTACCATATTTTTATATACCCCTTCTTTCGATTAAGCCACTAAAATTTTCACATTTTACTATCTCATTGTATCAAACATTACATGGATTCTTCCGATAAATTATGCTTTTTTATACAAAATTATTTTCTTATACTAAATGAAATTCTGGTTATATTGTCAAACCCTCCACCACATAGACGCAATCACGTATCTCTCACCGAAGCCGGTTGCGACGCAGCTGGTGGCTGGCTCTGGTTCGATCCCCGGCAAACACACGTGACCCGTGGTGATGGGCGTGGTCAGGAAGAGCAGGGCCACGTCGTGGTGAAGACTGCCCGCCTCGTAGTCCGGGTGAACCACGGAACGAGCCACGGGGGAGCGGGGGCCGCGGGGGTGGCGCACCTCCAGCTGCCTGTGGACCGAAGTTATTTATTTATTTATTTATTTATTTATTTATTTATTTATTTATTTATTTATTTATTTATTTATTTATTTATTTATTTATTTATTTATTTATTTCTGTTTACCTTGGTCTATACTGATTTATTCTCTATATTGATTTAAAAAAAACGCTTAAAATAAATCAAATTCACTGTTTTTTATATAATATAAAAAATTAATAAAAAATAAATTAATAAAAAATTAACACCTCGGGACCAAACAAACGTTACGCCAACCTTATGGAGGCGATGGAATGTCACTATAGGGACACGTGAGGCAATTTTATAACTTTTGGGAGAGAACTCAATCTACTAATACGGAAAGAGTTCATAAAGAGCCTCCATATATATAAAATTAATGCATAATTTCACGCACAAACAGTGAAGAAGTGCCATATACTTCAAGTTAACCACAATTAATATTAAAAACAGACATTAATTGATATGTTTAATAAACTATATCATGAGAGATGTAAAACCGACCTGGATGTCGCGACACAGTGCGCTGCAGTGAGCACCACGTTCTCCAGGATCAGAGAGCCTCCACACGAGCTGCTGACGTGCACGAACCACGGCATGTCCGTCACGTGACCTCCCTGTAGCCGCACGTTCACGTAAGGAAGCTGGCCGCACCGTCGAGGGCCTGAAATATAACCGAGGTTCACCACAAACTAGTCGAAAATATCGTCTTTAACTCGTCTAAACCCAGTCTTTTTACTACAAAACACATAAATAATATCATTTTTTACTCGCTCAAAGTATGAGGATGAAATGAAAACAATGTTACTTCGGGAATGGTGCAAGATAGAAGAGAAAAATTGATGAGAGACGCTAAAATTAAACGTATATAGTTATATATAGTTGCATGGCGTTAATCATTGTTAATAACTCCTGAATATTTTCCCTTGTGTCCTAGGAGGTCCTCACAAGTAGTATAGATTGTAGACCAGAAAATTTGTATATTAAAATTTCATATTAAATTTCAATACTATATAAACCTACTGACACTGTATTTAATCTGGTAATATTTGTGGGCTAAATCATGCCAAGTCGTTGTGAATTGCCCCGGCTATGCAGTAACTATGAAGTTAAATAGTATTTATTTTGTCTTGAAAATAACCAACAGGCGGGAATAACTTTTCTATTAGAACTGCATGCATGGCATATGCTCCTCACAGTCCTCATTATACAAGAGCCATCACAAAGAATTTAGAATTTAAATTTAGTATTTTCATGGTATTTGATATCAAAATTTTTAAACTAGGCTAAAATTTTAGCTAACTGCTATTAAGAGCTTTAATTGTGAATTAATAACCCCTTATACATAAAATATTCGAATATCTCTCAACTGCATGTTTTATTTTTTGAGCTATAATATATTTTAGTATTTTTTAACTGTTTTATTTTTTATGTCGTATTGATTTATTATTAATTTTTATTTTTAAGAAATATATATACAATTTTATAAGAATAAATTTTTCTGACATTTTCTTCGATGCTTTGAGACTATTGACATGTCTTGACATGACATAATTATTATGCATGTAAGTAAAAATTATTCGAAAAAGTTGCAATTTTTTATAAAAAAAAAAATATTTATATATAATAATGCATTGGCAGTTAATAATTTACAATAAGTTTTAATTTACAGGAATTATATTTAAATTAATTTTCTAAAATTTGCATTTTTTATAGAATTTACGTTGTTAATATATTATTGTAACGTCAATTATAATACTAAATTTCATAAGCAACACTTAATGCATTAAATGATTTATTAAATATTGTTATTATAAGGGTACGTGTGAAATAATACGCATCTATCTTTGACAAATTATTTTATATATTATAATTTTCTATGAATAAAGAAATTACAAACCTTTTCAGTCATAAATTTGAAATTAATATGGATTAATTAATAATCATGTACAATGAACTCGTCAAAACATTCTGAAAAAACTATTGTACATAATTCTATTGAGGGATTTAACAGAATTTTTAACTACAGACACCGTGTTAAGTAGATTCTTGAAATTAAATTTAAAATTATGGTAATGATGATGGAAATGATAATTATGGTGACCCAAATGACCTTGACATCGTTCTCCATGGTTCGCACCTACTTGACCTTTCGTGACCTTGGGGTGTCCTCCACTTGTCGTGTCTTGAGCAACGTCAGGAAACACCAGCTGAGAGTCGGTGACGGTTGGAGAAGGACCTGTTTGTGGACCATTTGGAAATGTAGGATTTTCAGGGTAAGGTCCGTTTGGAAATACAGTAAGAGGAACTGGACCATTCGTGAAAATTTGGCCAGGTTGTAATTCAGAAACAGGACCATTTATGAACCCTGTTGCAGAGTCTATATTAGTAGCTGGACCATTTGTAAATACAAGAGCTTGGTCAATTTGAGAATCAGGTACCGAAATAAGCTCAACTGGTCCCTGCAAACCGTTAGTGGAAGAGAATGACTCACAAGGCTCGGGTACCGAAGTCAGTATAACAGTACCCTGGTTACCGAACTGGTAGATTTCTGTGGTACCTTCCGCACAGTTTAACTGGTCATCAGACTGCTGGGGTACTTGTTCTGAGTTACCGGATAACTGTTGGGGTACTTGTTTCTTGGTACCGGAGAACTGTTGAGGTTCTACCGGTACCTGTTCCGTAGTACCGGAGAACTGCTGAGGTTCTAGCTGTATTTGTTCCGTGGTACTGGAGACCTCCTGAGGGCTAGTATCGTACACACTTGTGGAGGACGGTCGCTGGACGGGGAAGATATCTGGAGGCGCCACAGGCCGGAGTTGAGGGAACATTTGCATAACCTCCGCCATGGTGATGTTGAGCTGCTTGAGTTTCGTCTTGTCCGTGAGGTCGTCTTGGGGGGTTGGGCAGCAGACGAGGGGGGAGGGGCATTCAACACTCTCCACTCTGAAACAAAGGATATAATATTTAGAGGCTGCACAACGTTTATTATTTTTTTTAACTCGTAATAAATCATGATAAAAGAAAATATTTTTTATATGCAACGAATTAGTGTAACTCAATATTGAAACACTGTACTATTTAAAGTATTTGGGTTTCGGGATAAGAAAAAAAGTGCTGAATTTTGTGCATTGGTATAATAAATTTATTTTATAAGTCTCTTGTTTTTATTATTTTCTTTAAATGTAAAATATATAACGTGACTGTATGAATTCAAACAAACTTTTTTTACGAAAAACGTTATTAAAATTGCACCGGTGTTCTTGAAAGCGTTTTCAATAATTACGTCTCTTCTGTACGTTTTTTTTTTTTTTATTTCACGTTTGGGTAGAGTACCTCGAGGTATATATTGCCATTTTTTTTTTATTTTTCTTCTCAAACTCTCAAAATCGAACTTAAAGCTCTGTGACGTTATTGTCATGCAACGTCTTTTCCTATATGCGTGCGTGTTAAATAGTTGCATGACCATGACGTCACAGCGTTTATTATAGCACAATTTGAGTATTAAAAAAAGTTAAAAAAAATGACAATACATAATATTAACTTGAGGTGCTCTTCACACACTATACAATAAAAAAATTCATACAGATTTTCTAATACATATTTTGAATACATTCTAAACCAGTTTCAGAATATTAAAACGTTGCATGCCTCCTTGCAGGTAGATATAAAAACATCATTCACAAAATCGTCACAAATGCAATGGCATAAGATAAGTTACTACAAAAATTATGTAACTTTTGGTCAGTTATGCGAGAAGTGACCAGCGAACATCGCCTATTAAGTGACGATCAGGAAATCCCGCCCGAGTAACACACGCTGGGAATCCTGAGTTTACACAGTTTGAGGGAAATTACACACTTTACCTGGACCCTTATGTCCCTTATAAAGCTTTGATGAGCAATGGACTCTTTCCCAGGTTAAATATGATAATTACAACGTTTGCTTGATGAAACATAATCAAATATGAATATCAAAAATCAAAAGATAAAAAGTCTGCATTGTGTATATTGGCCTTATTGGTGTCATTTATTATATAATTGTATTATGTATTTTGACTTGTTCTAAACATACATGTATGTCACAGAAAATCTAAATACTTTTAACAGTCAGACTGACAACAATCTAGTATGACGTCACTGTGAGAGCCTAATTAAGGCTCGTACGTCAACAATGCATGTTAACAATGTTATTTTCAAATTACTATAATTATTATATAAATGACACAAAAAATGCGAATCATTTTTTATTATACCAATTATAGGTTATTTGTAGGTTTTATAAGCAGCCACTTGTGATTTGGTGCATATGCTTTTAGCGCCTTATTCTTACGACCCCCATACCATTACTTTATAATATTGTTATACTGTACCTTGCATACAAATTATTTCATTCTCTTTTTTAAATTAACATTTAATTTAATATCGTCTCTTATTTTAATATGTATTACCGTCTCTTTGTTAACATGCTAATTATACAGTAATATTAAATATTAATATATATGAAATATAATGGTGTGTCCATGCAATTTCAACTTCCCTTGTTCCTTGTTGGGGTGCATAAATTGTACCAATTAATTGTAGCCCAATGCTAGATCCTTGCTCCGTCTAACTTACCTTGGGTCTATCTTCCCGTCTCCGAAAATGACACTTCTACACATGTAGTACGGCACACACTCGCACCCCCGTGACCTTGGGTTGACCTCAGGGGTCAGTGACCTCACTGGGGAGGTCACGGCAGGGCTGGAGAACAAACAAAGCACCAAAAAGAGATTCCACATTGCTGCGACGCTGGGGACACACTGAAAGTTTGGTATGGTCTAATATTTGACCGTAATCACACGTACCTGCTATTGTCAAATTAATTTAAAATTCCCGCCGGAAGTAGTCGGAAATGTAGGTGATTCGTTATAGTTTTACTTGCTCTTGAAATGTGCCTGCAGAAGTTAAGGTATACTGAGAATCTAGTGCATAAAATCTTGCATTTTTAGAGAAATATGAAATTAATTGTTATCGTTAGTCGAAAATGAAGTGTAGAATATTCCCTCATTAATATCTAGCCTCAGGCAGGGACATTCCTATTGTCTGGTGTTTCTAGTATAGTCGTGGCAAGTTCTAATTTAATTTTGTGTCCAGCAGACGATACGACCTATCCCAATATTCTTATAAAAATATTTTTTAAAAGACTTTTATTTTATATTTTTATCGACTCGTGAAGTTATATTTTCTTAAGTACTTTTTAATTGTTTAAAGCTTTTTGCTTTCTGTAATTTTGTATGATAAGTACTATCTTGAAGTTTACGAAGAATACAGAGTACGCATGCATATATTATGGATTTATTTTATGTAGAATATTGTACATATTAAAATATATGTTATAAGCTAGTCTGTGGTAAAAAAAATACTTTGATTGGTAATTTTATATATTTGATTCTATTGTTTGTGCGATAATAATATAATAATAATATAAATGTTTATTGAGCAAAATAACATAATACACGACAGTGATACATTTTAATACATAATGCTCAATGGGTGACTCAAAAAGGGGATCCCATTCACTAAGTGTCAAGTCACCCAAAAGTTTCGATATCATGAAACTTTGTCGATATTTATATTTTGAGTATACTTGGAAAAATAAACAGACATCTTTATAAGTTTTTAACCAGTGCTGCAGCTCTTGATGTAATGTACAGTACAGTGCATAATAATTTATCATGGAGTACACCTTTGGAGAGCATGAACTTTACTTCCGCCTCACTTGCTATAGAGTTACTGTAGTTCTAAATGTTCCAATAGACAAAGAGATGCAGATTTGCAATTTTGGATGAGGTAAGAAGGAATTAAAGAAGGGCACCCACAGTTTGTTAATATCAAAAGAGTTTTGGTTCACCACGCCTCCATAGACTGCATGGTATAAAAAGCCTACAAACAAAGCAGGATTAAAGTTTGTGGTGTCCAAAGGTGTACGCCTCATAATCATACTGACAATTTTTTCGCTATTAAAAATGTCAATAACACAAAATATGATACTGTATTATATTGTTAAAGCAAAACAAAAAGAGTGATATTAATTAATTTTCGTAAAATTCAATATATTTACTATAATAGATTTATTCTAATAAATGAATTTAATATTGTAACAACATTACATATTATTAATATTAAACATAAAATTTGCCATTTGAAAGAATATAGCTGCATTTTTCCGGTTTGAATTTGAAAATTACTTCATTTTTTAACTTGCTGACAATTACATTACCTCATACGTTTTCAGCATGATCGAGATCGATTTACAAGTTTTCGTTTGTGTGAAGTTTGCATTATCTGTGATAGTAGAATGTTCATTACCATATAATCGAAAAAGCATTATTTTATCCTTCAAAACAATCAAATGTCTACCGTTAAAGAAAACAAATACAATAACATAAATTCTAAACTATATTTAACTCTGTCACATTTAAGCACTGTAATAGTTTTCACATAATTAAATAACAGATATTAAAATGTAAAGTAAAAGACATAGCTGTATATTGAAGTACGTGACGTTTAATAACTTTAATTATAAAAACCTTTCAAGTTGAGCACGTCGCAAAAAATTTGATGTATGAAAAGTTGCCTAAATCCAGGAGCTACGAAGCATTAAATGGAGCAGTCATTTTAACTTACAATTTCGTGATATAATGAAGTGCTCACTACTTGTTAATTAAAATTGAAGTTCCTTAGTTGTAAAAATGTTATTTTACATGCAATAAGAAAAAAGGTATGATTATAATATATAGATATATACCCCTAATGAACCGTGCGGTTAACCATTGCATGACTCAGTGTACTAAATGTTATATATATATTGCATGCATGATTTTAACTATTTCAAGGCATACTGAAAGACTTAAAAATCCAGTAAAAGTGATTTGTTTAATACTACTTGTCACACAAGGCAAGGATAAGTAATAAAGTATTAATTATACAAATTTTGTGTTCTCCAAAACCATTCAAATTATTTTGATTTAAACTTTTCGCTGGCCAAAAGTTCTATATCTTCTTTTTCAAACGACAAGTTTGTTGTGAAGTTGCTATCTGTGGCATTTTATTTATGAGAGTACCGGAAATGCATTAATTATTTATTGTCGAGAAAAAGTTCGCAGCCGGTAGGATTCGAACCTACGCTCCCAGAGGGAATCTGATTTCGAGTCAGACGCCTTAACCACTCGGCCACGACTGCTGCGATGACAAGGATGGAAAATGTGATGTATTTGTCGAGAGGCAAACGTTCGCAAGTTCGACTTTATTTACATAGCAGATCGATATCGGTGCTTTATCTGTAGTGTGGGGAGATGATGTGGAACCTGATCTCTCTCTCTCTCTCTCTCTCCTCTAAATATTATAAATATCACATTTCCAGAGGTGTTTTTGTATGAAATATTTTTATTTCTCTTGATAGTGCATGGATGAATGATTACAAAAAGTTATAATTAAGTTGAAATATATTTTTAATTATTTATTATTATGATAAAAAATTAAATATTATAATTTAAAAATTATTCGTAGTTTTCTTACTTGTTATACGTCTAATAACCCCAAAATCGAGGTAAATCGTGCCGTCAAAATAATGACAATGTTCATATATATTTTGTGCATGTACAATGATCTACGTAAGTTCAATTAAACGTTTACAAAGAAATACCTCAAGAAAAAAGGTTCATCACGATAGAGATTCTAAAAAGAAGTGTTCTAATTGTCCTTATATTTTTTAAATATTTTTATTTATTTATATAATTATTATTTATTTTATGCTAAATTTAACGCAGGAAACATGCATTTACACAATGTTTTTTAAACGGTTAGAGATAAGGTAACAATATTACGCGTATTATAAGAGATTTTATTGTAG
This sequence comes from Siphlonurus alternatus, assembly GCA_949825025.1. NCBI lineage: Eukaryota > Metazoa > Arthropoda > Insecta > Ephemeroptera > Siphlonuridae > Siphlonurus > Siphlonurus alternatus. The sequence goes on from OX463786.1 coordinate 17,458,774, forward strand.
ATAAAAAAAAACTTCTGGTATCCCACATACATTTTTTTTAAACGAACGTACCATACGATTTGGTACTTTTACTTAATTAATTAAACCCCCCGAACCTTCCGAAACATACCGCGTTTTGAGGGCTAATTCGGAATGAAGTCATGCAGTCACGATCTTACAATAAAAGCCATTGAATATATTAACTGAGGGAAACGTGGAAACCCTAGTTACGACGTCTCTAAAGCTGTATTTTAACGTCAGTCTTCAAATAAATATATTTTATTGATATATAAAAATTTAATGTATAAAGTAAAAATAATGACGCGTTGATTGCTAGGCGATAACCACATTGTGTGAACGTTTTATTAAATTTTTATAATTATGTTGTGTTCTGTAACAGCGAGCGCCACTTACAGTATCAAGGCCACAGAAACTTCAATTGAAATCCATCATTACAAATAATGAAGAAATTCCATTACGTCCAGAATTACATCTCTAACAATTATAGTAACAATGGTGCTTGCTTCTGAGACGAGAGGATATAATTATATAATATATAATAAGATGATAGTGCAAGATTTTTTTGTAATGAAATGGCCTTCATTTATATTATAGAAATGATTTTGTATTGTATTTTTATTTTATTTTTTTATGAATGCACACTGCATCATATAATAATGCATTAGATACCGACTTATATAACAATATATCGGAAAACATTGCATTGAAAAAACGTTAAAATAAAAAAAAAATTAAAAATAAAATTATAATCACTAAATTATAACTTAACGTTTCATTTTATTTAGAAAGAATCGAGATTTAAGTTAGACCAAAAAACTACAATTTTTCTTAATGGCCATTGTTCAATGTTTTGAAGTTTAAGTCCTTAAAATCCGGCTTTTTTGTTTGTGATTGAATCTTAAAAGTTCCTTCATAATTAAACTCCTAGGGTCCAATTACATGACGTCAGGTGTTTTTAGCATGATCGAGCTAAAAATAGAAGTTTTGGTTTTGTCAAGTTTTGCCATTTTCACTGTTTTGAAGTTTAAGGCCTCAACATCCGGCTTTTTTGTTTGTGATTGAATCTTCAAAATTCTTTCATAATTGAACACCTAGGGTCCAATTACATGGTTTCAAGTGTTTTCAGTATGATCGAGCTAAAATTAAAAGTTTTGGTTTTGTCAAGTTTTGCCGTTTTCACTGTTTTGAAGTTTAAGGCCTAAAAATCCGGCTTTTTTGTTTGTGATTGAATCATCAAAATTCCTTCATATTCAAACTCCTAAGGTCCAATTACATGACGTCAGGTGTTTTCAGCATGATCGAGCTAAAATTAGAAGTTTCGGTTTTGTCAAGTTTTGCCGTTTTCACTGTTTTGAAGTTTAAGGCCTCAAAATCCGGCTTTTTTGTTTGTGATTGAACCATCAAAATTCCTTCATATTCAAACTCCTAGGGTCCAATTACATGACGTCAGGTGTTTTCAGCATGATCGAACTAAAATTAGAAGTTTTGGTTTTGTCAAGTTTTGCCGTTTTCACTGTTTTGAAGTTTAAGGCCTCAAAACCCGGCTTTTTTGTTTGTGATTGAATCAACAAAATTCCTTCATATTTGAACTCCTAGGGTCCAATTACATGACGTCAGGTGTTTTCAGCATGATCGAGCTAAAATTAGAAGTTTTGGTTTTGTCAAGTTTTGCCGTTTTCACTGTTTTGAAGTTTTAGGCCTCAAAAGCCGGCTTTTTTGTTTGTGATTGAATCTTCAAAATTCATTCATATTCAAACTACTAGGGTCCAATTACATGACTTCAGGTGTTTTCAGCATGATCGAGATAAAATTAGGAGTCTTGGTTTTGTCAAGTTTTGCCGTTTTCACTGTTTTGAAGTTTAAGGCCTCAAAATCCGGCTTTTTTGTTTATGATTGCATCTTCAAAATTCCTTCATATATGAACTCTTAGGGTCCAATTACATGACGTCAGGTGTTTTCAGCATGATCGAGCAAAAATTTGAAGTTTTGGTTTTGTCAAGTTTTGCCGTTTTCACAGTTTTGAAGTTTAAGGCCTCAAAATCCGGCTTTTTTGTTTGTGATTGAACCATCAAAATTCCTTCATATTCAAACTCCTAGGGTCCAATTACATGACGTCAGGTGTTTTCAGCATGATCGAACTAAAATTAGAAGTTTTGGTTTTGTCAAGTTTTCCCGTTTTCACTGTTCTGAAGTTTAAGGCCTCAAAACCCAGCTTTTTTGTTTGTGATTGAAACATCAAAATTCCTTCATATTCAAACTCCTAGGGTCCAATTACATGACGTCAGGTGTTTTCAGCATGATCGAGCTAAAATTAGAAGTTTCGGTTTTGTCAAGTTTTGCCGTTTTCACTGTTTTGAAGTTTAGGGCCTCAAAACCCGGCTTTTTTGTTTGTGATTGAATCATCAAAATTCCTTCATATTCAAACTCCTAGGGTCCAATTACATGACGTCAGGTGTTTTCAGCATGATCGAGCTAAAATTAGAAGTTTTGGTTTTGTCAAGTTTTGCCGTTTTCACTGTTTTGAAGTTTAAGGCCTCAAAAGCCGGCTTTTTTGTTTGTGATTGAATCATCAAAATTCCTTCATATTCAAACTCCTAGGGTCCAATTACATGACGTCAGATGTTTTCAGCATGATCGAGCTAAAATTAGAAGTTTCGGTTTTGTCAAGTTTTGCCGTTTTCACTGTTTTGAAGTTTAAGGCCTCAAAACCCGGCTTTTTTGTTTGTGATTGAATCATCAAAATTCCTTCATATTCAAACTCCTAGGGTCCAATTACATGACGTCAGGTGTTTTCAGCATGATCGAGCTAAAATTAGAAGTTTTGGTTTTGTCAAGTTTTGCCGTTTTCACTGTTTTGAAGTTTTAGGCCTCAAAAGCCGGCTTTTTTGTTTGTGATTGAACCATCAAAATTCCTTCATATTCAAACTCCTAGGGTCCAATAACATGACGTCAGGTGTTTTCAGCATGATCGAGGTAAAATTAGAAGTTTTGGTTTTGTCAAATTTTGCCGTTTTCACTGTTTTGAAGTTTAAGGCCTCAAAACCCGGCTTTTTTGTTTGTGATTGAATCATCAAAATTCCTTCATATTCAAACTCCTAGGGTCCAATTACATGACGTCGGGTGTTTTCAGCATGATCGAACTAAAATTAGAAGTTTTGGTTTTGTCAAGTTTTGCTGTTTTCACTGTTTTGAAGTTTTAGGCCTCAAAAGCCGGGTTTTTGTTTGTGATTGAATCTTCAAAATTCCTTCATATTCAAACTCCTAAGGTCCAATTACATGACGTCAGGTGTTTTCAGCATGATCGAGCTAAAATTAGGAGTTTTGGTTTTGTCAAGTTTTCCCGTTTTCACTGTTCTGAAGTTTAAGGCCTCAAAACCCGGCTTTTTTGTTTGTGATTGAATCATCAAAATTCCTTCATATTCAAACTCCTAGGGTCCATTTACATGACGTCAGGTGTTTTCAGCATGATCAAACTAAAATTAGAAGTTTTGGTTTTGTCAAGTTTTGCCGTTTTCACTGTTTTGAAGATTAAGGCCTCAAAACCCGGCTCTTTTGTTTTTGATTGAATCAACAAAATTCCTTCATATTTGAACTCCTAGGGTCCAATTACATGACGTCAGGTGTTTTCAGCATGATCGAGCTAAAATTAGAAGTTTTGGTTTTGTCAAGTTTTGCCGTTTTCACTGTTTTGAAGTTTTAGGCCTCAAAAGCCGGCTTTTTTTGTTTGTGATTGAATCTTCAAAATTCATTCATATTCAAACTACTAGGGTCCAATTACATGACTTCAGGTGTTTTCAGCATGATCGAGATAAAATTAGGAGTCTTGGTTTTGTCAAGTTTTGCCGTTTTTACTGTTTTGAAGTTTAAGGCCTCAAAATCCGGCATTTTTGTTTATGATTGCATCTTCAAAATTCCTTCATATATGAACTCTTAGGGTCCAATTACATGACGTCAGGTGTTTTCAGCATGATCGAGCAAAAATTTGAAGTTTTGGTTTTGTCAAGTTTTGCCGTTTTCACAGTTTTGAAGTTTAAGGCCTCAAAATCCGGCTTTTTTGTTTGTGATTGAACCATCAAAATTCCTTTATATTCAAACTCCTAGGGTCCAATTACATGACGTCAGGTGTTTTCAGCATGATCGAACTAAACTTAGAAGTTTTGGTTTTGTCAAGTTTTGTTGTTTTCACTGTTTTGAAGTTTAAGGCCTCAAAACCCGGCTTTTTTGTTTGTGATTGAATCATCAAAATTCCTTCATATTCAAACTCCTAGGGTCCAATTACATGACGTCAGGTGTTTTCAGCATGACCGAACTAAAATTAGAAGTTTTGGTTTTGTCAAGTTTTGCTGTTTTCACTGTTTTGAAGTTTTAGGCCTCAAAAGCCGGCTTTTTTGTTTGTGATTGAATCTTCAAAATTCCTTCATATTCAAACTCCTAAGGTCCAATTACATGACGTCAGGTGTTTTCAGCATGATCGAGCTAAAATTAGGAGTTTTGGTTTTGTCAAGTTTTACCGTTTTCACTGTTCTGAAGTTTAAGGCCTCAAAACCCGGCTTTTTTGTTTGTGATTGAATCATCAAAATTCCTTCATATTCAAACTCCTAGGGTCCATTTACATGACGTCAGGTGTTTTCAGCATGATCAAACTAAAATTAGAAGTTTTGGTTTTGTCAAGTTTTGCCGTTTTCACTGTTTTGAAGTTTAAGGCCTCAAAACCCGGCTTTTTTGTTTGTGATTGAATCAACAAAATTCCTTCATATTTGAACTCCTAGGGTCCAATTACATGACGTCAGGTGTTTTCAGCATGATCGAGCTAAAATTAGAAGTTTTGGTTTTGTCAAGTTTTGCCGTTTTCACTGTTTTGAAGTTTTAGGCCTCAAAAGCCGGCTTTTTTTGATTGTGATTGAATCTTCAAAATTCATTCATATTCAAACTACTAGGGTCCAATTACATGACTTCAGGTGTTTTCAGCATGATCGAGATAAAATTAGGAGTCTTGGTTTTGTCAAGTTTTGCCGTTTTCACTGTTTTGAAGTTTAAGGCCTCAAAATCCGGCATTTTTGTTTATGATTGCATCTTCAAAATTCCTTCATATATGAACTCTTAGGGTCCAATTACATTACGTCACGTGTTTTCAGCATGATCGAGCAAAAATTTGAAGTTTTGGTTTTGTCAAGTTTTGCCGTTTTCACAGTTTTGAAGTTTAAGGCCTCAAAATCCGGCTTTTTTGTTTGTGATTGAACCATCAAAATTCCTTCATATTCAAACTCCTAGGGTACAATTACATGACGTCAGGTGTTTTCAGCATGATCGAACTAAAATTAGAAGTTTTGGTTTTGTCAAGTTTTGTTGTTTTCACTGTTTTGAAGTTTAAGGCCTCAAAACCCGGCTTTTTTGTTTGTGATTGAATCAACAAGATTCCTTCATATTTGAATTCCTAGGGTCCAATTACATGACGTCAGGTGTTTTCAGCATGATCGAGCTAAAATTAGAAGTTTTGGTTTTGTCAAGTTTTGCCGTTTTCACTGTTTTGAAGTTTTAGGCCTCAAAAGCCGGCTTTTTTGTTTGTGATTGAATCTTCAAAATTCATTCATATTCAAACTACTAGGGTCCAATTACATGACTTCAGGTGTTTTCAGCATGATCGAGATAAAATTAGGAGTCTTGGTTTTGTCAAGTTTTGCCGTTTTCACTGTTTTGAAGTTTAAGGCCTCAAAATCCGTCTTTTTTGTTTATGATTGCATCTTCAAAATTCCTTCATATATGAACTCTTAGGGTCCAATTACATGACGTCAGGTGTTTTCAGCATGATCGAGCAAAAATTTGAAGTTTTGGTTTTTTCAAGTTTTGCCGTTTTCACAGTTTTGAAGTTTACGGCCTCAAAATCCGGCTTTTTTGTTTGTGATTGAACCATCAAAATTCCTTCATATTCAAACTCCTAGGGTCCAATTACATGACGTCAGGTGTTTTCAGCATGATCGAAATAAAATTAGAAGTTTTGGTTTTGTCAAGTTTTACCGTTTTCACTGTTCTGAAGTTTAAGGCCTCAAAACCCAGCTTTTTTGTTTGTGATTGAATCATCAAAATTCCTTCATATTCAAACTCCTAGGGTCCAATTGCATGACGTCAGGTGTTTTCAGCATGATCGAGCTAAAATTAGAAGTTTTGGTTTTGTCAAGTTTTGCCGTTTTCACTGTTTTGAAGTTTTAGGCCTCAAAAGCCGGCTTTTTTGTTTGTGATGGAATCTTCAAAATTCCTTCATATTCAAACTCCTAGGGTCCAATACCATGACATCAGGTGTTTTCAGCATGATCGAGCTAAAATTTGAAGTTTTGGTTTTGTCAAGTTTTGCCGTTTTCACAGTTTTGAAGTTTAAGGCCTCAAAATCCGGCTTTTTTGTTTGTGATTGAACCATCAAAATTCCTTCATATTCAAACTCCTAGGGTCCAATTACATGACGTCAGGTGTTTTCAGCATGATCGAACTAAAATTAGAAGTTTTGGTTTTGTCAAGTTTTCCCGTTTTCACTGTTCTGAAGTTTAAGGCCTCAAAACCCAGCTTTTTTGTTTGTGATTGAAACATCAAAATTCCTTCATATTCAAACTCCTAGGGTCCAATTACATGACGTCAGGTGTTTTCAGCATGATCGAGCTAAAATTAGAAGTTTCGGTTTTGTCAAGTTTTGCCGTTTTCACTGTTTTGAAGTTTAAGGCCTCAAAACCCGGCTTTTTTGTTTGTGATTGAATCATCAAAATTCCTTCATATTCAAACTCCTAGGGTCCAATTACATGACGTCAGGTGTTTTCAGCATGATCGAGCTAAAATTAGAAGTTTTGGTTTTGTCAAGTTTTGCCGTTTTCACTGTTCTGAAGTTTAAGGCCTCAAAACCCAGCTTTTTTGTTTGTGATTGAAACATCAAAATTCCTTCATATTCAAACTCCTAGGGTCCAATTACATGACGTCAGGTGTTTTCAGCATGATCGAGCAAAAATTAGAAGTTTCGGTTTTGTCAAGTTTTGCCGTTTTCACTGTTTTGAAGTTTAAGGCCTCAAAACCCGGCTTTTTTGTTTGTGATTGAATCATCAAAATTCCTTCATATTCAAACTCCTAGGGTCCAATTACATGACGTCAGGTGTTTTCAGCATGATCGAGCTAAAATTAGAAGTTTTGGTTTTGTCAAGTTTTGCCGTTTTCACTGTTTTGAAGTTTTAGGCCTCAAAAGCCGGCTTTTTTGTTTGTGATTGAATCATCAAAATTCCTTCATATTCAAACTCCTAGGGTCCAATTACATGACGTCAGGTGTTTTCAGCATTATCGAACTAAAATTAGAAGTTTTGGTTTTGTCAAGTTTTGCCGTTTTCACTGTTTTGAAGTTTTAGGCCTCAAAAGCCGGCTTTTTTGTTTGTAATTGAACCATCAAAATTCCTTCATATTCAAACTCCTAGGGTCCAATAACATGACGTCAGGTGTTTTCAGCATGATCGAGGTAAAATTAGAAGTTTTGGTTTTGTCAAATTTTGCCGTTTTCACTGTTTTGAAGTTTAAGGCCTCAAAACCCGGCTTTTTTGTTTGTGATTGAATCATCAAAATTCCTTCATATTCAAACTCCTAGGGTCCAATTACATGACGTCAGGTGTTTTCAGCATGATCGAACTAAAATTAGAAGTTTTGGTTTTGTCAAGTTTTGCTGTTTTCACTGTTTTGAAGTTTTAGGCCTCAAAAGCCGGCTTTTTTGTTTGTGATTGAATCTTCAAAATTCCTTCATATTCAAACTCCTAAGGTCCAATTACATGACGTCAGGTGTTTTCAGCATGATCGAGCTAAAATTAGGAGTTTTGGTTTTGTCAAGTTTTCCCGTTTTCACTGTTCTGAAGTTTAAGGCCTCAAAACCCGGCTTTTTTGTTTGTGATTGAATCATCAAAATTCCTTCATATTCAAACTCCTAGGGTCCATTTACATGACGTCAGGTGTTTTCAGCATGATCAAACTAAAATTAGAAGTTTTGGTTTTGTCAAGTTTTGCTGTTTTCACTGTTTTGAAGTTTTAGGCCTCAAAAGCCGGCTTTTTTGTTTGTGATTGAATCTTCAAAATTCCTTCATATTCAAACTCCTAAGGTCCAATTACATGACGTCAGGTGTTTTCAGCATGATCGAGCTAAAATTAGGAGTTTTGGTTTTGTCAAGTTTTCCCGTTTTCACTGTTCTGAAGTTTAAGGCCTCAAAACCCGGCTTTTTTGTTTGTGATTGAATCATCAAAATTCCTTCATATTCAAACTCCTAGGGTCCATTTACATGACGTCAGGTGTTTTCAGCATGATCAAACTAAAATTAGAAGTTTTGGTTTTGTCAAGTTTTGCCGTTTTCACTGTTTTGAAGTTTAAGGCCTCAAAACCCGGCTTTTTTGTTTGTGATTGAATCAACAAAATTCCTTCATATTTGAACTCCTAGGGTCCAATTACATGACGTCAGGTGTTTTCAGCATGATCGAGCTAAAATTAGAAGTTTTGGTTTTGTCAAGTTTTGCCGTTTTCACTGTTTTGAAGTTTTAGGCCTCAAAAGCCGGCTTTTTTTGTTTGTGATTGAATCTTCAAAATTCATTCATATTCAAACTACTAGGGTCCAATTACATGACTTCAGGTGTTTTCAGCATGATCGAGATAAAATTAGGAATCTTGGTTTTGTCAAGTTTTGCCGTTTTCACTGTTTTGAAGTTTAAGGCCTCAAAATCCGGCATTTTTGTTTATGATTGCATCTTCAAAATTCCTTCATATATGAACTCTTAGGGTCCAATTACATTACGTCAGGTGTTTTCAGCATGATCGAGCAAAAATTTGAAGTTTTGGTTTTGTCAAGTTTTGCCGTTTTCACTGTTTTGAAGTTTAAGGCCTCAAAATCCGGCATTTTTGTTTATGATTGCATCTTCAAAATTCCTTCATATATGAACTCTTAGGGTCCAATTACATTACGTCAGGTGTTTTCAGCATGATCGAGCAAAAATTTGAAGTTTTGGTTTTGTCAAGTTTTGCCGTTTTCACAGTTTTGAAGTTTAAGGCCTCAAAATCCGGCTTTTTTGTTTGTGATTGAACCATCAAAATTCCTTCATATTCAAACTCCTAGGGTACAATTACATGACGTCAGGTGTTTTCAGCATGATCGAACTAAAATTAGAAGTTTTGGTTTTGTCAAGTTTTGTTGTTTTCACTGTTTTGAAGTTTAAGGCCTCAAAACCCGGCTTTTTTGTTTGTGATTGAATCAACAAGATTCCTTCATATTTGAATTCCTAGGGTCCAATTACATGACGTCAGGTGTTTTCAGCATGATCGAGCTAAAATTAGAAGTTTTGGTTTTGTCAAGTTTTGCCGTTTTCACTGTTTTGAAGTTTTAGGCCTCAAAAGCCGGCTTTTTTGTTTGTGATTGAATCTTCAAAATTCCTTCAAATTCAAACTCCTAAGGTCCAATTACATGACGTCAGGTGTTTTCAGCATGATCGAGCTAAAATTAGAAGTTTTGGTTTTGTCAAGTTTTGCCGTTTTCACTGTTTTGAAGTTTTAGGCCTCAAAAGCCGGCTTTTTTTTATTGTGATTGAATCTTCAAAATTCATTCATATTCAAACTACTAGGGTCCAATTACATGACTTCAGGTGTTTTCAGCATGATCGAGATAAAATTAGGAGTCTTGGTTTTGTCAAGTTTTGCCGTTTTCACTGTTTTGAAGTTTAAGGCCTCAAAATCCGGCATTTTTGTTTATGATTGCATCTTCAAAATTCCTTCATATATGAACTCTTAGGGTCCAATTACATTACGTCAGGTGTTTTCAGCATGATCGAGCAAAAATTTGAAGTTTTGGTTTTGTCAAGTTTTGCCGTTTTCACAGTTTTGAAGTTTAAGGCCTCAAAATCCGGCTTTTTTGTTTGTGATTGAACCATCAAAATTCCTTCATATTCAAACTCCTAGGGTACAATTACATGACGTCAGGTGTTTTCAGCATGATCGAACTAAAATTAGAAGTTTTGGTTTTGTCAAGTTTTGTTGTTTTCACTGTTTTGAAGTTTAAGGCCTCAAAACCCGGCTTTTTTGTTTGTGATTGAATCAACAAGATTCCTTCATATTTGAATTCCTAGGGTCCAATTACATGACGTCAGGTGTTTTCAGCATGATCGAGCTAAAATTAGAAGTTTTGGTTTTGTCAAGTTTTGCCGTTTTCACTGTTTTGAAGTTTTAGGCCTCAAAAGCCGGCTTTTTTGTTTGTGATTGAATCTTCAAAATTCATTCATATTCAAACTACTAGGGTCCAATTACATGACTTCAGGTGTTTTCAGCATGATCGAGATAAAATTAGGAGTCTTGGTTTTGTCAAGTTTTGCCGTTTTCACTGTTTTGATGTTTAAGGCCTCAAAATCCGGCTTTTTTGTTTACGATTGCATCTTCAAAATTCCTTCATATATGAACTCTTAGGGTCCAATTACATGACGTCAGGTGTTTTCAGCATGATCGAGCAAAAATTTGAAGTTTTGGTTTTTTCAAGTTTTGCCGTTTTCACAGTTTTGAAGTTTACGGCCTCAAAATCCGGCTTTTTTGTTTGTGATTGAACCATCAAAATTCCTTCATATTCAAACTCCTAGGGTCCAATTACATGATGTCAGGTGTTTTCAGCATGATCGAAATAAAATTAGAAGTTTTGGTTTTGTCAAGTTTTACCGTTTTCACTGTTCTGAAGTTTAAGGCCTCAAAACCCAGCTTTTTTGTTTGTGATTGAATCATCAAAATTCCTTCATATTCAAACTCCTAGGGTCCAATTGCATGACGTCAGGTGTTTTCAGCATGATCGAGCTAAAATTAGAAGTTTTGGTTTTGTCAAGTTTTGCCGTTTTCACTGTTTTGAAGTTTTAGGCCTCAAAAGCCGGCTTTTTTGTTTGTGATGGAATCTTCAAAATTCCTTCATATTCAAACTCCTAGGGTCCAATACCATGACATCAGGTGTTTTCAGCATGATCGAGCTAAAATTTGAAGTTTTGGTTTTGTCAAGTTTTGCCGTTTTCACAGTTTTGAAGTTTAAGGCCTCAAAATCCGGCTTTTTTGTTTGTGATTGAACCATCAAAATTCCTTCATATTCAAACTCCTAGGGTCCAATTACATGACGTCAAGTGTTTTCAGCATGATCGAACTAAAATTAGAAGTTTTGGTTTTGTCAAGTTTTACCGTTTTCACTGTTCTGAAGTTTAAGGCCTAAAAACCCAGCCTTTTTGTTTGTGATTGAATCATTAAAATTCCTTCATATTCAAACTCCTAGGGTCCAATTACATGACGTCAGGTGTTTTCAGCATGACCGAACTAAAATTGGAAGTTTTGGTTTTGTCAAGTTTTGCTGTTTTCACTGTTTTGAAGTTTTAGGCCTCAAAAGCCGGCTTTTTTGTTTGTGATTGAATCTTCAAAATTCCTTCATATTTAAACTCCTAAGGTCCAATTACATGACGTCAGGTGTTTTCAGCATGATCGAGCTAAAATTAGGAGTTTTGGTTTTGTCAAGTTTTGCCGTATTCACTGTTTTGATGTTTAAGGCCTCAAAATCCGGCTTTTTTGTTTGTTATTAAATCTTCAAAATTCCTTCATATTTGAACTCCTGGGGTCCAATTACATGACGTCAGGTGTTTTCAGCATGATCGAGCTAAAATTAGAAGTTTTGTTTTTGTCAAGTTTTGCCGTTTTCACTGTTTTGAAATTTAAGGCCTAAAAACCCGGTTTTTTTGTTTGTGATTGAATCATTAAGATTCCTTCATATTCAAACTCCTAGGGTCCAATTACATGACGTCAGGTGTTTTCAGCATGATCGAGCTAAAATTAGAAGTTTCGGTTTTGTCAAGTTTTGCCGTTTTCACTGTTTTGAAGTTTAAGGCCTCAAAACCCGGCTTTTTTTTTTGTGATTGAATCATCAAAATTCCTTCATATTCAAACTCCTAGGGTCCAATAACATGACGTCAGGTGTTTTCAGCATGATCGAGGTAAAATTAGAAGTTTTGGTTTTGTCAAATTTTGCCGTTTTCACTGTTTTGAAGTTTAAGGCCTCAAAACCCGGCTTTTTTGTTTGTGATTGAATCATCAAAATTCCTTCATATTCAAACTCCTAGGGTCCAATTACATGACGTCAGGTGTTTTCAGCATGATCGAACTAAAATTAGAAGTTTTGGTTTTGTCAAGTTTTGCTGTTTTCACTGTTTTGAAGTTTTAGGCCTCAAAAGCCGGCTTTTTTGTTTGTGATTGAATCTTCAAAATTCCTTCATATTCAAACTCCTAAGGTCCAATTACATGACGTCAGGTGTTTTCAGCATGATCGAGCTAAAATTAGGAGTTTTGGTTTTGTCAAGTTTTCCCGTTTTCACTGTTCTGAAGTTTAAGGCCTCAAAACCCGGCTTTTTTGTTTGTGATTGAATCATCAAAATTCCTTCATATTCAAACTCCTAGGGTCCATTTACATGACGTCAGGTGTTTTCAGCATGATGAAACTAAAATTAGAAGTTTTGGTTTTGTCAAGTTTTGCCGTTTTCACTGTTTTGAAGTTTAAGGCCTCAAAACCCGGCTTTTTTGTTTGTGATTGAATCATCAAAATTCCTTCATATTCAAACTCCTAGGGTCCAATTACATGACGTCAGGTGTTTTCAGCATGATCGAACTAAAATTAGAAGTTTTGGTTTTGTCAAGTTTTGCTGTTTTCACTGTTTTGAAGTTTTAGGCCTCAAAAGCCGGCTTTTTTGTTTGTGATTGAATCTTCAAAATTCCTTCATATTCAAACTCCTAAGGTCCAATTACATGACGTCAGGTGTTTTCAGCATGATCGAGCTAAAATTAGGAGTTTTGGTTTTGTCAAGTTTTCCCGTTTTCACTGTTCTGAAGTTTAAGGCCTCAAAACCCGGCTTTTTTGTTTGTGATTGAATCATCAAAATTCCTTCATATTCAAACTCCTAGGGTCCATTTACATGACGTCAGGTGTTTTCAGCATGATCAAACTAAAATTAGAAGTTTTGGTTTTGTCAAGTTTTGCCGTTTTCACTGTTTTGAAGTTTAAGGCCTCAAAACCCGGCTTTTTTGTTTGTGATTGAATCAACAAAATTCCTTCATATTTGAACTCCTAGGGTCCAATTACATGACATCAGGTGTTTTCAGCATGATCGAGCTAAAATTAGAAGTTTTGGTTTTGTCAAGTTTTGCTGTTTTCACTGTTTTGAAGTTTTAGGCCTCAAAAGCCGGCTTTTTTTGTTTGTGATTGAATCTTCAAAATTCATTCATATTCAAACTACTAGGGTCCAATTACATGACTTCAGGTGTTTTCAGCATGATCGAGATAAAATTAGGAGTCTTGGTTTTGTCAAGTTTAGCCGTTTTTACTGTTTTGAAGTTTAAGGCCTCAAAATCCGGCATTTTTGTTTATGATTGCATCTTCAAAATTCCTTCATATATGAACTCTTAGGGTCCAATTACATGACGTCAGGTGTTTTCAGCATGATCGAGCAAAAATTTGAAGTTTTGGTTTTGTCAAGTTTTGCCGTTTTCACAGTTTTGAAGTTTAAGGCCTCAAAATCCGGCTTTTTTGTTTGTGATTGAACCATCAAAATTCCTTTATATTCAAACTCCTAGGGTCCAATTACATGACGTCAGGTGTTTTCAGCATGATCGAACTAAACTTAGAAGTTTTGGTTTTGTCAAGTTTTGTTGTTTTCACTGTTTTGAAGTTTAAGGCCTCAAAACCCGGCTTTTTTGTTTGTGATTGAATCATCAAAATTCCTTCATATTCAAACTCCTAGGGTCCAATTACATGACGTCAGGTGTTTTCAGCATGACCGAACTAAAATTAGAAGTTTTGGTTTTGTCAAGTTTTGCTGTTTTCACTGTTTTGAAGTTTTAGGCCTCAAAAGCCGGCTTTTTTGTTTGTGATTGAATCTTCAAAATTCCTTCATATTCAAACTCCTAAGGTCCAATTACATGACTTCAGGTGTTTTCAGCATGATCGAGATAAAATTAGGAGTCTTGGTTTTGTCAAGTTTTGCCGTTTTCACTGTTTTGAAGTTTAAGGCCTCAAAATCCGGCATTTTTGTTTATGATTGCATCTTCAAAATTCCTTCATATATGAACTCTTAGGGTCCAATTACATTACGTCACGTGTTTTCAGCATGATCGAGCAAAAATTTGAAGTTTTGGTTTTGTCAAGTTTTGCCGTTTTCACAGTTTTGAAGTTTAAGGCCTCAAAATCCGGCTTTTTTGTTTGTGATTGAACCATCAAAATTCCTTCATATTCAAACTCCTAGGGTACAATTACATGACGTCAGGTGTTTTCAGCATGATCGAACTAAAATTAGAAGTTTTGGTTTTGTCAAGTTTTGTTGTTTTCACTGTTTTGAAGTTTAAGGCCTCAAAACCCGGCTTTTTTGTTTGTGATTGAATCAACAAGATTCCTTCATATTTGAATTCCTAGGGTCCAATTACATGACGTCAGGTGTTTTCAGCATGATCGAGCTAAAATTAGAAGTTTTGGTTTTGTCAAGTTTTGCCGTTTTCACTGTTTTGAAGTTTTAGGCCTCAAAAGCCGGCTTTTTTGTTTGTGATTGAATCTTCAAAATTCATTCATATTCAAACTACTAGGGTCCAATTACATGACTTCAGGTGTTTTCAGCATGATCGAGATAAAATTAGGAGTCTTGGTTTTGTCAAGTTTTGCCGTTTTCACTGTTTTGAAGTTTAAGGCCTCAAAATCCGTCTTTTTTGTTTATGATTGCATCTTCAAAATTCCTTCATATATGAACTCTTAGGGTCCAATTACATGACGTCAGGTGTTTTCAGCATGATCGAGCAAAAATTTGAAGTTTTGGTTTTTTCAAGTTTTGCCGTTTTCACAGTTTTGAAGTTTACGGCCTCAAAATCCGGCTTTTTTGTTTGTGATTGAACCATCAAAATTCCTTCATATTCAAACTCCTAGGGTCCAATTACATGACGTCAGGTGTTTTCAGCATGATCGAAATAAAATTAGAAGTTTTGGTTTTGTCAAGTTTTACCGTTTTCACTGTTCTGAAGTTTAAGGCCTCAAAACCCAGCTTTTTTGTTTGTGATTGAATCATCAAAATTCCTTCATATTCAAACTCCTAGGGTCCAATTGCATGACGTCAGGTGTTTTCAGCATGATCGAGCTAAAATTAGAAGTTTTGGTTTTGTCAAGTTTTGCCGTTTTCACTGTTTTGAAGTTTTAGGCCTCAAAAGCCGGCTTTTTTGTTTGTGATGGAATCTTCAAAATTCCTTCATATTCAAACTCCTAGGGTCCAATACCATGACATCAGGTGTTTTCAGCATGATCGAGCTAAAATTTGAAGTTTTGGTTTTGTCAAGTTTTGCCGTTTTCACAGTTTTGAAGTTTAAGGCCTCAAAATCCGGCTTTTTTGTTTGTGATTGAACCATCAAAATTCCTTCATATTCAAACTCCTAGGGTCCAATTACATGACGTCAGGTGTTTTCAGCATGATCGAACTAAAATTAGAAGTTTTGGTTTTGTCAAGTTTTCCCGTTTTCACTGTTCTGAAGTTTAAGGCCTCAAAACCCAGCTTTTTTGTTTGTGATTGAAACATCAAAATTCCTTCATATTCAAACTCCTAGGGTCCAATTACATGACGTCAGGTGTTTTCAGCATGATCGAGCTAAAATTAGAAGTTTCGGTTTTGTCAAGTTTTGCCGTTTTCACTGTTTTGAAGTTTAAGGCCTCAAAACCCGGCTTTTTTGTTTGTGATTGAATCATCAAAATTCCTTCATATTCAAACTCCTAGGGTCCAATTACATGACGTCAGGTGTTTTCAGCATGATCGAGCTAAAATTAGAAGTTTTGGTTTTGTCAAGTTTTGCCGTTTTCACTGTTCTGAAGTTTAAGGCCTCAAAACCCAGCTTTTTTGTTTGTGATTGAAACATCAAAATTCCTTCATATTCAAACTCCTAGGGTCCAATTACATGACGTCAGGTGTTTTCAGCATGATCGAGCAAAAATTAGAAGTTTCGGTTTTGTCAAGTTTTGCCGTTTTCACTGTTTTGAAGTTTAAGGCCTCAAAACCCGGCTTTTTTGTTTGTGATTGAATCATCAAAATTCCTTCATATTCAAACTCCTAGGGTCCAATTACATGACGTCAGGTGTTTTCAGCATGATCGAGCTAAAATTAGAAGTTTTGGTTTTGTCAAGTTTTGCCGTTTTCACTGTTTTGAAGTTTTAGGCCTCAAAAGCCGGCTTTTTTGTTTGTGATTGAATCATCAAAATTCCTTCATATTCAAACTCCTAGGGTCCAATTACATGACGTCAGGTGTTTTCAGCATGATCGAACTAAAATTAGAAGTTTTGGTTTTGTCAAGTTTTGCCGTTTTCACTGTTTTGAAGTTTTAGGCCTCAAAAGCCGGCTTTTTTGTTTGTAATTGAACCATCAAAATTCCTTCATATTCAAACTCCTAGGGTCCAATAACATGACGTCAGGTGTTTTCAGCATGATCGAGGTAAAATTAGAAGTTTTGGTTTTGTCAAATTTTGCCGTTTTCACTGTTTTGAAGTTTAAGGCCTCAAAACCCGGCTTTTTTGTTTGTGATTGAATCATCAAAATTCCTTCATATTCAAACTCCTAGGGTCCAATTACATGACGTCAGGTGTTTTCAGCATGATCGAACTAAAATTAGAAGTTTTGGTTTTGTCAAGTTTTGCTGTTTTCACTGTTTTGAAGTTTTAGGCCTCAAAAGCCGGCTTTTTTGTTTGTGATTGAATCTTCAAAATTCCTTCATATTCAAACTCCTAAGGTCCAATTACATGACGTCAGGTGTTTTCAGCATGATCGAGCTAAAATTAGGAGTTTTGGTTTTGTCAAGTTTTCCCGTTTTCACTGTTCTGAAGTTTAAGGCCTCAAAACCCGGCTTTTTTGTTTGTGATTGAATCATCAAAATTCCTTCATATTCAAACTCCTAGGGTCCATTTACATGACGTCAGGTGTTTTCAGCATGATCAAACTAAAATTAGAAGTTTTGGTTTTGTCAAGTTTTGCCGTTTTCACTGTTTTGAAGTTTAAGGCCTCAAAACCCGGCTTTTTTGTTTGTGATTGAATCAACAAAATTCCTTCATATTTGAACTCCTAGGGTCCAATTACATGACGTCAGGTGTTTTCAGCATGATCGAGCTAAAATTAGAAGTTTTGGTTTTGTCAAGTTTTGCCGTTTTCACTGTTTTGAAGTTTTAGGCCTCAAAAGCCGGCTTTTTTTGTTTGTGATTGAATCTTCAAAATTCATTCATATTCAAACTACTAGGGTCCAATTACATGACTTCAGGTGTTTTCAGCATGATCGAGATAAAATTAGGAGTCTTGGTTTTGTCAAGTTTTGCCGTTTTCACTGTTTTGAAGTTTAAGGCCTCAAAATCCGGCATTTTTGTTTATGATTGCATCTTCAAAATTCCTTCATATATGAACTCTTAGGGTCCAATTACATTACGTCAGGTGTTTTCAGCATGATCGAGCAAAAATTTGAAGTTTTTGTTTTGTCAAGTTTTGCCGTTTTCACAGTTTTGAAGTTTAAGGCCTCAAAATCCGGCTTTTTTGTTTGTGATTGAACCATCAAAATTCCTTCATATTCAAACTCCTAGGGTACAATTACATGACGTCAGGTGTTTTCAGCATGATCGAACTAAAATTAGAAGTTTTGGTTTTGTCAAGTTTTGTTGTTTTCACTGTTTTGAAGTTTAAGGCCTCAAAACCCGGCTTTTTTGTTTGTGATTGAATCAACAAGATTCCTTCATATTTGAATTCCTAGGGTCCAATTACATGACGTCAGGTGTTTTCAGCATGATCGAGCTAAAATTAGAAGTTTTGGTTTTGTCAAGTTTTGCCGTTTTCACTGTTTTGAAGTTTTAGGCCTCAAAAGCCGGCTTTTTTGTTTGTGATTGAATCTTCAAAATTCCTTCAAATTCAAACTCCTAAGGTCCAATTACATGACGTCAGGTGTTTTCAGCATGATCGAGCTAAAATTAGAAGTTTTGGTTTTGTCAAGTTTTGCCGTTTTCACTGTTTTGAAGTTTTAGGCCTCAAAAGGCGGCTTTTTTTTATTGTGATTGAATCTTCAAAATTCATTCATATTCAAACTACTAGGGTCCAATTACATGACTTCAGGTGTTTTCAGCATGATCGAGATAAAATTAGGAGTCTTGGTTTTGTCAAGTTTTGCCGTTTTCACTGTTTTGAAGTTTAAGGCCTCAAAATCCGGCATTTTTGTTTATGATTGCATCTTCAAAATTCCTTCATATATGAACTCTTAGGGTCCAATTACATTACGTCAGGTGTTTTCAGCATGATCGAGCAAAAATTTGAAGTTTTTGTTTTGTCAAGTTTTGCCGTTTTCACAGTTTTGAAGTTTAAGGCCTCAAAATCCGGCTTTTTTGTTTGTGATTGAACCATCAAAATTCCTTCATATTCAAACTCCTAGGGTACAATTACATGACGTCAGGTGTTTTCAGCATGATCGAACTAAAATTAGAAGTTTTGGTTTTGTCAAGTTTTGTTGTTTTCACTGTTTTGAAGTTTAAGGCCTCAAAACCCGGCTTTTTTGTTTGTGATTGAATCAACAAGATTCCTTCATATTTGAATTCCTAGGGTCCAATTACATGACGTCAGGTGTTTTCAGCATGATCGAGCTTAAATTAGAAGTTTTGGTTTTGTCAAGTTTTGCCGTTTTCACTGTTTTGAAGTTTTAGGCCTCAAAAGCCGGCTTTTTTGTTTGTGATTGAATCTTCAAAATTCATTCATATTCAAACTACTAGGGTCCAATTACATGACTTCAGGTGTTTTCAGCATGATCGAGATAAAATTAGGAGTCTTGGTTTTGTCAAGTTTTGCCGTTTTCACTGTTTTGATGTTTAAGGCCTCAAAATCCGGCTTTTTTGTTTACGATTGCATCTTCAAAATTCCTTCATATATGAACTCTTAGGGTCCAATTACATGACGTCAGGTGTTTTCAGCATGATCGAGCAAAAATTTGAAGTTTTGGTTTTTTCAAGTTTTGCCGTTTTCACAGTTTTGAAGTTTACGGCCTCAAAATCCGGCTTTTTTGTTTGTGATTGAACCATCAAAATTCCTTCATATTCAAACTCCTAGGGTCCAATTACATGATGTCAGGTGTTTTCAGCATGATCGAAATAAAATTAGAAGTTTTGGTTTTGTCAAGTTTTACCGTTTTCACTGTTCTGAAGTTTAAGGCCTCAAAACCCAGCTTTTTTGTTTGTGATTGAATCATCAAAATTCCTTCATATTCAAACTCCTAGGGTCCAATTGCATGACGTCAGGTGTTTTCAGCATGATCGAGCTAAAATTAGAAGTTTTGGTTTTGTCAAGTTTTGCCGTTTTCACTGTTTTGAAGTTTTAGGCCTCAAAAGCCGGCTTTTTTGTTTGTGATGGAATCTTCAAAATTCCTTCATATTCAAACTCTTAGGGTCCAATACCATGACATCAGGTGTTTTCAGCATGATCGAGCTAAAATTTGAAGTTTTGGTTTTGTCAAGTTTTGCCGTTTTCACAGTTTTGAAGTTTAAGGCCTCAAAATCCGGCTTTTTTGTTTGTGATTGAACCATCAAAATTCCTTCATATTCAAACTCCTAGGGTCCAATTACATGACGTCAAGTGTTTTCAGCATGATCGAACTAAAATTAGAAGTTTTGGTTTTGTCAAGTTTTACCGTTTTCACTGTTCTGAAGTTTAAGGCCTAAAAACCCAGCCTTTTTGTTTGTGATTGAATCATTAAAATTCCTTCATATTCAAACTCCTAGGGTCCAATTACATGACGTCAGGTGTTTTCAGCATGACCGAACTAAAATTGGAAGTTTTGGTTTTGTCAAGTTTTGCTGTTTTCACTGTTTTGAAGTTTTAGGCCTCAAAAGCCGGCTTTTTTGTTTGTGATTGAATCTTCAAAATTCCTTCATATTTAAACTCCTAAGGTCCAATTACATGACGTCAGGTGTTTTCAGCATGATCGAGCTAAAATTAGGAGTTTTGGTTTTGTCAAGTTTTGCCGTATTCACTGTTTTGATGTTTAAGGCCTCAAAATCCGGCTTTTTTGTTTGTTATTAAATCTTCAAAATTCCTTCATATTTGAACTCCTGGGGTCCAATTACATGACGTCAGGTGTTTTCAGCATGATCGAGCTAAAATTAGAAGTTTTGTTTTTGTCAAGTTTTGCCGTTTTCACTGTTTTGAAATTTAAGGCCTAAAAACCCGGTTTTTTTGTTTGTGATTGAATCATTAAGATTCCTTCATATTCAAACTCCTAGGGTCCAATTACATGACGTCAGGTGTTTTCAGCATGATCGAGCTAAAATTAGAAGTTTCGGTTTTGTCAAGTTTTGCCGTTTTCACTGTTTTGAAGTTTAAGGCCTCAAAACCCGGCTTTTTTTTTTGTGATTGAATCATCAAAATTCCTTCATATTCAAACTCCTAGGGTCCAATACCATGACGTCAGGTGTTTTCAGCATGATTGAGCTAAAATTAGAAGTTTTGGTTTTGTCAAGTTTTGCCGTTTTCACTGTTTTGAAGTTTTAGGCCTCAAAAGTCGGCTTTTTTGTTTGTGATTGAACCATCAAAATTCCTTCATATTCAAACTCCTAGGGTCCAATTACATGACGTCAGGTGTTTTCAGCATGATCGAACTAAAATTAGAAGTTTTGGTTTTGTCAAGTTTTTCCGTTTTCACTGTTCTGAAGTTTAAGGCCTCAAAACCCAGCTTTTTTGTTTGTGATTGAATCATCAAAATTCATTCATATTCAAACTACTAGGGTCCAATTACATGACTTCAGGTGTTTTCAGCATGATCGAGATAAAATTAGGAGTCTTGGTTTTGTCAAGTTTTGCCGTTTTCACTGTTTTGAAGTTTAAGGCCTCAAAATCCGGCTTTTTTGTTTATGATTGCATCTTCAAAATTCCTTCATATATGAACTCGTAGGGTCCAATTACATGACGTCAGGTGTTTTCAGCATGATCGAGCAAAAATTTGAAGTTTTGGTTTTGTCAAGTTTTGCCGTTTTCACAGTTTTGAAGTTTGAGGCCTAAAAATCCGGCTTTTTTGTTTGTGATTGAACCATCAAAATTCCTTCATATTCAAACTCCTAGGGTCCAATTACATGACGTCAGGTGTTTTCAGCATGATCGAACTAAAATTAGAAGTTTTGGTTTTGTCAAGTTTTCCCGTTTTCACTGTTCTGAAGTTTAAGGCCTCAAAACCCAGCTTTTTTGTTTGTGATTGAAACATCAAAATTCCTTCATATTCAAACTCCTAGGGTCCAATTACATGACGTCAGGTGTTTTCAGCATGATCGAGCTAAAATTAGAAGTTTTGGTTTTGTCAAGTTTTGCCGTTTTCACTGTTTTGAAGTTTTAGGCCTCAAAAGCCGGCTTTTTTGTTTGTGATGGAATCTTCAAAATTCATTCATATTCAAACTACTAGGGTCCAATTACATGACTTCAGGTGTTTTCAGCATGATCGAGATAAAATTAGGAGTCTTGGTTTTGTCAAGTTTTGCCGTTTTCACTGTTTTGAAGTTTAAGGCCTCAAAATCCGGCATTTTTGTTTATGATTGCATCTTCAAAATTCCTTCATATATGAACTCTTAGGGTCCAATTACATGACGTCAGGTGTTTTCAGCATGATCGAGCAAAAATTTGAAGTTTTGGTTTTGTCAAGTTTTGCCGTTTTCACAGTTTTGAAGTTTAAGGCCTCAAAATCCGGCCTTTTTTGTTTGTGATTGAACCATCAAAATTCCTTCATATTCAAACTCCTAGGGTCCAATTACATGACGTCAGGTGTTTTCAGCATGATCGAGGTAAAATTAGGAGTTTTGGTTTTGTCAAGTTTTGCCGTTTTCACTGTTTTGAAGTTTAAGGCCTCAAAACCCGGCTTTTTTGTTTGTGATTGAATCATCAAAATTCCTTCATATTCAAACTCCTAGGGTCCAATTACATGACGTCAGGTGTTTTCAGCATGATCGAACTAAAATTAGAAGTTTTGGTTTTGTCAAGTTTTCCCGTTTTCACTGTTCTGAAGTTTAAGGCCTCAAAACCCAGCTTTTTTGTTTGTGATTGAATCATCAAAATTCCTTCATATTCAAACTCCTAGGGTCCAATTACATGACGTCAGTTGTTTTCAGCATGATCGAGCTAAAATTAGAAGTTTCGGTGTTGTCAAGTTTTGCCGTTTTCACTGTTTTGAAGTTTAAGGCCTCAAAACCCGGCTTTTTTGTTTGTGATTGAATCATCAAAATTCCTTCATATTCAAACTCCTAGGGTCCAATTACATGACGTCAGGTGTTTTCAGCATGATCGAGCTAAAATTAGAAGTTTTGGTTTTGTCAAGTTTTGCCGTTTTCACTGTTTTGAAGTTTTAGGCCTCAAAAGCCGGCTTTTTTGTTTGTGATTGAACCATCAAAATTCCTTCATATTCAAACTCCTAGGGTCCAATTACATGACGTCAGGTGTTTTCAGCATGATCGAGCTAAAATTAGAAGTTTCGGTTTTGTCAAGTTTTGCCGTTTTCACTGTTCTGAAGTTTAAGGCCTCAAAACCCGGCTTTTTTGTTTGTGATTGAATCATCAAAATTCCTTCATATTCAAACTCCTAGGGTCCATTTACATGACGTCAGGTGTTTTCAGCATGATCGAACTAAAATTAGAAGTTTTGGTTTTGTCAAGTTTTGCCGTTTTCACTGTTTTGAAGTTTAAGGCCTCAAAATCCGGCTTTTTTGTTTATGATTGCATCTTCAAAATTCCTTCATATATGAACTCTTAGGGTCCAATTACATGACGTCAGGTGTTTTCAGCATGATCGAGCAAAAATTTGAAGTTTTGGTTTTGTCAAGTTTTGCCGTTTTCACAGTTTTGAAGTTTAAGGCCTCAAAATCCGGCCTTTTTTGTTTGTGATTGAACCATCAAAATTCCTTCATATTCAAACTCCTAGGGTCCAATTACATGACGTCAGGTGTTTTCAGCATGATCGAGGTAAAATTAGGAGTTTTGGTTTTGTCAAGTTTTGCC
This sequence comes from Siphlonurus alternatus, assembly GCA_949825025.1. Lineage (NCBI taxonomy): Eukaryota > Metazoa > Arthropoda > Insecta > Ephemeroptera > Siphlonuridae > Siphlonurus > Siphlonurus alternatus. The sequence goes on from OX463786.1 coordinate 17,481,831, forward strand.
GTTTTCACTGTTTTGAAGTTTAAGGCCTCAAAACCCGGCTTTTTTGTTTGTGATTGAATTATCAAAATTCCTTCATATTCAAACTCCTAGGGTCCAATTACATGACGTCAGGTGTTTTCAGCATGATCGAACTAAAATTAGAAGTTTTGGTTTTGTCAAGTTTTCCCGTTTTCACTGTTCTGAAGTTTAAGGCCTCAAAACCCAGCTTTTTTGTTTGTGATTGAATCATCAAAATTCCTTCATATTCAAACTCCTAGGGTCCAATTACATGACGTCAGTTGTTTTCAGCATGATCGAGCTAAAATTAGAAGTTTCGGTTTTGTCAAGTTTTGCCGTTTTCACTGTTTTGAAGTTTAAGGCCTCAAAACCCGGCTTTTTTGTTTGTGATTGAATCATCAAAATTCCTTCATATTCAAACTCCTAGGGTCCAATTACATGACGTCAGGTGTTTTCAGCATGATCGAGCTAAAATTAGAAGTTTTGGTTTTGTCAAGTTTTGCCGTTTTCACTGTTTTGAAGTTTTAGGCCTCAAAAGCCGGCTTTTTTGTTTGTGATTGAACCATCAAAATTCCTTCATATTCAAACTCCTAGGGTCCAATTACATGACGTCAGGTGTTTTCAGCATGATCGAGCTAAAATTAGAAGTTTCGGTTTTGTCAAGTTTTGCCGTTTTCACTGTTCTGAAGTTTAAGGCCTCAAAACCCGGCTTTTTTGTTTGTGATTGAATCATCAAAATTCCTTCATATTCAAACTCCTAGGGTCCATTTACATGACGTCAGGTGTTTTCAGCATGATCGAACTAAAATTAGAAGTTTTGGTTTTGTCAAGTTTTGCCGTTTTCACTGTTTTGAAGTTTAAGGCCTCAAAACCCGGCTTTTTTGTTTGTGATTGAATCAACAAAATTCCTTCATATTTGAACTCCTAGGGTCCAATTACATGACGTCAGGTGTTTTCAGCATGATCGAGCTAAAATTAGAAGTTGTGGTTTTGTCAAGTTTTGCCGTTTTCACTGTTTTGAAGTTTTAGGCCTCAAAAGCCGGCTTTTTTGTTTGTGATTGAATCTTCAAAATTCATTCATATTCAAACTACTAGGGTCCAATTACATGACGTCAGGTGTTTTCAGCATGATCGAACTAAAATTAGAAGTTTTGGTTTTGTCAAGTTTTGCCGTTTTCACTGTTTTGAAGTTTTAGGCCTCAAAAGCCGGCTTTTTTGTTTGTGATTGATTCATCAAAATTCCTTCATATTCAAACTCCTGGGGTCCAATTACATGACGTCAGGTGTTTTCAGCATGATCGAACTAAAATTAGAAGTTTTGGTTTTGTCAAGTTTTACCGTTTTCCCTGTTCTGAAGTTTAAGGCCTCAAAACCCGGCTTTTTTGTTTGTGATTGAATCATCAAAATTCCTTCATATTCAAACTCCTAGGGTCCATTTACATGACGTCAGGTGTTTTCAGCATGATCGAACTAAAATTAGAAGTTTTGGTTTTGTCAAGTTTTGCCGTTTTCACTGTTTTGAAGTTTAAGGCCTCTAAACGCGGCTTTTTTGTTTGTTATTGAATCAACAAAATTCCTTCATATTTGAACTCCTAGGGTCCAATTACATGACGTCAGGTGTTTTCAGCATGATCGAGCTAAAATTAGAAGTTTTGGTTTTGTCAAGTTTTGCCGTTTTCACTGTTTTGAAGTTTTAGGCCTCAAAAGCCGGCTTTTTTGTTTGTGATTGAATCTTCAAAATTCATTCATATTCAAACTACTAGGGTCCAATTACATGACTTCAGGTGTTTTCAGCATGATCGAGATAAAATTAGGAGTCTTGGTTTTGTCAAGTTTTACCGTTTTCACTGTTTTGAAGTTTAAGGCCTCAAAATCCGGCTTTTTTGTTTATGATTGCATCTTCAAAATTCCTTCATATATGAACTCTTAGGGTCCAATTACATGACGTCAGGTGTTTTCAGCATGATCGAGCAAAAATTTGAAGTTTTGGTTTTGTCAAGTTTTGCCGTTTTCACAGTTTTGAAGTTTAAGGCCTCAAAATCCGGCTTTTTTGTTTGTGATTGAACCATCAAAATTCCTTCATATTCAAACTCCTAGGGTCCAATTACATGACGTCAGGTGTTTTCAGCATGATCGAGGTAAAATTAGAAGTTTTGGTTTTGTCAAATTTTGCCTTTTTCACTGTTTTGAAGTTTAAGGCCTCAAAACCCGGCTTTTTTGTTTGTGATTGAATCATCAAAATTCCTTCATATTCAAACTCCTAGGGTCCAATTACATGACGTCAGGTGTTTTCAGCATGATCGAACTAAAATTAGAAGTTTTTGGTTTTGTCAAGTTTTACCGTTTTCACTGTTCTGAAGTTTAAGGCCTCAAAACCCAGCTTTTTTGTTTGTGATTGAATCATCAAAATTCCTTCATATTCAAACTCCTAGGGTCCAATTACATGACGTCAGGTGTTTTCAGCATGATCGAACTAAAATTAGAAGTTTTGGTTTTGTCAAGTTTTGCTTTTTCACTGTTTTGAAGTTTTAGGCCTCAAAAGCCAGCTTTTTTGTTTGTGATTGAATCTTCAAAATTCCTTCATATTCAAACTTCTAGGGTCCAATTACATGACTACAGGTGTTTTCAGCATGATCGAGCTACAATTAGGAGTTTTGGTTTTGTCAAGTTTTGCCAATTCACTGTTTTGAAGTTTAAGGCCTCAAAATCCGGCTTTTTTGTTTATGATTGCATCTTCAAAATTCCTTCATATATGAACTCTTAGGGTCCAATTACATGACGTCAGGTGTTTTCAGCATGATCTAGCTAAAATTAGGAGTTTTGGTTTTGTAAGTTTTGCCAATTCACTGTTTTTAAGTTTAAGGCCTCAAAATCCGGCTTTTTTGTTTATGATTGCATCTTCATATATGAACACTTAGGGTCCAATTACATGACGTCAGGTGTTTTCAGCATGATCGAGCAAAAATTTGAAGTTTTGGTTTTGTCAAGTTTTGCCGTTTTCACAGTTTTGAAGTTTAAGGCCTCAAAATCCGGCTTTTTTGTTTGTGATTGAACCATCAAAATTCCTTCATATTCAAACTCCTAGGGTCCAATTACATGACGTCAGGTGTTTTCAGAATGATCGAGGTAAAATTAGAAGTTTTGGTTTTGTCAAATTTTGCCGTTTTCACTGTTTTGAAGTTTAAGGCCTCAAAACCCGGCTTTATTGTTTGTGATTGAATCATCAAAATTCCTTCATATTCAAACTCCTTTGGTCCAATTACATGACGTCAGGTGTTTTCAGCATGATCGAACTAAAATTAGAAGTTTTGGTTTTGTCAAGTTTTACCGTTTTCACTGTTCTGAAGTTTATGGCCTCAAAACCCAGCTTTTTTGTTGGTGATTGAATCATCAAAATTCCTTCATATTCAATCTCCTAGGGTCCAAATACATGACGTCAGGTGTTTTCAGCATGATCGAGCTAAAATTAGAAGTTTCGGTTTTGTCAAGTTTTGCCGTTTTCACTGTTTTGAAGTTTAAGGCCTCAAAACCCGGCTTTTTTGTTTGTGATTGAATCATCAAAATTCCTTCATATTCAAACTCCTAGGGTCCAATTACATGACGTCAGGTGTTTTCAGCATGATCGAGCTAAAATTAGAAGTTTTGGTTTTGTCAAGTTTTGCCGTTTTCACTGTTTTGAAGTTTTAGGCCTCAAAAGCCGGCTTTTTTGTTTGTGATTGAACCATCAAAATTCCTTCATATTCAAACTCCTAGGGTCCAATTACATGACGTCAGGTGTTTTCAGCATGATCGAGCTAAAATTATAAGTTTCGGTTTTTTCAAGTTTTGCCGTTTTCACTGTTTTGAAGTTTTAGGCCTCAAAACCCGGCTTTTTTGTTTGTGATTGAATCATCAAAATTCCTTCATATTCAAACTCCTAGGGTCCAATTACATGACGTCAGGTGTTTTCAGCATGATCGAACTAAAATTAGAAGTTTTGGTTTTGTCAAGTTTTGCCGTTTTCACTGTTTTGAAGTTTTAGGCCTCCAAAGCCGGCTTTTTTGTTTGTGATTGATTCATCAAAATTCCTTCATATTCAAACTCCTAGGGTCCAATTACATGACGTCAGGTGTTTTCAGCATGATCGAGGTAAAATTAGAAGTTTTGGTTTTGTCAAGTTTTACCGTTTTCACTGTTCTGAAGTTTAAGGCCTCAAAACCCGGCTTTTTTGTTTGTGATTGAATCATCAAAATTCCTTCATATTCAAACTCCTAGGGTCCATTTACATGACGTCAGGTGTTTTCAGCATGATCGAACTAAAATTAGAAGTTTTGGTTTTGTCAAGTTTTGCCGTTTTCACTGTTTTGAAGTTTTAGGCCTCAAAACCCGGCTTTTTTGTTTGTGATTGAATCAACAAAATTCCTTCATATTTGAACTCCTAGGGTCCAATTACATGACGTCAGGTGTTTTCAGCATGATCGAGCTAAAATTAGAAGTTTTGGTTTTGTCAAGTTTTGCCGTTTTCACTGTTTTGAAGTTTTAGGCCTCAAAAGCCGGCTTTTTTGTTTGTGATTGAATCTTCAAAATTCATTCATATTCAAACTACTAGGGTCCAATTACATGACTTCAGGTGTTTTCAGCATGATCGAGATAAAATTAGGAGTCTTGGTTTTGTCAAGTTTTGCCGTTTTCACTGTTTTGAAGTTTAAGGCCTCAAAATCCGGCTTTTTTGTTTATGATTGCATCTTCAAAATTCCTTCATATATGAACTCTTAGGGTCCAATTACATGACGTCAGGTGTTTTCAGCATGATCGAGCAAAAATTTGAAGTTTTGGTTTTGTCAAGTTTTGCCGTTTTCACAGTTTTGAAGTTTAAGGCCTCAAAATCCGGCTTTTTTGTTTGTGATTGAACCATCAAAATTCCTTCATATTCAAACTCCTAGGGTCCAATTACATGACGTCAGGTGTTTTCAGCATGATCGAGGTAAAATTAGAAGTTTTGGTTTTGTCAAATTTTGCCTTTTTCACTGTTTTGAAGTTTAAGGCCTCAAAACCCGGCTTTTTTGTTTGTGATTGAATCATCAAAATTCCTTCATATTCAAACTCCTAGGGTCCAATTACATGACGTCAGGTGTTTTCAGCATGATCGAACTAAAATTAGAAGTTTTTGGTTTTGTCAAGTTTTACCGTTTTCACTGTTCTGAAGTTTAAGGCCTCAAAACCCAGCTTTTTTGTTTGTGATTGAATCATCAAAATTCCTTCATATTCAAACTCCTAGGGTCCAATTACATGACGTCAGGTGTTTTCAGCATGATCGAACTAACATTAGAAGTTTTGGTTTTGTCAAGTTTTGCTTTTTCACTGTTTTGAAGTTTTAGGCCTCAAAAGCCAGCTTTTATGTTTGTGATTGAATCTTCAAAATTCCTTCATATTCAAACTACTAGGGTCCAATTACATGACTACAGGTGTTTTCAGCATGATCGAGCTACAATTAGGAGTTTTGGTTTTGTCAAGTTTTGCCAATTCACTGTTTTGAAGTTTAAGGCCTCAAAATCCGGCTTTTTTGTTTATGATTGCATCTTCAAAATTCCTTCATATATGAACTCTTAGGGTCCAATTACATGACGTCAGGTGTTTTCAGCATGATCGAGCTAAAATTAGGAGTTTTGGTTTTGTAAGTTTTGCCAATTCACTGTTTTTAAGTTTAAGGCCTCAAAATCCGGCTTTTTTGTTTATGATTGCATCTTCATATATGAACTCTTAGGGTCCAATTACATGACGTCAGGTGTTTTCAGCATGATCGAGCAAAAATTTGAAGTTTTGGTTTTGTCAAGTTTTGCCGTTTTCACAGTTTTGAAGTTTAAGGCCTCAAAATCCGGCTTTTTTGTTTGTGATTGAACCATCAAAATTCCTTCATATTCAAACTCCTAGGGTCCAATTACATGACGTCAGGTCTTTTCAGCATGATCGAGGTAAAATTAGAAATTTTGGTTTTGTCAAATTTTGCCGTTTTCACTGTTTTGAAGTTTAAGGCCTCAAAACCCGGCTTTATTGTTTGTGATTGAATCATCAAAATTCCTTCATATTCAAACTCCTTGGGTCCAATTACATGACGTCAGGTGTTTTCAGCATGATCGAACTAAAATTAGAAGTTTTGGTTTTGTCAAGTTTTACCGTTTTCACTGTTCTGAAGTTTATGGCCTCAAAACCCAGCTTTTTTGTTTGTGATTGAATCATCAAAATTCCTTCATATTCAAACTCCTAGGGTCCAATTACATGACGTCAGGTGTTTTCAGCATGATCGAGCTAAAATTAGAAGTTTCGGTTTTGTCAAGTTTTGCCGTTTTCACTGTTTTGAAGTTTAAGGCCTCAAAACCCGGCTTTTTTGTTTGTGATTGAATCATCAAAATTCCTTCATATTCAAACTCCTAGGGTCCAATTACATGACGTCAGGTGTTTTCAGCATGATCGAGCTAAAATTAGAAGTTTTGGTTTTGTCAAGTTTTGCCGTTTTCACTGTTTTGAAGTTTTAGGCCTCAAAAGCCGGCTTTTTTGTTTGTGATTGAACCATCAAAATTCCTTCATATTCAAACTCCTAGGGTCCAATTACATGACGTCAGGTGTTTTCAGAATGATCGAGCTAAAATTAGAAGTTTTGGTTTTGTCAAGTTTTGCCGTTTTCACTGTTTTGAAGTTTTAGGCCTCAAAAGCCGGCTTTTTTGTTTGTGATTGAACCATCAAAATTCCTTCACATTCAAACTCCTAGGGTCCAATTACATGACTTCAGGTTATTTCAGCATGATCGAGCTAAAATTAGAAGTTTCGGTTTTTTCAAGTTTTGCCGTTTTCACTGTTTTGAAGTTTTAGGCCTCAAAACCCGGCTTTTTTGTTTGTGATTGAATCATCAAAATTCCTTCATATTCAAACTCCTAGGGTCCAATTACATGACGTCAGGTGTTTTCAGCATGATCGAACTAAAATTAGAAGTTTTGGTTTTGTCAAGTTTTGCCGTTTTCACTGTTTTGAAGTTTTAGGCCTCAAAAGCCGGCTTTTTTGTTTGTGATTGATTCATCAAAATTCCTTCATATTCAAACTCCTAGGGTCCAATTACATGACGTCAGGTGTTTTCAGCATGATCGAACTAAAATTAAAAGTTTTGGTTTTGTCAAGTTTTACCGTTTTCACTGTTGTGAAGTTTAAGGCCTCAAAACCCGGCTTTTTGTTTGTGATTGAATCATCAAAATTCCTTCATATTCAAACTCCTAGGGTCCATTTACATGACGTCAGGTGTTTTCAGCATGATCGAACTAAAATTAGAAGTTTTGGTTTTGTCAAGTTTTGCCGTTTTCACTGTTTTGAAGTTTAAGGCCTCAAAACCCGGCTTTTTTGTTTGTGATTGAATCAACAAAATTCCTTCATATTTGAACTCCTAGGGTCCAATTACATGACATCAGGTGTTTTCAGCATGATCGAGCTAAAATTAGAAGTTTTGGTTTTGTCAAGTTTTGCCGTTTTCACTGTTTCGAAGTTTTAGGCCTCAAAAGCCGGCTTTTTTGTTTGTGATTGAATCTTCAAAATTCATTCATATTCAAACTACTAGGGTCCAATTACATGACTTCAGGTGTTTTCAGCATGATCGAGATAAAATTAGGAGTCTTGGTTTTGTCAAGTTTTGCCGTTTTCACTGTTTTGAAGTTTAAGGCCTCAAAATCCGGCTTTTTTGTTTATGATTGCATCTTCAAAATTCCTTCATATATGAACTCTTAGGGTCCAATTACATGACGTCAGGTGTTTTCAGCATGATCGAGCAAAAATTTGAAGTTTTGGTTTTGTCAAGTTTTGCCGTTTTCACAGTTTTGAAGTTTAAGGCCTCAAAATCCGGCTTTTTTGTTTGTGATTGAACCATCAAAATTCCTTCATATTCAAACTCCTAGGGTCCAATTACATGACGTCAGGTGTTTTCAGCATGATCGAGGTAAAATTAGAAGTTTTGGTTTTGTCAAATTTTGCCGTTTTCACTGTTTTGAAGTTTAAGGCCTCAAAAGCCGGCTTTTTTGTTTGTGATTGAATCATCAAAATTCCTTCATATTTGACCTCCTAGGGTCCAATTACATGACGTCAGGTGTTTTCAGCATGATCGAGATAAAATTAGGAGTCTTGGTTTTGTCAAGTTTTGCCGTTTTCACTGTTTTGAAGTTTCAGGCCTCAAAATCCGGCTTTTTTTGTTTGTTATTGAATCTTCAAAATTCCTTCATATTTGAACTCCTAGGGTCCAATTACATGACGTCAGGTGTTTTCAGCATTATCGAGCTAAAATTAGAAGTTTTGGTTTTGTCAAGTTTTGCCGTTTTCACTGTTTTGAAGTTTTAGGCCTAAAAACCCGGCTTTTTTGTTTGTGATTGAATCATCAAAATTCCTTCATATTCAAACTCCTAGGGTCCAATTACATGACGTCAGGTGTTTTCAGAATGATCGAGCTAAAATTAGAAGTTTTGGTTTTGTCAAGTTTTGCCGTTTTCACTGTTTTGAAGTTTAAGGCCTCAAAATCCGGCTTTATTTTTGTTAATGAATCTTCATCATTGCATCATATTTGAACTCCTAGGGTCCAATTACATGACGTCAGGTGTTTTCAGCATGATCGAGCTAAAATTAGAGGTTTTGGTTTTGTCAAGTTTTGCCGTTTTCACTGTTTTGAAGTTTAAGGCCTCAAAATCCGGCTTTTTTGTTTGTTATTGAATCTTCAACATTGCTTCATATTTGAACTCCTAGGGTCCAATTACATGACGTCATGTGTTTTCAGCATGATCGAGCTAAAATGAGATGTTTTGGTTTTGTCTAGTTTTGCCATTTTCACTGTTTTTAAGTTTAAGGCCTCAAAATTCGGCTTTTTTTGTTTATGATTGTATCTTTAAAATTCCTTCATATTTGAATTCCTAGTGTCCAATTACATGACGTCAGGTGTTTTAATCATGATCGAGCTAAAATTAAAAGTTTTGGTTTTGTCAAGTTTTGCCGTTGTCACTGTTTTGAAGTTTAAGGCCTCAAAATCCGGCTTTTGTGTCTATGATTGAACATTCATAATTCCTTCATATTTGAACTCCTAGGGTTCAATTACATGGCTTCAGGTGTTTTCAGTATGATTGAGCTCAAATTAGAAATTTTGGTTTTCTCAATTAAGGTTTGCCGTTTTCACTGTTTTGATTTATTTTCCGATGGTAATTTGAAAATATTTTTGATCCATAAAATGAAGGACAAAATATAACAGTTAGAATTTGCTGATGTTAAAGGGGTACCAAAGTGAATACTTTTTTTACATGTTCGGGCAGCTACGAATTATTCTATTATCTCTGTGGCTCAATATTTACGTACGATGTCTAGTTATTTTACAATTAATTATTTAGTTTGAAAAGTGAGTTTGAAAACCGTTGGTTGATTCAAGCATGCCCGTGTCCGGTGTCCGCAGCGGCCGGTGATACGACAAGAAGGGGGCGGGAGGATGTACCCCCGATTCGCGGGAAATTCTCGTCGTATCAGCGGCTGCTGCTGGCGCGCACCGACTTGAATCAACCAACGGTTATCAAACTCACTTTTCAAACTAAATAATTAATTGTAAAATAACTAGTCATTGTACGAAAATATTGAGCCACAGGGGTGTTAGAATAATTCTTAGCTGCCCGAATATGTAAAAAATGTATTCACTTTGGTACCCCTTTAAGAAACAAAAATTTGGTGTAGATTTTGAGTTATTAATTTTTTCATGTGAGAAATATATGATTTGACTATAAGTCGCAGCAGTCCCCATTAAAAACAATGCTAATCTCAATGCTGAATGTCTAAAAAATTTCACCGAATTTGGTTTAATTTATTTTCATGGAAAATTATTTCATGGTGTCAGAAAGGTTTGATGAAATTTTCAGAGTGGTTCGCAATCTATAAGCCATAATTCATAATTCTTTTATCCTTTTAGTATAATATTAATAATGGTCAAAACATTATTGTTTGCGAAATAAAACTCATACAAACACACCATAAAACTTAACATGCATCACACAATACTCTTCCCACTTCGTTCATAAGGTCGAGTTTCAACAACCCAGGACTGTAAAACGAACCTTATCACCTGGTGTGATGTCATCAAGGTTGCGCTTCATTGTTCTCGGGGATTCAATGATCGTAACAATGGACAAGTGTGCTAATTAGTCATTGTTATTATTGGGCGTTATTGGCACATTGCAACATGATTGTTCTATCTAGCCTGGGCGTTAGTTAGCTCTTCGTACAGTATACTCGTATCTTAATACTTTTAAATAAAGTTATTGGTAATAATATATTATATGTTTTAGCTTGCGTTATATTTACTGTTCATTGGTTTTCGTAAATTTTATTTATAATAATGGGCGCGATTCACGAAGCAGTTAGCCAGGTTTAGCCACGTTAATATAGCTTAACTACGTTTAACTAGGTCCTAGTTAAACGTGGTTAAGCTATATTAACGTGGCTAAACCTGGCTAACTGCTTCGTGAATCGCGCCAACTAGGTGGTTTAACATATGTAAAACAGGTATATAGTTAAACGTGGTTAAGCTAAACGTGGTTAGAAACCTGGCTAACTGCTTCGTGAATCGCACCCAATATAGCTGAATAAAATTGCAATGGCAAAAGTTTATTTTTCTTTTAAAAATAATTATATTAAATTTTCAATGCACCTCTTTTACTCTTACTGCAATAAAAAATATAATTACATATACAAAGATTTTATGTAACATTTTTGTAAACCGAAGAGTTTACAATTTTTCTTTTTATATGCATGCATTTATTAAAATCGCAATTTCTATATAATATATACAAATTCTGAAAATGTTTTTTATTGATTTCATTCAATCAAGATTCAATCTGAGCTGATATTTAATTATTAAAATCATAATATCAGTTTATTTATTTATTTATTTATTTATTTATTTATTTATTTATTTATTTATTTATTTATTTATTTATTTATTTATTTATTTATTTATTTATTTATTTATTTATTATTTCGATATGATGAAATGAACTAATTAAAAACTTATATATTATATAACAGTATAATGTTGCTGAAATTTCCTCGAAGCCCCTCAAGGTGCTCCCTCCCGGCATAGACCAAGGCAGGAGAAAGGAGAGCTAGGCGTACACCGCGCCAATAAACATCGGGATTCCCCGCCTCATGAATCATAGCACAGCCCTCCGTGTCTTATGATCAGAAAATTGACGTACAATTCAATTTGTGAATTTATTTTTTAATTTCTTTTTGTCTGTATGTTTTGACTATATGTTTATCTGTTTCTATACAATTGATGTGTATTTTCAACCTTTCATTTTTTTATGAAAGGTGAAACAAAACTCGATATTCTCTGCCCAAAAATCGAGTCCGTCACACATGTAAACGCACCTCGCTAATGTTTGTGCAGCTGGTAATGTAGGAAAGTGATTGACTTGAATAATATCGCTGATTGAAAATCATTATAATATTAATATTATAATCAATATTCCTGTTGTGCGCGCGCCATAACAAATAATAAGAACGTGTATTACGTAGAATATCTCTATATATAGATAAGGAATTTAACGTACTTTAACAGGGGAGAAAAATTCATCCCTAAGTTCAAATTCTAAAAATGGGACCCGATTAAAAAAAATCAGAAGCTGTTTTCGGGATAAAAAAAAATATTACTGATTGAATATGACAATGTAAAAAAATATGAATTGAATTTATTATTTGATGTATTAGAATATTTAGAATGCAATGTTTTTGTTAAAATTGCTTTGGTTAATTTTTAAATAGCACCAGTTCAACAAATTAATTTAATCAACAAGCTACTTAATAATCTTATTTTATTCATCCTTTAAATAAAATTTTGGTGCACATAGACATTTTGTTTTGTGTTACTTTAATTTACCATAGAAATCCCATGCATAAAAATGTATAATATGTTGAGTTTGAGACCTCTAAATTCATTGCAACTTCACTACCAGGGTCATAAACAAAGGTATATCAGCTGTCAGGGTACAAAGTTTCAAAGCTCCACAATCAACCCTTCATTGCATGGCCAAAAATTACATGAACCTCGACACTGTATTTACTACTACCACCAAGATCTGCACCGACGGCGGCTCCAGGCAGGCTCACGCCCATACCCTTCAGCGCTCACCGTCACGACCCTTTAATCAACAATAACTACGTTCACATGACGGGGTTTAATACGGATCCGTTGACGACGCCTCATAAGAATAACATTATCCGTCGTCAACGAATGCGTGTTAAACATTGTCATGTAAACCTATTGAATGTATTTCTGTGCAGTTCGGGATGGTGTTCGACGCTGGCTCGACCCACACGGAGATGCTGCTGTACAACTGGCAGGGGGACAAGTGGAGGGACACGGGCATCGTCAGAGAGCTGGACACGTGCGAGATGAAAGGTGAGTGATCGCGACTTTCATTCGGAAGAAAAGACGTTGCATGACTATGACGTCACAGTGTTTTTTTTTTTTCGTTTATTTTTTAGAGGGTTAATTAAGACAGATAAAAAAAAATCAAAACGTAACTCAAGGTCCTCTATCCAAATATTTTATGCAGTAAAAATTCCTGTCCATTGACTGCATGTCTATATTTTTGACAGGCGGTATCGGCACCCTGTTCTCCGCTGACCCCAGTGGAGTGGGAGCGTACTTAGACCCTTGTCTGCAGAGCGGCAAGGCTCAGATCCCGCAGTTGGAGCACGCGGACAGTCCAGTCTTCCTCGCGGCCACCGCTGGACTCAGAATGCTGCAGTAAGTGTTTGTGTGCTGGGAAGTAGGGAAGTATTGTGCGGAGGGTGTGAGTTCGAATCCCGTTAGATCTCTCTTTTGACACATTGAGCTGCTTTCAACAGTTTTAACAACACGGTCAAATGCACACAAAAAAAATATATATTTTTCAAGTATTATTGTGATGGCTAATTGTCGTGCAAAATGTGTACATTTTGATAAACATTTTATTATGTATATATAATATATACATACATATATGCAATAAAAAAGTAAAATTTAATTTTCAATACTTATTTCAGAACAAATTAATAACTCTAAAATTCTGCAGACACATTCCACGGTTGACAGTGTACTTTGTGCAGGCTGGAAGACCCTGTCGCGGTGGACCATATTCTCGGCAACGTCTCCAAGAAACTGTCCACGTCCGGACTGAGGTTCCGTCCGGGTGATGCGAGAGTTATCTCCGGACAGCAGGAGGCCGTGTCTGGCTGGGTCACTGTCAACTACCTGTCCAACAAACTGCTGCCGGTCAGTGTTTGTTTGTTTTATATTTATTTATTTATTTATTTATTTATTTATTTATTTATTTATTTATTTATTTATTTATTTATTTAATAATAATATTATTTATTTGTTTACTTATTTATTTATTAACCTGATACTAACACAATGATGCAGGGTGTGGCCCCCCACAAACTGGGAGAGACGCTGGGAGCGCTTGACCTGGGCGGAGCGTCCACGCAGATTTCGTTCGAGACGACGGCAGGCTCGAGTGACCAGAGAGTGTCGCTGCAGCTGTACGGCCAGAAGTACGAGGTCACTGCCCTCAGCTACATGTGCTATGGGGTTGCTCAGGTCATTCTCAGGCACCAGGTCTCCCTGCTAGCGGTGAGTGTCATTTTGCAGCAATGTTGATTTAATATTGAAGAAATATTCTAATTGCTATTTTTTACTATTACCACATAATAATGAAGGCTTAAGACGATGATTGAAGTTATTGTCTATTTAAAAAGAAAATATTATTATTTACCCTTGATTTGAAATAAATCATCATCAATATGCAGAGTTGTATTTTAGTAAAATAATAATAATAATAAATAAATTTAAAAAAATATATAAAATAAAAAAAAAATGCCCTCTTTAATTGCCTGTTTTTAAATTAGTTTATTATTTATTAATGATATAGTTAAACAATTAAACAAAGTGTTCTAGTAATTCATGTATATTTCATTCAAACATTTTTTTATTGTTATTTTTTAAATTCATGTTGCCATAGATGAAATCGTTACCTAACTAACAAAATTCTTCACTACAGGAGGTGATACCGTTAAGTACTGATCCAATCACGAACCCTTGTCACGCCCTGGGAAGCATGAGGGAGTTCAACGCTGCCAGACTTCGCACTGCGTGTTCAGACACAAACTATCTCAGCAAGGTACAGATTCTTGTTCTGAAGTAAACTTGGAGTAAATATATATATATATATATATATATATATATATATATATATATATATATATATATATATTCTGAAGTAAATATTGTTTAGTATTATACTGTATACATTTTTTTCTTAAATTACAAGGAGATTTTAACAACATCATTATAAATCTGCCTCATTTGCTAGAGAGCTTGGTCACATTTGTAATTTAAAGGAGCTAAAAAATTAAGTTATTTTCGCACCACAGATTGAGTGTTAAGAAATAGAGCAGGGCAAAAAAAAAAAAAAAAAAAAAAAAAAAAAAAAAAAAAAAAATGATCTCACGTTTATGGTGATTTTTTGTCCCTCATTCCTGTGGATAAGACACAATTCTAAGAAAGCAAATGTAATGTTTAAACAAAGATAGAGTTCAATTATAATTTGTATGACATCATACCCTTGAATTAACCCTGCTTCCCTCCAGTTCGGAATGGTCACGTTCCAAGGCAGCAGCAACGGCACTCTCTGTCTTGAAGAGATCCGCAAGGTCCTTCGTCCTGACGTCTGCAAGGCCAACTTCATCCACGGTAACTGCATAGAAGTACCTCCCCCCGCGAGGACTGTCCCAACGTCCTTCGTGGTGAGTCACCAAGCCCAGCAAGGTCAAAGCATCAAAATTTCAACATGTAGCTAATTATTCTCTTCCGATTAACTTATGCTTGCTAATGGAGTACCTCAAAATTTTTCATCGCAGAAATGGATAGAGGGTGCAAAGTTATGCTACTCTGATTTTTTTTTTTCAGATTTTTTAGAGTCCGGGAACTAGTTTTAAAAAATTATTAAAAATACGAATTTCTCCCTAATAAAAAGATAGCCGAAAAAGGAGTGTGGTCTACAAACCTAAAACTTTTTAAGCATACTTCCATAACTCAGAAAAATCTAAAAATCTAAAAAAAAAAAAAAAAAAAAAAAAAAATCAAAGTAGCATAACTTTGCACCCTTTATCTGATTCTATTTCTGCAATAAAAAATGTTGAGTTTGGTACTCCATTATGTACCTTGCTTTTATAGAGATTCAATTTTAAAGAAAACAAACCATTATACATATTGTAAAATATATATTTAAAAGCAATGGATATATAGATATGGCCAGCAAGGCTTTACCTATCGAGAAGTCACAGAAGGAGAAATTCTTGCAATCACAGGTTCACTCAAAAATTAGTTACATTTTAAAAAGACATTGTGCATCATCTAAATGCTTCATCAGTTGGAAAAAGAAGTTTTTATAGTGGTTGTGATTGACTTGGTGACGTCATCGTGACCATTTTGCTTCAAGGGTCATATTTATAAATATAACAAAGTGATGATAATAGCCCTTATTTTAAATTTAATCTCCTTCATTTTAGTAAAACTTTTTATAATTTAAAATAGAATGTCAATAAGAAAAATATTTCTATTTGACCTCTAATTCCCAGGGTTTCTCGAACTTCTTCTACGCTGCGTCTGGCTTCAACTCGACCGTCAACACGACAAGCAAACAGTTCCTCAACAAAGTCAAGGCAGTGTGTGACCTGCCCATCGACAAACTAAACACCACCGTCTTCCCAGGTCAGTCTAATGTAACTGCGATGAAATTTAAATAAAGTCAATGTCATAAGAACATATCAATGTTCATTATTACAGGACAGATAAATTAAGGCAACACATATTATAGTAAAATGAAAGAAAAAGAAAATTTAAAAGCAGACAAATTACACATACATTATAAACATTTTACACAAGCATTAATTAATATCATAATAACAGCCACCAACCACAAGGAATGGAGTACCGACCTCAATTTTTTTTTTTTTTTTTTTTTTATTGCAGAAATGGATAGAGGGTGCAAAGTTATGTTACTCTGATTTTTTTCAGATTTTTTAGAGCCCGGCAACTTTTTTTTAAAAATTATAGGAAGTGCAGAAAAAGTGCCGCCTCTCTTGCCGCCTCTTTTAATAAAAAAGATAGGACCCAAAAGGGACGTGGCTTCAAACCCGACCTCGCCAAAACTTTTTAGCAATACTTCCCGGTCCCTGAAAAAAATCAGAGTAACATAACTTTTCATCCTGTATCCATTTCTGCTATAAAAAATTTTGAGGTCGATACTCCATTGTTCAATTCACCATATGAATATTTATGTATTTTTCATTTATGGCATTGCATTGTAATAATAAATTTTTAAGTATGAATATAATCTCTATATTTTACTGCATTTTTAATGGATTATTTTTGTAAGTGTTAATTAATTAAAATGCAAACTTATCATAAGGATTAGTAAATTAAAAAGGCTCACTCCAACAAACCTTTTTCTTCATTTCAGAGGTTGGTGAACGTTTCCGCTCGGAAATGTGTTACGAGGGTCTCTACATGTTCGTGCTGCTCAAAGAGGTCTACAACTTCACGGAGGAGGAGTGGGGCAGGATTTCCTACGCCAAGACGGTGAGACCGCGCAGATTTAATCTTCTCGTTCTGCTCTTTATTTTGTACTTTATTCCATTTTAAATACATCAATTAAGGTTCTGATTCATTTTTTAAAGAAATTATTTATTACATATTGTTATTTTTTTTTAATGAAAATATGACATATATAATAAAAAAATGTATGGTAGACATTGTCAAAAGAAAGTAAGAATTATTGTTATTATTATATGTATTTACTTAAATTTGATTTAAAATTATGGCGCTTAATTTATTGGAAGTTGATACTTAGAATTTTAGTATTAATTTAAACTAATTTTGTGCTATAATAAGATCTGTACTTGTCCGTTTTATAATATTTTACATGAATTTTGGAGAGAAAGAAATCCACAATAAAATAGTTATAATTAACATCAGCCCACGAGAAAATAAATGCGAATAAATTGTGAATACGAGTGAAAAATTCACACATTTTCCCACATGTTGAAGCCGATTGACGACTCTCTCATGCAGATTGATGCGTCATTCACGCATTTTAACAAATTTTTAATAATTTAACAAAATAAGTGTATTTCAAGCAATTTCGCCCATCCATATTGACATATACTGATTAATATTCACATAGTTGACTAGAGCAACTCCACGCATTTTCACATAAATTGACGTATTTTTAATTTAGTATCAACTTCACCTCTATTGATGCAAATTGAGTTGATTCCACTCGCCCATTTTCATGAATTTTCACGCAGTTTCATCCAATTATGATCCAACATTTTTTATAAAGTCAGTTCATGTATACTGACGCACTTTCAGCCAGTTTGATGCAAAGTACGTTCACTCACTTTGAAACTTTTTCATGCACATTCACCCATTTGTCAACCAATTTTTTTCATAAAGTCCCCTCATGCAAATTGACATATTTTGACGCATTTTCACCAATTTGCTGACCATTTTTTTTCAGAAAGTCCCCTCATGCAAATTGGCACATTTTGACATATTTTGACGCATTTTCACCAATTTGTTGACCATTTTTTTTCATAAAGTCCCCTCATGCAAATTGACACATTTTGACATATTTTGACGCATTTTCACCAATTTGCTGACCATTATTTTTCATAAAGTCCCCTCATGCAAATTGGCACATTTTGACATATTTTGACGCATTTTCACCAATTTGTTGACCATTTTTTTTATAAAGTCCCCTCATGCAAATTGACACATTTTGACATATTTTGACGCATTTTCACCAATTTGCTGACCTTTTTTTTTTATAAAGTCCCCTCATGCAAATTGACACATTTTGACATATTTTGACGCACTTTCACCCATTTGTTGACCATTTTTTTTTTAGTAAAGACCCCTAATGTTTTTTCACGCATTTTCACACATTTTCACACATTTTCACGCACTTTGAACTATTTGTTCGACAATTTTTTTTAACAACATCCTTTAGTGCATATTAATGTATTTTAACATATTTTCAGCGTCTCTCAGTAGGAAATTTGACGTCCCATGACCAGCAAGTGACGTCATGGAACAAGGCGTGAAAAAATTTTATTCATGTGAGGGGACTAAGGGACTTAGGAAAAAAATTAGTCGACAAATGGTCGAAGTGCGTAAAAATGTGTGAAAATGCGTGAAAATACATTAGTGGTCTTTATTAAAAAAAAAAGGGTCAACAAATGGGTGAAAGTGCGTGAAAAAGTGTGAAAATGCGTGGATATGCATGAAGGGACTTAATGAAAAATGTTGGTCGACAAATGGGTGAAAGTGCGTGGAAAAGTGTGAAAATGCGTGAATATGCATGAGGGGACTTCATGAAAAAAATGTTCTACAAATCTGGTCACATGACCGGAAGTCATGTGACTTGGCGGTTGGTAGTAACACAAGATGGCTGACGCAGAGAGGTTATAGAAAGCTCCTCGTGTGTGTATGGTGATTTATGAGGTGTTTAAGTGAAGTTTTACTTATTCCTGAACATTAAATAGTTAATTACAATGAAGTTAGGTTACCATTCGTTTGTCCAGTGTTAATATTTGCCATTTTTTCGCACTTTTTATGATGTAAAAAGAGAAAATTTAATGTTGCATTTTTGCCGGTCGAGTTTTCAAAATGTCAGATTTAATTGGAGTCGCATAAAATATCGAAGATTAAGCCACGACGAGAAGTTCTATCAGATAAGTAAAAACAGTTCTTATTAATTTATTTAATTATGACGAAGTATAAAAATAATTCCTTTAATAGTTAAATTATTCAAAGGAATCATTAATTATAAAAAGTAGTGAAAACCTTATACTGCTATATATTATAGTCAGCCTATAGTAAGTTTTTTTTTTATAAAAGCCTCTCATTTTATACTAGCTGTATATCTGTATACCGGCCTATATTTCTGTTTGTAAAAATTATTGTTTTTATTTTGCTTTCGATGTTTGACAAATGAGAACAATCTTTATTACTGTACGTAAAAATTTGCGCGCGTTTCTTTGTGGATTTTTCGTACATTTCAGGTATCCATGCTGGGGACTGAGGCCATGGGACTGCATTCACTTCCAATGGTTTGGTGAGCTAGCCTGCGACGAAAAATGCATGAGACCATATATGTGTAAAAATTTGGTAAATGATGGTGTGAAAATTCGTGGGAATGAATGAATTTTGCATGTATAGACTTTGTGAAAAAATTACTTGTTAAATGTATGAAATTTCGTGAAAAGGTTTGAAAAATATTAAATTTGAATGACTGGAATTTGTAAAATAATATGGTTGATAAAAGCGTGAAAGTTCATGAAAAAGCGTCAAAATGAGTGAATTTGAAGGACTGAACTTTGTAAAAAATAATGGTTGATAAAAGTGTGAAAGTTCATGAAAAAGCGTCAAAATGAGTGAATTTGAATGACTGGACATTGTAAAAAATTATGGTTGATAAAAGCGTGAAAGTTCGTGAAAAAGCGTCAAAATGAGTGAATTTGAATGACTGGACTTTGTAAAAAAATTATGGTTGATAAAAGCGTGAAAGTTCCTGAAAAAGCGTCAAAATGAGTGAATTTGAATGAATGGACTTGAGGAAAAAAATTAATCAATGAAAGTGTGAAAGTTCACGAAAAGGCGTCAAAATGAATACCTGAAAGTGTGTGAATTCGAGCGAAGTATTTTGGTGGCAGGCATTTACGTCAATATTTGTTAATATTAATCAAATTACATGAAAATGTGCCAATATATGATATCAAATTCACTCGCGCATATTGACTCAGAAAAGGGGCGAAATTTAGGTGAATTGGAGTCAATATGCGCGAGCCAATATACCTGAAAGTGCATGAAGTCGAGCGAAGTATTTCGGCAGGCATTTACGTCAATACTAATCAAAATACGTGAAAATGCGTCAATATAAAGTACCAAACATCGCCAAAGTGCATCAATACACGTTAATTCACTTGCGCATATTGACTCTAAAAAGGGGCGAAATTTAGGTGAATTGGAGTCAATATGCGCGAGCCAATATACCTGAAAGTGCGTGAAGTCGAGCGAAGTATTTCGGCAGGCATTCACGTCAATACTCGTCAATATTCATCAATATACGTGAAAATGCGTCAATATAAAGTACCAAACATCGCCAAAGTGCATCAATACACGTTAATTCGCTCGCGCATATTGACTCCAAAAAGGGGCGAAATTTAGGTTAATTGGAGTCAATATGTGCGAGTGAATTTGTTGTGAGCTTTCACTCTTATTTTCTCGTGGGAGGCTCATCTAAGTCATTGAGGTTTAATTTTCAGATCAACAGCACATCCGTGGGGTGGAGTCTTGGCTTCATGATAGAGAACACCAACGCGATACCACCTGGCGAGGCCTATCCCGGCATGCCGGCTGGCTGGTTCGTGGTGCTCGTTCTGATGTTCGTGGGGCTGGTAGGTGCCGCCATGTGGTGCGGACTCAACGCCCTCAAGTTGACCGTCAACGGCAGCATGGCACAGACACACCCAACCTCGTACGGAACTCTTGCCTAGTGATTGTCTCAAGTTGTGTGAACCAAAGTCTTCTGATCGTTAATCAAAGTATTGTTGGTAATGTCCATCTGGTGAAGGGAGCCAACCATTGTTGATTTACATCTTAATTAGGGAAATGACCATGACCATTAATGTAGAATTATTATTGGTAAGTAGCACCAATTAATGTCATTACGTTCTGTGCTCTGGTGGTGAAATTAGGTACTAATACATCGTCCCAAGGTTATAACAATAAAAAAGCTTTATGGGATAGACATTATAAACATATATGTTATGTTAATACAACCACTGGGAATAAGGTTTTGTACAATACAATTATTGTAATGTGTGTGTTTGTTTTTATCATTCTGAGATAAACGTGAGGCAGCTCATATATATGTGAATTTAAGTTGAAATTATTACAAATGATGATAAATTCATAAAATGAATTAATAGTCACTATAGTTACTGTGTGGTTTTATGCAAAGAAAAATGCACAGAAATATATGTCAATTTCTTTATGAGTGCTGCTTGTATTGCAATTTTATTACTTCAAAAGTTAAAGCTATACTGTATTTTTATTCTTTTAACTTTTTACCTCAGAAATCTGGTAAAATGGTAGAGTTGCTTGGCTGCTAAAAAATGTATCGTGATTATAATTTAAGTCAAAGTTTGTTATTTGCTTGATAATGTTTTTGCAATGTAATTTTACAATTTATGCGCTAACCAACATTTATATCTGTTCATGATAAATGTATAAAATGTATGTTTTTTTTCTTTAATTATGGATAAATGAATATATAAAGGATGCTATATATAACAACATAAAATATTATACAAATTAATTTTGAATTAGATATCAACTAAAAAATAATGTCTATAAAATATATCAGACCATCTGAATTTTTGTTGATTTCAAAATTTTAATTTGAAAAAAATATTTAAATAATTTTAACCCATTTTCATTGTCTTACATTCATAAAAAATTGTTTGAGATATAGTCATCAAAATTTTGACTACTGAATTATTTTGTCAATTAACTCGTATTTGATGATGGCAATGATGCAGCATAATAAAAATGTTTGTGATGGTATATACATATTATTATGTTTTATCTTAATATTATTAGAATCAATTGACACGCTAAAAAGGTAAAAAATGTATAGATAAGGCTTCAAGTGAGTGCGCTTGCACTGCGCAACTGTTGTTGCTAAGGTCCATCTTGCACTTGAAAATGAAGCAAAGTGTTTTTTTTTTAACTTTTCTCGGTTATAAATCAAGTAAAAAATCTAAATCTTGAATTATCTACTGTATTTTTCAGTTTGGCCCAACGTTCCGTAAAGGAATTTCCCCTAAAAAATCTTATTCTTAGTGAAAAAACAAATTCACGTTGTTTTTTTTTTTACATAGGTTTGGAATAGCGGGTGGTAACACAGAAAAATCAGCTGACTTGAAGCCTCTATTATAGTCAAAATATTGCACTGTTACCATTGGTAGAAATTCAGAGTATTGTGCATTTGTCTTGTAAAATATAACTCTTTTTTTTGTAATCAATTTGTTAAATATATAACAAATGTTATGCAAGATATTTAATAAAAGTTAATCAACCGTGTGATATTTCTTAATTGTGTTTCTACTAAAATGTTTTATTAGAAATAAATGCAAAGTTTTTGTTAAGAAAAACACAACTGTTTTCTTTAAAAAACTGCCCTGTAGGTTCAATTACATATGTGTGTAAAAATAATCATATAATTTCTAGATTTAAATACAAATATCAACAATAACACTATTGTAAGAAAGGCCTCCGAAGCACCAACTTCGGAAATTTTTTGTGGTGAAGCTATTTGAGATGGATTTTTTTGCTTTTCATTTCTAAATAAGGCAGGTTTAACTATATTTAGAAAAAAAAAACATTAAAAATAAATGCAATCCCTCACTCTGCTTGAATCATGCAAAAAGCATAAATAAAATATAATAATAACTAGTACAGTAATAAATATTCATATTATAATTTACTATATTTGTATATAGTATTATTATATTATATACAAAAGTTAGACATCATCTTTATATTATATTAATAATAATCAAAATAATATTATTATTTTGGTTGATTATAATTATATTTTATTATAATTGCTTATTTTAATTGTTGCAATGATTAAAATTTTAATCAAAAAACTTATATAGACCTGATAGCTTAAAAATAGACCTCAGGTGAGAATTTGTATATAATTAGAACAACATAATTTGCAGAATAAGTTTTTATTTTTAATGGCATTTACTATATAAGTCTAATACACAATACATATATAATATCTATAATCTAGAACAAGAAAACTTGAAAATAGTATTACAGGAGGATCACCAAAGTACATTACAACACATTCATTACAGATAATACTTCAATGAATTATTGAACAATGCAGCTTAAACATTTTTGTAATTTATTATTGTTATACAAATAAGACTATGTCTATTCAATCTTTAAAATTAAATTAAAAAAAAATGTTGTTTCATTAGTTTTAATGTTTTTGTACATTTTCAACCATACATTTTAAATGCATTCTATATACAAACAAAATAACTGCATTTAAATGCAAAATTAAAACAAATAAAAATATCAAATTTTCTTAATTATTGAAAAAAAAAAAAAAAAAGCCCTTTTTAAAGACTTTCACCTCTTCTTATTTCAAGTAAAAAATAAAAAATGTTAATACATATAATGTAGTGTATTATACACAGCACTGTTAGAAATAAAAAATAAAAACACAGATTAGTTTTTTTTTTTTTTTTACTTTTAAAAGAGAGAAACTACTTCAACTTTCATATTTTTATCAAAATTTTTATTATTATATTATAGCTTTCGTTATAAGGCATAATCTGGATGTGTTTTAAGTCGATGATGCAATTTCGTTCGCTACACTTTTTAAACGTTGACTACTGGAAGTCTTAGAAGGTGGAGGGTGATGACTTTTTTTTAGAACAAATAATTTTGACGTTATTTATAAAATGATAAAAAATATAAAAGTTGAAAAAGTTCCCTTCCTTTTTTACAATAATATAGAAATACATCTTAGGTTATACTATTTATAATAAAATTGAGGCAATTTTACTGCAATAAACTAGTGAACAAAGAAAAGGGAGTAACACTACCATCTTGTCTACCCCCCTCTTGTGTTTCGTGGCCAAGAGTTAGTGATAGTGTCAGTGTAATATTCGACAACACTTTTACATTCTGCCCTTTCTTGCCCAGAGAAGTTTACAATAAACAAACTATACTAAAGATCTCCGTGTATAATGATCAGAAATTTGACCAAGGTTTTAAAAGCTTCACGGGGTCTGGGCGTGATGTCGCTAGTGAAGCACATTTATATTGCTTCTATATAGGCACTGCACTTATAGCAGCTCTACGCTCAGCCCCGTGAAGCTCTAAAAATGCTGATCAAATTTTTGACCATACAACACAAAGGTTTTATGCAATTATACCTCAATAAATAATTTCATTTAAAGTAGAATGGAAATTGAAATACAATTTTTTTTACAGATTTCTTAGAATATTAGAAATGGACATCCTTCATGAAATTTTTTATTGAAGAAAGGGTGCCAAATGCTCCGATTTTTTACCAGTTTTTTTTATTATTTTTTATGTAGGAACTATTTTAAAAAATATATATATTGAAAATGCCCACCCCTGGAGGCGACATAAGGCCGTATCCTTTTTAATAAGAATCCAGGGAAGTCAATTGAACTTGCAGAACTTTCAATAATTTTTAAAAATAGTGAAAAAATTTATAATACATAACATAATTTGGTACCATTCATTATTATCTGCAATAAAAAATTGTCATGCAGTTTGTCCATTATTGGGAAATATTGTATGCATTGTATGCACATTGTTGATTGTAGCATACATGGAGAAAATATATTATCCTTGGTAGCATATAACTCTGAGATAAAGAACATATGTCTGAATAATAAAATAATCAGTGAAGCACAGAAAGATAAATAATATCACTTCGTCTACTAAATATTTTTTTTAATTATTTATAAAACACAACCTTTTATTTAAAACTAAATTCCAACTTGCAAAATATCAGCAAATTTTAAATAATTTTTATCGTAATAATTAACGTCATGCATGCAACTTGAACTTTTCATTTATATTTTGTTCTGTTTTTTTTTAAATATTATTATATATTATATATGAAAAAATTAAGTACAATGAAGTATTAACCTTAAAAAAAAAACACAGAAATGGATTAAGGGTGCAGAGTTACTTTATTGCCACAAAAAGGGGTGTGGTGTTTAATCCTGAACTTTCAATAATTTTTCAAAATAAAAAGTTCTAAGGCTCTAAAAAATATGAAAAAAATCATAGTGGTATAACTTTGCATACTTTATCCATTTCTGCAATAGTTTTTTTGAGGTCTGTTCTCAATTTATCATACACAAAAGTATAGAAACAAAAATACTTATTAAAAATCAACTCTTAAAAGAAAATTTAAAAGCAATTTTCAAAAAACTTTCATAACTGCTGTATCTAGGATCTTTAGTTTTGTATTGTCTATTTCTTTTTACCACCTAACATCTTAAAAACTATGCTGTAAAACTCTAGTTGGTTACCAACAGTAGAATTGTTTTTCAACATTGTTCACAGTGCTTTCTGGGGCTGCTAATCCATACACCAGAAAATTAAGTATCGTTTCTAAGTGGGGCACGTATGTTGTATACACAACATTCCACAGTACAAACCACCCTAGATGTCAAAATTACCAACCTACCAACTCCATCATCTTGTAGTCAGACACAACAATCTTGATTGTGAAATTCTGAGATGTCACAGTCTTGCAACACTCTTACTTGTGCGTTTAAAATTGAAATGACCATTACATCAGAGCATCTTTCTTACTGTATTGCTTTTAAGGATGAAAGAAAATTGAAAATACAAAACTAGAGATCCTTTGTCCAAATATGCAATAAAAATTTTCATGCAGACGGCCTTGTTTGTATCTTAATTGGGAAAAAAACACAAACATGAATTTTGAGCAAATGGTTGAAAGGCTTTTTAGTCTATACACAACTACAAACATATACAAGGTTTTACCAGACCGTGGTGAGAATTAAAACAAAAAATATATCTCAAAACTTATAAATTGTAATATTGAGGCAATGGACACATTTTGTTCATGTATGCCCCCATTTATTTTATTTGTGTTTCAAATTTGGACGCAGAATATAATATTCTAATATATTTTTGGATAATTTGGCATCAATTCAATATAATTGTGCATTAGAGAGGCACAATTACATCAGACTTTAGTTTGTTTGTTTTTTTGCTAAAGATAGCTCCAAGAGGGAAGCCTAGTACACAAAGGTTATTTATTCTATATTAGTAGAAAAGTTTAATTGAACCACCAGCAAAGATTTAGCATCAATTAAATTATCAGACAGCCACAAATCAGCATTGTAAGTTAACAAAATTCATACAGAAAATAATTTTACAACCTTTAGTTTGTCATTATCAGTAGGGCCTGGATTTCCAGTTTTTCAAAGTGTGATTTCCAGCAATGGATTCAGTTGAATTTTTTCCTAAAATCAGTTCTCAAATTTCTCCAAAAGTAAAAAACAATTCACTTTCAGTTTCCAGTGAAATACTATTTTCTTAGTTTTTCACCTTTACCGGTCTCTTAACCATTAAGATAATAAATATCATTATTATAAATATTTCTTCAATAAAGAAGTCTGGCAATATATTTTGATAAAGAACCATTTTTTGTGCAGTGATGGAAATTCATGAAACACTGTAATCAACATCAAGATGGAGAAGGGAATAATATTAATGCAAAATATTTAATTTTAATTTTTTTCACGAAAAATATGATTTTGCTAAACAAAACTGCGTTTCCAGTTTTGTAAAACTGGAAAAAGTTTAGAAAAACTGGAATAAAATTTAAAAAAAAAACGAAACGGTTCTCACTTTATATTATCATTTTTTCCCACTCCAAACATTTTTGCAATTTTGGATGTGAAACTTCATGATTCGTGAACATTTGAAGTTAGATTCAATGTAGCATACATCATACATATTTTTAAAACTGGAAAAACTGGAGATCCAGGCCCTAATTATCAGTCCCTTGTCTGTGATAATGAGCTGTCTGTCTATCATGATCTCATGTAC
Source organism: Siphlonurus alternatus (assembly GCA_949825025.1). NCBI lineage: Eukaryota > Metazoa > Arthropoda > Insecta > Ephemeroptera > Siphlonuridae > Siphlonurus > Siphlonurus alternatus. The sequence goes on from OX463786.1 coordinate 17,508,631, forward strand.
AAAAATGAGCTATCTATTATATCAGGTGATATTTAGTAGTAAATAGGTACTACAGTATAATAAAATGAAGCTCATAGTTGTCCTCACCTGATATGGCAGACAAAACTCATTATTGTATGTGAAATCATTATAGCAGACAGCTCATTATTGCACACTATCGAGGTACCCAGGCAGCTCATTATTATGGACGATATGGTTTACAAACCAGTCACTACTGTGGTATAGAGCACACAAAATCGAATAGAAAATGTAAACGTTTTGAACATAATCCAAAATATTAAAAACTATCAATGCAAAATACATCATCATCAGATTAAAGTAACTCTAGTTACTTTGTTTAAATCATATTGCACCATTTTAGAAATAATATTTAAAAAAATACAGAATATTAACAAAATAAATGCCTTTACAAAAATCTGAGGTACCAGGTCAAGTTTTCGTACCAATTGTGCACATTCACGGGTCAAAACTATGATTTTCTCAGCAATAAAGCTGAATAATCAATTCGCTGGTGGGTGGAGAGGGACTCACATCACTGCTGTCACTTCACTACACATTCAAATTACAACAGAGTCCATCTTGTGACGACGACACTTAAAAGGCCTGCAACAGAAAAAAAACAGTAAGTCACTTTTCAATGAAATAATAATCCCATTACTTAATAATTATCTTTTTTGAAACTTTGGTAAAATATTTACAGATAAGAAATTAATTATAAAAACAGTTTTTTTTTTTTTTTTTTTTTTTTAGTGTGAAATAAATAAAATCAATCTCAATCAATATCAATCCAAATAAACACACACAAAAAAAAAAACTCATACATACAGGTTGTTTATTACTCAACGATCTATACTGTTTCTCTTCCAGAATAATGAGCTATATGTCTGCCATGATGGTAGGCAATAAAGAGCTGTCTTTTATAACAGCTCAGGACTTTACTGATTTAAGAAGTGACACCAGTACTTTCAACAATTTTTTTAAAATAGTTCCCGTTAATTATTGTATATCATCCCTCGTACAAAATAATGATCTCTTTCTATATGTGCAGTTATGAGCTTAAGGGTAAGATAACACGAAACATTGATTGTTGTAGTCCCATTTGATTAACACGTAAACCTCAGCAACCTCATAATAATTCTGAATTTTTTTTAGAGACAGTTCTTAGCACCAAAAAAATGTGGAAAAAATTGGATCGTCCGATTGTTTTGAAATTTTTTCCACATTTTTTTGGTGCTAAGAACTGTCTCTAAAAAAAAATTAGAATTATTATGAGGTTGCTAAGGTTTACATGTTAATCAAATGGGACTACAACAATCAATGTTTTGTGTTATCTTACCCTTAATAAAAGGATAGGACCTAAAAGTGGCATGGGTTCAAATCCAACCTCAGCAATACTTCCTGACCTTTAAAAAAGCTTAAAAAAAATTAGAATTACATAATTTAATGCATTCTATATAACATTTCTGCAATGAAAAATTTCATACAGGTTGTCCATTTTGAAGAAATTATTTGCTGCCTCCACCTACTTTGATGGCCATTTCGTAGCCCCCCTTGCTCTGCATTTGGCTCTGCAGTTGGTTCAGGTGGCGACTGTCTGTGACCAGAGCTACGTCCCCAGAGCCGATGTGGCCGGTGTGCTGGAAGTTGGTGGGCGCGCCAATCATGGTGCGGTCGATTCTGGGACGATCTCTTCTCCTCGCAGCCGCCTGGCGCTTCTGACACAAACAGAAAGAGTCAGGCGAGGCCACAACCTTAATGAGATATTAGAATGTGAAAATTTTAGTGGCTTAATCGAAAGAAGGGGTAAAAATATAAGACAGTGCCGCCTGTGACATCATCAAAATAGACTTTCAATAATTTTTTTAAAAATAGTTCCCGGTCTCAGAAAAATCTGAAAAAATTCACAGTACCATATTTTTACCCCTTCTTTTGATTAAGCCACTAAAATTTTCATATTCTAATATCTCATCATAATGTCAAATTTAGGAAACTTGTTTGAAATTTTGAAGGTTTCTGCACAGCATTGGAAATATTAAGATCAATCTATTCCAGAAAGTGTACAGCCAGCAGGATTTACAAACAGAATTATAGTTCTATAGAGACTTCAAGTCAGCTGATTTTGTGGTGTTTCCACTGTCCTATCCAAACCTTAGCAAAAAATAAATAAATAAATAAATAAATAAATAAATAAATAAATAAATAAATAAATAAATAAATAAATAAATAAATAAATAAATAAATAAATAAATAAATTTTTAATTCATTTTCAAAAGACCCCTAAATAGTTGTGATAGTTTCAAATTAATGTCTTTCATAGTTACTGAGAAAAAAGTTGAGTTTTTTTCAACATTCAAAATATTTTTCTCAACTCAAAATAAAAATAACAATCTGAGGTAAAAACATTGCTCTGTAGTCTCTGTAGGGTAAAACTCTTTCAGAAACATTCATTTGACTTCAGACTTCGAGTTAAAGCAGCAGCCATTACTGTGGTATCTGTGTTTTAGTAAAGAACATCAAAAATTAAAAAAGAAAAATTTGAGATGAGGAAAAAATTGAGAATCTGAAACTATAAATTTCTTCATCTCAATTTTTGTTTTCCTTTTAATAATTTTTGTGATAATTTCTTCAACTCAATTATTATTGTTTTCCTTTTAATAATTTTTGTGATATTTTTAAGAGGTCTTATTTCAGGGGAAGGTTGACTTGAGACCTTCATGGGTAAGGTTTAGGAAGGTTATTGCTGAAATGGCCAAGTGATCTATCCCAACATTTATTTTGTATATAATGTCACTGAGGAATGTGGAAACCTCAGTGAGAATGGTCCGTACCTGGCTGGACTGCTGGTTTACGCAGCATGAGAACCACTGCAACCAGAGCTCTCCGGACATGACGTTGCCTCCCCCTCTGCTGCGAAGACTCATGGTTCTCTGGTTGGCCACCAGGTGTCAGCACAGCATACCTGTAAACAACCGTCAGTCAGAAATGTTCGTTCAGAGTCTTTGTGACCTGCATGACATTTTTTATTGCATATTTGTTATATTGTCCTTCGTCTGAAATAATGAGCTATCTGCTTACCACGATTTAATTGCAAATATTGCAATAATGAGCTATCTGCTATTTTAGGTGAATGCAATTATGAGCTGTAAATTTATATAAAATGAAGCTCAGAGTTGCACTTACCTGAAATAGCAGATAGCTCATTATTCCAGACGAGGGACAATATCGAGTTATATTACCAATTTTTCCCAGATTTTTTTTTAACTTCCTATCAACCTAAAAATCACTGTGACGTTCATATTCATGCAAATATTTAACATATAAGCATAGAGAAAAGCGTTGCATGACTATGACGTCACATCATATTTTACTTTGATTTTCAAGTTTCAGGAAAGTCTAGAAAAAAAATATACACAATTATTATTAATTAGATGTCCTAAATGGTATAACTAGATGGAATTAAAAAATCGTGCAGGTTGTCCATTATATAACATTACATATCTATAATTGTTTTGATCATTAAAAATAAAAGGGCTTGCCCACTTGAGTCAACATGCACTATATATTTAAATATCAACACATAAAGTACAGAAAATGTTTGTCACTCATACTGTTTGGTTTACATTTAACAGAAAACTGTACACTGTAACCTGTAAATTTTGTCACTGTGACTCATATGCAGTGCCTGCAAGCAGACTGTATATACCCTATATACTGGTTCAGTTCTTGAAGCATTTGAGGAAAACACCTTATAACACCTATTTGTAAAATATAATCTTTAAAACAGTACAAAAATATTAGTACTGTCATGCACACACTTTTCGCTCGCATGTAATTTAGTATTATATATAATATATTATATTAATTATTAATTTCATGAAATTATTTGATTATTTTCTTGGGTTTCCTTATATATTCTTCCCTCTTCAATTTTGTTTAATTATTATTTTTTATTTCACTTTCTTTTACTGAGATATTCAAAAATTCATTGAAGTGAAATTTTTTAAATATAAAATTATAATTTGCACCAGTAATATGAGATTATTATCTCTGCTGGACAATAACTATATATTTTGTGGGAGGTGTGGCGCAGTGCGCTTGACCGGGTCTCGTCAGATCACCGAAGTCAAGCAACGCCGCGCGTGGTTAGTAGTTGGATGGGTGACCATTTTCAACAAAAACCACGTTTCCCACCCAGGGGTAAAACGTTGCGCTTTTCCACTATGTGGTTCCCCTGGCTTTGGACCATTGCACTTCCGGTTCATTGACAAAAAGCTGTAGCGTCCATCCTGGCTGAGGTTTCCACGTTTCCCTCAGCCGCAGGCAAATGCCGGGATGGATTTGCAAGGCCGTGGCCGCCCCCGTTCCAGAAGAGCCCGCGAAACGCTCAAGTTAGGGTTTCGGAAGGTTCGGGGTTTCAAAGTAGTATAATGTAATTAGTAAATAGAAGTACCCAATAGGGTTTGATTAAAAAAAAAAAAAAAAAAAAAAAAAATATTTTGTAGAATAATAATAATAAAAACAAATCGTTTGTCGTGTATATTCGGGTGTACTTCGGCTCGTGTTCGACCAATGAGGTTCTTCGTTACAAATTGTCTATACCAATGACCGAGTACGTTACAAACACGACGAAAATTATATTAAATGTGACGATATTACTTTAAAAAAGGTCAATATTATTAATTTTAACAAAATTAAAACGGTAAATTACAATAATTAAGTATAAAAATACAGAAACGTAAAGCAAGATTTTGTTTGAAAAGCTTTCAAAGATATAGGAAATAAAGTGTCTCAAAATTTGATAAATTGTTTGAGCTAAAAAAAAAAAAAAAGATATCAACATTATATATAATAACAGAGTGAGAATCTGATAAATATCGTCCAATTTACGTCGCTAATCATCACATGTTACACAGCAAGGATGTATAATATCCGAGCTAGAATGCCTTTGGACGCAACATTTGATAAAAAAATAAACCAGCCGGAGGCTTTGCAACACGACAAAAACGGGACGTTATAGCGCGTCTCATTAATCGAGTACTCCAAACGCCCGGTTACGAGAAGCGAAATTAGGCAGTAAAATCACCTCTGGAAGTTTTTCAAGACTGAGGGTCAGGTATATTAAACAGCGGGAAGTAAAAAGAAATACTATAATATGAAGTGGTATATGTTGTAACTTTTTGATAGTATGTCGTGACGTCATTATAATAAAAATTATATACTGTAATGTTTTTTATTTGCATTATGTAGATGCAACTACTTTAAATGTTTATTTAACATTGCATTTAAATAACATACTACTGCATATTGTATAAAAATGTTTCATAACTTTACATTGTTACTATATTATAACTAATTTGTCGACAACCTTTTTTTTGTGCCCAATCATAAAAGTGCAAAAAAAATGTATACATTTTTTTTTTTCTTTTGCTCCAGATTTTCTTAATCCCAAAGTGTGAAAGAGAATCAGAGACCTCCGTATCGTCAAAACGTTTTAACAAAATGGAAAACTAGTATGCAATTTTTTTATATTGCAGAAATATAGAAAGTGCTTAGTTATGTTACTTTGATTTTTTTTTTCAGATATGTTTTTAGAGCCCTGAAACTTTTTTTTTTTTTTTTTTAATTATTGAAATTACAGAGAGTTTTTCAGATATTTTAGAGCCCTGGAACTACTTTTTTAAAAAATTATTGAAAGTACAGATGATAAGATAAGAGAGGCGTTACTTCTTAATTCAAATTAAAAATTCTTTTATTAATTCCATTAGTTCCTAACAATCATATTTTCATATACATGATATATGTTGAGGTTTATAGGACAAGTCAATCTAAAGCTAAGAAATAAAGTCAATTTACATTACTTGTAAGTCATTCATAGTCCATGTAGTTTAATTTTTGTACACTAATAAAAGGATAGGACCCGGGATAGGACCTAAAAGGAGCGTGGCGAACTTTAAATAAATTTTTAGCAATACTTCCTGGCTTCTAAAAAAATGTGAAAAAAATAGAGTAATATAATTTGTGTCTCGTAATTTGATGCCCTCTATTTATTTCTACAATAAAAAAGATAATGCAGGTTCTCCATTCCATAGTTTCTGTTTCCAGCATGGGTCGGTTTTGTATAGCGCCACTTATAGCAACATCTGCAACGCGACAGTGGCGCCATCGTCCGTAGAAACCAAACCTCTGAAACTGAAGATGTCTTTGATGAAGGCCTGATTATACTTTTTATCGATCATATTATGTCTGTTAGTCAAATTTACATTATATTCCTGCCGGAAGTTTAAGGTTTCTAGTCTTCCTATTCTTATTTCAGTGTTAAAAATTTTACACATAGGTCAGTACTTCTACTTCAAACCACTCTGTAAAGTTTGAAAACTATAAATTACAAACAGAAAATCTGTAAACTTCACACTTCCGGCTACTTCCGGAAGGAATATTAAATTAATTTGACTGTATGTCTGTTTATATTTGCATCATATTTGTCTCATTTTCTCTAATGGGTATGTTGTAAAATTTACAAATCAATTAAAAATAGTTCAATCATATCAGCATGGCAACATTTAAGATTAATTTTTGTGTATTTTATTTTCATTAAATAATCTTTGTTTATCAATAACCTATCACGAATTCTAAACTGCTGATTAAAAAATACATAACAATAATATCAACTTCTTTACAAAGGACGCTATTCTTTATACGCTACTACAGTAAAATTGTTTGATAATATTCTGAAAGTGGAAGTGAACATTGATAACGACTTCTTCCGTGTTGTAATTTTAAACTTGTGATTAACTTAATTTACACTTATATAATATATTTGTGTGCAAAATTTCAAAATCTTATAAAAATACAGACACGAAAATTCATCGGTCTTAGTTGCTACAAAATCCAGCAGCCCAAAAATTAAAAAATAATAATAATAATAATAAAAACAGTTTTGAGTATATAGATAGATCGAAACCACGGGATTTTTCACTTGCGGATCTTGCGGTGGGTCACAGAATTTCCCTGCAACGTCATTCGGCTCATACTCTGAAAATTATAGTAAACCTTCCTTACATTATAACATAAAATAAATATTCAGCCAAAAAAATGGAGCAATAGTCGGTCTAGTTTTTAAGATATATACATAGGATTATTATAGTGAGAATATTTAAAAACTGAACCGAATTATTGCTTTTTTTTTATTTTAGTTCTGATCTAAATTTTATATTTTTTTACCATCAAAAAATAATTACCCTAGTGACAATAATCCTTAAATCGTTTAAATAACAGTATAGCACAGTACTTACACCTCTGGACACCACTAACGTTACTCCTACTTTGTGGACGTTACCACTATGGAGGCGTGGTGAACCAAAACTTTTTCGATATTGATAGACTGGGTACTCTTTTTACATCTTCCAAAATTAAAAATCTGCATCTGTCTTGGAGCTGCAGCTTTAGCAAATGAGAGATGTAAAATTGGTGCTGTTCAGAGGTGTACACTAGTCGTGGCATTTAACTTTGTTATGGTCGTGTTTGTAACGTCTTCAGTCATTGGCAGCCGGTTTGTAACGAAGGACATCACTGGCCGATACGAATCAAAGTAATACCAAGTGTTTTTGTTTTTTTTTTTTACTAAAAATGCATCTACTAAAAATGCATCATAATTGCATAAAGTAGTCATCACTTAATGTTGACTTAACGTCACGTGACCCTCTTATTAGTATTGTATTGGAGGACAATTAAAGAAAAGAATCGTGACGTCAAATCAGCTTTATGTTACGACCAGTTTAAGTGAAGTCAAAAAAATAATCAAGAGAACCATTTGTATATATGAAACATGAAAAGGTTCAGCTAATTTTTAGAATTTGATTGTATCACTTTCTGCATTTGATTTCTTTGTGTAAATTGGTAGACAAATAATTCAATTCAGAGTTTGATAGGACAAAACTATGCAGAGATATAAGAGGGAACAATATCCTATAATTCGAGAGTGCTGAAAAGATGAAGCAGCGGAAATGAACATCACGCTACAAAGGGGGACACTAATTGTCAACCTCCGAATATTAACTCAAACGTCATCATATAGTGTCTTTATATATACAATTCACGTTCCCAGTCCATATTCAAATTAGTGTAAGTCTTTATTAAAAAAAAAGGTAGAAATTGTAAATTTATTATTTCAATTTTCCTAAATTTTGAGAATTTTAAATTATAGAGACAACAAACTTCCATATTAAAAATATATATAAAATAAGCACAGGAAATTTATATTTTTGTTTTGTTTTTTCAATGAGAACATTTATATACTTCCATAACTTTACTTCCACAAGAACCTATACAAGAATATTCCCACGGGTATATAGTTTGTGTCTCTTGGACAGTGACAGAAACGCCGAAGCCGGTGACAAAGAAGGGCATTTTGGAGCGAGTTTAGGTGGTAATAACCTGACATGTAATGGGCCAACTAGGTCTTCCTATAGAGGCTTCAAGTCAGCTGATTTTGCGGTTTTCCTACCGTCCTATCTAAACCAATGTAGAAAAAAAAAAAATCTCGGCGGGAAACATTATCATTACAGAAAATTTTGTACAGCATTTTTGAGACCTAAATTTTTCTAGTTATTTAAAGAGCTCCGAAACGCAAACACATGACTTTTCGTGGTAAAGTGACTCTCTTGTCACTCGTGTGTTCCAGCAGCTTGTCACACGTTGAACATTTTATCAGGCTAATCAAACGTTGACGCATTAACTGCTGTGACAATATCGCACGTTGATCATGGCATGCAGGAGATTATATTTTAATTATCATGTTGTAATACAGAAAACGTGTGTTGCAGGTGACTCTAAAATAATATATTATCAAAAATATTGCAAATTTAGATCAAAATAAATTAACGAATCGATTTTTTTTTTTTTTTTTTTTTTTTGAAACTTTATCAATACACAAAGAATTTTAAAATTACATTTACGGCATATTTTTTTATTTCTGTTTACAATTTTTTAAATTAACTCCTTGTGAATATCCCCCAACAATCACGGGTAATATTGAGACACACCGATCACGGATGTGCTACAACCTTGCTACGTAGCAGGTACTGTTGTACTAGAGGGTACATGAATGAATCGCCGGGCAGAATTAATGTTTTTATATCCCACGCAGTCGCGGCGCCAGCTGCATTTAAATCAGACAGTTCCACGTATGTGTAACTAATAACTTGTGTGCACAGTTTGATAATTAACTTCAGAACGAGGCAGTAAAAATTAGGGATTAGTTTGGAGAATTCGATTTTTTTTTTTTTTTTTATGTAATTTTTGCAACTTACAAAATTTCAGCGTTACTATGTTGAATAATTTTAAACCATGTTGAAATGTAAAAAAAATATGTAAGGGTTTTGAGCAACATTTTGTACACAAAATTATGCAAGTACGAGACAAGAAAAATAGTTATTAAAAAAATCATGATACAAAATTCTATACAGTGAGTTCTGAGTTTTTACAATTTAAAAGAACTATAAATAATTTTATTTTATTACTTTGCTATTCAAATTTTGTTTCAATTTTCTCAATTGAAGATAAAGCCGCGGTATTACACGATACAATTTTACTAACAATATTTTCTTACAAGAAAAATTTAGTTCCATTTGTTTGTATTGAGATAACATTTTCTTGTAAGGGAAAATTGTGCATAATAAACAAAAATTGCGCGCGAGTTAAAAATTGAATACCAGTAGACTTAGAAGTATATTGTAAAATTGTCCTATATATATATTGTTATCGGTATCAAATTGCATGATATATACAGTAGTGTTATTATAATACTCGATCAGAATGTTTATTTGGTCTGTCTCACACAGCATCGCATGATTTCGATGATTTCGCAGCTTATGATTTAAAAAAGTATATATATGAACCTATGCGATCAGGTGTACTGTATATAGCCGCGCACACCGTTTCGTATTTTGTAATAAGAAATTTAGAACTGATTCTAAATGAGAAACATACGATCGCATACTTACGATCGCAGAAATAAAAGTTGTGTGCGACCTGCCTTAATTAGTCTGTGTACTTTGTATTAGTTTGAAAGGTAAATACACCGTTGTTTTCAATAAACACAAGAAGTGTCCAACAATTTTTAGGTCACAAATCAAGCAGCTTACACGTACGACGTTCTAATCAAACACAAAAAGTTGATAATGTAACTGCGGCGTGTCAGGATATTATTTGTTTTGTCAGCCCACAAAAAGACACAGGAAGTTACGGGAGGTCAGAAATAGCGCCCTGCTCGCACGACGATTTTATAGCAGCATATTATTTATATCACCGCCCGAGAACGTTGCAATGTCCTCAAGATGGAAATAATCTTAATTCTTCGATCATTAATATTGGTCATTATTTTCTAACGTTTAATCTAAAATATTTTTTGTTATACAACCACAGAGAAATAAAATTGACTGATCAAGTAAAAAAAATAATAATAATCTTTTATTAAATTTATTTCGTGTTTTTATAGCTACACTGATTTGACTAAATTTTACTAATATGAAGTCATGCATGTTATTCTTCTGTTTTATATGCCACTACATTAATTTATAACTATATATATATATCATATACATCCAAAACTAGATTGAGTATTGCTTCATTTTTTCACCCTATGATAATAGTAATAATATATTATTGATAATTTTTCAGAGTGATTTCAACCACCAACATTAGCCCTTTAACTGGACGACCTGCATGATTCATTTTTATTGAATAATATATATAAGGATTAAGCGAGGGATCTTCATTAATAATAATAATAATAAATTGGCACGATTCACGAAGCAGTTAAGTTAAACGTGGTTAGGAACCTGGCTAACTGCTTCGTGAATCGCACCCATTTAAATATTTCTTAATATTGTGTTCTATATAATTGAGAGACAATAGACAAATAAATACACTCGACTTTACGAAGAAAGCGCACGGTTTTAAATTGTTCCCTATACTAAAAATACACGCAATTATAAAATTACATCATTATAACATTATATAACTATATGAAATAAGTCACATTGTATTTTTTATAAATTCAGTCGATTTAATTGAGGGATTGAACCGATTTGAATAAGGGGACTCGCACACTGCATTCGTATCGCATGACTTGATTGACTTCATATGATAAAAATTTAGAACCGGTTCTAAATGAGAAACGTACGATAGCATGCTATACGAAACGAAGCTGTGTGCGCGTATACTTGATCGCGTAGATTCTTATTTTATTTATTTTTTATCATACGCTGCGAAAATATCATGCGATTTTCATGTGTGAGACACATTTATTTATTTATCTTTATTTCACTTTATTATGATTTTTTTTTTACATTCTTTTAAATGTAGTTATTGTTAATTTAAAAAAAAAATAAAATGTTATGTTGTTATCAAAGATTTACACACAATCAGTGACTTATAAGTTCATTCTTATAATACTAGAAACAATTCAAAAGTTGTAATTTTGAAACATTGTAAATCACTAACAGAAAAAGGTGCTTATTTTCAAACGGCTAAATATTATGATTATCTCCCAAGCTTATTAAGGAATATAAAGAATGATACTTTGTTTAAAAATGTATTAAAGAAAATTTTAATAAGTAAGGAGTACTATGATGTAAAACAATTTTTCCATAATAAAACGAAAATTCTTGAAAAAGATATCCTTAAAGTTACATCATTAAAAAATGTTCAAAATTATTCATAAAATTATATGCATAATATGTAAAGGGAGCCTAAAATAATAAGCACAACACTAAATTTTATGGATTCATATTTATAAAACATATTTTTGTATCTTCTGACGAGTCTGATATTTACTTCAGATCTATAAATGTTGTGTTTGTTTTGATGTTTGCTTTTTAGTATTTATACCTAAATTGACAAGACTAATGCTGTATTGTAACAATGTTTGTTACTGTATTGTACCGCCAGTGGTCAAATTAAAATAAAATATGAGTAATGAGTATACGTACACTAAAAATCAGGCGCGGATCCAGGGGGGGGGGGGCTGCAGCTCCCACCCCCCCGAAATTTTGGATTTAACATGGGCAATATAGGCATTTCCCCCACTCCAATTTTTTTTTTTTTTTTTTGGCATTGGCCTTATGGAGGCAGCCCCTCCCGAAATTTTTTTCTGGATCCGCGCCTACTATAAATGCATGCAATTATAAAGAGTAATTCATATAGTATCAATTGAAATGGGGGATTAAATCGATTGTAAGGTCGGAAATGACGAAGTGATCGTTATCAAAAATTTACACAATCAGTCATGACTAACGAATACGAGTTTCGTATTTCATGACGGTCGGAAGAAATTTGTTAAAGTGTTAAACGTTTCGACATATTTACAGTTACTGAACGCTTTATATTATAGATAAACATTACAGAAATGGCTTAATGTATTAAAAAATAAATCATAATTCAATTGACTGTCAGTACAAAATGGACAACATGCATGAAAAAATTTTATTGGAGAAATGAATAGAGGGTACCAAATTATGCTACTCTGAATTTTTTCAGCTTTTTTTGAGACCCAGAACTATTTTTAAATAATTATTGAAAGTGCGGCCACGCCCCCTGGAGGCGTCAATAGGCGTCCAGGCATTATCCTTTTTATTAAGGATTCAGAAGTGCCAACTGAAATCACAGAACTTTCAATAATTATTTAAAAATAGTTCCGGGACTCAAAAAAATCTGAAAATATCCAGAGTAGCATAATTTGGTACCTTTTATTCATTTCTGCAATAAAAATTTTTCATGTATGTTGTCCATTATTTTGGTAAACGAAATTAAATTATAAAAAATGTAATATGCTTTTACAAAATAATTCATGTTCAAAAATATTTTAATTTTTGTTGCTAAAATTTTAAGTTGTAAAGAGGGTCTTCTAAAAATAAAGCCAAGACTATAATTAGAATGTTTTGTTTTCTTCACTTCAAAATTTTATTAAAGTTTACCAAATTTTGTTTTCCCAAAAATAACAACTTACGCATCATAAACAAATTTACATGAGATTCTCAGCTGACAATTATCTGTTATATAAAAATACCTAGGTTCATGATAACACCTAATTATAGGTTCACGATAATCACCTCATCAATGCAGCCACTTAGCGATAAAATAAAATTTTATTTAATATTTCATGTTAATTAAGATTTTGAATACTTTGTTAATAAAATAGACAAAGTCGCGGACAAAGCTATCTTCTATCTTTGTACATACGTACCACCCAATTTCTTGAAATGACTCAATGCAATATGCAATTAAAATTAATTAATAAATTTAATATTTTATTAATGTTGATCGAATTCTTTTCTTCCAAAAAAAACAAACAAACAAACAATTAAACAAACAAACAAATTATGGGCAGGACAATTCAATCAATATTGGCAGAATGGTTAATTAAGCATTAAAGCCAATAGGCAAGGGCTACTTTGAAGCTATATATATACCTTTTGGATTTGTTGATTTCTAAAGCCAATTAAAAATTAAATTAATGAATTTTGATTTGTTGCTGAAATAAGGGAATTTGATTTGGTTTATTGTAAATGCCTGTAGGTAAAAGAAAAAAACATGACAAACTTTAGTAAGTTTTAAGTTATTATCTATAAGTTTTTCTTGAGCAGGACATTTTTACACGAGATTTTCAGTTTACAATTATCTGTTTAACGACCTACGATTATCATCTAGTCACAATTATCATTCTGTTTAACGACCTATAAGCTAAGTGACAATCACTGCATGACTGCAGTCCACTTAGCGAGGAATTGACCAAAACAATCAGATAGCTCGCGAGTCCAAAGATCGATATGATGACTCACTTTTCTCCCCTCAAGACGCTTGGCGTTAGTCAACTTAATGTGGCGTTCCCACCGGAACTACCAACAATCTCGACTTCCGGTTAAGATTTTAATTGTAATGATAATTGACTTTTGGTTTATTTACAAAGTGTCAACATAGAAATGCAAGTATGCAGGATAATTAGAATGATGTTCCAGCTACATCTGGTGAAATTTTAAATCAAATTTACTTTAGCGTTTGTAGCAGACAGCTAGGGGGCTGCAATTGTATCATTTTAAGAATTTATCAGAAACTTTCAATCTTAATTTTTTTTCTAACCATAAAATATTATAAAATAAATTAATACTGTATTTTTATTACGTATAGTAAAATTTCCGCGAAGGCGTAATAAAAACTTTAGCATGATTAATTATACTATCCCAATTTATTATTAAAATATTTTCTTAATATTATAATCATGCACTTGCATATATGTTCAGCAATTAATTAAATTTAAATTTTGGCAAATTATTGAATATTTTCATAATTATTCCATTTTGTGGGAACTTTATAAATTTATAGAAAAACATTAATTATTATTTCTAAAAAATTATGCATACAATTTTTTTGAAAATGCAAAATTTAAACACTTCTGAAAAAGAAGATACGGGGGGAAAATTTAATTAAATATCGGTTGATTCCGGAAAAATATTTTACCGGTAAAAAAAAACACGACCTAAAGAGTCGCAATGAAAAAAAAAAAATAATAATAATAATCCTCAATCCTAAAATTATAGCCCTATTGAATAACAACTTTTACACTGCATTGAATAATAAAAAATACTTCCCCTGTAAACGGTAGTAATAAAAGATCGTAAAAGATACCGGTACACACATGTTCAAATCATGCAACATAAATGAAGTAAAAAGTTATTAAAGGACTCTGTAATTTTCCTAAACATGCAATTTATAAATGTCAAAGTTCATGCACCTCATATAAAATTCCATTATATTAATACTGTACTTTAAATTACGCTGAAGAAGACGTCACTTTATATAAGTTCATTGTTTAGAATCTGTCGCACAGAAAACATTATACATAATAACGGTAAACTCAAAGCAAATTTCCTGGACTGATAAAAAAAAAACGTCCTGCTCCAAGCTCCAAGAATGACCCCCCATGACTTCTCGATTTATGACGTGATTTTTTTTAATTTATAAACAACTAACCAATAAACACAACAATTATTTAACCTACGGACATTTATAAGACTTAATTAAAAATAATAAATAGTAATTTTACCTTATAATTCGCAAGAACCTGTCACGAAATCTCTGAGATGCAGACTGCAAAAATATTTGTTTACGATTTTGACGACCAGCTGGCATAAGTTTCTAATCT
The DNA here is from genome assembly GCA_949825025.1 of Siphlonurus alternatus. Lineage (NCBI taxonomy): Eukaryota > Metazoa > Arthropoda > Insecta > Ephemeroptera > Siphlonuridae > Siphlonurus > Siphlonurus alternatus. The sequence goes on from OX463786.1 coordinate 17,523,830, forward strand.
TCAACGTAAGGTGGCAGCACTGTATGATTTGTGCTGCACTCTCACGGAACATTTTGAAACTAAAGAGTAATTTTTATTGCGCGAGAAATTTAACTGTCGTTAAATCTATGCCATGACCAGAGACCCTCAGAGCAGGACAGTCTGAGACTGCCCTGCTCAGAGACGCACCCTTAGAGACCTTCGTGTCTTATGTCCGGCTTTCAGCTGCGCGCGCAGCTGGCAGCCAGCGAGAACCGGGCCGTGGCCTAACCGCGCCCATGCGATGCAGCAGCACCGACACACTTGGACCCCGCTCAGCTAGACCATCAAAAATTTCTGGACATAAGACACGGAGGTCTCTAAGGGTCTCTGAGAGACCCTACATGTAGGGTCTCTGATCTATGACCATGAGATTTCGGTGATAAGATTTTAGACCTTATGGCCCATTCTTAATCTTATATCTTATGGCACATTATTTGCAAGGACAGATTGGCGCCTTTTTATTATTTTATATATATATAATTATTTAGAAAAGGGAAATATTAAGTTATATTAGAAGTATATAGCTAGTATATTATCATAATAATTTTAATGAATTTAACTAAAATTAATTAAATAATATTAATTTATAATAATATTATTATAGCTATTATTATGTTTAAACTTTTTTGTAAGCTTTTGTAAGCTTTTATAAGTTTCATTAAGAATTAAATGTCTCCCTGATATATTATATTTACGATGTATTAGTATGGTGGATAGAGTTTATATAATATGTTGCATAATATATGCAAACACCAACTGTGTTTTAGAGGATATTATAGTCATTATGGCACACAAACACAAAAAAAAAAATAATAAACGCAGACAAAATATAACAATTAATATTATAGCGGCCAACATAATATAAATATATATAATACAATATTTTGTAACCAAAAATTACGTTATGGATCTCAGTAGATGGTACACTCCTCGCCTCTGAAAAGTTCGCTCCTGCAGCTTTCTCAATTCACCACGATGTGTGTTATACTTACGGGGCATGGTGATAACATTAAGGCTGCAGAAGGGAACTTTTCAGTGGCAAGGAGTGTACATCGTTCGATCACGTGTCTTTCATAAGAAATTTGTTGATTTTTTAAAATATAGAAAATACAAATTACAGGATCAAGTTTCGAGATACATAGCTATGATATAAATTTGAATAATATCGATGGGACTGCATCGATCGATTTTAGGCAAATCTGCATCTAAAAAACACTAAAAAATTAATAACTCAAAAACGCCACACTTACAAAAATAATTATAAAATTACAACATTTTGGCTGCTTTGGAGTATAATTTATTTAAAAAATGAAAATAATATTGTGCAATTTAAAAATAAGAAAAAGGTGTATTTACTGGCAATGAACATATTTATAAAAAGTGGACGATTTCAAATGAATATTAATGTAGCTCTGTATTTTTTTATTGACATGTCTTTTAGAAAATGAATAAATTTTTGAATTGTTTATTTTTTTTAATTGTTAATTTACATTCAATTTTACAGCTGTATAATGGAGCTATATTTTTATTTGATGAAGTTAGTATAGTCAAGTTGTCCTTCATCTTTTGCTGCATAATATTTCAGAGGTTTATTATCGGGAAATAACTAGAAATGACCGCTAATAGTGTCATTATCCCTTTTAAACATAATGAATATTTAATTTTAGTATTGAATAGTATAAATTGTATTTTAACATAAAGAATATGTCGTTAACTGACGTCACATGCAAATTCCAATAAGAGTGAAAAATTTGAAAGATAAAAATGAAGCAATCACAATTAATGAAACACTTTTATTTAATATACTTATAAAATTTATTATTAAAAATCAATATTTAATACGTAATATAGTTATATTATACAGGGATACGCACCCCTATGAGCTTAAAGCTTAAAGTGGGATCAGGGATAAGCTATATATAGAGGAAAAGGATGGTAAATTTTATATTTTGTGTATAATCTATGAATTATAACAATTAAATTATATTTATATTACTTTAAGTTTCAATTTAAAACATACAAAGAAGTTACTCTTGATAATTATAAGATAATATTACACTGTGACGATCAATTTAATTCATCGACCATTATAATCAACTTAATTTATTTATTAAAAATATTGATTATTATATAATCAGTCTTATGATGGAGATTCGTGGATATGCATTCAACGCTCTTCTCTTACTATGTGCAATCTCCAAGTGGCTAGGAGTCCTGCCTCTAACATTGAAAAATGGAGTAATAATACAAGAAAAACGTGCAATTGTTTATAGTATTATAATTAATATTATATACCATGCAATTTGTGTGGGAAAATTGTTAGTTGATTTTAATGTTTTATTGACAAAATATTTAATTGGAGTGGTTGAAATTTTAACAACGTTTTCTCATTTAATTATGCTATTTATTGTAATTTTTAATTATAAATTTTTAATTTTGGATATAAATAAATTAACATATGTTTTTAATTCACTAATTGAAATTAGCAGAGTTTTGAAATTTGTAAATTACAAAATTATTTTTATGAACATCGTATTTTTAATAATTTCATTGCAAGCTACTTCAATATTGCTCAATATTTATTTCTTTTTCATAATTCCCGAATTAGATAATGTCTCATTACTAAATAATATAAGAAAAATTTTCACCATTGGATTTTTTGCGGCCATGCCATCGATTCAAACTCAGTTTTGCATCTTGTGTTGTATATTACGGTATTTATTTAAATCAATAAACGTTGAACTTAATTTTGAAAACAACAAAACACGTACATCAGAAATTCGATTAGGAGAACTTCGCACGTGCTACAGTCGATTGTATGACGTCACAGGCGCCGTGAATGATTTGTACGGCCTACACAATCTTCTCAGTATGACCATGTTAAACATCATTCTCCAGGTTAACGTTTACGATTTCGTGCGATTTGTGTATGACACGATTTTACAGGTGCCAAATAAAGTACCTTTGGTGGATGAGATGTGTCTGTATTGGATCATATTCGAAACTTTCAAAATTGTTATTTATTTTTGGGTCAGTTACTTCTTGAAACAAGAGGTGAATATATTTTCATTATTTCCAAAATTTACATGCATGAAAATAATTAATTTAATTATTTATTAATATTATAATTAAATATATTTTAATTATATTTTAACAAGCACTGACTATGAATATTCTTGATTTTCGTTTGTGTTATTTATGTCTATATCATATTTTTTTTATTTGTACTAGAGTCTTCTGCGTGCAATATATGTTTTGTTTTTAATCAAAACATTGCTTTGTTAAAAACATTGCACGCAGCTAGAAGACTCAGATTTGTACACTATTTGTGTTTAATAAAAGACTGATATAATTAATTTATCTAATGGACACTTTTGGTGTGATTTTTTTTAAATTATGAATTAATTACTTAAATTTAATATGTTAAAAAGCTCATCAAACACAAGCAAATATAAATATTAGAGATCGAGTACATTTTCCCTGCAATGGACAACCTGCATGAACGCGGATTCAGGGGGGCTATAGGGGGCTGCAGCCCCTGTCCCCTGGAATGTTGGAATTAAAATGGGCAATATAGGCATTACCCCCACTCCATTTTTTTTTTTTGTTTTGTTTTTTTTTTTTGGATCCGCGCCTGTTTGGCACCCGGCCTCTATTCATTTCTGCAATAAAAAATTTCATGTAGATTGTCTATAGCATTTTGTAAAATGTACAAACTAACAAATTAATATTATAAAAATAAATTATTTTCAAGTTTTTTTTATATTTATTTTATTTGCGACATTTTCTAGAACATTATATAACGTCATTAAATTATTACTGTAATTTTTTTAAAAATATTTAAATAATAAAAAAGCTATTTAATTTCTTGCCACTTATTTCACTTGACATGCATGACATTTCATTTTATTGGTTGCAGTCCAGTCTGACCGGTGCTCTGCTATCAAATATTTTCAACAAACTGCCTCCTGGAGATTTGAGAGAATCGGTGAGTTGAAGTAAAAAGTGAACCTTGCAATAATTATCGTACAAAATTAATCCATTAGATTATATAGAGTGTTTAGAAAGTTCAGTTTTCAAAATATTGGTAATATTTTTAATTAATTACTTACTTTTACGCCCTTTTTATTTGTTAAAAGTTCTGATAATTTTATTAAGAGTGAAAGAGGCTTGTCACTTTAAAATTTACATGCATTTTCTTCCTCAGGTGCACTGCTTCGCGAGACTGCAGGCGAGCTGTGTCGTCTCCCTCACTGCCGGGGGATTCTTCAACCTGGACAGAAGGGCACTTTTCGAGGTCCGTGTGTCTCGTAAATAAAAAAACGCACCCATCTTGAAGCAATAAATTTTGACGCGATTATAATGAATAAAATAAAAAGATGAAAGTTTTGGAAAAAGCTATAAATGTGATAATTTTCAGTTTTTTACGTAATCTTGTTAAAAAATAAATATTCGTTTATCAACTTCTTAAAAAAATCAAAATTTCGAAGTTACATTTTTATTATAATTTATAGTACAGAAGATTTTTTTGGGGGGGAGGGAAGGGTGGTCTCATATATTTAATAAGTCAGAAATGCAATTAAAGAGGACCCCCCATGCACATGCAGTTCATGCAGCCATACTAAATAGGTCTCGGTGTTGGTAAAAACACATGGCGGCATGAACTGTACGTGGGTCAGTATTGTCAGTAAACCCCTTAAAACCTGTTATACCGTGACCTATTCATATTAAAAAAATATATATTTTTTTTTTTTTTAATGTTTTTATTCAGAAATAAAACATAGTACACATTACGCTGGAAATATAAGGTAGACCCTAAGAATTTAGAACAGAGTTTAGACCCCTGATGGTTTCCCCGTGTTTCAGTCGGCAGGTACTTGCGCCATCAACATGGCCATCCTCATGCAGTCGCACATCAAGACACTCGGAGAAGTCGAGAAGTGAGACTGGTAAAACCGCGATCTGGCGCTCGTCAAGTAGTTCAAGTAGTAGTGGTTTAATGTTTAATGGAGTATCGACCTCAATTTTTTTTTTTTTTTTTTTTTTTTTACTGCAGAAATGGATAGAGGGTGCAAAGTTATGTATTGCTACCCTGATTTTTTTCAGATTTTTTAGAGCCCGGGAACTATTTTTAAAAAAATATTGAAAGTTCTTTTTAAGACGTCACGAGACGCCGCTCCTTGAGAAAAAGATAAGACTTGCCGCCGCGTGACGTCACAAAAAGGACTTTCAATAATTTTTTAAAAATATTTCCCGGGCTCTAAAAATCTGAAAAAAATCAGGGTAGCATAACTTTGCACCCTCTATCCATTTCTACAATAAAAAAAATTGAGGTCGATACTCCATTTTTAAATCAGTCCGTCCTGACTGAAGTTTCCCACGGTTCCCTCAGTATCACCTCAGCAAATGCTGTGACATGTAACAGAGGCTGTGGCCACCATCCTTTCCCTCCCTTATCTCTAACCATTACCCCTCCTCGAGCTTCAAAATTATATTTGAGGGTGCATCCTTGTAAAAATAATAATAATAAAACTACACTATCAGAAAACTGCAGGAACAAAAAACGAATTTGATGTAAATTGTTCAATTATGTTTGCATGGTGATTAATCAATCACTGTATACTGCGGAATGATCCAAAAAATAATTATAATGTCTACAATAAATTTTGCGGTCAGTATAGTATTTAAATATTTTTATATATAAAGTACCAACAATCGAGTGTAAAGGGAGGTATTGATTCAATGCTAAATTTAATATTGTACTAAACTTACAAGCACTGATGAATTGTGTTTCTAAAATCATGTAGTTATTCTGTTTACTATTATTTTTGTTTAGGTTTATTATGTGTCTGTATCAGAGTCTTCTGCGCGCAATGTTTCTAACAAAACATTGTTCAATGTCTGTCGCGTGGTCCGATTATTGCGTGACGCTTTAGTTCCATTTTGCGCCCGCCAGAGTGACCAGAGGCGCCACCAGCGAGCGGTTTTTGTTGACTATGTGCCATTGTTTAACATAGGAAATTTGCGAGTTGACGCCTAAATGTAACGATAACTTCTAAAATACCACACCAAAATATAAAAAAATATCATAATTTTGTACTACATTGATCCAGGTAATGTAAAAAATAATTATTAGCAAATATTACGGTATTTTATCTTATTTTAAGCACATAGAAGAGACGACGCAGACTGAGGTTGGCGTTTCATTGACTTTTATGTGATTCTATGCAATCATAGATGTTGGACGGGACTCCAGTCACTCCAGTATTAAGGTCTAACAGCATAGAAACTTGTAGATTATCGAGTTACTGCTATATCTTCAGTATGTATAGAAATTCAAAGGTAAAGTTTTAAAACCCTATTATATTGCTTTTTATTTTTAAATAAATCAACAAATGGACACTGGTACGGCTGGTAAGGGCAGCCAAGTCCTGCCAGAACTTGCTAGCTAAAAGATTTTAGTGCTTACAAGCCCTTGGAAACACAGAAATGATATACATTACCTACACCATGGCTATCGCTCCACATTTCTTCGACCGTTTCAATGATAAAAAACCGTTAAAAATTCTTAATTTTTTCTATAAAATTTGCGCGCATGTTTCTTTCCATTTCACTTGATTTTTGAAAACATATCCTCAATTTTTTAATTATTTCCATTAGTTTTTCATGTTATTCATAATGCTTCCCTTGATAATTACCGCTCGCTGGTGGCGCCGCCAGCGGCAAAAAATTGTAAACAACGGAGTTTGTTTACTTTTTTGCTTTCTCGCGTTCAACAATCGAAAATTACACCACGCGACAGACATTGAACAATGTTTTGTTAGAAACATTGCGCGCAGAAGACTCTGGTCTGTATTGTTTCTATAGCCTCTATATCTTTGTATTAATTTTATATATATATGTATTATATACACACTATTTTTGTTTAAAAAAAGACGTATAAATAAATTGCATTGTATATTAAATAATATTCAAAAGATTATTATGACGTCACACATAAGTAAATGAAATATTAATGTCATAAAATTAACGCTTACAAATAAATTATTTAAAAAAAAATCAATGCAACATTTATAATAAACTTATAAATTTTATATGCAATAATTGATTTCAATGAACAGCATATTGTAGTATGGAAACCTTGAATATGTTAAATTTCTTACATTATTATGAAATAAATTATATCATTATTACAAAATTGCATTATATTATAATACACAATATGTAAATACTTATAATACAATTATTATTTATTTGCTCAAAATACTTATAAGAATTAAAGTATGTAAAAAATATTTGTAATAGTTCCTCTCGGCATATATTAATACGTACGGTTCAAATCACAGTTTAATTTATTTATTAATCTTTAAATATTATTGATTGAATAATATTATAATTATTGATTAGTATTTTGATTGAGACTCTATAAGCTAGTATGCCTAGTATATATAAGTATAAATTTAAATTTTATATTCATCAGAAGTTCTTTGTTAAAAAGTTCAAGACAATTAACTTAGTAATGACTTTAATGACACTAATGACGGGGTTATTGTTGAATTCTTTCAATAGCATGCAACAATAAAATGTACAGTCCAATGAGTACAATGTATAAAAGGTATAAATGTAAGTAAGTTTAGTAGTGAATATAGTCAAAAGATAACAGGAGTTGTGTGTGTTTGTAGAGAGCTCCGTACATTTTGAAGATTCAATAAAATATATAAAATAAAGAATTCTGTACTTAATTTACTACTAAATTGTGTTAACGATGAAAATACGCCGATGTGCATTCAACGCTCTTCTGTTGCTATGTGCAGTTTGCAAGTTGCTAGGAGTTCTGCCTCTAACATTGAAAAATGGAGTAATAATACGAGAAATACGTGCAATTGTGTATGGTGTTGTAATTAATATTATATACCATGCAATTTGTGTAGAAAAATTGTTAGTTGATTTTAATGAATATTTGGCAAAAGATATCACAGGAGCGATTGCGATATTGATAGCATTTTATCATTTAATTATGATATTAATTATAATTTTTAATTATAAATTTTTAATTATTGATTCGAAAAATTTAACATCTATTTTTAATTCCATAATTGAAACAAGCAGAGTTTTAAAATTCATAAACTACAAAAATATTTTCATGAACGTCATATTTTTAATAATTTCCCTACAAGTTCCTTCAATATTTCTCAATATTTATTTTTACGTAACACTATCTGATATAGACGTCTCAACAATAAATATCCTCAGAGTAGTTTTCATTGTTGGTTTTTATGCAGCTCTGACATCAATTCAAGCTCAGTTTTGCATCTTGTGTTGTATATTACGGTACTTATTTAAATCAATAAACGCCGAGCTTAATTTTGGAAACAACATAACACGTATATCGGAAATTCGATTAGAAAAACTTCATACGAGTTACAGTCGATTGTATGACGTCACAGGCGCCGTGAATGATTTATACGGCCTACACAACCTTCTAAGTATGACCATGTTAAATGTTATTCTTCAAGCTTACGTGTACGATTTCGTGCGATTTGTGTATGACACGATTTTACAGGTGCCAAATAAGGTACCGTTGGATGACGACATGTGTTTGTATTGGATCATATTCGAAAGTTTCAAAATTTTTGTTTATTTTTGGGCAAGTTGCGTCTTAAATCTAGAAGTGAGTAAATTTAATGGCAATAATTAATTATATATTAATTAATGGACTGGGTGAAGTTTTTTAGTCTTTTTATTAAATAATATTTATATTTTTAACAGCTCAAATCCACAAACAAATTTAATAGTAGGAAATATTTTACCTGTAATCAAAATTCTTTAGTTACTAGTTAGCAAAATAATAATTATAAAAAACAATTAAAATTAATTAATAAAAAAAAAATCAAGACGAGTATGAACCCCATCATAGGGAACAACCTTAATGATTCTTTATAGCTTTTGGATAGAGGACCGCGAGTTATGTACTGTCAATTTAATTCAAATCCTTTTTATTTTATTGCACCCTCAAAATAGAGGGGAAAGACACTGTGACGTCATAGTCATGCAACGTCTTTCCCTATGCTTGCGTGTTAATATTAAAATGTATATGACGTCACAGTGTTTTGTACTAAGATTTTAAGGATGATAGTGAGTTCTTTAAATCTGAAAACATTTGATAATTATATACAGAACTTAAATTCCTCTGTACAAAAATTAAAAAATGCATGCAGGATAAATTAATTAATAATTGCCGCAATTTTGATTAATATTTTAAAGCTAAGAGATTAGATTCACGTTAACTACATCTTTTTTGGCTACAATTTTTTTTTTCACTAAATTTAGTCCAATCTGACCGGCACTCTGCTATCGAGAATCTTCAACACGCTGCCTCCTGGAGATTTGAGAGAATCGGTGAGTTTAAGTAAAATATGAATTGCATTAATTTACTCAAAAAATAGATATAATTATATTATAACGTGGTGTATAAATGAAGTTTGCTATAATAATAGCTCTAAACAGGTTATTTCAAAGCATATGTCTTAAATTTAATAATAATTGACAACCTACTATATTTTTGTGCAAATTTAGATATAGACTTAATAATATATATTAGTGTCTTTTTTTTTTCAGTTTTTATGAACCCTCTAACCTCAATATCAAAGGAAAAGATGCTGTGACGTCATAGTCATGCAAATATTTAACACATGTACCCAAACATAGAGAAAGATATTTCATATGAATATGACGTCACAGCGTATTTTTCCTTGATTTTAAGATGGTTAACAATAAAAATATTTAAAAAATCATAATGTTAAATTGATCCGAGATCCTCTATAAAATATAATATGCAACAAAATAAATTATTCATTCAGGCTGGTTGTAAAGTTGTAAATCCATTACTTAAAGTGAATTTTTTTGCGTTAAATTCGAATACTTTTATTAAAGAGTGAAAGGGGCGTATCACTTTCAAATTTACATGCGTTATCTTCCTCAGGTGCACTGCTTCGCGAGACTGCAGGCGAGCTGTGTCGTCTCTCTCACTGCCGGGGGATTGTTTATCCTGGACTGGAGGGCGCTCTTCGAGGTCAGTTTCTTTTGTTTTAAATAAAAAAAGATGCACACTATTTTGAAAGATGAGTTTCTAAAAGAAAATTTAATACAGTTATTATATTATTAATTTTAGAAGCAATATAATATATACCTTGAAAAACATAAAAAGTAGACATGGCAAACCAAAAGTGCGATGATTGCATGTAACTTTTTTGTAATCCTCAACCAAATAATAAAAACTTGGGTATTAATTCTGCTCATATTATTGAAAACAAAGGAAAAAATAAAATATGCCGATTGTACAAAATTTAACCTGAGTTAATTTGTTGGAAGGGGGGTTCATAAAAAGGGCAGTTAAGGGTGACACAATCACAATTCATGTGTTTTTACCAATATCGTGACCAATTCTGACCTTTAAATTGGTTACCGTGGTCAGTAACCCCTAATTTCTCCCGTGTTTCAGTCGGTGAGTACCTGCGCCATCAACATGGCCATCCTCATGCAGTCCCACATCAGTTCACTCCGAGAGGCGTCGTGAGGTCGTGTACTGCCAAAATAAATGCCAAAATGGAACCATGCAGTACCGATAGTAGTGGATTCCAGTCTACAATTTTTCATCGTGAGCAGGCGCGGATTCGGGGAAGGGGGGGGGAGGGGTATCGGGGGGTACTTTCAGTCCCTTTGAAATTTGTGGATTTAAAATGGGCAATACAGATTTTCCCCCACTCCCAACTTTTTTTTTCAACACATGGCCTGATGAAGACAGTCATCCCCGAAATTTGGTTCTGTATTCACGCCTGAATGTATGCCGCGGCGTACACTGCAACTTTTCAGTACTTTAATGTGAATATAATTGTCCTGTAAAATCGAAAAGTTTCAATTAAATAAAAAATAATTTTATGTCATATTTCATCCACGCATAAACAAATTTTATTGATATGTGTGAATCCTCGCTAATAACAAATAATAATTTAGAACTTCTGATAAATATTTATATCACTTTATATAATATATATATTATTGTTTTTAAAAAAATAGTAAATCTAATGCTTTACCAATATTAATGAAATTAATTTTTTATTTTATCCATGTAAATTGAATAAAAAGAAAGACACAAATGAATTAATTAAAATTCAATTAAATAAACAATAAAACATATAATTTAAGACGAATCTTTTTTTTTATTCATAGTTTAAAATTGTCACAAGATAATATTGATAGTAAAATTTTTAATACTCAACATTTTACAATAATTTGATGTCTTTTCATTTGATACATTTTAGTACATTAAAATCCATTTATTATAATACAATGTCATAATATTTTCACTGGTAAAATTAACTATTAATGCTGTAGGTAGAGATATATTTAGTATGTAATATAAAGCCTCTGAATTAAATTAACTCTCATTACATATGATTGAAAATAATTCATCGCCTCAAAACATAAGGTATATAATACACAAATTACATTGAATTAAATGTAAAATACATAAAACTCGTTGTTTATTATAGAACTTATATTCTGGGGTAGTAAATTGAATATTGCATATAATGTAATATATTATAGCCTAAATATTATACTATTTTCTATTGTATAATTGCATATAATATATAGTTTGTTTCCTGTACTGTACTTCCGCTATCAAGTTCAGTTTAAATTAATTTTTTTCTTTTTCCTTCTGTTCGAGCTTAAAGCTCATAGAGGTCAAAACTATAAAATTGTAATTTTCTAAAATTGTATTATGTATTCTATAATAATGAATAAAAACAAAACAAAAAAAAAAATTGAGTATATAGCTAAAATGTAAAAAAAAAAAAAAAAAAAAAAACTTTATCAGAATAGTATTTGATGAAGGGTCCCTTTTAATTTTGTTTTGACAGATATTTACTTAAACATTTGAAGACATACATATATTATTATATATAATAATTAATTAACATTTGAAGTCATTAATGGAAATGCTCACAATTTTTTACTCTTCGTATAAAATGTTAAATCTTAAAATTCTTAAACAAATGCAACTCCCAATCAATGAGTTAATTTAATACTTTTGATATAACATATTATCTTAAACAATGAATGAAGCAATAAAAAATGATAACACATTGAAAAAACATTGATTCATTAGCTCAGCTCTCATTTATAATTTCATATAACATTTATAATTTGTATTGTTCGACTACGCCAATTGGATGTATATATATATATATATATATATATATATATATATATATATATATATATATATATATATATATATATATATATATATAATGTTGTAATGTTGTAATGTTTTGGGACTAATACCACTAATGATGGTGCTATTTTGGTGTTGCTGTATTGGTCCTCATATTAATTTTTGTTTTACTGTATATTAACTTATATATATTATGCATTAAAATTTGGTGAAATAAAAATAAATAATTGTTTCAGCTAGAAATGAATTTTTAAAAGCTATAAAGCAATTTATCCAGCGCTAAGAGCATTTTATTTTTCGTCATATTTCACGTAAAAGCCTTGATTTGACACGGAATATTACCTTCAATTACTTGAATGTATAATCAAGCTCCGATCGTTATAATCATGATAAAAGAGTTCAGGATATGCAAATTACGTTCATAATTTCATATCTTCTTTTTCATTAATTCGATTGGTATCAAAATCTATTACTAACGACAGTTGTATGCTCCTTGTAAATAAAAATACAGTATAAAAAAGAACCAATTATTTTCAAAATAAAACAATGGTAATTTCTTATATTTTGTATAATATATATTTGTAGTATTCATCTTAATTTTTTCACTAGTTTTGAATTACAAATTCTGATCTATAATTGTATAAAATGGAAAATGTTATATCGTTAAGAAATTAGTTTCAGCTGTATTTTGACATATATTGCAGTCACCTTTAGCTGCAGGTTTTCTTACGTTTCAGACTTACTTTAAAGAACACAGATCAGGCGATAGTATATAAAATCGAGTACACAGTTCAATAATAAAACATATTATATAAGATTTTAACAAAAAAATTAGTTTCTACCAAAGACCCTCGAAAATGTATGACAACTTTTTTCAGTAAATTTAAATGGAGGGAGAAAATGAACCATAATATATATATATTATTATTAAATATATATATATATATATATATATATATATATATATATATAATTATATATGCGTCTCGCAATGAGGAGATATAATGGAGTATTGTCCTCAATTTTTTTTTATTGCAGAAATGGATAGAGGGTGAAAAGTTATGCTACCCTGATTTTTTTCAGATTTTTTAGAGCCCGGGAAGTATTTTTAAAAAATTATTGGAAGCCCTATTTGTGACGTCAAGCGGCGTCAAGTCCTATATTTTTCTTAAAGAGTGGCGTCTCGTGACGTCACAAAAAGAACTTTCAATAATTTTTTAAAAATACTTCCCGGGCTCTAAAAAATCTGAAAAAAATCAGGGTAGCATAACTTTGCACCCTCTATCCATTTCTGCAATAAAAAAAAAATTGAGGTCAATACTCCATTGAAATACTTGAAAATACAAATAAATATCGAGTACCCTCTCCCCGAAAGAACACAAATTTGTAATTAATCTTTCGAGCAAATGTGCATGTCTCATGGAAATGACGTGAATTACGTAGTTTCCGCTTCCGGTTGTAATTGGAAACGAAAATTAATATTGAAACTACGTTATTTCCAAAAATTTCCAGACGTATAATTAAATAATTTTGCTTGAAAGACTTTATATATGGGAAAAATTCTTTGAAGGTCTTTGACATGCAACCCTATACGAACAGGACTGAACAGTAACAACGGGAATGTATGCGAGAGGAAATATCCTCTCTCGGAAGGTTCACGCTGACTCCAACGGAGGCGCCACTAAACTTTGAGCGGCTGTAGCTCCGCGCTCGGCTGATCGAGCGCTTCTTTCCGCTTGTCGAACTTCTGACGTTCGCCGCTGGAGGCCAGCACGTAGAATAGTCCGCAAGCCAGGTAAACGCCACAGGTAGAGAAGAACACCACGCGCCATGCGGCCTGCGTCGGCTGTGGACGAAAAATGATCAGTTTTTGGTGTCCATAAGTCATTCAAACCCTAAATAGACTTCCTTCAAATTTTATATGACTGTGACGTCACAGCATTTTTTTAGTACGATTTGGGTTAAAAAAAAAATAAAAAAAAAACTCGAGTCCATCCTCAAGGTGCTTTTCCATGAGCGATGTCGTGCTGGCGCAGCGTTTTAAATCATTAAATCCCACCGCAATCTCCTCACGCCGCCAAGCCCCGCTTAATTGACATCGCTACAAGGAAATCTACCTTAATTTAGGTGCAATGGCCGGTCTCTCTAATGATTAGAAACCTCCGTGTCTTTAATGACCAGAAAAATGACCATGCTGTGACTCCCGACAGCTGCGCGGCAGACACGAAAGTCTCTGGTCCACACTTACCCTCTGATGAGTTACATGTCCCGCCACCAGAGGCGCCAGTAGTCCCGCCAGGTTAGCCAGACAGTTTGTGAAGCTCATGAGGACTCCGGCCAGGCGAGGTGAAAGGTCAAGGTGGTTCACCTTGAACCCTGAGTAGATTCCTCCGTTCAGACCCACCCCCAGAGTGAGCAGGCATACTGTCACCACGGGGTTGCAGCCAGCGTAGGCAGCCCCACATAAAGCCACGGCCGGGCCGAACTGACCTGTGAACGAGATAGGTGGTTTTACGTTCATATTTATTGGAGCGTTTTTAGGGGACTCCTAAATTGTGGCAACCCGCATTACATGGAAACTCAACAAGTTGCATAACTTTGATTTTTTTTTTCCCGCGGACCAAGCACAGTATTGGTATCTCTTGGGTGCAGCTTAACGCCAGTTTCTGGTGACTCATATTATATGAATTATTTAATTTATACATAAAAACGTTAGAAAACAATTTAAAAAAAAGTATTTCAGGTTGAAAAATATTAAAACTGATTCGGAGAACATATATAATATTTTCACATGTCAGTAGTTTTTGCTGACGTCAATATGTTAAAGCTTTTATTTAAGACAAATTTAGAAACAAATTGACCCCCCCCCCTAAAAGTGAACTCACCGATGCAGTTGAAGATCTTCCTGGTCCAGGTGAGCGAGAGGTTGTCGCTGGTGATCAGCCAGTCAGCTACGCAGCTCGCGAAGATGGAGAACACCCACATGGCCACGTAGGGGAGGGAGGAGAGAAGACCGTTCTGGAAAGTCAAATATTATTAACATTAATGCTCCAGTCAGAGACCCATATTCCATGTATTGGAGGAGGGGGCAAGGTTTGACACCCTTCTTTTCACTTCAAATATGTGTAATTTCCATGGGACTGAACCAAGATGGTTAGCATGCAGATTATAAATGTATAATAAGCCTCAAGTTGAAACCTTGTTTTTCCAAACACCTGTTTTTGAAGATCAACAAGTAAAAGCATGCATGCATTTTTTTTATAATTCTTATTAACCAATAATGATTTTTTAAATTTTTTTGAAATTTTATTCAATAATTTAATTCAAGCCTATCCTATATTACAAATTTAATTATAATAAACGTTTCTAAAATAAGCAACATTGCATTTAAATTTGTTGTATGTCATTGGGCTAATTTAAAATAGTTTAATGCGATATTAAATAAACTGTAAATTTTAATAAATTTAATACAAATTTTCAAGAGTTAATTCTATTTATATTTATCCTGGATGAATTTCTCCAAACCAGACAAGTCCGCACCTGCGTGATGTCGACGTGCAGGACTTGTCTCATGAAAGACGGTAACTCGGTCATCAACATCTCGTAGCCGTAGTTGTGGCCCATGTGAGCCACCAGGATGGCCCAGAACGGCAGCGAGGTGGCGATGGCCCGGTATGGAATGTGAGACGGGTCCTGAAATCAGAGAAGTGGACCTGATGGAGTCTGTATGATAACTTGGTGATGGGAGAGGTTATCGTACTTTACAATGGGGTGTATTTTCAAATATTGTTGGCAACAAAGTTCAAAATTGAATACATTAAGTATGTGCCCACTGATCAAAGCTTGAAATAAATTGATTTAATAATTCGACATTTAAGTTTTAAATTTGACCTTTTTTAAGCTCGTTCGAAAAAAAGAAAATAAAAATTCAATAAAGTGCTATATTTCAATCAAATGATGAATTTTAAATCGGAAAATTTTTAAAATATTTTTTTAATTTTAGATCTCGTATATCAAATACCAAATATGGTGATGCCATTAGCATTACTTTTACAACTTAACCCGAATTTTAGTTTTGGTGCCAATATTATCTTCATTTACATATTTTGAAAAGTATATTTATAATGATAAATTTTAATTACAGTATTAAAGTTATGCATATACTAATTAAATAACTTGACAACCAATTATTGTGCACCAGACCATGGAATATTTATGTCACTCTTGCTATACGATTTAATGTTAATAAAATAAATATAATATATAATAGGCGCGATTCGCGATCCACGTTTAACTATACCTGTTTTACGTGTTAAACGACCCTAGTTTAACTGTGGTTAAGCTAAACGTGGTTAGAAACCTGGATAACTACTTCGTGAATCGTACCCAATCTATTTATGCATTTTTTTTTATCTTTAATCGAGTTCCATTTTTTTACTTAAGTGCTTTCATTGATTAATTAACCAAAATCTCACTAGAACACGTAAAATTTTCCCTGTAAATATTTCAAGATTAAAAATAAAGTGAGTGTATTTAATTAAAAAATGAAAATCGTTATAAAATAAATACGAATCACCTGTCGAAAGACCCCCCCCCCCTCCTCCTCACCTTGTCCTGCGACACGTCCCCCAGGGTTGAGTTGATGAGCTCCCTTTCCTTGCTGGACAGTCGTGGGTCGTGCTCAGGGTCCTCCCTCACCATCCACAAGAAGGCGACGCTCCACACGGCAGACACCGCCCCGAACAAGTAGAAGACCCCGGGCCAGCCGAGCGGGGAGGCACACAGCAGACCGCTGAGGGGCAGCGAGATCACCGTGCCGAACTGCGCGCCTGCGTACACCGCAGCCCCCATCCTGCTTCTCTCTCCAGGGGGGATCCACTTGGCCAGTAGAGCGTGCGTGCAAGGGACGATGGGACCCTGGACATTTTCACACATGTTAGTACGACGGTCCCTTCAAAAGATATATATATGATATTGACAGTCAGACGCGGATCCAGACCAAAATTTGGGGGGAGGGGAGCTGGCTCCATAAGCCCAATGTAAAAAAAAAAAAAAATTGAGGTGGAGGAAATGCCCATATTGCCCATGTTTAATCCAAAATTTCCGGGGAGGGGGTGTTGCAGCCCTCTCTCCCCCCTAAAATTATTATAAAGCTATCATTTTCAACATACACATATTTCATCCCCTATTTAGGAGAGGGGGTCTTCTAATTTTGTGTAAATACTACCTGAGTTAATGCTGAACAGTCATATGTAATACAGCATGGTGGGTACACCAAATAAGCGGCTCTGATGACTTAATATATTGAATAATAAAATAAATAATAAATAAATTTGTGCTAAAAGCAAAAAAAAAAAAAAAAACATAACATCGATCGATATGAATAATTTACATTTAATTAGAATATTATTAAATTAATTGGTAATTAATTTACATTTTATTTTATCTCTTCAAGCAAACACTCGTTACACTATAGTAAGAAGGGAGGCTCGACCAACGACTCGAAGAAGAGAAAAACACGTACTTGCAGGTCGTCAAAACATCGGCGTGAGTGAAAGTTCGAATAATAACAACTCGAGGGAAAATATTGGATCAGCCGAAGTAAAGTGTCTCTTTTGTTAATTTTAAACACCAAAATATTTGCAAAGAGGAGCATTGATCCCAAAGTATAAGGTTTCATAATTGAAACTTCGATATGCCTTTCAAATATTCTTACCTCATTAATTTCTTAATTTGTTATCTGTGGACATAATTTGCTTGACTCGATATAATATATACTAATATATAGTTAACAATTTCGTGAATGGACTGCTCAGCAATCTTTTTCATTTACCCCATGGGCTATTATCTTATTTTTGTTTTGTTTATAATATATATAATATGACTAAGTATATTATGATATTATATGCTTATTGTATATTGCTCGCATGAAAGAGTCAAAGAGATAATAAAATAAAATAAGTAGTGCTTGAATGATCCCATAAAAAGTGTAATCCTTAATCCTAATCCTTAATCTTACTATTGAAATTATTATTGTTTTTTTCAGAGTACAATTTTTAAAGCTAAAAAAGAGGGGGATTAAAATGCAGGCGCGGATCCAGGGGGGGGGGGAGCTAGGGGGGCTGCAGCCCCCCACAAATTTTGGATTTAACATGGGCAATATAGGCACTTCCCTCACTCCAATTTTTTTTTAACACTGGCCTTAAGGAGGCAGCCCCCTCCGAAATTTTTTCCTGTATCCGCGCCTGATTTACCCCAAATTTTTCTGCCTTCCACAGAGAAAGAGGAGGGTTGTACTCACCTCTCCCAGCCCCTGCAGGAACCTGGCTACAATGAGCCAGCCCTGGCCGCCGTACTTTGCCGCGGGAGGCACCAGCAGCCCCACCACCGAGTTGAGCAACATTCCGTAGCCGAGGAAGCGGAGGGCGCCCCAGCGCTTGGCCATCAGTCCGAACGGAATCTGCGTGACGACGTAGCCGTAGAAGAAGGCGCTGAGAACGAACCCTTGCTCACGACTGTCCCAGGCGAACCGCTGGACCAGCTGATCTGGAGAGGGGGTGGTGATGATGCCTTGCAGAGCCTGCAAAGTTACATTTCATGTACATCTCGGGTCCGAACGTTATCTCTGATATTTTTGAAGCCCACAAAAGTTATGTTGTTTGTGTTCGAATTTATCAAATTTTCAACTGTCTCTTCGATATATGTCTCCATAATAATGCCCCCTAACCCACATCCCCCGAAGATCCCTCCTTCCCTAAAAGAAGTTGAGCGTGGTGTAGTGCATTGACCTGCATGTTCTCATTAGATCACCGAAGTCAAGATACATCGAGCGTGGTTAAATCACCGAAGTCAAGATATATCGAGCGTGGTTAATACTCAAATGGGTGACCCTTTCAAGTAAATATTATATTGCTCCCTGAACTCGGCCTGAAGTAAATTCACCTCGTTTTTCCACCCAGTGCAGTATTGCACTTGTGTGAGGTTCCCCAGGCTTTGTACATCACTTTGGTTCATTAATAAAAAGAAGAGGTGTCCGTATTAACAAAATTAAGTTTCCACAGTTCCCTTAGTCTAACCTCAGTAAATGCTGGGACGTATAATAGGCCGTGGCTACCGTCCTGTCCCTCTCTTATCCATAATCCAAAATAAATAAATAACTGAATTCAATAAAAAATAAAATTTCTAAATTTGAATTACCAAGCCTCGAGCTTCAAGCTCACATATATATATAGTCATCTCGGCTTATCTGTGGTTTGACGTCACACCCTAGCTCTCATTAGAATTGTATTGGAGGACAAAGGAAAAGGGTCGTGACGTCAAACCAAAAATAAATGGGGATGACTCTAGGAGTGTAACCTTGTGAAATAAAGGCATAACGACCTCACCAGCTCCGAAGACAAAATGACCCCTGAAGACACCCCTCCCATGAAGACATACCCCTTCCATGAAGATTTAAGGTTCTACCTACCCCCTAGACATAATGACCTTCCCTCCCCCCAGAATCAAAGACCCTCCTCCCCTCCTAGAAATACAAATACCCTCCTCCCCTCTTGACGACACAACCTCACCTCTTCCTCAGCCGCGTCCCTGGCCGCCTGGCGAGCGGTACTCCGATTGTGATGCCACACCTGCTCGCACTCCGACAGTTCCCCCAGCTCGAGGTCACGCTCGTTGGGCAGACTGGGGGTCTCCACCATCGCCACGATGGCCACGGACATGTTGGTGCGCATCACGTAAGCGTTGGCCATCCCCAGGAACAACATGAGCACCACGAAGTGTCGAACCCCAAACTGGCGGCGATCTGCTGAAACTGTGGGACCAGTTAGGGGAGACTGACCAGTAAATTAGTAGGGACTAAAAATTTAAGTTTTCAAAGTAAATATATGACATACATGTTAAAAAATAATTATAATTGAAAACCTGCATGAATTTTCTTTAAAATCTAATTATTTATATTATAAATAATATAAATATTTATTATTATTATATAAAGAAATATGTTTGCTGATTTTTAATTCATTCTCTCACACTATATTTTTCGCAACATTTTCAAAAAAATTATCCATAAATTGTCAATTTACTGTTAATTTAAATTTTTAATTTTAATAGTAATTATTTACAATTCACTATTTTATACTGTGGCGCCAAAAGGTGTAACATGAAAAAGCTGTTTAAAAAAAATCAACTATCGACCCTTGAAAACTCACCTAAAAGCACTGTCAATTTATATATACAATGATCACATGCATGCATGCAAAGTAAACATTTTTTTCTTCTTTTTGCATTAAAAAAGTGCTAAATTATTTATATTTTTACTACTTAAAGTTAATTTCTCGGAAAACGATGTGAATGCATTTAAGTGTATAATTATGACATTGTCAGCTCCGCGTGTTGGCCTTGCGATCATACTGATGATAATATCACGAGAAAATCATGGAAAATCGTTGCGCAATTGCAGTCAGTGATGTGCATATAATAAATGTACATCGAGTTTATTGCGTGTGATACAAATGGCGCAACCATTGCAATTTATGCAAAAACTATTTTACGAGTTTTCCTGTTGTTGTTTAGTGTCTATATGTAAATAGTTCTGGTGTTGTTGATATTCATCTAGAATTTAATTTCGTCTAAAATTCTTCTATTACACATTAGCTTTTCTATTCGGGTAATTTGACATATATATTTTTTTTAAATTAATCGATTAAACTTGCAGTTTGGATGCAAAATAAAATAATAAAAATTATAATTTTAAAACGTTTTTAACGCTATTTTTTTTCATTAAGGGTAAGGTAACGCCACCAATGTTAAAAAAAAATCCCTCACACAAAAATTATGAAAAAAATTTAAAATGTTCTCCTCTACACCCCCTATCAGTAGCTAAAATATCAGGTATACAAATTCGATCTAGTTTTTTAGTTATGAATTTTTAAAGTTGACTAATTTAACATGGGATTTCCATTTCTCCATGTTAAAGTAGTCAACTTTAAAAATTCATAACTCAAAAACTAGATCGAATTTGTATACCTGATATTTTAGCTACTGATAGGGGGTGTAGAGGAGAACATTTTAATTTTTTTTCAGAATTTTTGTGTGAGGGATTTTTTTTAACATTGGTGGCGTTTACCTTACCCTTAATGAATATTGGACATTTAAAAATATTATTTATACTTTTCATTAATTTTATTTTACTGAAAAACATGAATGAACAACCTTCATGAATTTTTTTATTGCATATTTGGATAGAGGACCTCGAGTTATGTATTGTCAGTATTTTTCAGATTCTCTTAATTGAATCTTAAACCCCTTCTGAACACCTTTAAAATCATGCTGCAAAATGCTGTGACGTCATAGTCATGTAAAATAACATGCAAACATAGGGAAAGACGTTGCATGACTATGACTTCACAGCATCTTTTCACTTTATTTTGAGGTTGTTAGAATTATGGGGTTAAAAAAAGTCTGAAAGAAATTGAAAATACGTAACTCGAAATCCTCTATAATCCAAATATATGGCAATAAAAAATTACATGCATGAATTATTCATTGAATTAATTAATTGAATTATTACGACATATATTTTGTCATAATTTAATATGACCAATTCATATTCAGTTTTAACACGTGTCAAATTATCAATCCAGACTATTGACCCCGCGTGGTAACCAGACACCCTTGGGTCATCAAATAGCTCTTCAAATTGGCATACAAAAGAATTCTTTAATAATAAAAACGTCTGCATGATTGGGTAAGTGGAGTGATTTATTTATTGGAACCATTTTTGTCAATTGAAGGACCAGCTCTCAACTTGCATGCCGAGGAATATAGCGTGACATTGCACGATCGATACAAGAAGATATTTAAATTAATTGTTTGATTGGTGATTTGTAAATAAATTGCAATTTAATCAAAGTTTACTGTGACCTATATACAGTTTTTTTACTTCAAACGAACTTCATTGAGGAAGAAAAAACAAAGAGCGTACATTATAAAATATATGTATAAAATATAAAATCTGTGGTAAAAATGATGAAGTTCCCCATCGTGGAAACTCCCAACTTGCCGGTCTCTATAAGATTGTGTCATCGCGTTTTGACATACGTCGCTATAATAATTACATTATAATTATAATGATATTATCTATATCATTATAATTATAACAATTTTACTGAAATATATCGTATAATTATTTTTACAATTTACCAGAAAATGTAGCTTACGTAAATATATTATATAATATATTTCGTAGACAGGACATTATTTTATCGAATCATGTTACTGATTTTGTATGTAATTATTAACTGAAAAAAAAATGGTAGGGAGGTTTTTAATAAGTTAGGAAAAATCTATATAATAATTATATTATAATTATATAACTGCTTGCCATATATTTATGTTAAATTAAAAATCATTAAATGTTGAGATGGTATAAATAATATTCTTTTTGCATGTTTCTGAATGCACTTGAATTAAAAGGTTCTTTCAACCGCAGTGTTTTTGTTTTTGAAATCGAGTTAATTAAAGGACAGATTTAAAACTGCAGCAACTCTGTTGTTGCAGAAGTTGTATTCGAGATGTCGATGACGCGAGCAAGTTGGGCAGGTGCCAACGTCTATAAAAAACTAAAATGACTTTCAACTTTTGTACTAAAATAATACAATCAGGATAGGGATATAGGTATCCTACTTTGTAGGATAAGAACTAATTGATAAGAAACTAATTTTGGTGCTCATAATGAAATGACGCAAATTGCAACTGTTTTGATTTAATTATTTAACATAAAAAATGCGAAATGAAACCAACAACAAAGTTGCTCTAACAAGCTTCTATGTGGAATAATTTTAATTAAAATGTTTTCTGATGTATTTTTTCTCCGTTTTCAACTTTGTTATAAATATATTTTAATTTTTTTCAAATTAATAATCTAATTTAAATTTCTTAATATGTCACGAACTATATAATGATATTATATTTTATAATAATGAAACGCGTGCAGTAGTTCGCCTGCTAAATTTCAAGTTATGCAACTCTGCCAGCTTGAGTGCTGGAAAAGTTACCTAATTTACAGTTTAAAAAAAAAATGTAATTCGCACATTTTTAATTCAATGAGAATGGTTGAAGATTACAATTAATATAACTTAATATTAATATAAATTTACTTTATAAAAATAAATTAAAATTACCTAAAAATGTACAATATAATGCATATTAAACGGAACAAATATTTAATTGTTTTTAATAATATTTTAAATTAATTAAATACAATATTACAAAATATACACCTGGAATTTTTTTATATATAATTTCCAATAATAATAAAAAAATAAAAGAGAGATGTCATCAGAAATATAATATAAATCTCAACACCATGGCATAATATATAATATATTATATAAATAAAACATTCAGACGGTGTTTAATACAGATCCTCATAGTAACACTCTCCGTCATGTCACGTATTAAACACTGTCATGTGAACGCATTGATAATTCCCCGACAGCAGCACTTTACTCTGGCACTGATAATAACTGAGATAATCACCTTCTAGTTTCTCCTGACGGTCGTCCATGGTGTGTCTGTTTGTCCTCTGAGAGAGAGATGTTGACTCGGCCAAGTCCCTCGCCGCTCTGAACGAGCCGAGAGAGCGCTGTAAGCTAGATAACAACTTTCAGAAACATTTCTATGATGCGCTTTTATTATAAAGTACCGTACAATAGTCTATGACATCATAATTAAGTTAGAATAGAAATTACATTAACAATCTCGATCAAACTTAGTAAATTTTAATATGTAAATTTTTATTTTATGAATTTTACTATGACATCATGATTACATTGTTGAATTTGTTTATAGTTGCAACAGTCAGTCTAGGTTAAACCAGAAATATCCCATTGACAAAATATACCTCTATTATTATAACGCCATCTTACTACACGCGCAGCGGTAGGTAAGTATATTAGGGGTTTGAAATTTTTAGATCGATAAATAAGGGAAGCTTCCCAGGGGATGAAATTGCATCGTTTTTGTTATAGGGGAGAGTTTTAGGGGAAGTAACATGCAACATGCCGGGGATTTTAAATACTTCTTCAGTGTCACCGGCGCGCGCGTGTGTTATAGAGTACACGTGTTGAAAATTATTTTTCTAAAAAGTTAAAATTAGTATACTTAGAAGGGTAAGTTAAACACCTCCAATGTTAAAAATATCTCCACACATGGATATATCTTAAAATGTTCTCCTCTACATCCTCTTAACAGTATAAGCTAAAATATTATACAGAGTATATATATTACAAATTCGATCTAGTTTTTAAAAGTTATAACTTTAAAGTTAATTGACTAATTTAATATATATATACATATAATATGTATAATTTTTACAATTATATATATTATTCAATATTATTTAGCTTTTCTAAATTAATTTTAAAAATGAAAAATTTCTACCTAAAATAATTATAAATCCATATAATATATATGAAATTATAATTGCAAACTTTAATTATAATTTCACATTTTTAGATTATATAATATTTTATGAAACATAATATTCATGTACTGTATATAAGAGGTATATATGTATATCTGTATGAAAATCTCACGATGCTTTGGACCAATTACACTCAGATGCTACATATATGTTATTTTGATTTTAATTTGTAAATAAAAGAATTATATATATAATATTTAATGAAATGAAAAAAAAAAAAAAAAAAAAATGAAGCCAATTGAAATCTCCAAACAAAATTTCTTCTATAAATCATTTTAAAAAAAGCTCACTTTTCTCAAGTTTAAAACATAATATATGATAAAACATAATGATATATATATATAGAGCGGCGCGCTGTATAACACTCGTGGCTCTCCAAAATTATTTAAAATACGGATCGAACCGAGAGACAAGATTTGATTGATGCACCTACATATAAAAAATCATAACTTTTTATTAACATAACTTTATCCAATATAAATTATTATTTGTTAAAAATTAATAGCTATAATAAAATTATATGTATAATTACAGGTAACAATAAAGAACGGTTAACATTAATTGCAATGCACAACGTGTCGCGTGCATCATGCGGTCGTAATAATATACATAATTACATATTACACCATTTTATTTGTTTGTTCTTTTTTTTAAGCCCGAGAATGGTCTGGAAATATCTCGTATTAATCGTTATTACAACACACCTGACGTTTCAAAAACATCTTTTGTAATTTAAATAATTTTAATATAAAGACTCTAATCAGAGAGCTTACAGGTAAACAAATTAGTTTTCCATATATATGGCTGCAAAGGAACATTTTCTGTTGAAAAATACATAGTATAGTATATTTTATTGTAATTTGACTTTAGCATATATGATAGCTAAAAAATATTGTAAATAGTATAAATATTAATTAAGGATAACTACCACATTTATTTGTGATATAGTGTCATTGATGCTTTGTATGTTATCCCCACCCCTTTTTTCTATTGTGTCCTATATGCAATATGTATTTGGGTGAAATAAAATAAATAAAATAAAAAAAAAAACAATTATGACATTAGATTATTTTTAGCTTGTAAAATAATGTTTTTTTAATTATTAATTGTGTTATTTTTACATTTTTACTATTTTTTTTAGTAAAGATTAAAATATGACAAGTTTAACCTATATATGCACTCAAGTGAGAATTAAAATATATTAATATTGAAAGGCAATAATATAATTATATAATGATAAATCTCTCGACAAAACTCTAAATTCAGAATTAAAATAAAGTATTATATTATGACAAATTAATTATAATTTTTTTAAATACAATTTTATAATTTAATTTTAGGGAATCAAAATTCAAATAATTATACAAGTTCGTAAGCAATTAAATGTAAAGGAAATTATATATCACTCTAGATTTTCCCGTAAAATTGCAGTATGCATTTTTGTTATTCCTTTATTCAATGTCATCCCCAGTTCCCCCAATATCATTTTTCTAAAACGCCAATCAAAAATTATTTCCATCAATTAAAGTAGAGTGAGCGATTGCATTTTTTTTAATATTTTATTTTCTAAAAATAGTTTAAGCTGCCTTCTATTGAGAAATGAAAACCAAAAAATTCCATCTCAAATAGTTGCACCACAAAAAATTCCCAAAGTTGGTGTTTCGGAGGCCTTTGACGTGCAGCCTTATGAAACATAAAACCGCGTTTTACTCCAACTTTTTCTGAACTATGCTACCATTTAAAAAAAATGATAAATTTCCAATTCATTTTAAAAAAGAGCTTATTAAGAATAGTGAAATGCATATTTATAATACAAGAGGCTGCAATAATTATTTTAGAAAAAGTGTTAACAAACATAGATCGGAAGGATCAATTTATAACTGTGGTAAAAAATTGTTTAATGAATTGCCTATTAATATAAAAACATGTTCTACAAAAAAAATGTTTAAAAGATTATGTATAGAATTTGTTAAAGAAAAATTTGTGTATACCAGATAAATGTATAAGATTATAATTATATGTCATAAGTCAATAATATATATTTTTTTTATATAGCTATAATTGGTAACTATAAAATGTATAATTATTAAGATGGTTTTTGTATCCTAATAAATATTGTACTGTAGGCATAAAATTCTATGAACTATCATAAATTTTATGAACCACTTGTTTTATATTGTTTAATTAAAACAATATATAAACTATATTTGTACTGAATAGCGAAAGCTAAATAAAGATTATTTCATTTCATTTCATTTCCTACGTAATCTATGATGAATTCTTTAATGGATTTTTAAATAAAAACAAAAAATTTACGGAGCCGTTTTTTCGGAAAAAAATCTTTAAGTTTTTGCGGGCTAATTCCCATAAGGATTTTCATGATTTTTTTCCAAGAAAACGACCCCGTAAAAAAAATTTTATTTGAAAATTCATTTAAGAATTCATCATAGATTACGTAAGTATTTTTTAAATGGTATCATAGTTCAGAAAAAGTTGGAGTAAAACGGGGTTTTATGTTCCATAAGGCTGCACGTTACAGGCCTCCGAAACACCAACTTTGGGAATTTTTTGTGGTAAAAATATTTGAGATGGAATTTTTTGGTTTTCATTTCTCAATAGAAGGCAGCTTAAACTATTTTTAAAAAATAAAATACTAAAAAAAATGAACTCGCTCACTCTACTTTAAATATGAAAATATTACTTAATTGTTATGAATGAATTGCTGAGCGCTAGACTTTTTATTGAAATGACAACATGTTTAAAATTAGTCCACTTATTCCCTCTAAGAAAGCTAAATTTAAATATGACATTTATGTAAATTACATGCAAACTATAATTAAGGATAAGATAGCACGGATCAGCTGATCAACGTTATAGTCCCATTTGATTAACATATAAACCTTAAACCTAGATAAAAATTCTGAAAATGTAAAAACTTTAGTAAAAAAAATCGGCTCATTTAATTGTTTTAAAAGAATTGTCTCTTAAAAAAAAAAAAAAAAAAAAAAATTGGAATTTTCATGAGGTTGCTAAGGTTTACATGTTAATCAAATGGGACTACGTCAATCAATTGATTGTGTTATCTTTTATTCCCCTTAAACTTGTCAAAGTAAAGTGCATAATTAGTAGCTATATAGTTTGCTGTAGTGCAATATTTTCCAAAATCCAAAAATATAAGCTATATATAATGATTTAGAAAAATTATAAAAACAAATTAAAATTTATATTATTTATTTTATTGCATTGATGAGTATACAAAATCAATACAAAAATACAACATAGAAAATAATGACCCAATTATTAATGTTGCACTGAACAAAAATTATTGCTGTAAGTTAAAAAAAAGGCATTTTTCTTTATTATTGCTATTTTTTTTTTAAAGGCACATGGGCATCAATAATTCTTGTAAAATATTAATTTTAAGACTTAAATTACAACATATTTCATAATGTTTAACAAGTATGTTCTCAGATTTTGTGTAAAAGTTTCTGCCACATTCTGATAAGATAGAAGGTTCAGAAGCCAGTTCAATAGCCTCCTGACGATAAGCTGATTCCATTGGACTGGCTACTGAACCATTTATGTTGACTTCTTCTATGCAAAATGATTGCTTTAAATTTCCCCACAACTCATCACTGTAAATAACATACAAGAAATTCATTTTTCAAGAAAAGTTTCAAGTCATTTTGTTTTTGCAATGATAACAGAATAAAGCACTTGTCTATTAAAAAATGAAAAAGTGGATTTGATTGTTGTCGTTTTTTTTTAAATCCACAAACTCACAATAAGATCTGATAGTTTTATATTATAATTTATTTGCACTAATGTTCTTAGGCATTGAAATAATAAAACATTATAATTACTAAATAAAACCCAAACCCTACTAAAAACAAAACACACAAAATGAAACTAATAATATATTTCCTTTTTACTAAAACTTAAATCTTAAGGAATGCAAAAAAAAAAAAAAAAATAAATAAATAAAATAAAAAATACACTAGTAATAAAATAAAGGCAGTTCATTTGTTAGCAACATAGGCTGTCCATTTTTAGCAAAATCATCAATTCAACGCTGCCAAATTGAAGTCTAAAGTTAGCAGATTCTTCCAAAAATATAGTCCCTTGTCTGGAAAAATGAGCTATCTGCTTACCATGATCATGTGGAATATTGAGCTATCTGCTATTTCAGGTGAGTGCAATTATGAGCTGTAAATCAATAAAGCTCATAGCTGCACTGACTTAAAATACCAGACAGCTCAATATTCCACATGATCATGGTAAGCAGATAGCTCATTATTTCAGACAAGGGACGATATTATATTATGTTTTCAGTAAAAACTATCAACATGATTTCAGAGAATCCGTTTTATTAAAACCATAGTTGGAGGATTTATTTCATCCCTTTTTTAACCTAGGAATTATAATATAAAAGTAATATATTGAACATAATTATAGACACATAAAAAATAAGGGTTTGAGGATATCAACAAAGGCAGTTTTGAGAAATACAGTAGACCAAGTTATGAAGGACTTTTACTTTCTTGAGATACCAAAAAGAGACTTATTTCATAATAAAATGTATGTCAATGGAACTAGTGGGTCTTTATGAACTAAATCATAGGTGTCCAGGCTCCATGTAAAATGGAGTATTCCTCATCACCCAGCATTTTGAGGGTATTTAAATCTGTTAAAGCTCCTAACTAATACTCGATTAAACAAAACTGCCTTAATCTTAGGTAGGTGATTAGTATATGATATATTATAAAAAATTCAGCGACAATGGAAGCATAAAGATAAACAAAGTCAGAGTCAAATGTAGACTCGCAACACTTGCTGAATTTTCATTAAAACAAACTAAAATAATGTTATTATAAAAACATACAACGTAATAATAATGATGGAACATTGCTCAAAAGTTAGTTCACATGTTCCCTATTATATATTAAAATAAAAAAAGTATAAATTATTATTTATAATAAAATATTTCATTCAAATTAATGGAGAATCAATAATAAATTTTATATTGCTATAAAAAATTATATTGCTAAGAATATTAATAAGTTTATTACAATTTCCAGGAATCCTCTGAAAATTTAGTCTTTCAAAACATTTAACAATTTTTGTTTTGTTTTAATTATAAAAAAAAGGGATTATTTTGCCACCATAATAATAAATTGAACTAAAACACACAAAAAAAGGATTTAAAAATTATGGTACGGTAAGTTATTTCATTACTAACGGTACAAGAACAAAATGTTTGTTGTGTAGAAGACTGTGAATCTCACAGTAGATGCAGTTAGTAGTATTTTCTATATTAAAGGAAGGGGAGATAAGTGATTTTACAACCAGTTTGGTTATTTTTACAGACATATTATCATTAAAAAAGTTCATCATATTAAAAAGTTTGTTTATAAAAAAATGTTAACGATGATGTCATAATATTTGCTCGATGATACACAAACCTGCAAACCAAGCTTCCTGGTATAAATAGTACCGAAGACGGTTTCTTTCAAGTCAAATTGTTAAACTACAATCAGAAAGCTCAGAACCTGATAGGAATCTTAATGCTGAAATACTCCAAATCTAAATAACTACAGATTTTACAAATCTGCTCATTAATTTTTAAATTTAATATTTCATTTTTCAACTCATTGAAAAACAAATGACATCAATATTTCTTAAACTTCAACAAAGACACAAGTAAAGATTTGGAGCTGCATTTTACAAAGATTTCGTTATCTGAGACCGTCTAACTCTTTGCCAGACGCAGGACATGAAGTATAACTTCGTCAACGGTCTGGTTGTTCAGCAGCGTCTTCACTGCGGAGTCGTCTATCACGACGGTGAACAACAGCTTGGCGTTCTCTCGCAGTCTGTCCGTGTAGCCGTAGTCTTCTGCAGAGACCGGCTGGTGGCCGCAGCGCTTGATGACCGACTCCAGGAGACGGTCCACCGGTTCCTCAGGCCAACCAAAGGCCCTCAGCGTTGCCTCGTCCACCAGCAGAGTGAGGAGCTCCCGGATGGAGTCTGCAAGGGCACCCTCGGCCATCGCCGTGGACGCTCCGGAGGGGGAGCTGGTGGCGAGACTAAGACCGAGGTGTGAGGGTCCGGCCAGAGCAGACAGGGACGTTCCTTCTGTAACATCGAGAAGAGTGTGAGTGATGGAACTTTGAGTACTGTTGAATAAAGGTTAGAGTCACATCAAAATTCAAACTAATGTGACTTGTTTTCTGAGGGCCAGCAATATTTTTTTCTTTTTAAATTTCTTTCACCAATTTTAAACACTTTTTGCTACTTTGTTATCTGAAGAAGAACAGAAAAATATTTTACTTTTTACTACTGTACACTGTAATGTACCTTGATTTTGTTTTAAACTACAGCCTTGCCTTGTACAATGAAGAGAAAAATGCTATCTCAAATTGAAAATGGTTAGAGAATTGACAAAAACTAAAATATCTTACAATTTAAAATTTACAACATTTTTTTTTTATTGCAAAATTAGAAAGGGCGATTTATATGTCAGTACAGAAGACCCTCCCACATGCAATAAAAAGCACCACGCTTCTCACCTCCAGCTGAGACGGAGGAGCTGGCTGCTGCTTGTGCGGTGGCTGCCAACAGTTGCTGCTGCAGCTTCTTCTTCTCTGCCTCTGCCAGTATCTCCTCCAGCATGTCTCGGTGCTTGGAGCGCATGTGGCGTAGCAGGCAGTCTTGACGGATGAAGGCGCGGCCACACTCGTCACAGGAGCGTGGGGGCTCCTTGGTGTGAGTCAGCAGATGAATCTTGAGAGATGACTTCATCGCAAACTGCTTCTCACAGATCGGGCACTTGTGGGCTGTAACATAAGAACCAAATGTTAAATTTTGTGTTAGTTTATGATACAGGTTGTCAGTGACTTCTTGAAAAAAAATCGCAATATATTTTTCTTTAACAGGCAGTAAAAACAACATTGAATTATAAAAACAAAAAATAGAAAACATTATTGTATCTCATTAGCTGCATTAGAAAACTGGAATAAATCCATAAAAAGAAGTACAGTATATCATTCCTATATAGTATTCTATAAAAAAAAAGAGAAGGAAAAAAGGAAAGAAAAAATCTGCACTATTTTTTTTTATCATATAATCAAAATATTTTTAACAAAACAAAACATAAAGAAACAAAAAGAAATATTCTAATATTTAATTGATATGAAGGAAATTTTCAGTAAGATATAAGATAGGTTCAATTTTTAAATAAATAAATAAATAAAAATAAATTAAATAACAGCAGGTGAATTAATTACTGTACTGTACTTTAAGTTGTGTGCTGCAATTCAAAGAAACCATAGTTCCCACAACAAACACAAAGTAACATTGCGGCAGGTACTCACACTTGACTCCGGAGTGAAGGATGGTGTGTCTGGCGAGGTCCTCCTTGCGCACGAACGTCTTGGTACACATGTCACACTCGTACGGCTTGGCCCCCTCATGGACATACTTGACGTGCATGTGCAGGCGCACACGACGGTTGAACGCCTTGTTGCAGTGGACACAAGTGTAGCCATTTTCACCTGTAATAAATAGGAGATGAAACTCCAGCAGCATTTTGCTTCACTACAAAATTAATACTAGGAAATAGTACTCAAAATGATCCACTCAGCTAAAATCCAATACATATATACTACTTGTCTTTGTTACTACAAGGAACACCAGAGAAAGACAGAATAGTTTCTTTTTTATATTGTAGTTCCTGTACCATTAACTGACACAAAATTTAACATTTAGTACATAATATATGTAAAATAAGTACGAAAAACTTAACTGCAGAGTAAGATTCCTCAAGGATTTGCTATAACATTTTTTAGAAGAGCTATCAACTTACAAAGTACACAATATTTTAAATTGTATTATTAATTGTTATAAATATAATAAGTGCCTCTTATACCATCTTATTTAGAAAAAAATAAATAGATAAATAAAAAGAATATGTACATAAATATCTTCAGCATGAGATTAAGATTAGAAAAAAAAAAAAAAAAAAGAAAAAAAAAAAGAGTTTTTGCTTCAAGCAGAAGTCTCATAGGCCATAGATGCTGTTTTCAAGAATTAAACAAGCCATCTGTACAGGTTCTGTAAATGGTTCATTTATACAAAAATAACCTATGATATTTAACATGATTACAAACAATGTTAAAGCTCACCGGTGTGGTGGAAGATGTGGCTCCTCAGCTGGGAGGCCTGGATGAAGCTCTTGCCGCAGTACTGACAGATGTGCGGCTTGACTCCGGTGTGAGTCTTGATGTGACGGTTCAGCGTCTCCTTAGCAGAGAATTTGGCGAAGCACTCCTTGCACTCGTAGGGACGCTCCCCGGTGTGCATGCGACGGTGCTTCTTCATGGCCCCACTTGAGGGGAAACCTTTCTCACAGAAGTCACACGTGTAGGGGCGCTCACCTGGAAAACAACAACACTTAGAACAAAACTTTCTCTTCTTTTAGTACACCCTAAAGCTCAAATGACAATTGATAAAATTTTGCTTTTGCTCTGAAAAAAAAAAAAAAAAAAAAAAAAAGTTTTTCCTGTCATCTTTTTCATGGTTGGTGATAAACAATTAAATAATTCCAAAGGCGAATCATGAACAAGATAACAAGAAAAACTGATTTTGTTTCACAGCAAAAGCAATATCATATCGATTGTGGTTTGAGCTTAAATGACCATTCTCTCCATTTTTTCATAATTTCTTCATGCGATGAATGAAATCTTTTTTTTTTTTTTTAAATAATTTTTTTACAGTATGAATCAAACCTAGTGTGTTCTTTTATTTCTAACATGATAAAAAACCTGAACTGGAAAGTAAATCCAAGTCTGTTTTTATTATTAACCAGAGTATTTAGTAGTGTAGTCAGGAAAATCCCATGGTATAGAATTTATTTCTTATCAATTGTGGGTAATAGAAAGCTGAAGGCCCTTAAATTTTGTTATACCAACTGACCTGTGTGAGTGCGAACGTGGATCTGCAGCAGGGAGGTTCCGTGGAAGTCTTTGTTGCAGAACTCGCAGCTGTACTTCTTCTTGCGCTTCACCTGGCCGGCATGGGCCCGCAGGTGCTCGCGAAGGTTGTCCTTGCGGCTGAACATTCGTCCACACACCTGACAAATCAGTTCAGTATGTCAGTAAAGCTGTATAACTTCAATTAAAAAATTGTTTGTAAATAGGAACTAAGAAATTTCCACCAATTTTAATATAAGGACATCAATATCATTATTTGAAAATTATCGTGCAGAAAATTAAATAAGTATTACATATTTTTACTGAATATTTTTTATTGCTAAAATCCTGTTGTGTGTCAGGGACTTACAAAGATAATTTCGTGTTTTCCAGAGTAATATTCACCCTGAATCTGAATTCACAAGAATCTGGTAGCACGTTTCTCCATGTGCAGCAATCAATATGACACTATATTTATTATGATGGTTCCTTACCAGACAGGGGTATGTTGGTTGGAAGATGTAATAAGCAGCTGTCATGAAATAAGACTACTCCATTGCAGCAAAAAGAAGGGTACAGATTTTGTTAGACATAACTTCGAGAATATTTCTTTAATATTTGAAAAACGCAAGACCTTTTAAAACCAAGGAAAAAAAGAAAATTAAAACCCAGTATTTTGGGTTAAGAATTTTCAATACAATAATCCATGCCAGAACAAGAGATCTTTGATGACTAGCAATTTTTAAACACAATTAAATTTCTCAAAACAAGTTATGACAAGAAACGGTTATGGTTCCCTTAATTATTAAAAATACATTTAAATAACCAGACAATTTTTTTTACCATAATTTAAACTATTTTTATTTATTTAATTATTTATTTTCAAACAGCTGGTTGTACAAGGCAACAGTAAACAAAAAATAAATTAAAATAATAACAACAGTTAAATAAGTCAACAAAATTACAAAAAATTTATTTTACACTAAACAGAATTTTGAGAAGTTATTTTAAATATCAATTAAGCTTAGCTTGAATTTGCTTAGGTTTACGGATAGTCTAACAAACATTAAATTTTTAAGACTAACAGCGTCCTCACCTGACAGGGGTGTGTCGGCTTGGGCTTGCCGTCACATCCAGTCTGGACGATGTGTCGCTCCAGGTGGTACTTGCGACTGAACTGCTTGTCACAGCGACTGCACGTGTACGGCTTGAGGCCGGTGTGAGTGTACATGTGGCGTGCCAACGTGCCCTTGTCAGGACACCTGGCCTCACACTCTGGGCAGCTGTACGTCTCTCCCTCCATGTGGATCACGCGACGGTGGCGCTCCAGACTCGACTTGAGCTTGAACATCTTGTGACAGTCGTCACATTGGTGGTCCCCACCCTGCAACGTCGACAAGTGTTTGTTAGTGAC
This sequence comes from Siphlonurus alternatus, assembly GCA_949825025.1. Taxonomy (NCBI): domain Eukaryota; kingdom Metazoa; phylum Arthropoda; class Insecta; order Ephemeroptera; family Siphlonuridae; genus Siphlonurus; species Siphlonurus alternatus. The sequence continues at coordinate 17,558,956 of OX463786.1, forward strand.
ACAATAATGTTTTCAATCAGATGTGTTATTTTAGATGCTTCACAAGATATTTGGAAATACTGAATACAGCATCATCAGCTGTGTCTGCAGCAAGGAAAGCAAAAAAAAAAAAGTCTAACTACAAGAGAAATAACCAAATAATTTACAAAAATCAAGAAATCTGATACTACATAAGTTAAAAAAAAAATAGTTTATAAGTTTATACTGTAATTAACATTTGTAATAATCTATTATCAATGCAATGCTTAAAAATAAAAGAAACAAAATCCACAGACAGCAGAATCATCTTTCATTCCTATCTGTTCTACACAAAACTTCAAAGTGAGGCATGACCCACTCCCCCAAGTTCCAACCTACCGTGTGTGCCGTGTCGATGTCCTCTCCACAGCAGTGACATTTGCCGGCAGCAGCGGCAGCCGTCGTCTCATCAATCAGCTCGTTGACCTTGGTCAGCATCACACCTGGCCAATCAGAGGAGGTCAGAGCAAGCCAATCAGAAAGCAGGAGGGTTTTCAGCAATCTACTGGGTATGTGACCAGTAGGTCAGGTTTGCCCTCATTTAAGACATTCAGCCCTTAAATTTTTGTTTTATTGGCCAATGAGAAGATGAGAGCAAATTAGATTAAGTAGCAGTAGAAACTATTACAATTTTTTCTCCCCCCCCCCCCTCACATCAGTAGTTTACACATAAAAAAGATGGAAAATATTAAGTTAATTTGCACAATTGCCAGAAAAAAAAAAAAAAAAAAGTTCATAGAGACATCATGGATAGTAACATTTTCTCCATAAACCTTGAAGTTAGAAAATTTGAATTTTTTCTCAGTATAAAGTTAATAATTTGAATACATCCCCCTTTTCTTCTATTTAAGAGATTTTCTGATTTTGAATCAAGAACTATTTTTCTCTAAAAAAAAAAAAAAATTGCTAATGCCAAAAGCATAACATTATTATTTATATATATTTTTATAGGTTTAGATGGGACCATTTCAAAATCAGCTGACTTGTTAACTCACCCTTCATCTTATCCCTGAGGGTCTCTGACTCCATGGTCTGGGCGGAAGCTTCTGAGAAGTTCCTGCGTGCCCTCCCGGACTTGAATCTTGTCTGGGTCGGTGGGAAGTGATTGGCTGACGACGTGCTGGGGAAGTCGTAAGGGTCGACGGGGGCGTGGTTGGGGGTGGCGGTGGAGGTGCTGGGCTGGTCGGCCATGATCTTCTTCAGCTTGTCGCCCATCCCACTGACTGCAGGAGGATCGTCCTCGTCGTCCTCTTCGTCTTCGTCCGGGTAGCCCGAACAAAAACGAATGTGACGCTTAAACCCCTGTAATGAGTCTTTAGTTAGACTGGGACCATAACGTTTGGTGGAGAACCTAGTTATAAGAATTAAAACTATGTGCTCAAATGAGGATTATAGTATCCAGTTACCATTGTGAAATCATGTATATTATCAATCAGCAGCTAAAGTTTAATTTTACAAAATTAACAACACCATAATTAGTTGTCACATACTTTCAGACAAGTATTAAATAATAATATAAACCAACTTCATAAGTGACGCTTTTTTAATAAATTTCGTTGTTTCTCCGATTCTACCAATGCTACAGGTATTGCCATATCCTTGAACAAAACAGCCAAAATTTCTGAGCACAGTCTTCTATGTACTCACAATCAGTGCATTTATCTTAATTTATTTATTGATTGAGTGTTGTGGAGGTCTATTTTTTGTGAACGTCCAAAGTAATAATGCTGCTGGCTTACCCCGTAAGAGATCACCTCAGAATATGAGTGTCATGTAAACCACAAGGTTTTCATGCAACTATAGACCTTATTTACATGTAGTACAAGGTCTATAATTGCAACAAAAATTCTTAGTGTTTACTACATGTACACTTCTAGAGTGACGCTATGGCAGGAGGTTATGTCACTGATTGAATAAATCAACACATTATTGGTTGACTTAACGTGTGTTCCCTCACAAGCTGTTTTAATAGTAGTGTTGTATTGTGAGACTTACAGAGGAGTTTGCGAAGACGCGGTTGCACTTCTCGCAGCAGATTCCCGAGTCTAGGGTGACCGAAGAGGGGGGAGACTTCTCGATGAGCTTGCCACCCTTGCCGCGGACCAGCACCTTGTTGGAGGGGGGCTCCTTGGGCTTCCCTGAGCCCTTGGGACGACCACGAGGACTCTTGTAGGAGGGGCCTGTGGGACCACGGTTAGAGTTTACATAGAGAGTGAAAGTTGGAAGAAAAAGAAAAAAAAAATCAAGAAACAATTTTTTTATTGCGTATGATCATTTTTTTCTACATTATTTTAACTTTCTAACTCGCTCATAATTGAGAGAAAAGATGCTCTGACGTCATAATCATGCAAATATTAATTTAACATGCAAGCATAGGGGAAGATGTTATATGGTGTGTCTATGACATTACAGCATCTTTAATAGTTGAAAAAAATATATAACTCAAGGAGTTCTATCCAAATATGCAATAAAAAAAATCATGAAGGTTGTAAAATTTAGTGACAAAATGTTCTCCATAAGCCACCAATTTAAATATTATATATATATTTATGCAAAATAAAGTAAAGAAAAATGATGCACTAAAAAAAGCATTGCTTTTATAATGACTCATAAAACTATTGAGTGGACACTTTGCTCTATGTATGTGTGATCCCGCAATCTTAATTAACCTGTACTCAGGGTAGGAAATAGGTAATTATCAATATATATATATATATATGTTGACACCAATATTTTCAAATTCAAACTTTGTTTGAGCTCATAACTACAGTTCAACAAATTTATTCTTAATTACTTTTTTTAGTTACTTCAGTGCTAAAGAAATGGAGAAATGAATGTCAAATATTGTAAAACATTAATTGTAAAATTGTGTTGATTAACTACAAGTCACTTATAAAGAGGTCAGGGAAATATTGTTACCGTTCTTAACGGGAGATTCCACCTCCTGCTCTTCAACGCCATTGGTGGTGGCTTGGTCAGCTGTAAGCCACAAATTATGTCATCGATAAACTCAAGCAGTTCTAGTAACATGATCTCATAATTTTACCCAGCAGCGATTTTTAACAATAAGTTGATATTGAGAACTTAAAAAAGTAAAATAAATAAAAGAGGAAAATAAAAAAATGTAGGAATTTATTTTTTGCAATTCAAAGATGCTTGTAAAAATAAATAATAAAAAAAAAAAACACAAAAAAAACATAGAGACAAAGATTGGAGAAAATACAACATATTAATTATTATGTATATATATATTTTTTTATTCTCCTTTAGGCTGTTATAGCTATAGTAAAAATCACATAAGAGAATCATTTTTTCACCCCTCTCGCAACGCTACAGGATAGGAATATGAACCTTGTGGACGATTTTTGTAGCTGACGCGTGGTATAGCTACATTTTTATTTTAAAATAGACTAAAAAAGTCTTTTACTGAAATAATAATAATAATAATAAATAAATCCTGTAAAAAGCAAAAACAATGAACTAAAGTACTGGGGCAAATTTTTAATTTTATAACCCCATGCAGGCATAATTAAAATGTTATCAATAAAAATTTAATAATAATCCAGGAATCTCTGTACAGTATATTATAAACAGGCATGTACGTAAGAACTGATTGATGGTATAATCATGTTATTTCTTTTTTTGAAAGGGCGCATATCATTGAAATATATCTATCACCAAAGTAAATTTTATAACTAATTTCTAAATAAAATGAACATTTGTGAATGCAAGTTTGTACCTTTGGTGTTGCGAGTTGAAGTTCTCGTTGGTCTCTTCGTAGAGGCACCACCTGAGAATTAACCAACCGTCAGCAAATATTGCAACATTATAACAACGAAATACCATCTTACCTCGATCAGCCATCGTTAGGTCTAACTAACGCTCGTCAAATCAAAATAATAGTCTGAAATTAAAACAAAACAAATCATAAAACAAAGAATGGAAGTAAATACACCATATATGCATGGGCATATAATATAAAATTATAAATAATAAAAAAATACCCCAAAAAAATAATAAATATGTATCAGTATTAATTGAGTAATTTAAAACAGTTATATGCATATATTATATTAATTAATATACTGTAACATATACATCGAAATCACACAAAAATTAATAATAATAATAATAATAAAAAAAAAAATCAATAATCAAAATCAACAAAGCGAATCCTGGCTAATATAATATATAGACTTCATTTTCAAGCAATATGGGTAAAAATGATAATTTTTTTCTTATTGCTCCTTTAATTAGCATAAAATATTAATTAAAAAATTGTCATAAAATTAGTGAAAATAATATAAATGTTAAAAAAATAATTTACCGGTAAATTAGCCTACATTGATATGCAGTCATAAAAATTAAAAACAGAAAGGAAAAAAATAAGAAAAAAACATTATCGTATTTAATTTGCTGGCTCAGATCTCAGGTAACTGTAAATCGCACTATAAAAGCAATGGATATCTTACTTCTTCTTTTAATAACTGTTAATCTTTACGTATGCATACGAATGTTTATTTCCTTTTTAATCATCACGCAAAATAAAGTATTTATGAATTAAATGTAACCCACTTGTTGCAAAGATCGATTTCTCTTTTGTGAAACTGCCTGAGTGCCTGAAACTTATTCCACCATCCTTTACCTGTTGCATGTATTGTGGCCTACTTTACAGGTTCCATATTAAAACTTATTATATTCAATAATTTAACCATATAATATCAATTAATACGATAAATTACCACATAATATACATTAATTTAATTGAAAATATACTTTAGAAAGTTGTAATTCGTCAAATTTGCTGGCGTGGCGTATAAAATGAACGCAACCACCATTACGGTCGAGCGCAAACAAAATGTAGGCTGAACGCATTGCACGACCATACTTCACATGCATTTTTAACGTGCAATAATATATTTACAATAAAAATAACGAGTTTAATGTGAGTAATAATGCATGTTTTACATACCTAGAGCAGTAAATTAGTAGAACATAAAGGAAAATCAGTAAATATTCATAAAAATGTTGAGGAGACGCCCCTGATATGTCGGCTACCACGAAGCGTCACATACAGTTTCCAATTTCTACCGCTAGGGGGAAACATGTAGAATGGCGCTGATTTTTAAATATATTTTAATAAAAAACTTTTTCAGTCTGTGTACACTTTTTGAAAACGTTTTATAATTATGATTTTAATATTCTTTATAATTTAAGGCTACCAAATTCATAAAAATAAAATAATTCCTCTCAATGTTTTTGAGTTTAGAAATGGAAATAATTGTTCTTATTAATATGATCTTATGATTATATAATATATTTGTTTATTACTCTGCATAATTATGCTCTTATATTTTTTTACTCAGCTTATAAATAATTACATTTATATTATGTTAGGCAAAATGTAGCAAATAGTATTTAATGTGATTAAATATATCAAGGATAAAAAAGCTAAGCTTTAATCGTGACGATATACATATAATTATATTTTATAAAAATAAGCATATCTGTAATTTATTATACCATAGCCTTTATAATGTTAATTAATATAAAGACTAATTAAAATTAGTTTTGTTGCAAAGTGTGCATCTACATTAATTGTAAATAGCTGTGTAGAATATGCATACTGTATTATTTAATTTTTTATATAATTATTTGGCAAATAATTATATAAAATATAAATAAATTTTATATTGAAATAAAATAAAATAAATAAATAAATTTATTTAAAATAAAAATAAATTTTAAATTAATTTATTTAATTAAAATAAATTTTGGGAACAAAAAATACAAGAGGGAATTCATTCAAATTCTTTTATTCTTAAAATAACATAGAAATGACAAAAATAATTATTTTAACATTGTTATAATTGCAATGCAATCTAATATTTAATTACCGCTGTACATAACAATACAATGGACAATTTGCATCAACTTTTTTTAGTAGCTCAATCGAAAGAGGAGGTCGAAAAATACACCTGTGAATTTTATGAGATTTTTATTCGTACTGCATCATGGCTATAAGAGAGGTCACGTGACCTGGCGGCGTCGCCCGCGTCGCCTATGACGTCATTAAACTGTTCGGTCAAACAAACGATCGACTTTATAATGCTTGTAAACAACCACGTTGCTATGGAAATAAGCAACAATTAATTTATTGTTTACAAGCGTTATATAGCCGATCGTTTGCTTGATCAGACAGTTCAATGACGTCATTGGCGACACGGGCGCTGCCTCCAGGTCACGTGACCTCTCTTTTAGCCATGATGCAGTACGAATAAAAATCGCATAAAATTCACAGGTGTATTTTTCGACCTCCTCTTTCGATTGAGCTACTAAAAAAAGTTGATGCAAATTGTCCATTCCTCATTTAAAAATACAAAAACATATGAAATTGCATTACAAAGAAACATCACCGCGCGAGCGTGAAGAATTACTTCAAAACTGGGGTAACAGAGGAGATAAATTTAGAAATGATAACTAACTACAACAGAGTATCGACCTCAATTTTTTTTTACTGCAGAAATGGATAAAGGGTGCAAAATTATGCCACCCTGATTTTTTTCAGATTTTTTTTAGACCGGGAAGTATCTTTAAAAAATTATTGAAAGTCCTTTCCGTGAAGTCACGAGGCGCCGCTCCTTAAGAAAAATATAGGACTTGCCGCCTCGTGACGTCACAAAATAGACTTTTAATAATTTTTTAAAAATAGTTTCCGGTCTCAAAAAAATCTGAAAAAAATCAGGGTAGCATAACTTTGCACTGTGCAATAAAAAAATTGAGGTCGATACTCCATTGTCGATTACAATGGACAATTTGCATGTAATTTTTTTATTGCAGAAATCAATAGAGGGTACCAAATTATGATACTCTGATTTTTTTTTTAGATTTTTTTGAGAGCGGGAACTATTTTTAAAAAAATTATTGAAAGTCAGTTTTATGACGTCACGGGCGTTTAGCGCCTATCCTTTTCTTAAGGACAGACTCCTCGTGACGTCATAAAATCGACTTTCAATAATTTTTTAAAAATAGTTCCGGGTCTCTAAAAAATCTGAAAAAATTCAGAGTTGCATAACTTTGCACCCTCTATCCATTTCTGCAATAAAAAAATGACACACAAATTGTCCATTGTCGATTCACTTTTAACTTGCAACATGTAGTATAATATAGAAGCCACTTTTTTCAACTCTGTCAAAAGCAAAATAATTCAATATTACATTTTGATTGTACACTCGTCACCTTGGAAAATTTCTCACTTGCAGTCTTGTTGATCACCCTGTGTTATTCTTACAGGGTATGGTGATTAACAAGGCTGCAAAGGGTATTTTTTCTAAGGTGATGACTGTAAGACAGTTAATATTCCATTCCAAGCAATTAAAAAATAATAATCACTAATATGTTGCAAGTAAGTCAAAAATCACATGAAGAAAAAAAGGTAACGGTTATAAGAAACCAACATTTGTTATTTTTAATTCTGTTAAAATGGACATAAAAACAAAAAATAAATTCTCTGGCTTACATTTTGAGATTTTTTAATAAATTTAATAGTGTCTGTTACCCCACCCGTTTTAAAATTTACTGTATATATTCCACGAGATCCACTTTTACTTTTTGAAATACTTTAGTCTACCGTCATTAAATCACCGGTAACTAATTGAGTGAATTGATTTGGATTTGTTTTTAACTATTTTAATTTTTTAACTAAAAATTTTAAAAAATACTTTGTATGCAGAAGATATAAATAAAAATTACCTCAACAAAAACTTAAGAGATATGAAAATCATTGCTTATCTTAAAAATCATGAACTAAACTTGGTTTATTATGAAGCTTGAAGCTTGAATGCAGGAACATGATATGAATATCTTTTGAAAGAAGAGCAAAAATTTAAATTGGCAATGCTACTTGTCATTACGTTTCAGTCAGCATTCAAACTTACACAAGCCGTACTTCTTATGACACCCATTAGCTATACTTATGACATAAACAGCAGCAATTTATTATAAAAAATATCACAATTTCAAGACATTATAAATTATAACTTTTTACAGACAACGATTTCTTTTCCTATAATGAATTACTGCTTGTTATTATTAATTTTACCCATCAAAACATTATAATTATATTATGACCATCAAAATGAGATGCAGAATTATGTACAAAATTTTAATTATTTAATGTATAAAACTATGCTGCATGTCATTTATATGTGCATTTTTTAGTACTTGGTACCCCTAATATTAAGCACGTAATTCAGAAATATTTGAAAGTGACATTACGAAGATGTCCATTTCTGAAGAGAATTATGTCAATGTAATTCAACAACCAATTTTTTTTTTAATTCATAGAAAATGTTGCTAAATTTTTAATTGGTTGTTAAAAAATCTTTAAACTAAAGAAAAATATTAATTTTTTGACTGAATTTCTGTGAAACAAAGAATTATTTTAATTCAAGAAATTGAATTATCATTACAAATTTAAATTGGATTTATTGGATTTAAAAATAATAACTGCAAATAAAAAATAGTGCTAGCTTCATAAAAAATAAAACTTACAATGGATTTATTTTTGCTGCAGCAAATTTGGGAAGAATTCTAGAGCCAACACTTTGTGTTAAAAAAGTCAGTGAAATAAACTGAAATTTAGAAAAGTGAAAGAATGCATCCCAAATCATAATTAAGGCTCTTACTTCATAATGCTCAATTTGGGAAGAAGTGAGGGGATACAAGGATTGAAATGAGGTGCAGCAGAAGTAAACAAAATGGTTTGTTTCAACATAAAAAATCTTGTTGACTTGAGTGCTACTTACGTCGAAGCTTGATTAAGTCGAGTACACTGTGAGCTTAATTCCCTGAACTTGTTGACTTTCTCGTTGACGTTGATGTTAGAATTCTTGTACAGAATGTTGAGACAACTCGTGCTGATGTCAATGCACATCGTCAACGATTCCCTGCGAATCTGACCTGATGACGGGAAGAGGGCACCATCGTTGGCCAACAAGTCCTCCAGTAGCGCCGAGATGACGTCAAGTAAATGAAGCTCATTGCCTGCTGACGCCCACGAGTAATCATGTTGACGAAGTAACTTGTCGTAAGCGTCAAGAATTTCATGTGCTCCGACGCTGCAGTTTAAGAAAGCTCTGTGAACCTGGCCAGGTGGGGTTTTCAATTTACATGACTGTAATTCTAATTCTCTAATCAAAAATTGTAGTGGGAATAAATGAGGTGATTTGCCATACCGACTGCCAAGATTTTCAACAGTTTGAAGTAACATTGCTAAACGATTGGTTCCTTGAGGAGCTTTCCTAATTTCACTCTCAATCAATTGATGCCACGTTTCTTGGATTAAATTTGAGTCTTGATAACTAGAGAAGTACATTGCATCTAATTGTATTTCCCATAAGTTCAATGGCATCGCATAATCTTCAAACATTTCCGTTAACGAGATGAGAGAATTACTGAGACGAGCCATGGCTTGAGGACTGAGGTTGTGTTTCGTTGCTTGAATATGTTCTAACGTTTTTACTTGTAATCTAGCAACTGTCAGTTGATCCTCCAATTCTTTATTGAATGCTCCGATAGCTTGTGCATATCCAACTGTATCAGATCTCATACATAATAATGCACGATTCAGACAATTGATACGCTCATGTAATGGCAAGTTATCATCTGGGCTAACTGCAATTTGCTGTAGTATTTTAGCTGCTAGGGCGTGACGTCCCGTTTTCTCATATAAAGACCACAGAAGTTCCGCCACGTTCCGGTCGCTGGGGTTGGCAGCAGAAAGGCGTTCTAGGTAACTTTCCAGGGTCGTTCCATCCGGTGCCTTTGTGTTGTTGATGAGGATGTCATTCTTCTGCAGAAGCTCACTCTGCAGCAGTCCCCTGCGAACCAGCCACTCGTAGACTGCCACTCTGATCAGGTAGTCATCCTGGTTGAGACAAGACCGCAGGAAGTTTCTGCTCACCACTCCTCCGTCCTGTTGGTTGTAGAGTTTGTCAAGAGCGTTGATGGTCTCTTTGTAGCAGTCCATACGCCGTGCAAAAGCCTGAGCTCCTTGACTGTCATTTGCTGGTTCTTTGTTCTTGTAGAAATGTAACGCTCGATCTTGAGGATCTGTAGTTTGAGCACATACAACACACAGTTTGACAATACCGTCATAGAACTGACAGGCTGCGAATTGTTGACAAGCGGTTGGTAAATTTACATTTGGAGCTGCTTCTTGTAAAAGTCTTAAAGCTGCTTGTAACAATTTTGATTTTTCACTTGTGTCTTTTTCCTCATGTGCTTTGATGAGGATTTCGTTTGCTTTTGAGCATGCAGCGTCTTCGGCACGGTAGAGGGTGGGACAGACGTCTCTCAATTTGGCACTGACGGCGTCGATGCTTGCGTTGTCATCGAGGTAGATCGTGATGAGACTTGCAACGAGGGCGCCAGACAAGTCCTGACCTGAGAGGACCAAGTCCTTGAACGTCATCGAGCACAGACGGGTCTGCTGCTCTTTCGTCAGCTTGTCAGCTAAGACGTGGAACTGATGCTCACATAACACTCTCCACAACCCCAGGATCTCTAGCGCATAGGTAACAAGAACACGAAGTGCATCTAAAGATTTCTTTTCATCATTATTATCATTAATTGTTTCATTTAAATTATTTTTCACCATAATATTTGCATTTTTCTGTAAAAATAATTTGAGTGATTGTAAATATGTACAAATTGCTGCTAGTAGCTCACCGTCGACAGCTGACATGATGATATGTTTATTGTTATCTGTGACCATGAGGGAGGCTGTTTTGAGAGACCAGATTGGTCTCAGGATTCGTCCTACGAACAAATACAAACCCTCGTGTCTAGCCGAGAATGATCCTGAGGAATGATACCCTGGGGTTTGCATTGAACTGTTGAGTCTGGCCACGCTGATTGGGGTGGACACTGTGCTAGGCTGGAAGTGGATGGACGGCGACATGAACTGTTGCTGGGATTGTAGACGATTGTCGCCTCCGTAGAACAAGAAAGCTCTGGTGGCAGTCTCGACGAGGCTGGGGTTGGTAGCACCTTCAAGACAAGCAAGGATCAGTGCGACAGCACACGCTTGTTCTTCGCCCAGAAAGGTAAAGAAGGACTTGGTGGCGTTGCTGTCTGCACCTCCGGGACCCAACAGAGCGGCCTTGAGAATGTCTGACGGTCGTAGTTTTGTGTGAATTTGCACCCCGTTAGAAGTAAGGGAGACATACTTGGTTGGGTTGTCCATGTGTTGGGTCACGATGGGAGGAGAGTCGGGGAGGGAGGGAGAAGATTTCGGCTGTGGAGGGCTAGGGTATTCTTCGATGGCAAACAGCTGTTCGTCGGTCTGCAGCTGTGTTTCTGTCTCGGCCAAGTACTGCAGGGAGGGAAGTAAGTCTCGACTCAGACAACAGATGGTGCTGCGGTCTCCAACTCGAGATACCATCAGGAACGAACCTGCAGGAAATAAAAATTAGTTTTTGCTACAAATTGGAGGAAATACAATTATTTCAAAACTTTCCAATCATATTCATAATATAATGATGAATCCAATATACAATTTACAATACTGATATGCAAACAATATCATCTGCAGTACATGTAATTACAGTTTTAAAGACAACATTTCTGTTTTTATTATTTACATATTTTTTTACATTCTATTAATATTAAAGTGAACCTATGACCATGAGATTTTCTCTTGCTGTGACTTTTTTGATTGGTAAAACCTTGCTAGTTATTGCTGTCCTTTTTTTTAAACCTTAATAGTTTATTTTCCTGAAAATTTGAATATCTTATTCATCGGACTGACCTCTCTTATAGTGAGCCTCGTACACGTTCTGTGGCTGACTGACGTGGGCCTGGGCGGTGTAGCCGGGGGGGAGTCTCACGTGCACCAGCAGGAGACCCTGGGGACTCGGCTGCCACGCATGAGGAACCACACTGGGGGGCCCGGCCTAGGAGACAAAAACAATGTTAATCTGGTGCACCATTTAGAACTTATTTTTATTTTATCAACAGACAATGCAAAATTTCCATGAATTTTGATAGCTTTTGATTGCTTCCATGTAACATTTCAAAAATTACATCCAAATTATTATTTCACTTCCGAACAAATCTTTGGCTATTCTATAATCTTTTATAAAAAAAAAAAAAAAAAAAAAAAAAAAAAAATTCATTGTCTTAGCAAATCTTTTCATTTATTTAATAATAAGCTGTTTGAATTTTACATACTGCAGTCAGAAAGGCAAATTTGAAGAAGCCGATTAAAAACAAATAAGAAAAAAAAAACATGCTATAATCCAACATTTGTTTTATTACAGTTGATTAATAAATACATATTTACTGAACCTAATTTTTCATACTTATTCACCCCTAATAATCATTCAGACAACAAAAAGTAACAAATCGATCCCTTGCCAACTTACTAGCTGGTTAGATACTATCAAAGATTCTCTCCACTGTAGTTAAACTAAAAATTCATTTAGGAACAACTTGACGTCACAAACCTTTTCCTTTGTCCTCCAATACAATACTAATGGGAGGGTCACGTGATGTCAAGTTATTCCTAAATGAATTTTAGTTTAGTTACTGAATTCTTGGGTATATTTTCTACGACTGTTTGGTTACAAGGACTCACTTGTTGCGGGGTGAGGGCAGACCCGGGCAGGGTGGAGAAGTAAAGGCGCATGCCGGCGCTCGTCACGGCCACTAGGTGCAGCTGTGAGCTCTCACATCGCTCCACGGGCTGCACGCTCACGATGGGGCGGAAGTGCGAGCCGTCGAGGGTACGAACCACGTTGAGGGCCTGCTGCACCACGCTCGTCTGTTGAGAAATAGGGATTTAGTGATCTTTCGTAGAGAGGTCATGTGAAGGTAATTAAATCTTGAAAGGGGTTTGGAATAAATATACTTTAACCTTTTTTTCCCTGAAGTGCTCAAATGATTTTCTCTTAAACTGATTTTGGCATGGATAGTAATCATCTTTATTGCATTGTACAGGAGAGTCCATGGGTATTTGGTTTTAGGTTTTGAAATCCTCATAAATTACAATATTATCTTACACATTTAATTCCAACCCTACATCCCCACAAGTATTATTATGTACACTATGTGCAATCAATATAATTTATTATTGTACTGAAATTTGTCTTGGCCCACAAAAGGGCTGGTGATATCTAAAGAGAACTAAAGCCATTCAGGTTTAGTCAAGACCATCATCTGTTGAGAAAGTGACTTATCAAGTGAAACAAATAAGTTTCACTTGATAAGTCACTTTGCTCATCCCTCAAATAAATAAAATTTATTAATAAATAAATGATTTTTTTTTAATGTTTCCCCCCCCCCTCACCGTCCTATGTAGTAAAAATAATAAAATATAGAAAACACAAAATGGTTGTTTCAACATGAAGAATTTTTTTCATTATTATTCAAAATGCTGTCAAAATTAAGGGGTGAAATGCTTTTTGAACTGAGAGCTTTATACCAAGGTGAAATTCAACATTATCAGGGCTAAGTCAAACATTTTCTGGGGAACCACATACTCCAATCCTCACCTCCGACATTGTTGCCAGGTGACACACTGAGCCGGGAGTGGTTCCCAGCTGGTACGCCCGGACGCTGCCCCTCTTGGTGAGGGCGTACAAGAGGTGGCGGGAGTTGTCCACGGCAAGCTGCACCACGGAGTCCCGCTCGGCGAAGTTGAGGAACGAGGGCACCAGGAACGACAACATGCTCTGCGAGTGGTTCACTCGACGACAGCTCTTGCCAAACCAGCCCTCGTTGCCCTGGTACAGAATCTCGTAGAGGCTGCCGTCGTCGCCTCCCTGCAAAACATTCAACATCTGGTTATCAACAATATCAGGAGGCTTACGTGTAGTGAGGTCCTGGAGTTGAAAAAATAGGACAAAGCAGTAAAACAAAAATGAAATTCTAGGAGAATTCAAGGAGTGAAACCAATAATTGATGGTTAAAAAATTTTGTGCTTAAAATAATGTCCAGTTAATAACTTAAAAAACAACAGGGAGAGATAAATTTTTACTGATAAAACACTAAAATTTTACCAGTTTCAATAAAAAAAAAAATAATAATAATTAATTCAATGATTTCTTCTTATTCTCTTCTTATTCTTTTTTTTTATTGTTTTGAATTTAATGGAAACTTTAGCAAACAGCAGTCAAAGCTAATCTGAATCTGACCACATTTGACAGTAAAAATATTAATTAAAAATATTTTAGGGTCAACATTAGTAAACAAAATATTTAAGGTAGTTATCAGTAGCAATTAACTTTAGTTAAATTAATCTGACAATTAATAATGAAATACAGTTATTAATTACTGTACTAACTAATTACAGTCTGTTTTAGTTACGAAAATTGATTTGAATTGCAAGAATAATTTTACTTTGATTTTGTAAACCTTAGGTACTGTACTACAAACCTTTCCCTGAAAAGAACTAAAATCTAGACACTACAATGGATCACAGGTTAACAATTAGCCTACCTGGAAAATCCTTCCGTCCTCTGTTCCAATGGTAGTTGTCACGACGATTCCCTCCGATGCCAGCTGGAATATGGGGTCATGTAACAGGTTGATAAGGTCTCCGTGGGAGCCCTGACTGTAGGTCATCCCCAGTATTACCACCTCGACGGAGGTGCACAGGACGAGTAGTTGACGCACGAACGCCTGGAAGACACCCTTGCGAGGCTTCACCAAAGCTACGCCGGTGATGGTCTCGGTCAGACGGTCATAGTAGGCAGTGTCCGAGACTTGCTCGTAGGTCCACACGTAGAGATCGCTGTCGATGGTCATCCACGCTCGCTTGATCTCCGGAAAGAGACCGCGCATGCTGTGGAAGTGTGAGGCTCTCACATGTTCCGTGATCTCTCGAGGAAGGGGCACCCGAGAGGTTGTCTGGACCTGGAACAAAAAACAGAGATGTTCCTCAATATTTTTAATGTTCTATTATTTATAAGTGTATGTTTTTATTATTTTGTGCTGTATAATATAAGATTTTTATGTTTATGTAATATAATATGTACACTGTAAGAGTGTTCAATAAAAACTTTAATTAAAAAAACAGCGCATTGAAATATTGAAATAGAGGCTTCAAGTGTTCCCCGGCAGGAAAATTTTCTCCATATAAGCATAAGTAAGTTACAGAACAAATTATTTTTTTCTCAGTAAATACTAGTATTAAAGCTATTAATTTGAAACCAACTCCCCCCCCCCCCCCAATTTAAGAACCTTCTGATAATGAATCAAGAATTTATTTTCCTCTATAAAATTTCTTGAATTAAGTCTTTGACAATACACATGAAAATTACTGCTTTCTTATCCTAGCAACTTCTTAACCCATAACCAGAAGGGAAACGAGCAAAACTGATGCAATGTCCAGGCAGAGATTTGTTTAAATCCATGTGCTAAAGAACATTATGGGGGAATACTCAGCATTCAGTGCTAGGAAAACTTGCATTAACCCTCACCTGTGTGATATCTAGTCCCGGAACAATGTTGTCAAGTCTGAGATAGTCCATCTCGCTGAGTCCGCTGGCTGTTTGCAGACACTGTCCAGACACCTTGGTCACCTCTAACAAGGAGGGGAAGTTTCCGTCCTGGAGCAAGATCCGCTCCAGCATGGACCCAGCCACGTTCAAGGCATCGCCTTGTACCGCCATTGCAATATCTGAAAATGAAAATACAGTACGTTTACAAAAAAGAAGGCATCTAGCTATTAGGTGTATGCATAAAGGTGCTTTCATATAATCAACAATGTCTATTGCATTCCGTAAGCGCATGCTCTAACATATTGTCAGTCGTCTGCGGCTGCTGAGTCAAAAAATTATGTGAATGCTCTAGAGAAACCAAGACAAGTTTGATTTTTCTAAAGAACGCCGCAGAACATCGCGGCGTGTTGCAGCGCCATCAACAACATTTTCGGCGGCGTGTTTCCGTACGATAGCAAATTCTGATTATGTGAAAGCACCTTTACAATGCAATATATCTCAATATCTCAAATTGCCATTCGGCATACCAAGAGCCCGACCAAAGGTTAACACGGATTTAACTAAGATTTTCATGGGTTGGAAAGCTAATAAAACATTAATGATGTTAAATAACCATATTTAATCTCACCTTAGCTACTTATTTAAATATTTAGGAGTATTATGTTCTCAGCATTCGGCCATAAATCCACCATGAGGGGATAGCATGGCGTTGTCGAGTCTGACTTTGTAACCTTATTACACGTTTCTCAGTGTTTTAATAACCTTTAAATTTAGTAAATTTCTTGCAGGCACAACCTAGAAACACAAATTGATTATAATTTATCCATTATACAACTTTAATACGTTGAAATAACCAAAAAAAATCGTATTGACGTACTTTGCCCGCGAGAATTTTCCGTCCGTTGCTTGGGGTGTAGTACCAACATAAATTAAATTTTAATAAATTAAAATAATTTATTTAAAATATACAATTTTATATTAAAAAATTATAATTATCAATTTTAAATGTAAATTTAATCAATTTTTTAATTAATCAAGAATAATTTAAATTTAATTACGGTTGGCAGCTATGATTGCCATGGCAACGATTTGTTTACATGCGCATTCCAACTCCTGTAAAGCGGGCTGTATGACTTTACATCTAAAAATAATAAATTACATTAATTTAAAGCATGTTAGTCAACAAGATTGTATCTATTAGTTGACAGTAATTTATACTAAACTTAAAATGTTCAAAATCAAGTGCTCTAAAGTGTTAAATTTTATATAATCATCGTAAATTCTCATGCAGCAAATCATTAGTAATCATTTTGGACCAAGTGTTGAACAGAAATGGGCGAAGAAATTAAGTTAAGTGTTATAAAAAAGACTCAAGATTCTTTAGGAAAGTTTATTAAAAAACCTCCATTGACTGAAAAACTATTAAAGAAGCCACCTTTTAGATTTTTACATGATATAGTGACTGCTGTAAGTTTGTAAATTCACTTGAAATGTTTTTGACCTCATAATATTTTCTCTGGTCACAGGTTATTCGACAACACGGCCTGATGGAGGGTCTTTTTACTGCCGAGGAGATGGTATCAGATAATGTAAAAGATAAAGAAAGTAAAATAGCGTTTCTACAAAAAGTTATAGATACAATGAGTAAGTTATATCTGTAATATGTCATCGCAGAGCACTGAGATTTTGAGACATATGCAGGGAATAAAATAATAAAATTAAAACAGCAAATAAATGTAGCTGTATACACCACGGTGGCTTAATTGCGATGGGTTTATCTCTCAAAACCTTCTTAAACGACTCGTAACTCTCTGCTTCAACAAATTTCACTCTCCTACCGTCCTGTTAATGAAGGAATATTTTCCCACATCACTTCTACTGCCGACAAACTCCAACTTCCAACTGTGATCATTCTTCCCAATATACACAACTCTCTTAATACGAGAGCTCAACTCCCTCCAACCCTCACTATTTCTTTTTATTTTGTACATAACATCAAGTCTACAATTTCTTCTTCTCTATTCCAGCAACTCCCACCCCAACTTATCAATCATCACAGTCACACTCACTCCTTGCCATCTCCCACCAACTTCCACCTTCCCATAAGGCCCATCATAAAAGGCCCATAACTCTTCTGGCTGCTCTTCTCTGCACCTTCTTCTTGGTAGAGTAGGCAGCCTTTTAGTAAATAATGAACTCTAGTGACGCACTACATAGTCCAAAAAGATTTCTAAATAAATTTGGTTGCGTGTTTCTGACAAATTAAAACTAGCATTAAGGGTGGCCAAATTTTATTAAATTCTTTAAATTTAATGTCACGTCTCTTAAAACTTTGTAGATTTTTTTTGTATACAGCATATTCAACAGGGCAATTTTTAGGTCTGTAATTACCATTATTATTTATTGCAGAGCTTTTGACTGGTTCGTCATTGACTGTGCGTCCTTCGAAGATTGTAGCGGGACAAGAAGCTGAGAAAACAAATGAATTATTACAATCAATTGCCAAAGCCTTAGAAAAGAAAGTATGTATTAAAATCTATTGTTTGTGTCATTCTTTAATTAATTTTGATCTGTAGGTGAATAGTAAGAAGGCAGTAGACCAAGTGTTAGGAAAGTCGAAAGACGGAACAACGGGACCAAAAACTAGTAGCAACGCCACTTCCAAAACTAAGGAGCAATCGGTGAGTTCTAAAAATTAAACCTTTGATGTTGGATTTATTGTATTCACATTGCAGTTGCTTCAGCCCAGTTTAATGTTTCAGGAATATGAATGTGCATAATTAAGATCAGATTTATTGAATTATTTAATCAATGAAATTGATTTGTAAGAAATGGATCCTATAAAATAAAAATATATCATCTTTACTATAATTATGGTAGAGAATTTATGACCAATAATGTGCTGATTTGATAGCACCAAAAATACAATCATCAACTCTTAAATAATAATCAAAAATATATTTGTTTAATATTTAATTTGTCAGTAAAAATTAAAACTTACCAAACATTTTCTCTTATCAATGCTGAATTGTAAATTTCTTTGGTATACACATTATTATTATTAGTCTTTTATTAAACACAGAAAGTGTACATATTAACAGCACTAGAAACATACATTATAGAAAAACATTACAATAGAACACATAAAACATACATACAAAACATATATAATAGTTGCAGAATAATAGAACAATAGAAAATGATAATAAAACAATATAAAATAAAATAACAGATGATACTAACAGCCTGTTACATCATAATAATAATATATCATATATATAATCACATATATAAAACAAAATATGACATAGAAAATAGATAGAATAAAAAAAAACTTATTGCTTCATTGCTATTCAAAATCTATAGACTATATGAAATCTCCCCTGGCATAATCGCTAATAGGCTTAATTCTAGATTTACAGATATTTAAATGATATTGGCTACAATATTCATTACATAATTTACATACACAAGATTGTTCAGCTTTATGATAACCAGAAGATTTACAAATTAGATGGTGGAAGCCGTGAACAGCCTGGCGAGTTAAAACATTTCTAACATTGGATCTATCCAATTGGGGCAGACACCAATATTTACATGTCATAGCATCAGTACTGTAAAACTCAGGATTAATATCCTGAGCTTTTTGATTCCTGACAGCTATAAAATTGGAATATTGATCTGTCGTTGGAAGTTTAAACATTTCTTTGATTTCTGTAATAAAATAATTGGAATCTATCAGTTTATAGGCCAGTCTAGTTTTGGTAAATTTTGACAGACACAGTAATCTTTTAACAAACATGGCTTTTACTGATTCTAATTTATCAAAATCGGATACAGATAAATGAGGCCATACAATTTCAATACCATAAGTAGCCACAGGGGCGACTTTTAAATTGAACAGTTTGAGCCCTGTTTTGACGGATAGACCAGACAGCCCTGAGATAGTGTACATAACAGTGATAGCGTTCTTACATCTTTCTGTTATATGTTTAGAAAAAGAATGCCCTGTCATTTGAAGTATTATGCCAAGATATTTAAATGAATTTAGAAATTCAATCTTTTGACCGTCACAATAAATTTCATCGTTTTTGCATAACGGTCCGCCTCTTCTAAACTTAACAACCTTGGTTTTCTCTGTGTTAATTTCTAGACCATTTGTTTTGGCCCAGATGGATAGATTATTTAGCGCTTTTTGTAGCTTGACTTTGCTCTTTGAAATAATAGCAAGATCATCTGCATATTTATAAATTTAGTACGACTTGATCATTTTCATTTTCACAGTTTATATCTTTTGTAATCTCGGTTATATCTGCAGTAAAAAGATTGAAAAGAAGAGAGCTGCTCGGGTCTCCTTGCAAAACTCCGTTAGATTGAATAATATTACTAGAACATGATAAGCGATCTTGAACACATACATAATTTATATTTAGAATAACAGCTAAGATATTCAAAATTTCAGAAGGAATTACTTTAAGTGACTTCAGCTTTTCAATGAGCAAATTCCTATTGACCGAATCAAAAGCTTTTCTGAAGTCTACAAAAGCAATATATAAATGACCCTTTGGCTTCTCCAATGCTAGTTTAATTTGATTATATACTGTGGATACAGCTTGTATTGTGGAACGTCCTGGCATAAAGCCGTATTGCTCTTTTGGAATAAGATAGTGGGTGGAATCAAAAAGCCTGTTTGCAATTAATCTCGAGAAGAGTTTGTACATGGTATCACCATGGATAATACCTCTGTATGAGTCGGGTGACATAATGTTACCCTTCCCTTTGTATAATACCATTAGGTAGGCGATCCGCCACAATTCCGGAATTGTAGCCGTTTCAATACAGAGGTTAAACATATTGGTGATTGTTGGGGTTAACGACTTGCTTACTAGCTTCAAATGTTCATTCGTAATAAAATCTGGGCCCGAAGCTTTATTGTTTTTTAGGCTTTGCATACAATTATAGACTTCAAATTCATTAAGAGGAATATAATTTGAGTTACAATTATAGTCTCTTGTTAATGATAAAAGATTGAGAGTTTGGTCGGATTGTAATTTATTTGTATTTAAGATATTTGTAAAATGGTTTTCCCATTTGTCTATGTTAATTGGGCATGACTTAGTTGGTGGTCTATCTTTCCTAAGATATGTGTATGGTTCTAGCTCTGCGTCTTTAATCATTTTATCTTCCGATTTAATTTTAAATTCTAATTCTTTCTGTTTCAATAAAGCCTTATAACAGCTTCTTGCCTGAATAAATTGCTCATGCAAATTTGGGTTTTTGAATAAATATAATTTGCTGGCATGAAATTTTGATAGAAGATCTTGCCTTGATAGATAACATTCGCTATTAAACCAGGGTTTAGATACTCTTTTATTATTTTTCTTTGCAATAGTAGAATGTAGAATAACATTAGTAATTAAAGTATTTAGACTATTTACATCTTTATTATTGATATGAGTAATTATGGTATCACCATAAGTATAAATTTGGTCATTATAATTTCTAATATCAATTTTGTTTGAATAATTTGATCTGTAAAAAAGTTTTTTATTGGGAGGATTGCTAGGGGTAAATTTTAAAATAATTTCACCGGGTAGATGACTCTTTAACAGTGACGAGTTTGTCTCAGAAATAATGACATGTTTTATTAATATAAAATTTTTAGGTTTATAAAAAAGCAGGTCGATTGTACTTGAACCATTTGCGTTTACAAAAGTTTTTTCTAGGGGGCTATTAGAGAGTAAGTACCCACGTATAAATTTTGACTACACTTTGGGCTTATCAGCTCAAATAAGACCAAAATTTTGCTAGCCCAATTAGACTCCGACAGGCACCTAATTGGCCGATTTTGGGCAAATCTGGGCTAGCAAAAAAAGTAACATTGAGCTGTAATAGCCCAATATAACCCTAACTGGACCAATACACCACTTAATCCATAGCTCTATGTAGCTCATTATGGATCAATTTGAACCAACTATGCCATGCTTAAACAAGCTGGAAATTGACCAAATTTGCCCAAACTTGACCTTTTCTACCCTGGTTGTCCCCAGTACGCTTATATAGCTCAAAATAGACCAAAACAGCTTAAAATGGACCTCTTTTGCCCAAAGATGTGCCGATCCACCCTGAATATACTGCATTGGCTAAGGTAGCCCAAAGTGGACCAAAACAGCTTAAAATGGACCTCTTTTGCCCAAAGATGTGCCGATCCACCCTGAATATACTGCATTGGTTTAGGTAGCCCAAAGTGGACCAAAACAGCTTAAAATGGACCTCTTTTGCCCAAAGATGTGCCGATCCACCCTGAATGTACTGCATTGGTAAAGGTAGCCCAAAGTGGACCAAACCAGCTTAAAATGGACCTCTTTTGCCCAAAGATGTGCCGATCCACCCTGAATGTACTGCATTGGTTTAGGTAGCTCAAAGTGAACCAAAACAGCTTAAAATGGACCTCTTTGGCCCAAAGATGTGCTTATTCAACTTGAATGTACTGCATTACTAACAGTAGCTAAAAATAGACTAAAATAGCTCAAAATGGCCTTTTTTTCTCTGAATGTATTACATTCTTTACCTTAATTATCGCTTCATAAAACAAACGAAAATAGATGAAGATAGAAATATTTTGCCTAAAAACATGTGCCTTTTATGACCATGAATGCATTCTATTAATTAGTTAAAACTTGAAGCTCAAAGTTGATAAAAGTGCTATAAAATAAAATAATTTATTCATGGTTATAAGAGCTGGGGAAAATCAGTATTGTCATCATGCTGATGCATGCATACCAGACACTATAAATAATGCAAAGGAATACTTGGCTGACTGTGAGGGGAAGAGACTGGCCCAAGAATCACATGGTATGCATATTAAATGAGGTGTCTGTTTATTCTGTTCTTTTATCATATACGTACAAATAACGTACTGAATGCATATTATTTGCACACGGTAAATACAGTATGCATACAGTACGTATGTAAGAGGTCATTGTATCAATTCTATTAGTAATTAGAGAGCATAATATCCTGAATAAAATACAGTTTCATTTATTATAGCTGTGAAATTGTTATTAAAATTGTAAAAAGTGCCACTTACCGCAATTTTAGAACAAAATTAACCTTTGTTCATTTATTTCCTTACATTTTGGCTGTGTAGAACTGCTTTTTTCTTCAAAATTGTGGAAGAATAGGCTGAGGAACTGCATTGTTAGCAGCTTAAACCTATTAGGAGAGATATGCCACCCGGTGGCATGAACAGAAAAACATTTCCCGATCAACTTTAACCCTGAGATATTGATGTATATAGACTATATACATGTATGCTTACCTTAGCAGATGATTTACGCATTACTACACTAAAGAAAACCTTAAAAATATAGATACATGACACTACTTAGGACACTATAAGAAAGATACATACTGCAACAACAACAACATTGTCGACTGTTACAAGTCAGATGGAAAACCGGTAGAGAAATGAATTCAAATGAACCAATCAGAGCGATCGGAAGTTCGGAACCGATCGGAAACCATCGGAAACGCGCTAAATTAATCTCCAAAAGTCTACAAATGGCGAAATCTTTGTAAACATGACAGAACGACTTAAATAATTCTGATAAATATAATAGACCCAGCTTATAGATGAGGTCTATTTTAAGCTGTAATGGTTCACTTTAAGTTACCTAATCCAATGCAGTATGCATACATTCAGGGCGGATCGGCACATCTCTGGGCAAAAGAGGTCCATTTGAAGCTGTTATGGTCCACTTTGGGCTCCCAAAGATGTGCCGATCCACCTTGAATGTACTGCATTGGTAAAGGTAGCCCAAAGTGGACCAAAACAGCTTAAAATGGACCTCTTTTGCCCAAAGATGTGCCGATCCACCCTGAATGTACTGCATTGGCTAAGGTAGCCCAAAGTGGACCAAAACAGCTTAAAATGGACCTCTTTTGCCCAAAGATGTGCCGATCAACCCTGAATGTACTGCATTGGTTAAGGTAGCCCAAAGTGGACCAAAACAGCTTAAAATAGACCTCTTTTGCCCAAAGATGTGCCGATCCACCCTGAATGTACTGCATTGGTTAAGGTAGAGCTACCTTAACCAATGCAGTACATTCAGGGTGGACCGGCACATCTTTGGGCAAAAGAGGTCCATTTTAAGCTGTTTTGGTCCACTTTGGGCTACCTAACCAATGCAGTACATTCAGGGAGGGAAAAAACATCTTTGGGCAAAAAAAATCAATTTTAAGCTATTTTGGGCTATTTTGAACTGAGCCAACCTGAGGAATACATTCAGAGTAAAAAGGGGTATGTTTGGGCTAAAGAGTGCCATTTTAAGCTCTTTTGGTCCATTTTGGGCTTGGTCAAGCACATGAATACTTTCAGAGTAAAAAAGGGCATGTTTGGGCTGAAGAGTGCCATTTTAAGCATTTTTGGCTCACTTTGTGCTGGCCGAGGCAAGGAATTCATTCATGGCTATTTTGGGCAGAAATGGTCTACAGGGTGCTCAGATTTATTTTAGCTGGATTGGTCAATATACAGCTACATGAAGCTAGGTTGAGCTTGGGCTTAATTGAGCTTTTTTGGCCAATAACAAGCTTACTGCAACCCTGGGGATATTAGGTACCATTTTGGGCTAAAACGGTCAACAGCTAGCTTAAATTTGTTTCAAGCTTGTTTGGTCTTAATTAGGTTAAAATTGCTTGGTCACAAATCTGGTCTATTTTAAGCTATAAAATTCCAATCTGAGCTGGAGGCTTAAATGAGCATGTTTGGTCTAAATAAAGCCTGAAGCATTATTGGACAATCGTGGGCTACTTTGGTTATAAGCAAATTTGAGTTCAGATAGCTCAATAACACTTTAAAGCCAGCTTCAGGTACTCTGGGCTTCGCAGCCCAAACTGATACTTGAAGGAAAGTAATTTTGAGCTAGCAATGCTATTTTGGGCTAGCAAACCAAGCCCAAAGTAGTCAAAATTTATACGTGGGTAGCCATTTGAATTTAAAATGTCTAATAGAATATCTGTCTTGTTTCGTAGATGTTTCGGGACATTTGAAAGGTCAATTCTACAGTTAAAATCGCCCGTGAAAATTACATTAGCATCATTTTCTGTGAGGCTTATTGCATATAGTACTACCTCCATTAGTTCGAGAACTGTAAAATATGGATTAAGGTACATGGCAATGACTGTGAAATATTTAGTTTTGATGATGATAAAATCTTTAAGTTTTAAGAAATTTAAAATTGGACCATGTTTTGGGTTTATGAAGCATGAGATGCCTCCAAACGGTCTCCCTCTCTGCCATTTGAAAGCAAGGTTGTGGAAGGAGTAGTAGCCATTTATGTCAAGTGATTCAAGTAAGAAGGTCTCTGTGAATACAATAATATCTCGGTTCTCAAGAATATTGTCTGAGATTAAAGGTATTAGCTTTTTCAGGCCTTCCACATTCCATAAGAGAATATTTAGCCTTAGTGGTGAGTTTGAGACTACCACCTCGTCAACTTTGGACGGGGTGGAGCAGAGAGGGTTGCGCGAAAATGCGGGCTCGGATTGGTCGAGCTGATTATATGTTGAGGCGGGTTGTTAACTTTGGGGAGATGGGGGGTAGAGGGGTAGTGGAAATGCTGAAGAGAGCTGGAGGGGGACTTGGAACTTTCAGAGAGCATGTTGAGCCTGTAGTAGTAGGGAGCCTTGATGAGGCGGGGAGGGCCTGATGGCATTGGATGGGGACTATTTGTATTTGTGACACATGAGGGGCGAATGGGGGTGGTTGACTGCGAAGTGCAGAGACGGGTGAGCACGGGAGGATGGGACTTAGGGGGAGATGAAGGTTGATGGACAATTTGGGGGGTGGGGTGGGCCATTGTGGGGGGGGATAAGGAGGGGGGTGGGGCAGAGGGATTGGGGAGAGTAGTGGGTGGAGTTTTGGGGGAAGAAGGAGGGGTAGAAGGTTTAGGGAATTGGGAATTTGGAGGGGAGATTTGAGGAGGGTGCATGAGACCATCGTTTGATGATAAGGAGATATGATGATCAGATAGGAAAGTTTTGGGGTGGGTTTGGTTGTCACCTTGGGATGTTGTTGAAGACGCCATATGGCGAGGACTTCTCCTCTGCTTCAGAGAGTAGACCTCAATAAGGATGTCCACGTTGATGAAGATAGCTTCGATTTTGCTCTTGACATAATTCCAATTGAGTCCATCTAGTCCTGAGCCGATACGAGGGATTGCGATTCTTTTAATTTGATTTTTGACGCAGTGATTTTTAAGGCCATTCAGGCCTTTAAGGAAATTCTTCAAAAATTGATTTTGGTTTTGGGAATACTTATGGTTGGACTTAAACTTGGTGATTATGTACAGAATGGTTTCACCATCTACTTGCAGTGTAGCGATATCACCAGGGAATCTTTGTTTGTTTCTGAGGTGTTCCAAGTTGCCGTATATATTTTTAAATTTCTTGGCTATGCCTGCATTCATCTTGATGTCAGCAGCGACTGCATGAGCTTTTACGACGGAACTGGGAACGTCGAAAATATTTCCTGTTTTTTCTATGATTTGGCAAGTGATGTCTGACTCGGGAATGTTGGGGGGAGGAATGATGCCAGCAAGGAATTCTAGATATTCTTTGAGCTCTGGGTATCTCACGTGATCTGAGTTGGGCTGAAGATTCTGAGTCTGCATACGGTCTAAGCAGTGTTGCCAACCCGATGAGATGAAAAATCCCCATCAAACCCAATCTGGAGCTCAAAAATACCCGTTTCAGAGTAAAAATGCCCGTCACCGTATATGCAATTTTGGAAATGCAAAATTACCAAAAAAACACGTTTTCGAGTCGTTGAGCGGGGGGGGGGGGGGCACATTTTTTTTATGTATAATGTATTATATATTTTTCCATTTTATCACGTACTTTTCATGCATGATGCATATATATTATGTATAATATATATATATAATATATATATATAATACATTTTTTTTTTTTTTTGCATGATACACCTCGTAGCCCTGTTTCAGTGTTTCGGACCCCAAAAATTCAAAAAAATATATATTATAAACACGGCGTTTAGTGGAATGTATATAGCAGTTAATTAAAGTTCATCATAAATTTATTAGAGAGCATGGCATATATATCTCTTTGAGTATAAAAAAAAAAATTGTGCGGAGAGGCGGCGCATTAATGATTTTTGAAAAAGTGCCGGTTTTGGATTTGACATATATGTTATTTAAACGTTTTGTGACGTTTTTATAACAAATAAACAATTTTTTTTTGAAAAAACCCTGTTTTTATTCGTTTTTTATAATTAATTTTTTTTAATTATTTATTTTGTTTTATTTCTTATTATTATTATTATTTTTTTTTTTTTTTTGAGCCAGTAAAAAAATTATCAAAAGTTATACGTATTGCAGTTGTTATTTTCATGAAAGGGAGGGTTTGCATGGTTAATCAGATCAGTTACAATTTTCTTTTTTTACTTTTTTTTGCTTAATATAATTAAAGGATCGATCGAGCTTTAATTATAAGGCTGCAGGTCGGAACCAAAACAGCTATATAGGGCTATTAAAATCCAAAACTGGGCAGCAAATTCATGGTGTTCATTTTATAACATTATAAAGTTTTTTCTTGATTGCTGGAAAACGGAAAAAAAAAAAAAAACATTTGAAATTTGAAGTTCGATCGTTTAATTTAATTTTTTTTTCTGGCATTTTTTTTTTTTTTTTTTTTAATTGAAAAAATATTTTATGTGCCACTCATTCTTGATCCCATAATTATACGTATATTATATTATACTTCATCGATTTCTTAATATTTTTCTATTAATTAATATGATTTACACTTTTTGGATACGACAATTTTACGACATATATCGATCAATGCATGCATGCATGCAGACGCAGCCACCAATTTGAATAAGTAATTTTTAAGTGATATAAATATTTCGCGCTTTTTTATTACTTCCGTCAATAGCCAATCAAATTTTTAAAAAATAAAATTCTTGAATGTGATTGGTTAAGAGACTCCAATCCTCCTCGAATCCTCCTATTGATAATATTTTTTAAAAAATGTTTTGTTTTTGGTACAAAAATATGTTGAAAGCACACAATTTTGCATTAAAAGCACCCATTTGAGTAAAAATACCCGTTTTTTCCCATTGATCGACAAAAATACCCTTTTTCCCGTTTCTGCAAATTTTTAGTAAAAACGCCCGTCGCCGCGGGTAATACCCGCACGGTTGGCAACACTGGGTCTAAGGGACTTTTCGTACGCATACGAGATAGGATAGGTGTGGTTGATGATACTTGTTTTGTTGCTTGGGGAGGTGGGGGAGGGTTGGGGTGTGCTGGGTGGGGTGACTGATTCGGTGTCAGTGTGGCGAACTGACATCTAAGCAGATGAATTTGTTGCAGACAGGATGTTAGGGCAAAATAGAGGTAGTTCACGTCCAGAAGTGGACTTGGGTTTGGTTGAGCTGGTGGGTGAGAAATGTGGTAATATGGATTTAAGGTTGACAATGCCATTTTTTTTTTTTTTTTTTTAATGATCGATAATTTATGCTGGTATAATCAATTAAATTTTTAATTATATGAGAACAAGAAAAGTAGTGAGAGGGCTGACATAATCAGAATAGTTTTTACATTTACTGTAGCCACTTATACACAAATAATTGTTATGTAAGCTCAATCTTACTTCTTGCACGGCCGGATGAGATTTGTTGCTTTTTTGTAACTTAAAAGAGTAATTAGTAATATTTACTTAATAAGTTATCATCACTCCGATATGCTTCAAATTAATAATTCGTTTCTGTCTTGATTTTGTAGTATTATCTTGTTACACATTATAGTTAGAATGACCATGCTTGTCATAATAAACATATTAAAAAGATCTTTAAACTGTGTACTCTTTCAGGAGGTGGCTGTGAACGGCAAGCCATCGACCAAGAGGAAAGACTCGAAGACAACATCTGACAAGAAGGAACGGAGCAAGGCGGGCTCTAAAGATGGTTCACGAAAAACCAAGGAAGCCAAGCCTCCGACGGAATCTCTACCAGTTAACAATGGGTATTTACAAACTAACAAATGGTCTTGTAATTGTTTTTCCACACTGTTGAATTTTTTACACTCCAGATCCAAAAGAAATGACGCAAATTTGGAAGACAATACCTAAAAATCTCCTTTAACTCTAAATATTTACATGTACTATAGTTCAGAGACTTCAAACGCTTTCACTTTTTTTTGTGATGATATAAATAACCTTTGAAAGGTTCTTGAATCCTTTCATCCCATTGATTGTAATTCTCTTTGTAATTGAAAATCATTTCAAATATTCAGATCTTCATTGAATGTCAAATGTTTGCAGGCCAACAAAGCTTGCTGAACCTCAAGAACCATTGTCGTTGGGAGCTCCAGTGGAGGAGGAGATGACCTCGTTAGAACCGTCTGCCCCTCCGGCCCTGGACGAATTTAGCCTGCCTCCGAGACCTGAGCCCCAGGTACAGTTTGCTACCTGATTAGAAAGAACATGAATAATGTCAATGCTAGAACTTTTTTAATCCAGTAGTTTCTTTTATTTATTTCTTCTCGTAACAAGTAATTAACATTATAAGTAAACATTTTAGTTACAAAAAGCTGCAGGTTCATTTTTTTTTATTTTTATTTTTTTTAATTTACAATAAGGTAATAAAATTTAAAAGCTCTAAAATTCCATAGTGAAGAAAAGTTAATACAGGCAGAATAGTTTTTCTAGTATTTATAAATTATAATTTTTTTCCCATAACTGTTGACATATATATTATGTTGTCACACACATGATCCACATGTTGCCACCTGCCTATCAGCTCGTTCCTGATGTTGCTGAGGCACCGACAGAGCTGACGGAGCCAACGAGGGAAGAAGACTTGAGACCGGACGTTCTGGAGGCCTCCGACAATCCCGCTGTGCTCGGCAAAACCACCCCCGTGCTGGGCAGTGAAGAAGCACCGCAGATAAGGTAACTTAATTATGACTCATTTGGCAGCTGAGGTACCTCTCAACAGTTTTTGAAAAGTTTGATAATTTAATTCTGTGTCTGTTAATTTAATTTGGAAAGTTTTATAAGCATCTGTTGTTACTGGACACATTAATTTGTTGTTTTATTGTTTTTTTAGTTACTTTTTTTAGTGTTTACAAAAATTAAATACAGTATAGAAACATGTAAACTACTTCTTCCTAATTAATTTTAATTGGTTACATGAAACAAAAGGTTAAGGTTGTTTGATTAGATTAAAAATCTTGTGAAGTTTTAACTTGAAATAAAATTTAGCTAATAATCTTGTGGATGAAAATTAATATGTTATGTTGGTACAATATTTTTTTATAATTCTCGTGTATATTTTTTTCTCCTGTAGTTAAATTTTATAAACCATCAGAAAATAACATAATAATATATATAAAATCTATGGCAAGTACAACCCCCTACTCTTTCACTTGCAGCCCCGACACCTCCGCCAGTGCCCCCAACGACCCGACTCGCGCCCCCACTGCGGTGGCCTCTTCTCCCGCCCCTCGCCCGGCCTCCACTCGGCCCGGTTCAGCTCGTCCTCGGCCTCTGACCGCTCGCCCAGCAGCACCGAGACTCAAGGAGAGGGTGGTGAGACCAGCCAGAGAGGAGCAGCCAGAGTGAGTGTCTTTTGACTTTGTATTGTAATGTCTGGGTATTGTTGTACCGTCTGGCTCACATATATTGTTAGCCAATTAGAAGAACAAACCTTGTATACAACCAAAAAGAAGTTCCAAAATAAAAAATAAATAAATAAACCAGTGGACAACCTGCATGAAATTTTTTTATTGCAAAATAGAGGTTGCAAATTTATGGCTACTCTGATTTTTCCAGATTTTTTAGAACCTAGGAAATATTTAAAAAAATATATTGAAAGTACAGAGGGAGGTGTCAATATATAAATAGGCATCACTTTTTAATGAAAAGATACATCTAAAAGGGGCTTGTGTTCAAACCTGACCTCGACAAAACTTTTTAGCAATACTTCCTGGACTCTAAACAAATCTTAAAAAAATTCAGGGTAATATAAGTTGATGCCCTCTATTTTTTTCTGAAATACAAAAATTTCATGTAAGGTTGTGAATTTTAATTTCATTTTACCAATTAAGTGACTTATTAAAAAAAGTCTAATTAAGTCCTAGACCCTGATTGACAATATCTTGGCCAGGCCTGCAGCTGTGAGTGGGACCAACATCATCTTGGACGCCTCCAAGCCAGAGGATGATGACGAAGTCTTTGTGGTGGAGGAGGCCGAGCCGCTCTCGCAGGTGACAATATCAACAAATGCCACACAGCATTAGTTTATTTTAGCAATAGTTTATTGATGATTTAGAAAGTATTTCTGAACCTTTTTACAGAATTGAGTCAAATTTCAGCATTTTAAATTTCCACCGGTCTTTGTTTAAAAAAAAAGGTAGAATTTGGGCTATTGTAAGCGTTTGGCCTTCCTCAGGGTGTACCTGAGCTTCCTGAGCCTGCCCTGACTCTGGCTGAGGTGTCTGAAAGCGGGGAGCAAGGACGTCTCGTCTCACAGATCATCGGTACTCAGAGGGCGCTCGAGGACGAACAGGACACCAAGGACGCAGCTGTGGATGGGGTGAGACTTGTTGTTTTTATTTATTTATTTATTTATTTATTTATTTATTTATTTATTTATTTATTTATTTATTCATTTATTCATTTATTTATTTCAGTGGTCTGGTCGGGAGGTGACTCACAAAGAGGTTGGGCGACTTCGTGAGGCGGTGCAGGGCCTCGTCAGGGCTGCCAACCCTCTGGGGCGGCTGCTGGATTTCCTCCAGGAGGATGTGGAGTCAATGCAGGCCGAGCTCGAGCAGTGGCAGTCCGAGAACCAGAGTCTGAGGGCCGACATTGCCAGAGAGAAGCAGTGAGTGAGATAGAGTCTGCACTTGCTCCCCGGAGGGAGAATTTTGTCCGTGAGACATTAGAAAACTTGATTTTTTTTCTTTTACTATAGAGTATTGACCTCAAATTTTTTTATTGCAGAAATGGATAGAGGGTGCAAAGTTATGCTACCCTGATTTTTTTTCAGATTTTTTAGACCCGGGAACTATTTTTAAAAAATTATTGAAAGTTCTTTTTGTGACGTCACGAGACGCCGCTCTTTAAGAAAAAGATAGGACTTGACGCCGCGTGACGTCACAAATAGGACTTTCAATAATTTTTTAAAAATACTTCCCGGGCTCTAAAAAATCGGAAAAAAATCAGGGTAGCATAACTTTTCACCCTCTATCCATTTCTGCAATAAAAAAAATTGAGGACAATACTCCATTGAAGCTATTGATTAGAAGATATCCTACCCCTTCATTTAAGGATCTTTTGATAATGAATCAGGAACTCTTATTTTCCTATACAAAAATTTATTTACTGCCAAAAGAGCATTTATTTGTTTTTTACATAGGTTTGGTAAGACAGAGGGAATACTGCAAAAGCAGCTTCAAGCTTTTATTGCTTGATAATAATTTTCATGCTTTTTTATGAAAACAATGTAAATTATTTTAGTTAAAAATTGTAGTGTTGAATTCTTTACTTTAATTGTTACCGCGTGATTGTATTGCTTATTGTAAATTATTTTAAAAATTAAATACTGCGTTTTTGTTGATATTTTATTTGGTCTACTTGTGAAAGAAACAAATAGTAAAACTATAACTCAATTCAAACAAATAAAAATAGCTAGCTTTCCCACTTTATGCATATAAAGGCCTGGTGATGAAACAGGTTTTAGAGTCTCAGGTTTTTATCAGCTAGTGAAATGAAATACTACCTTTACTTGCAATGGCAAACCCTTTTTCCTTCACATGCATATTAATTTTTCCTTTATGTATTTTTTAATTTAAAATTTCTTTCAGAATCACATTGGAGAGCCTCCAGCCTCTACAGAAGGAGCTTGCCGAGCTGAGCAGCCAGGTGGATCAACAGAAACAGTCGCTGGGGGCCCTCAAAACTGTTGTCATCTTCAACGACCAAAATCTACTAGACAGCCTGCTCAGAGATTGAGTTAACTCTTTTGTTTTTTATAATACTAATTTAGGTGTAATGCAAACCTACCAAAACTCTTGTGGGTTAATCATAGTCCATCTGTCTCTATATGTTAATTTGTATCATAGAAAAATGTCTGTTGCGGAAGTTTTTGTGTGATCTTTAAGGTAAAAAATCATCCATGTTGAAATTTCTGATAAACTCAGTGAATATAATAAAGAGATACAGCTGTTGAAAGAACTATAACTCCAATAGATGTCCTGAACTGTGATGAACCCATTAGAGTTTTGCAACTTGAAATTTCTCTGATATAATTAATATATTACTGTATTCCTTCCATTTGCATCTGTGTTCTTTATTTAATTATTGTTATGTATTTCGAAATACAGTTCTTCTTAGACATTATGGTCTGTATAAATATATAGATTTTAATCATTTTATTGTTAATTAAATTAATTTATGGCACAAAAAGTTGTTGCTCTTCATTTTTTGAGATTTTTCTGACCTTACCAAATTTTTAACAAAAATTTAATAATTAATGCAAAATTGTAAAACATTTAACTGTTGCAACTAATTTCATGTTTAACTTAATTAAAACTCAATGAAAACTCACAGTAGCAACTTCAATGTTCCTTCTGAAACAAAGTAAATAAAAGAAAAAAATGCGGAAGTTTATTTTGTACCTTCCATTTTTAACATTGAGATTTTCTAATATTCTAGTAACTTTGACTATTGTTTCTTTAAGATTTGAGTTGTGTATAAGTTCTAGTCTTCTAGGTTTTGAGATGTTATGATAGAATTAAGATATCTATGAGTTTCTAGCATTCACTAAACTATGTTGTTGTAATATTTATTGTATTCATTTATCTTTTTTTGAGTGAATAAATTGTTGAAAAAAAATTACAAAAAGTATTTATTTCATTGTCTTTTTCTCTTTTGGTAAGTGTATTTTTTTATAATTATAATTACTATTTTTTGCTCAAAGTAGTAAATTATCATACTTCGGCCCTTAATTTGTACTAAATAATCTTGAAAGACTCGATAAACAATTCAGAATATGTACTTCTTCCCCTCCCCCCTTAATTAACATGTGACATTTCATTGTTGGTGTTGGCCTTGTTAGTTCTTGTATCCTTTTCTTTAAATAATAAATCATAAAACTTTAATGGTTTACTTTCCTTAAATTAAAAATTAGATAATGTATAAATATGTAGGTATTTAACTATTTTTCGAGTGAACCTGTGACCGCAAGATTTTCTCCTTCTGTGACTTCTCGATCGGTAAGGCCTTGCTGGTTATTCCTATCCTTTCCTTTAAAATATATAATGTATAAAAGGAAGTTAAAAAAAATAAATGTAACAAAATTTAAATTATATTTGATATCACTTTTATTGTCTGCCAAAATTGGTCAACATAAATTATATATTAATTATGTCTCTCTATTTAACATTAGTAAGGCCTGGTGCGTCATTTATACCTCTATATTTTCGTGAGTTCAAATTTAATTACTTAATCCTCCATTTTAATTAATTAAGTTACTTTTTTTTTTGGCAATACAACAATTAATTTATCCCAATACAACAATCACAACACATAATAATGACTATAATTATTATTTGATAATTAATATGTATTATAAACAAGTATATAAATTTTCCTTATTTTACTTAAAAACTTTGGAACTTAAAATGTGCATCATAAATAAACAATATATTAGACAACAATTTTAATTATACATGAACGGCTTTTGTATGAAAGTAAATTAATGCAATTAATTTTATCATGGGGGTATTTTGAATTTGCAAATAGTCTATGAATTCTATTTACAATTTTTGACTATTTTACAAATTAATGGCTACAAATTTTCTTATATAACTGTAATAATATTCACAAGAATATAAAAGTGTCAATCCAAAAATTATATCGTGATGCAAAAAACAAACAATGGAGTATCAACCTCAATTTTTTTTATCGCAGAAATGGATAGAGCAAAGTTATGCTACCCTGATTTTTTTCACATTTTTTTTGACACCGGGAACTATTTTTAAAAAATTATTAAAAGTTCTTTTTGTGACGTCACGAGGCGGCAAGTCCTATCTTTCTCTTAAGGAGCAGCGTCTCATGATATCACGAAAGGCACTTTCAATAATTTTTTAAAAATAGTTCCGGGTTTTAAAAAAATCTGAAAAAAAAACAGGGTAGCATTACTTTGCACCCTCTATCAATTTCTGGAATAAAAAAATTGAGGTCGATACTCCACTATGATGTATAGGACACAACGTTAATGTTCTTTTCTGCTTTATTAATTTAAAATTTCATACAAAAACCTCCGAGATTTCAGTATTTATCTGACTTACCACCTAGCTGTCAGATTTTTATACAATCTTTGGAACTGACAATTTAATTGAAGCTTAATAATGGAAACCAGATAGGCGGTTATGTTAGTTAAACACCAAAATTATCACTTTAGGCTCATATTTTTTTCTTTTAAAAATACCATTTAAAACGAGCCTCAAATTTAATATGATATTGAAACACTTGATAAGTAACATATTTCGTCGTTAGATATTTTCATGAGTATATTAACATATTTCCTCTTACCTCTTCTACTTAAGTTATGTACAAACTAAAAATAATTTTTGTTTCAATATTTAACAATCTGCAAGCAATATGCCATGGTAACAGAAATTTTCAACCCTCAATGAAACAAATTTATCCATAAGCTACCATGTTAAAATTTTTCTCAGTAAAGTTATTAATTTGAAAACATCTCCTACCCAAAATTTCTATCGAAAACTCATTTTTTATTCTAAACTTTGCTTAAATGGTAAAAAAAAAAAAAAAAACAATTTGTGCTTTCATAATTTTAACGTAGGCTGATAGGACAATGGGAGCACCGCAAAATCAGCTGACTTGAAACCTCTATTAAGCAAGAAGCGTTATTATGATACCTCACCATAATTCTGAGGTTGGCAACCGTTTTCTAAAAAATAATGATTTATTAATTGAACCACTGAGTTCTGTTAATTGATAATGTGATGCATTTATAAATTAGTTAATAGTTATTGCATTCAGAAAATGAAAAATGACAACATAAATAATCATGGTTGTTGTGAAGATTGCTTGCAGATTATTAATTTTTGTCACCTATTAAAGATTTTATGACTTTGAAACAAAAATACAACAGGATATGTGTTTTTTCCTGAACAAAATTAACATGGAAAGAATTTAATGTTTTATAGAATGTCTACTTCCTGTTCAGTAACTTTTAACTCCATTTTATTTTATTTTTAAAAAAAGGAGCTGCCATAAATAAAATTTAAAGAAATATCTGTAGTGTTAAACAAATGAAGCAATGAACATATTTGTTAATGTAATTAATAATTTGTGTGTGAAAAAAATACTAGAAAAGGAAATAAAAGTTCTTTAGCTGCTTTTTGTTTTCAAAGAATTAATTAAATTTACTTTTCAAAAATTTAAAAAGTAAATTTACAAATCTAAAATACAGTATCAAAAATAAGATGTGGAAATTTGAGGTATTTTGTGTTATATATTCAAAACTCAAAGGCAACATTCAGTCAAATTCAAGACTTTCCCTTAATTTAAATTAACTTCTTTTCTTGTCAACCATTTTTAGACAAAATTTGAAATACGAAAACCAAATTTCTCTAGTATAGAATTTTTCCAGCAAGAATAATTAATGACACTGTATTTTATGTTTATCTGACCTGCAAAAAGAGGATGGTACACTTGTCATCTTAAAAACTCTCCCTCTTGCAGCCTTGTTATTCACCATGCACTGTGTTATTCTTATGGGGCATGGTGATTAACAAGGCTGCAAAGAGAAATTTTCCGAGGTGACGAGTGTATATGACCAATAAATTATATCAGACTACGTGCAAAATATAGTAACAAGTGTTAGGATGAATATATAGACATTAAATATGAAATCTATTATGTACAACAGTTAAGGAAGGTTGGTAACAATTTCTTAGGACCGCAAAACTTGGAAATGAATCTCTGTAACATTACAAGATTTTTTATCTCGCTCAACATATAATAGAAAATGAGGTGACTTTTTTTTCTTCACATAAATTAACAAAGTCTAGAGTTTTAGTGACTTTAAACAGCATTCATAAGTAATGTAATTATATTAATTATTGATTATTGAATATTCGTTGCAATGGAAGTTCTCAATGCTAGAATAAAAGAATTTCAATAATTAAAAAAAAAAAATAAATAAAGGTGGTAAAAAAATTAGACCCAATTAATTGAAGTATTCAATTTGAAGGAAAATTAATGAACAATTCAAGTTGTAGTAAAATAGCTATAAAAATAAGTGTCATAGCAAATTTTTTACCTGCTTTCCATCATGTTATCTTTATTTTTCATTCAGTTTTTCTGAATTTATGTGACCAAAAAATCATCTTGGTTGTCCATTTAAACACAAATTCAGCAATTTTTAGTACGAAAAAATTCAAAACTGAAATTTTTCTGAACATTTCAAATTGAACAAATCATCAAAATTTTCCAAAATTTAAAACCAATGGTTGACACTCCTAGTTACCAAGAAAATTGTTAACCAAGGTACACATTTATCAGGGATAACTCAAAATTGGCAAAAATTATGTAAATTATTTTGTTCATAGTAGAAAATATAATAACAGATAATCTGTAGGATTAAATTATATTGAACTAAGGTCACGGCACTGTTGTGAATTTGGGAAACATTTACAAGAATCATTTATGCTTTGAGTTATCATTTATTTTATGATGACGTTAATGAAACTAATTATGAATAGAGTTTAGAAAATAGTTCTCAAAATCACAAAAATTCGCAGTACCATGACAACAATAAACTTGATACAGATCAAATCACCAAAATTTGGATAAGAAACCTCTCTGTTAAGTAGACATTCTGACGATATGACAGTCTCTCACTAGAGTTCGAAGATTTCGTCCTGGGCCTGCTCAAGTCTCTGCAAGGACGACCTCAGCTTGCGACCTTGCATGCTGACCTCCAGCCCTCCCGTGGAACTCCCGTTGCTGCTGCCGGGCTGGGAGTGCCTCAGACGCGAGACGACCGGCTTGCGGCGAGACTGCCCCGAGCTGCCGAGGTACTCGTCGTTAGAGCAGAACCTGCGGACATCGGGAGGTCAGTTACGGTGGTCTGGGTAACTGTGGTAAAAATTCCTAAACATTTTTTTTTTATTTGTAATCAGCTAATCTCATTGTGACTATGTTATACACTTATTTCTCTAATTATTTACTGTTCTACATATAGTTAAAAGCTTCAAATTTAGTTTGTTTGTAATGAAGGGTCTCACTGGCTAAACACAAGTCGAAGTACTCACTAAAATTCATGACAAAAACCAAGTTAAACCACAGTGATTTTTTGCACTAGGGTTACAGAAGACTACTGTATAGTACTTTTATTTATTTTTCATTTACTTTTTGGGAGACTATTTTAGTTTGAAATCAAGATAAGACCAAAATTCACAGTGAAGTTTGTCAAATTTTAAATACAAATAGATATAGTACAGAAGGAACAACAGTAACTATTTGTTTTTTATTACATATAAAATAATTATAAAATGTTTGAAAATAATAATTTATCAATCTATATGAAGCAAAATTAGCATGCAAAAATTTGAAGAAAATTTTATAAAAAAGGAAGAGGTGTACACATCTCTCCTTAGAGAAATTGAATTCAATTCACATGTAGGGGATTCACAGCTCGAAACAGCACGAATTTAACCTTTGCTTGATACGCTAAAACGTCAAGAGATTCAGAGACAAAACAACATCCCGATAGAATTTATATTTACTGTTTTTTTTATAGATTGCTTTAAAAAATGAGGAGGGTTGATGTTTGGGCTGTCCAGAGATCTGATTGTTTGGAGATTTGTTTGCCTTAAACGCGGCTACCAGAGTAGTAAAGGCTTCCTAACAAATGATACTTACTCACTGTTACCCTGTATCTTTTCCACTTGGTGCTTGGT
Organism: Siphlonurus alternatus; assembly: GCA_949825025.1. Taxonomy (NCBI): domain Eukaryota; kingdom Metazoa; phylum Arthropoda; class Insecta; order Ephemeroptera; family Siphlonuridae; genus Siphlonurus; species Siphlonurus alternatus. Next base: position 17,597,507 of record OX463786.1, read on the forward strand.
CCTCGCTATGGACGAGTCTATCTTGATGAGAAAATCACTGACACTAGAGTCTGACTGATCACTGACACTCGGTCGTAAACTCCCTCTACGTGACCCCTGAGACCCTTTACGAACAGGGACGGCCTCACGCAGGATGGCGCTGTTGGTCCCTTGATGGTCGTCAGGAGAGCTGTCGCTGGAGTTACCGCTGTCTGCAGAGTGCGACGAGAAGCCACTAGGTGTCAGCACCGAGCTGGAGGGCGTGTCCTCGTCCAGAGGTACGGGAATCAGGAGCGTCTCTCGGACAAACAAAGAATCTGACGCCCACAATCTGTTGGCACGACGGATTTGTTCCATCTAGAAAAACAAAAGAGAAATTAGTACACTAATTTGAGTAGCGTTCTTTTAAATAATTTTATTTGAATGCTCCAATACAAGGTTTATCAATGTTGAAATAAGTTTAAGATAGGGTACAGTATTTCTTTCTCCTAGGGTATTCTTTTTGCAAATTATTAAATTTCAAATGTACATATTATAATTTTAATGTAAAAAAATTAATATATATTATGTGAATGTTAAAAACATATTAATTCTATAAAAATTAATATATATATATATATATATATATATATATATATATATATATATTTTTTAAAAAAAAACTAAAGCACAAAATAAAACAAAATAATTTTTTCTACTTTTCCTCATCTCAAAAATTAAAATCAACTTAAGAACAAAATATTTGCAAATTTTGAGATCTGATTTTTTTCAGATTTTTTAGAGGCCGGGAAATATTGCTAAATTTTTTTGCCGAGGTCGGGTTTGAACCACGTCTCTTTTCGGTCCTATCCTTTTATTAAAAGAGGCATCATTTTCTCTGTACTTTCAATAATTTTTAAAAAATAGTTCCCAAACTCTAAAAAAATCTGAAAAAAAAATCAGGGTAGCATAATTATGCACCCTCTATCAATTTCTGCAATAATTTTTTTTGTTGAGGTCGATACTCCATTGTGTTATGTAAGTCCACAAAACGTTGGTTGGCTGCACCTCGTATTTGCAACCTTGTCAATTTCTTATCATTCATCTGAGAGCAAGGATATTGATTTGGCAGTCTGCCAGCTTTAGGGGACTTGGGACTCTCAGATAGAAATTTGCACAATTTGAATGTTAAAACAATATTCATATCATTTTAGTCGTTGGTTTTGTCAAATTAACTGTACTTACTACATTTTTTCTTTAAAAAAAATCTTAATGTATGTTATAATTATAAATTTGTGTTTGATAAAATTATATAATAAAAAAAAAATGTTGAAAATGCATAACAAATTACATCTGGACAACCTGCATGAAATTTGTAATGCATAATTATTTTTGGAATTTTGAGTTCTAAATTTGTAATTTTTTTTTTTTTTTTCAGATTTTTTTTTTATTACCTTTCTCTCTGTTATGTCTGTTAATTATTTAATAAATATGCAATTTGTGTTTAATAAAATATTTCTATTATTATGTCACCTAGGCCATTCTGAAACAGCGAGCAATGAACTTAGGGCTTTAAACTCAATGAAAGTTGCAATAAAAGTAAAATTGAACCGATCGTAATTTTAATGGCTCCACATTTTATGTTGTAATTTCCTGTTAAATATTAACTACGTACTGAGGTTTACCTGAAAATACCACGGCTATGTTGTCACTTTTATTCGTATTTAACCTATTGGTTAGATTTCAACATAATAAATACAGTATTATCATTTTTATTATTTAATTTACGAATTGATTTCTGCATCAAATTTGGTGACAACTTTTTTCTATTTTCAGGCTTAAGTTCAGGCTAATTATTTAATAAATAATATTTTCTTTGTATTAATTTTCATTGCCTTCTTTATTAAAAAAGAATAAGGAAACGCTAGAAAATACCAGCCACCGTAATTTTCCCAAATAATTTCCGCCGTTCAGTAATTTTCTCCGAACATATTTAGTAATAAAAATTTTACTTCATGACATAATTTACAATTGTGACGTCACAATGAACCAGATTTGTTGGTGCATTCAGAAAATGTGTCCCACATATTTACCAACTAGAAAGTAAAATCGCCCGAGGGCTTGGCTCGTAAATAAAGATTTTTAACTTGATAAAATTAACAAGAACACTGTCTTGAAAGTGGAGTCGCTATACTTTCAAAAAGGACCATGTTAAATTAAACAACCTGATTTCTATGTTAGCGTGGCCTTTGTGGTGAGGGTGTGCACTCATAGTTGAACAAATTAAATTCAATCACTCATAAATGTAGTAAAACATCGATGGAGTATCGACCTCAAAAAATGTTATTGTAAAAATGGATAGATGGCCGGTGCAAAGTCTGATTTTTTATTTATATTTTTTTTTTTCTCCATATTTTTAGAGCCAGGGAAGTAATGCTAAAATGTTTTGCCGAGGTTAGGTTTGAACCCACGCTCCTTTTAGACCCTTTATTTTTATTAGAGGCGTCCAGAGGCGTCAATTTCTCTGTACTTTCAATAATTTTTAAAAATAGTTCCCGGACGGTTTCTTAAAAAATCTTGAAAAAAATCAGAATAGCATAACTTTGCACCCTTTATCCATTTCTGCAATAAAAAAACGCCATTATTTAAATTGTTTTACAATATAACGATTGCGACTTAAAATTATGAACGAACAGTAATATAATATTTAACATAATACTATCAATTTTTTACAATAAAAAAGTGTATAACAATAAAATTACGAACTAATTAATTTTTTAATAATTCACTTCAGCAAATTTGTAACTTTTAATGCATAAATAAATTGTATTAACAATAATAATCAATGAATTAAAGAACAAATTTAATGAGTAATTTTGACAGTAACACATAAACCCTGTATAATTCAGAGACCTCATGGTGATGGACATATTAAAATTAAATAAAACAATGTTTGTAGACCATATGATATCTAATCTGTAATCACCTAATGTCTCTTGCTCGTGCAGCATAATAAATTTTACTGTAACTTCTTGAAGGTGGGATAGACTACATACATGAAAAAAAATTTATTGCAGAAATGAATAGAGGGTACCAAATTATGCTACTCATAATTTTTCAGATTTTTTGAGTCCCGGAATTATTTTTAAATAATTATTGAAAGTTCTGTGATTTCAGTTGGGACCCCTTAATCCTTAATAAAAAGGGATAGAGACTGGACGCGTATTGACGCCTCCAGGGGGCGTGGCCGCACTTTCAATAATTATTTAAAAATAGTTCTGGGTTTCAAAAAAATCTGAAAAAAAAATCAGAGTAGCATAATTTGGTACCCTCTATTCATTTCTGCAATAAAATTTTTTCATTCATGTTATCCATTGCTCGTTCTAAAGGGACCAGGTAGAAACGAACGACGTGTATAAAATGTTTTATTTAATATTTAGATAGATCAGATGACTTTCAAGTTATGAATTGTTAACTTGTTTCAGACTTTTATGAACCCTCTAACGCACCCTCACTATCATGCTGTTTAATCCTTCAAATATTTATTATAGCACAGCGTCTTTTCCTTCGATTTAAAGGGTGTTGGAGGGTTTAAAAATTTAAAATACCTCACTCGAGGTCCTTATCTACAATTAAAAAAATTCATACAGGTTGTCCATTGCGGGTACATAATCCAAAACTAAACCATCATTAAAATAATCCTCTTTACAGCATTTAAAAACTGCATGCTGTTACTGTTTTCAAAGAACATTATAAAATTTGACAAAACTAACTTTTACATAAATAATTTAATATTTTAGTCTTTCTTTTTTAACTTCACTTTAAAATACAATTGGACCAAAAGAAAAAAAAAATGCAGATAATTCACCTTTTTGAAACGATCAGATTTCAGCGTTTTCTAATATATCTCCCAAGATGGTAATGGTTCAAAAGTAAAATATTGTATACAGTAGTGCTATATTTCACATAATTATAAAAGCACCAAAATGGTTAATAAACAGTACCACTCGGTCGGTATAACGCCAACAAATTATTACATAACAAAAATCGGAACACATCACGCGGGAAGTAAGAAAATTGTGCGTAAAAAAAAATGTGAACGACCTTGGAGGATACACAAGATGCAGGTGCTAAATTTAGGACTGAAAGAAAAGGCGTATAAATTCCGTAAAATTTAGATATACCAGAGAGCCTATGATGCAATTAAAGCTCTCTGGATTTACGCAGCAATGACTATTAAGCCACAATTATTGTCAAATGCTTTAAATCACAGTGCGTAACTTTTAAAAGTAAAACATAAATTCGATTTTTATACTTGAAATGAATTTACTTTCGATGTCCCATAGAAAAATGCCATATCTATGTAAAGGGAATGTAAATACATAAAACAAAATATCTGCATTCCAGCAAAAGAATGCCGTACATATGGTACACGAATTTACAGACATATTCTACTCGTAATAATCATGTACAAATTTTACTGCAGTATTATTTATATAAAAAAAAACTTTTTTTTTCGGAAAAAAGTACGTTGATCAGCAATTAGCATATTATAAGTATTATTATATCAAAAATATACACCGATCACCCTCACTATTTTATCAGTCGCAACAATACACACAAAAATAGTCAAATAAAAAATTCAATTGGTAATTAATTAATTACAAGGACCCTCACTAATATACGGACTTGCTATCAAATTCTATATAACTCACTAATATACCGACTTGCTAACATATTCTAACTCGCTAATATACAAACTTGCCAACATATTCGCTAATATTCGCACCTGAATTCCGAGTGTTGCTGCCTCCATGGCTGTCGAGTTGTGACTGAGAGGTGAAAGTGCCTCCTCGATAATTCGCCATTGAGAATCTAGGTCAGTTCACTGAGGGTCAAGGTGGACTTCTTTAACAATGTACGCTGATCGTGACTAGTGTAACAATGTCGAGAGTTTGTTGATACCTTTTAGTGAATAAGTGCAGCTTGTAAGACAACTAATTAAACAACAATTTCAAAAGTCGCTACGTTTGCGGTTCAAAGATTTTTTACTTTCTACTGAACTCTGTTTTAGAGACTGAATTTAACTTCCCGACTCTTCGTGAATTCAAACCTGGCGTTGCTTAGGGTTTTGTGAATCCCTTCTAAACCATCTCAGCATTTGCCAGGTCGAGAGTGAGGGAACCAGGGAAATCTCAGTCAGAATGGTCGGTAATTGATGGAGGATGCCATATATCAATCACCTCGCGGATGCACGAGTGGGTGTTCTTTATAGCAACCGCCACTCGTGAAAAGTTTGGCGGTGCCTGGGATCGAACTCACAATTGAACAACGCCGAAGTTTATTGTTTTACCTTTGCTTACGATTATTTTCTTTTGTGTTACGCATGGCACCAGGCGAAATTTACTCCAGTGTTTATGGCAGTTTGTATTTACGTAATGTTTACTGACAAATTTATATATCGATTTTGAAAGGGAAAACCCCTCAAATTTTCGTAAAACTAGAAAACAAAATCCAGCACGTAATTAATTAATAGAAATGATTCAAATTGGCACCATTTAATTAAATACAAACAAAAGTCATTTTTGTTGTTGTGCGATACATCAGTACGTATATGACAATACATATTTTAATTATTTCAATTTGTACTTTTTTCTGGAACTCTGGTTCATGGAAACAATATGACGTCAAAATTGTTAACAAAAATCAAACTGACATTTTTTTAATTAATTTTAAAATTATGATAAAAATTACGTGATACTTGTCACAAGCAAAATTTTAAATTCAATGAAAAAAAAATGGAACAAATCACGATGTATAATAGCTAGCAATCGTAAAAACAAGATAAAGAGATAAGAAGAATAAACGCGTGCTAAATTAATTCTTTAATCCTGCAAATTAAACAAATTAAAACTTTTATTGCTGTATTTTTTACTGAATGTAATTGTACCTTTTGTCAATGAAATTCTTAATTCATTATATTAAAATATTTCACGGAGCATTATTATATAATTTGAGAGGCAAATATTTTTTTTATAGAGCATTACATAATACCATGACAAACTACATATCCAATATTAGATTCTAAATTGACATAGCATTGATTCCTTTTAAATACACTACATTATAATATAAATTATATTGTACATTGTTTCAAAATGATTACTGTATATGGCAAAATATCATTGTTTTACAAATTGTTAGTTTACTGCAGTATGAAACAGATAAACAACAATGTCATTATATATTAAAATACTGTGGGTTATTTCTAGTTAAGAACTGGTTATAATTAAATTTGGGACATTTACATGCAGCTCTATCGACATTATCAGATTTGAAAAATTGTTTCAGTAGAAATTTGAAACTTAAAATATATCTATTGTGATTAAGTGATTATGTACTGACTAACATATATATGGAAAATATAGCAAACTGCTTTTTAAAACATTGTTAACGCTTCTTCCACTCAGGGGTAAATTTTTGCGCTTTCCCACTTTCTGTTTTTCGTACTTCTGGTTTATTGACAAAAGTTGTTTAGCGTCCATCATGACTGAGGTTTCTACAATTCCCTCAGTCACGGCAAATGCTTTTCTAGGTACATGTCTCGTATTATTTTACAGTACTGTACTTTCAAGTTTTCCAGAAAAGATAATAATTATTTGACGACTTTTCATGTTACCAAGGTCCAATGTGAAATAATAATCATATCAATATGTATTTAAACGTTAAAGATATCATAATAATGTAAACGAGACAACAGAATAAAATAAACAATAAGAAAAAATACAGTTTTTACTGTATGGAAAATTGACCAATGATTCCAAGAAAATAAATAACTAAAAATAATGTGTTAAGCTTTTTATTGAATTCTCTCTGTTATATAACATATATTTGGCTGAAATTATAATGAACAAAACAATTAAATAACACACAAAAATAAACAATAAATACAGCCAACAAATTGTTAAAAATAGTTTTTAACAAAGTTAAAATTCAAAATGACTTTCAAGAAAATTTTAGGACAAGAATTGAGTTTGCATGTCCATACTAAAAACACTATCTACCTATTTGATATCATGTAGTTTAAGTACATACCTTGATTACTTGATAAAGAGTTCTGTTTTATACCACAGACAAACTAGGACTAAAATAAAAGTGTGCTATTTACAAGACCACCCTCTGTTTGTTTTTCATGCAAGAAGTTTTTTATGTTAGTTTTATCAATACGTAAGTGTTAACTTCGAGATTATTTACTGGACTACTAAACAATAATTACACAAGAAATTATCACTAACATACGTACAGTAGGCGGTGTATAAACATTTCTAGTAGCAAATAATAAAAATAAAAGTGTCACGCTTTCTGATAACAGTGACAGGAAACGCGAGCTATTTTTTTATTATTCCTGTCGCAAACAATAACATAAACATAAAAATAGTATCTGATAAAATCATAAAATAAGTGTATATTTCTACGAACAGGTTAAAATATGTGAAAAATAAATAAAAAGTTTGAAATAAAGTGTCAAAAGTAAGAACTGTCAAAGCAAAAAAAGCGGTTGGAGGTTGCTACTTACAGAAACGCCATATTTCAAAGCAAGGCCTTGTAATGTATCTCCTTCTTCGACTTCATGTCTAGAATAACTAGGACTATTTTGTGGTAACTTCACATGGTTACAAGTACTACCATATTTCTTTAATGATCTAGCAAAGTTTCCTAAACTTTGTCTTTCGTCAATTCCACCTTCCGCCATCTTCACAGCTGATTCATCTTTCGCTCATCTTCGTTCATCTTTTTTTACGGAACTTTACGCGCTGAAAGTTTTGAATGAAGATCAACTTATTTTTTTCTCAATATATTAAATTTATTCTTATTGAGTAAAAAATGACAACTATATAATCAATTTAACAATTATTATTATTATTAATCATGAAATTAAATTGTTCACAGCTAGCATGTTAAATTTTGTCTTCCGAACTCAGTTTCAATATTAAGAATTTCCAGTTTTAATTATTATATATACGGTCCATATATGTCCTAATTTAATTGACGTAATTATAAAATGGTTCGAGTATTTTTACACTATCATGCGTTGATCGTAAACTATCGTTATTTATTTCTTAAAATTAAAATAAATAGACCAGTGGGGAATTTTCTGTAATTTATATTTTGTTCAAAGCCTATATATATAGGCCGATATATATAGACTTTGATTTTGTTATAACGAAAGAATTAAAAGGCGCGACCTTTCCTTATTAATTCATTATATATACAGTAGTATATTATAGTTAAATAAAAGTTTGTATTTCAATGTAGTATCATTGAATTTAAGTCGTAAGAACGATATATTTAACCTTGGCAATAAGAACGTAATGGCTCTCTAGCTACCACAATGACGGGCGGTATATAAGTAATATAATAATATATTATATTTACTATTTATGTATTTATAGAAGTATAATAATATATATATTATATAATTGTATAGGTTATTCTATATATGGTTTACGTCGAGTAACGTCGCTTAGTATAACATAATATAAAACAAATTAAAGGTCAATTTACATCTGCATGTCTGCAGCATTTTGGCCCACATGCACGGCCCACACTTCATGGAGGAGTGTGGGCAGTGCTGCAGGCTTAACACATAAAAATAAACAATTTAAAATGTTAATTTAAAATTTAAAACAAAATTCTTAAAAATCTGCACCGCATGGATTCACGTGTTTTATAACAATTTTAAGTGAGTTTTCATATATATACGTATATATATATATATATATATATATATATATATATATATATATATATATATATATATATATATATATATATATATATATGTATGTATACGTACGTGATTACAATATAAAATATATAGGATGGATTGCTTGATTTTTTTGGAGTAATTAATCGAATCAATCGAATGCATTATATTGATCCGTATTGATCAGCCTCTAGTTTAAATTGCATATAAGTCCATGCAGTTAACAATCCATCGAGCCGCTAATTTTCTATTTTTCCTTTTTCTTGAATTTAACGATGATTACAAAATATATGTTTTATTGTGTTTTAATTACTTTATATATTTTTTGCATCGTATATTTGATACGTATTATTTATATATGACTTAATTATTAAAAAATATATATTATAGTGCAGTAAAAATTTATTTAACAAAAGTAATCGATGACCGGAATATTATAACAATAAATAAAATAATAAATAAATATAAATTCCTATATTATTATAAATCATCAGTAGTAATTCAATAACAAAGAATTATTTACTTTTTACAACATGAAAAATTAATCTCATTCCTCATTTATACGCCCCCTATTTAAACTATAAAAATATAATATGCAATAATATGCATATAATTTACATATTTATAAGATAAAATTTTCACTAAACTAAATATTATAATAATATTATAATAAAATTGCTAAATAATATATGTGGATCGAAGCATGTATTTTTAAATCAAATTTATCGAAACATTATATATACACACATATTATATTAATTTATATATAAAATCAACACGATGGAAAACGTCCATAAATTTTAAACATATATTGACGTCATAAACGCAAAAACATACACTTTTCTAAATAGTTCAGCGCAATATAATCCACCAAACTCGAAAGTCTCTCTTTTTTTTCCCAACATCCCATGTTAAAAGATACGAAAATCGCCCTTACGTGGGACATTCCCCGCATACAGTCGACCTCCTGCGCGCTCCTGTGCTCCAGGTAGTCGGTGGATCGGAAGAGACAGCGGAGCTCGGCTGCCGTGTGTTCAGACGCTGACGGCGGAGCTAGCAAAATAATATAGCATTCCACGTAACTTCAACCTCTTTTCGACGTAATTTTATGTTAAATCATAGGAATATAAACCTTATGTGAGGTAATGTTACGTTTTTTAATATTAGTTGTAGATGGCAATGCCCTCTCTCGTAATGTAAATTATTTTCTTGCGCACTTGAAGAGAGATTTTTGCACAAATTTTGTTGTAAACTGCCATCTACTGGGAAAATTTTATACTAAAAAAAAATAGGAATTTTGCAGACCGGAAAATGATTTTCTTCGGAAAAATAAAGGGCAAAAATAATAAATCATGGAAAATTATAACTCATAATATATGGTGAGGCAATTTCAAATTTAAAGGCACCAAAACACTAAAAAAATTTGATCAATCTAAAATATTTTTGCCTATATAATTAAATTAAAGTTATCGATTAATTAAGTTAATTATGCTATTAAATAGTCAATTAAAAGTTCAGGTATATAAAAAAATAATTTTAAAATTTATAAAACATTTATTTATTAAGCCAATTGTAAATAAGATAAAATTTTATTTACAGTATGAAGTTACGATTTAAATTAATTAACTAAATTAACATTAAAAAAAACTTGCAAATAGTTAATTATATATAAGCTCTTAATATAGAGCCAATTAATTCGATCTCTCTCAATATATGGAAGAATTTTGTCATATCATGGGCTCCATGATTGTTATATAAATATATTAATTATATTATTATTAACAATAATCAGTTTTCTTAAAATTAGGTTTTTGTATAGTATAATTAAGTTAATTTATAATAATTTGTAAAACTTGTTATTAAAAATAATTAATTATAAAAATTGTTGTATATGAAATGATCAAAATTAAGCAGTAGTCAGGTCATACATTTATATAAACAAATTAAAAGTAAAAAAAAAAAAAAAACAGCAAACATTTAGTTAAAATATATTATAAACAAATTGGTAAAAATAAGAAAAAATATCAAAATTTTCTGTGAATAATATTATATGATGGTGTTAATTTTTAACTATGATAAAACTGATGCAATGAAACACTTGTCTAATTATAATCACTATAATAATAATTATGATCCTGCAGTATTCATGGAATTTTATTTTTAAGACACATGATTTAATCGAAGATATTCAATTGCGAGAGTGGCCATTGACACTCCTGTAGGTTAATTAGGCAACTTGCAGCTTGTAAAGGGTTGTAAAGTAAAGATGTACACACCGTAAAGGGGAGCAAGGTTTGGTAATATCAAGGAAAAAAAGAAGCCTTTCTTTTTAAAATTTCAGAGATCCCTACGACATATGCTTCCCACTTCTCTTTTGTGATCAACAAGTTGCCTACTTTCAAGGAGACATGACAAATGAGTGGGCTATGAAAACTATATGTAAAGCATCCTTGGTTTCTTTTGAATTTGAAGAATTATTGAAATAGCTCACTGTTTTAATTAATTTTGACAATAATAGTGCTTGATAAAGCACCTGGAGTTTGAGTTTTATTACATCAAAATGAAAGTATAAGTCATCTTAGATATTAATGGACACGCGACATGATATATTTTTTATTGCAGTTTTTTTTTTTTAATCTTCTGACACTCTCAAAATCGAGAGGGTGTTAGAGAGTTAAAAATGTAAAATTTATTTAACGATTGACCTTAGTTTATACGCAAGTCAAAAGAAATTTCTGTCAGGCGGAATATTGAATTAAATAAATTTTAAAATTTTGATAATGCTCTAAAACTTAATCGCTTATGCCTTGGCTCCATTTCTGGTTTCCGCGCATAAGGCCAATGTTAAAATTCTACCTCAAAACTGATCTGACAGATCCACTTCAAAATTTGCATGGCACTTATATTGATGGCAAGTTCTAAGTTCTCTGCAAAGTCTTGTTCAATTCAAGGAGGCCGATTCTCTTGATTCCGATATATCAATCAACTGACTGTGAGGTGAATCCTCAAATATACAGTAAAAAAGTCGCTTTTCTCGGAGTCCGTAATATAATCAATGACGTCATCACAGCGCGCTCCCCAGCCCGACGATGGACTCGACGATGATGTCCACGCTCTCCTGGATCTGTTTCTCGGTGATGACGAGTGGCGGCGCTAGTCTCACGATGTGGCCGTGGGTCGGCTTGGCCAGCAGTCCACCAGCCTTCATGCGAAGACAAACCTCCCAGGCGTCCAGCGCTGTAACAACAAATTGTTGTTGTAAAATAGGACCGAGGAGGATTGAGGGAGAAATTCAGGTCATAAAAAAAAAATCAAAAGGGGGAGTTGATTGTATAAAATTCAAAATTGGGGAAGGAGAACCACGTTAATGGGATTTTAGTTATAATATTAGGAAATTAATTATTGAGAGTGGCTTTCATTATTCAATGATATAATATATATATATATATATATATATATACACTGAATTTCGGATAGAGGACTTCGAGTTTTGTATTATATGAATTTTTCAACCGTCTCTAACACCCTTAAATTTGTGCTGCAAAATGTTGTGACGTCAAAGTCTTTTAAATATTTAACATGCAATCATGGAGAACTTTTAATTCGTTCACTACAGTTTCTTTCCCCTCGATTTTAAAGATGTTATAGAGGGTTGAAAAAAAAATGAAGAGGTTCTCCAAATTTGTAATAAAAAATGTAAAAAGTAGAGGTTTTCCATGGGTCTCACTTCATCAATTCGTGGTCACTACCCCTTCCCTCCCTTATCCGCATCTCTATACTCATTACCCTGCCTCGGGCTCTAAGCTCACAAGGGTGTATTCTTGAATAAATAAAAAATAAAAACCCTTCTCACCCGGGTTGATGACGATGGCGTTGAGCAGCCCCTTGCCGCGGACTTCACTGACGAGGTCGAGGGGCAGCCTCTGCCGCAGCTCGCGCCTCAGTAGCGCTCCGAGCGTCGCGGCGTTCTCCGCAAGCTTCTCGTCCTCAAGAACCGACAGCGCCTCCATCGCCACGCGGCAGGCAAGAGCATTACCGCCGTACGTGGAGCCGTGTTCACCGGGTCGGATGGTCAGCATCACCTCGTCGTTGGCCAGCACCGCAGACACCTGCAGTTGTTAGAGTTTAGTGATTTTCAATGGAGCGATGTCGAGCGATGTGGATGATGGCGGCCACGTAAGCCACGTTGGCGATAAAATCGGATCGGCTCCCACAAAAAAGCACCGGCCTTTGCATTCTTTCATTCAGGTTCAGCTGTTAAAATGGTGCAAAATATACAAGAAAATTAAACATTTTGTGTGTTGCCAATATGCTTTCCGTATTTGAATCTGAATTTGTATGGTCATCATATAATTCATATATATACTAATAGGTTTTTACATGTACTATTTTCTTATATTCGTTCATTTCGGGCTAACGTTTTCTTGACGTAACGAAACTTTTCCTTTGTCCTCCAATACTAATATCACTTGAAAAGATAGCCTGGGACGATTAATTTATTAAGAAGGAGCCAAAAGGAGGAGAATTGCCCGCAATACTTGGATGCTGAAAAAATTGCATACTTTACAGGATATTCACAAGAGCTGCGGTTCACAGTTAACTTGGTTTTTGTCGTGTTTGTAACGTCTTCAGTCATTGGTATGTTATAGTTTGTAACGAAGAACTTCATTGGCCGAGTCGAAGGATATCCGAGTGTTTCTGACAAAACCAAATTAAATATGAACCTAGAGCTTAGTATAGATAGGAGTTGACGTACCGGCAGCACGCCTCCGCTGAGCGCCTTGCCCAGCACCAAAATGTCCGGCTTGACGTCCTCGTGGTCGCACGCCAGTCTCCGTCCGGTCCTGGCCAGTCCGGTCTGCACCTCGTCTGCGATCCAGAGCACGTTGTGTCTCGTGCAGAGCTCTCGCACGCCACGCAGGTAGCCCTCCTTGGGCACCACCACGCCCGCCTCTCCCTGGATCGGCTCAACCATGAACCCGCACACCGTGGGATCGCGCAGGGCCGTCTGACAGAGATTAAAATTGCATTAATGGAGAACCTCCATCAAATTTGTTATTACATTATTTGGATACAGGACCTCGAGTTACGTATGAACCATTTTGTTCAGATTTTTTTCAACACCCTTAAAATCGAGGGTAAAGATTCTGTGACGTCATGGACATGTAACTTCCTTCACTTGCATTTTAAATATTTTTCTTGACTATGACGTCACAGCATTTTGCAGCACGATTTATAGTGTATTAAAAGTCATTTTTAAAAAAATGGTCCATACACAACTCGAAGTGCTCTATCCAAATGTGCAATATAGATGCAGTTGGCAATCATGATATTATAACTACAGTCTAAAAAAGCGAGAGTTGATGCCTAAAAATTTCTGGACGTGACGTAAATTACGAAGTTTTGCTTTTATTTAGCTCGGAAACGGAAGTGAAAAAATGCGTCATTTCCGGAAAATTTCAGACATTATAAAACTCTCGCTTAATATATAGTCAAATTCACATGAATATTCCCTCCGGAAGTAGCCGGAAGTGTAAGGTTTCTGTTCTTCCTAATCGTATTTCACACATAGGTCAATACTTCTACTTGAAACCTCTCTGTAAAGTTTCAAAATTGAATTACAAACAGAAGAGCTGCAAACTGAACACTTCCGAAGGGAATATAAAATTAATTTCACTGTAGAGGTTGGCAATCACCTCTAGGGCCTCCAGGTCATCGTAAGGGATGATGATAAAGCCCGGCATGAAAGGTCCGAACCCCTCGTAACTGCTGGGGTCGGTGGAGCTCGAGATGGCCGACATGGTCCTTCCCCAGAAATTGCCCTCGACGAACACGATCTTGGCCTGGTCCTTGGGGATTCCCTTCTTGGTATAGCCCCACTTGCGGGCCAGCTTGCAGGCCGTCTCCCCGCCCTCTACCCCCGTGTTCATCGGCAGCAGCTTGTCGTACCTGCGATGAGTCAGAAAATTTATATTAACATTAACACAATTAATATTTTAATTTATATAATTAATTAATATAATTAATTAAAACATTCTACACGCTGGCAGTCTTAGTTGATTAAAGATTAATGCCCCCCGAGTTTAAATAAATTTAATCTTTTATTCGCTATTATGCTCTCCTTTGCTCTAATTATTTTTCCTTTTATTTTGCATCATTTTAGAGGGAAAAAAAAAGGTAAATGACGAAATACGCATTTCTTCCTATTCTTGAGCATAAAATATTAGAAATATTGTTTTCATTTTATCCACTCTTTGGGCGAGAAAGAAATGAAATGTGTTTTAGAAGAAGTAAATATCTCATCTAGTAATTTAAACACATATCGATGAAAGCACTCTGACTATAATAGTTACACGTCAAAATTAACAGTATCGGCGGGAGGGAAAATAATAATAATTATATCTCCATATTTTTGTTAAAAGCTTGACAGAAGCGTCATAAAGACCTATCATAAAGTGTACGTACCCGAAGAGCTTTGTTGCCATCTGCGCGTACTCCCCGAGCGCGTCGCTGAAGAAAGCCCGCGAGGTGAGGGTGAGTCTACCGGCCTGCTCGCGAAGGGCCGCCACGATGCGGGGGTGGCAGTGACCTTGATTGACCGCAGAGTAGGCGCTCAGGAAGTCCAGGTACCTCCGACCCTCCATGTCCCACATGTACACTCCTGGAGAACAAGGGTGGGCATTTATTTGAATTTGAGTTGAATTTTATCTTTTATTCGTTATTATAGTTATTAAAGCTCTCCTCTCGTCTTTTTTTTTTTTTTTTTAGGGAGAATGGAAATTTATAATTCTCACATTACAATATTTAAAAAACAATAAAATTTATAAAAAAAAAAAGGTACTAAAAAAATAAAATATACAATTTCATAAAATGTCAGATAAAAAAGTTTGTTCATGAAAAAAATTGGTAGAGTTTTCAACCTAGAAAATTTTAGTTCATTGGATTTAGTTCTGGAATTTGATATGAGAATGTTTAGTATCATATATACTGTAGTATTAGTATATAATATGAATTATAGACTTATAATATATATTTTTTTAAAATGATTTTAAAAGTTTCCTACACACAAAATAGTGAAACTGCGGCTATTGATGTCCATTGTTTGGACATTGCAGACATACCCTCCGCTCTGGTGATGGCCACGGGCAGGGGGTGGTAATTGTGAGCTCCAAACCTCTCTTCTCGCGTCATGACCTCCTCAGAGGAGAGGATAGACGCCTCCTTGCTCATCTTTGGCTGCAGTTGCTGTGGACACATGATGGACAACGCAAGGGTAAGATATTTTCAAATATATAGTATCGACAAAAAATATTGTGCACATCATGGGTGCTATGATTTTTTAATATTTTTTAGAGGTCAGTTTTACTCGTAATGGACAATAACTAGTTTTTCTTCTAATAAATAATATTTGTTTCTAAAAAACGTTATAGTGCATTGTATATACGGTTTTCATTTGATCACCGAAGACAAGCAACGTCAGGTTTGGTACTTGGATGGGTGACCGTTTCAAGTAAAAAATCAGTGGATACTCTCAAGGGTAAATTTATCTCGTTTTCAAATCACATGCATATTATTCAATGTAAGTTGTTTTTGGTTAAATTTCCTATAGCTTTAACTAAATAACATTTTTCTAGTATATACGGATAATTTTGACTATAATACAAATTGCATCGTTGTTACGATAATTAAATTGCATGCACATGAAAATTTAAAACAAAATAAAGCAAAACAAAACTTAAGAATCTTAAAACAACAATAAAAAATAAAAATAACAAATTATTTGGGATAAAAAAATAGTTTTTTTTTTTTTTTTTTAGTACAGAATTTGTAATTTTTATGTAAGTTAGGATACTATAAATGTAATTAAAATATATAGTATATATTTTATATATAGTATATATAATAAAAAGGTTATAAAAAGAAAAGTTTTTTCATGACGCGTTAAACATGCGAACAGCTGATCTCTAAAAATATACCTCTCTGACGTACGAAAATATATTTTTATAACAATTCATGTCACCTTCACAATCGTCCTTCCGCAAGGAAGACTTTTTTACAATTATTAAACCTTCAACTTATATTCCGAGAAGGATCGATCGACAGGCCAATTTAGTTAATTTTAATTGGTGTCAAGAGATATCGACAACACTATAATTTTATTATATATGTATAGCACATATACCTGTACCCAACTCAACATCAATCAGATGTACGACGTACAATAATATATTTATTTAATTAATATTATAAACAATTACACTTTTTTTTAAAAAAACAACGTGGGACGCATTGCAGCAAATTCAGAAGATCGATAAGGAGCTTCAAAAACACGTTTGTGAGAAAGTAGTAAAGAAAATTTCAAGACAGAATGATGATGTAATATGTGTCACGAATTACGTACAATTGTTACATGATGTAATATATTGATTTATTGAATGCTATTTTTGACATAGCATTACAATTTCTGTGTTATTTTTTATACTTCATTTTTTTATTGGGTGTATATTGTTTGACGTTATATTGTCTTGCGATTGTATTATAATTTTTGATAAAATAAATAGATATAACGTTAAATTCACATAAAAACTTTAAATTTATTATACTATATTAACAATGATTAATTTATGTAATTTATTAAAATATCGTGTACATTTTATCGGTTAATATAGTAATTTAAAGGAAAAGCGGTTTTAAATAAAGTTTTGTCAAGTTAAAAATGAATTTTCATATGATTTTAACAAAAAAATATTAAGACACTATGTATGAAAGACCTTAATACTACAGCAGGTAAGTCACAGGTAACAGAGAAATGAGATTAAGAAACTAACCTCTACTTGAAATATCCTTTAAAATTGCAGCGGCTCAAATGTCTAAAAGTGCACAATTTACCTTACGAGAGTAAACTCCGTTCGTTGCACTGCGACGTTGTCTAGGTCACTGAAATGTGAGACGTCTTCAACAGATCACTCTCTGAGTTCGAACACTGACTGTTCTCTCTCTCAGACTCTAAAACAATCCCTCCTTAGTGACCTCATTCTGTGCTAATTTTGTAGCTCTAGGCGCAAATTACCGCCAAATTTCAAGGTCGGTCAAAACAAAAATGGGAGTGTAATTAAACTAATTAAGTAAATATTTTTATGTCTAATTTCCGTAAACTGTACTTACCTTATTTTAATTGTTTTATTATTACACAGGTGAGGTTCAATCAACCCAGGGGGGAGGGGGTACCTCCGTCCAAAATACTCTCACCCCCTTCGTGATCGCATCAACCCCTTAAATTAATAATGAATGTTTGTATTCATGAATGCAATTTAATATTAAATATTATAAAAAAATATTGTAACTGATTTATATTTATATATATAGTTTTTTTTCTATTAAATTAAATAAAAAACATAATATACTCTATTTCATTTGATATAAAATGTGATATAAAATGTACAGAAATTAATCAAATAAGCTGGTTGACATGTTTTTTAAAAAACATGTTGATGTAATGAAAATTACGATAAACTTTGTATGACCCTGCTCGCTATAGCTCGGATGATTCTTTTCAGTGCGTCTAAATAAATTAGTCTGAAGACAAGGCGCTAAAAACAAGCTACTGACGAAGAATATGAAGTTTCTTTATGTTTCGTGATGCATAATAATATATAATATAAATTTTAACTGACGAGTTGTGTTTTTTAATAAATAAATAAATAAATAAATAAATAAATAAATAAATAAATAAATAAATAAATAAATAAATAAATAAATAAATAAATAAATAAATAAATAAATAAATAAATAAATAAATAAATAAATAAATAAATAAATAAATAAATAATCCATTGATGATTTTGACGTTCGCGATCAATCAACATACAATTTCAACACTTTATATCTTTATTATTTCGTGAACATGCATCTTTTGGACTTTGGATCTTCGGAAATTTCCATCGACTGCAACTGCGATACAACAAAATGTCAATGACCTTCGCATATTTACATCATACTGAGACCACTTTAATTTAATGTAACACTATGCTTCAATATTTATTGTTGCGTTCTACATGCAAAGTAGCTCAAACTGGATTTGACGCACATCAATATTTTTGTGGTTAAAATTAGAACAATTTAATGTTTTTGATGGAATTCCCATAACTGAAAATATTACACTGTAAAATATTTTTAAAACAATTTACGTTCATTTTAAGCTTATTTACAGTTAAAAAAAATGTAAAATTACCCCCCGGAAGTAGCCGGAAGTGTAAGGATTTTGGCTTAACTATATAAACATGAAAATTATAATAATTTGCAGATAGGTTGAAATCTCTAATAAAAATCTCTCTACAAAGTTTTATGTTCAAAACTGAACTAGAAAGTACAGAAACCTCGCACTTCCGGCTACTTCCGGTGGTAATCTTTCATTTGTTGAACTATATTAAAAGTGATGAGAAACACTAAACAGCGAATATCGTTTCCTCTCAAAGCGACGAGTATAATTGTAAATCCCCGAGAGGCACAAAGATAAATGGTCGCGAGTACTTATTACCCGGTAATAATGACGGTAATTTCTCTGCCCCAGTTACGTGTTCAGCCTCCTAACACTTTATTGAATACCTCCACTTTATGATGTACACCTCGGGACACCATGAACGGTACGTCAATTATGATTTGTTTGCAAAGTAGCTCCAATAGACAGAGATATAGATTTGCAATTTTGGAGGTAAGAAGAGCACCAATTCAATCTATAGTAAAATAGTTTTGGTTCACACGCCCGCCGCAGGCGCGGATCCAGGAGAGAGGCAGCTCCCCCCCCCCCCCCCCGAAATTTTGAATTTAATATAGGCATTTCCCCCACTCCAATTTTTTTTAACGTTGGCCTTATGGAGACAGTCCCCCCCCCCCCTGATTGTTTTGGGGTATCTGCGCCCTGGTTCACCACGCCTACATAGACTGCGTAACAACGTTCACAAACAAAGCAGGAGTAACGTTCGTGGTGTCCAGAGGTGTAGATCATTATTTTACAAATTTTGAATTGCATTTTTCTTCACAGTTTTTGATAATATTACGAGCCTTTTTAAATTTTTACACGTCTGTTTTTTTAAACTTTTCTCAAAGCAGTCTTGTTTGCTTGGTTTGGATTCAATTGAATTTGACGGTAAGATAACATTATAAAATATTTAAAAACTTAATATTCTAATGTGGATAAAATGTTATCAACTAAATTTTAGTAAAAAAAATATAATATATATATTCCCCAGTATTAATAAAATAATAACTTTATAACGTAAAACTAAAATAAGGAATATGAAAAGTATAAAATTATATAGTGTACAATTATTTACATTATATATTTAATACAGTCCATTAAATGCGAACTATATTTTTTTATGAAAATAAGAGTGAGAGATACTAACTCGTTCTGCTACATATGGAGCGAGTCGACTCTATAAAAAATTAGTTATGTATGCACGTACTGTAATAAAAATTGAACTTGAAATTATTTGACAACTTAAAGTGCAATAAAGAGAATACAAGGTCGAGTTAATGATCGTCAAGGTCGTTCTCTTGCAGTATCTGTTACCACGCAGTACTTTGTACTTTTGGTCTCAGAGGAGTCAATTTAACATAATCCCTATGAAGGGTTGTCTACCCTTAAATTATCCAATGATAGATAACATAGGCTCACCTGTCTTCCGAGCGGTGGGCTGGAGGTGTGGGAGGGTCTCACCACACATTTCAGGGCGGGCCTCCTCAGGGTAGACCCCAGGACCCTGGCGGACATCAGTAGACTTCTCATGGTCCTGCGTGCAAATAACATTGGTCAGTCTTACCGGGGACAAAGAAATATAATGAATCTTTCGTAATATATATAAATACTACAGGAGAAATTTAACATAGATAAGCCTTATGTTGACAGGAAATGGAGATTTTGTGAGAGAACCACCCTCTTGAATTTCTTTACATTTCTTCAAGACATTTTTAACATTCTCGCGAATTTTTAAAATGTTTAATTTTTGGTAAAACTAACGCAATCCATGTTTTACCAGCCATGCATTGGTTAAATATAAATTAAAATGATTGAATGGAGATAATTAGACTCTATAATGACATAAAAAATTATTGGGAGGGAGGAATTTTATCCTTATCTCCAAAAATTTACTCCTGAATATTACAAGGTGTTTTTATTTATACTGTCTTTATATAGTAAAATTACAGTGAACAAATTGTAAGCAAACAAATTTTTATAAAATTTACAAGCATTTTGAATGTGTAATGAAATAATTAACATAATCAACTTGTAGTAAATCGAAGTTCACATTTATTTGTCCATTTATTCGTATTCATTAAAAAAAATTAATTATATATGCATAAAAATGTTACTCTTTAAATGAAGCGAATATTTTTTTTAATTTAATTGGAAAATAAGTACAATCAAATTTAGCTATAGAATATCGTTTTGTTTAATCCACTCGGTCTGTGCTTGGTATAATGGAGGCTCCGTTTTGGAAACTAATTCAAGTTCAAAATAAATCAAATACAACGACAGAAAATAACACAAATTACATGACAATTAACTCAAGCATGCAAAACTTTATTTGCCTTTTGTAAATATTTTTCATGCTTAATATTACTTCAAGGACAAGGCTGCTAATATTTTTTTCATGTTAGCTATGTATGTGTGTGCAATGTTCTCTTGTTAATAACTTTAATTTATCTTTATTTGTGTTAATGCTTGGTTAAAAAATTGTTTGTTATATATCAGTCACCTTGCCCTTGACAAAAAATATATTTTATATACTAAATAATAATAAAAATAGATGCAAAGAAATGTTGCTTAAGTTGAAATAAATATCATCTTTTATTTGCTTTTCTTTTATCTTTTATCTTTTTTTTATTATAGGCTCTCTAATATATCCTTTTGTTTTACAACAAAGGAAAAAATAGAGAAAAAGACGAGATCACGTATTTTTCCCTTTTCTAGCTTAATTGAGCATAAAATGTTAGAAATATTGTCTTAATTTCATTATCACTTTGAGCGAAGAGGAAATAAGATGTGTTTTAGAGGTAAAAAGGTTTCAATAGGTTTTAGGTTTACATTAATTGTAAAGCCGGTATTACACGTTAGAATTGTTTTAATTATTGTATACAATTTTTCCTTACAAAAAAACTTAAATCTCCATAATTATGTTTGCATGGAGATGAAATTTTCTTGCAAGGAAAAATTGTATACAATAATTAGAAAAATTGTATCGTGTAATACCGGCTTAAAGGATGAGTTGAAGACGTAATTTTTCAACTAGGGTGGTCGTTATAATATTATCAATGAATAAATATTAAAAATATACTTTCAGATATTTTATTAAAAAACAAATATTAAAAAAAAAATTTGAAGCATCGGGTTGCTATGTGCGCCTCATTTCAATTCTTATCTATAATATAGTATAATTTTATTTATTTATTATAGATAGTGCATGTACCGCCCGCGTACATGTTATAAGTGAGAAATATAAAGCTTTTTCAGATATTAGGCTGATTTTAATAAAATATATTTAGAAAACTGCACACGAGTTTAAAGAATAAAAAAATTCACAGGAAAAACAATAAAAAAAAAAGTGTAATAATCCAAAATAAATAAAGAATTAAAACATTAAAAGTGTGTATAAATATATTTAGAAAAATATACATAGTTATAATATATAGATCGAGATATATACAGTATAATCATGGTTATCATTTATCATTGCGTTAGAGAAAAGAGGTGAGATTCGATACTTAGTTAAAAAACATCAATAAAAGACCCATGAATTATATACACATGCATCATGATACCACAATTTGTCAATATTTCTAAAATTACGAGAAAATAACAAATTTAAAAGGACACAAAAAAGAGTTACATAAATTACCTTGATCACGTGCACTGATAAGAATGATAAGAAGATAAGGGATCAGCTGATGATGCTTCTGGGCAGTATCCGGCTTGAATGACAGAGCGGGCGAGATGCTCCTCTAAATACCAAAGGTCGTCCCCCCACCCTCAAGTTGCTCTGTATTCGCCCGCTCCATTGCATGTTTAAATTTCCACTTATCACCATTTAACGTTGTCACCGTCTAGCTTGACTCGGATGAAAAATTTTGGTATAAACAACATATACTGTGTTACACATTAGCTTCAGAATTTCATGGTAATTGTTTTTATTTACAATCAGTATAATTAAATAATAATGTAGGTAAAAATTTTAAATAATTATTGTAATATAATTAAAAAAAATATGAAATTTTCAGCAAATATTACTCTGAAAAAATTAAACTAGCATTATTTTTTTTTAAATGTGTTATTTAGATAATCACTTTAACATTTTTATTTTGTATTGCATTTATATTGAAGTATATAATAATAAATACAATGCTAATTATTTGAGCCTTAATAGAGATTTAAAAAATAAGAACAATACTTATATCTTCATCGAGTAATTCTACGTTTGTTTTTTTAACTTAAATTTTCACTATAAAAAAATTGAATTGAATAAAATAAAAATAAAAATAAAAAAATAAAAATAAAATATTGAATAAAAAATTTGAACTATACATTTTCATGTAAATAAAAAAATGGTTGTAGGAAGAAATGGAATTAATAAAGATTTTGAATTGGGATTACATCTTTTGAAGTTTTATTTTATTTTATTATTTTTTAAGTAAAGGATTTTATACTATATACGTAGAAAAAATAAACATAATTGAACATGCAGCAACTATAATGTACACTTGAAAATCATAAAATGTAAAAAGCAATATAGTGACCTGTTCGTTTCTTTGCACTGTAATAACATATTTATTGGGGTATTAAATATAGACATGATAACTTATTTATAGATTAAATAATTCCCATTGTTTCTAGACTACAAAAAGTAAACAAAAACAGCTTTATCTTTTAAGTTGACTAAATATTTTATCACCAATATTAATCCTTAATAAATATTTTTAAGACCCTATAAAATACTTGGTAATCCACTCATCAAAAACAAGAAATGTTACGAAGTATATTCCAAATAAAATAATTACGAAATGTTCTACATAAATTTTGATATTGTGAAATAATAACATATATTCCTCGTCCAAACAAGTTCAGTATATAATAACAAGTTAATATATAATAAGAAAATAGCCATGTATATTTAAATTAAAGTGACTTGTAAATAAAAAGTAGCCATGTAAATGCAAATTGAATTACAGCTCCACCAAAAACAGCCATACTTGTGTTAATCATCGACGCACAAGAAAAAGCCAACTCAATGTCAATCAAATTGTAGCCATGTTTGTGACAATCTAGTTAAGAAAAACATACACCATTCAAATCAAATCCTAGCCATCCTTATGACAATTTATGACGTCACAAAAAAAGCCATGTACTTGTCAATTTATGACGAAAACATCTTCGTGAAAGAAGAATAACAACGTTGCAAGAAGCAAGAAAGCTTATAATAGAAATTATAATGGAGTATTTTGACCTCAAATTTTTCTATTGCAGAAATGGATAGAACGTGCAAATTTATGCTACCCTGATTTTTTTCGGATTATTTAGAGGCCGGGAACTATTTTTATTTTTTTTTAAGGTTTTTAGTGACGTTACACGAGACGCCGCTCCTTAAGAAAAATATAGGACTTGCCGCCTCGTGACGTCACAAAAAGGACTTTCAATAATTTTTTAAAAATACTTCCCGGACTCTAAAAATTCTGAAAAAAATCAGGGTAGCATGACTTTGCACGCTCTATCCATTTCTGCAATAAAAAAAAATGTGGTCGATACTCCATTAAAAAAGAGATTCGATAGGCGTCAAAATGGCTTAGAAAATTTTGCCAATAAAATAAGTTACAGTATTGTGAAAATCGGTTGTATGAAAACTTTCATTTTTAAATTTATTATTATTTGTTATATAAATTGGAAGGGGAGTGGGGCAGGACCAAGATCCTCTTTCTATTCCTGTATATTTCAAAAAATAAAATAAATTTTGGTACATTCAATTCCGACTTTATTTTTTCTGGAATGATTGAAATCCGGAAATATTAAATTTATTTGACTGTATATCGTCTGCTCCGGACTGTAATAATTAAACTCCCGCGTGGTCCCGCGTGGAGATTGCGCCGAATTATCAGCAAGGTCACGTGACCTGTGACCTTGACCTTTGTCGTGACGTCACAGCTAATTACAAGATGACGTCATTGAGTCGAGAGGAAAATGGAACTTAAGCCACTCAGTAAATAAAGGCTATAATCCTATAGTTTCTTATCTCGTTCTCACTGTAATAATCGAGAATTATTTATATTCCTTTTTGTTTTTACGTAAATTTGTATAAGTTTGTGTATATTTTATTAATGTAATTATTATTCAAATAAGTATACATTATAGTTAGCTATACTATATAGTGTCATGTATATATTTATATAATGCATATATTACAATTAATTAAATTTACTATTAAATATATAAAGGTTTATAAAATTAATCCGGCCAATGTCGAAGCGTTGGTGCAGTATCACATAATTAATATGTTTTTGTTGTTTTTTCCTTAACGAAGGAAATATGAGGAATAAATTTGTATCTCTATTTTTTACCCCCATTTTTGTCATTGAATATTTTTAATAATTACTTTTATTCTCTGACCTAGCTATTTTTTAAATCCAGCATCTTGGAATTAAAGACGGTCAAAAAAGGTATAAAAATAAAAATATTATATAGGCAGTGTTTAGGATTTCTATTTTTGCAGAAATTAGTACAATAGTAAATTTGTTTGATGGTGCTTCAAAATACAAATAAGCTGACAATTTAAAAGAAAAATGTGGCGTTATTTCCGTCTATTCATCTATCATTTTTTTTTTTTTTTTTTTTTTTTTTTCAGAACGCCGGAAAGTCGTGCGTTTAATATTTTTTCAAAAAATACTTCCCAGGCTTCAAAAAACTGAAATCAGAGTGACCCTTTATTTCTGCGGTAAAATTTTTTGAGGTTGCGATACTCAATAGTTAAATGGAGAATCGATCTCAATTTTTTTTTATTACAGAAATGGATAGAGCGTGCAACCCCCGATTTTTTCCTGATTTATTACAGCTCTGGAAGTTTTTTTAAAAAATTATTAAAAATACTTTTTGTGACGTTACGCGGCAGCAAGTCCTATCCTTTTCTTAAAGAGAGAGAGAGACGCCTCGTGACGTCACAAAAAGGACTTTCAATAATTTGTTAAAAATACTTTCAGGGCTGTAAAAAAATCTGAAAAAAAAATCAGGGTAACATATATAACTTTGCACTCTCTATTATATCCATTTCTGCAATAAAAAAAAATGATGTCGATACTCCATTGCAATACATTCACATATTATCACGGTTGTCGTGATTTTTCGTGGCGAGTGAGGGAGGCCTTGCACGTCGAAGGGGGCGAGGTTGTACGGGGTTGATTCGTGACTTCGAAGTAACGAATTGAAATTGAAGTGCCCATGGTCTCCGGATAAGATATATCCATTATTTGAACCTGAAACAAAGAATTAAGAATGATGGCCGTAAGTTGCAGCCAACCTATCTTGGAAAAATCCGACAATTATCCGAGAATTTTAATGTTAATTAGTAAATAATCCACGGATAATCCTCAGATTATTCTCGGATAGGTGGCTGCAACTTACGGCCATTAATGTCAGTGGGCTTAGTAGATGGTGAACCACTCTGAAAATTTCAGAAAACTTTCCTCACACCCAGGCGAGCGCGGACCCAGAAAAAAATTTCGGAGGGGGCTGTCTCCATAAGGTCAATGTTAAAAAAAAATTGTAGTAGGGGAAATGCCTATATTGCCCATGTTAAATCCAAAATTTCGGAGGGGGGGGGGAGACTGCAGTCCTTCCAGCTACCCCCCCCCTGGATCCGCACCTGCTGACACCATTAAATAATTTTCCGTCGGGAAAAAATAGACCAAATTCGATGAAATTTTCGAGATATTCAGCATTGAGATTTGCATTGTTTTAAATGGGGACTGCTTTGGTTTTCTGTCAAATCAGCATCTTTTTCATACAAAAAAATTAATTACTCAAAATATCTACACCGAATTTTTTTTTTTTTTTTTTTTTTTTTTTTACATCAGCAAACCAACAGTTTGTTATTTTATTCTTTATTTTATGGACTTAAAATATTTTCACTTTATCATCGAAAAATATTGAGCAATATGGCGGTGACTTTAATCCTTAAGATAAAGTTACACAGGATGTCACAATTCGTGTCTTCTTTTGGAAGCTATAGGTTTATTTGTGGAGCTTTAAAACGTTGCATCCTGACAATTGAGATATATATATATATATATATATATATATATATATATATATATATATATATATATATATCTTTGTTTCTACGTACTGTATAATACCTGCTGGGAGTAATTTAGGATTTATAGTTATACCATCGGCCATATACTAATTATTTCTCGTTAGTAATTCTAAAACATTTTTACACCTAAAGATAAAGGACAAATAATTTACTTATAAGTTCTTATAACCTGATAAAAGAAAAATATATGTAGGATCAAGTTTTTGAGTTGTTAATTTTTTTAGTGTTATCTGTTCTTTTATTAATTTAGATGCTGATTATTTGACTAAATAATTGTATAAGATATGGGAACGATGTACCATGCAGCTACTATGGATGGTACCATTCCATTAATTAATCTTTTAAGTTTAAAGTTTATTTTCGACACTGCCCCCCCCCCTTTCACCAAAGCTCTAATTAAATTCTAATCTTAAAATTTTTATTTGATGTGCATCAAGTTTTTGTTTTAGGAGTAATTTTACTTTATTAATTCTGAAATCATTTGGTGCTATATTCTATAATATATATTTTAAATTAAAAATAAATAAAAATAAATAAAAACTTTAATACATTAAATAATAAACTGAACGTCGTTTCAACATTGCCATTTAATCAAATTAACATTTTGTTTCTTAAAAAAAATTATATTATAATTAAATTTAAATATGAAATAACATGAAAATTAACTTACCCTGCAGTCGTCTCTATAAAATCTGGAAGGTATTGGTTCCTCAATAACAACCCATCCTGCAGGATTTGGCCCATGCAGTTTGTAAATGCGGTAAGCCTCCCCGCCTTTAAAAAAAATATCAACTTCTAAATGATCATATGGAGTTGTTGATGGAAAGTAAACCAACATTCTAAAATATGAATTTTCTGCCACATATAATGTCGGACTTGTTGTGAAACACGAATTGTTGTGATCCGAAGAAGTGTACACTGTTCCTGAAAGAACCTTTTTTCCGATTAATGGAGGATAATCGGAAGCCGGCTGCAATGTCCACTTTCCAGGGAAGGAAATTTCATCGCAACTTTCCACGTCTGAAGCATCGCCGTCTGAGAAGTCAATGAGTTGCGCGCGAAGAGCAGGCAAAGTGACTGCGATGAACAGCAACAACCGCAACATGTTAATAGAGCTAGTGAAGCAGTAGACTTTTGGAAATCGCTCTTATATATATCGCTTTGTTAAAATTGTCTTTAATCCTTTCTATATAGCCTATAGTAACACTCTATAATCTCATACTGTTTTTTACTATTTACTTATAAGCTATTAAGCGCTATATATATAATAAAATGTGTATTATATATCGTAATCAATTTAATGATTTCTCATGCAATATATCATATAATAGATTATGTATTTTAGTTGTATTCTATACGCGATACTTTTTGTGTTTAATAAAAGTTGCATAATAGTTTGCCTTTTTTTCAGGAGTTTTCAAGGAAATAATAATTTTTTTTTTTTTTTTTTTTAATCAAACCCTATTGGGTACTTCTATTTACTAATTACATACTACTTTGAAACCCCGAACCTTCCGAAACCCTAACTTGAGCGTTTCGCGGGCTCTTCCGGAACGGGGGCGGCCACGGCCTTGCAAATCCATCCCGGCATTTGCCTGCGGCTGAGGGAAACGTGGAAACCTCAGCCAGGGTGGACGCTACAGCTTTTGTCAATGAACCGGAAGTGCAATGGTCCAAAGCCAGGGGAACCACATAGTGGAAAAGCGCAACGATTTACCCCTGGGTGGGAAACGTGGTTTTTGTTGAAAATGGTCACCCATCCAACTACTAACCACGCGCGGCGTTGCTTGACTTCGGTGATCTGACGAGACCCGGTCAAGCGCACTGCGCCACACCTCCCAATAAATATATATGGCATCTAGATTAAGGGTAAGGTAACGCCACCAATGTTAAAAAAAGTCCCTCACACAAAAATTCTGAAAAAAATTTAAAATGTTCTCCTCTACACCCCCTATCAGTAGCTAAAATATCAGGTATACAAATACGATCTAGTTTTTGAGTTATGAATTTTTAAAGTTGACTAATTTAACATGGGAGTTCCATTTCTCCATGTTAAAGTAGTCAACTTTAAAAATTTATAACTCAAAAACTAGATCGAATTTGTATCCCTGATATTTTAGCTACTGATAGGGGGTGTAGAGGAGAACATTTTAATTTTTTTTCAGAATTTTTGTGTGAGGGATTTTTTTTAACATTGGTGGCGTTACCTTACCCTTAAGTAGAATATATTTTATAAATGTATAAAATGTATAATATCCATCAATAACAGATAAGATGTTACTCATATAGTTATATATTATAGATCGATGATTAACGAAATTCCTACCAAAGCAACATAAGAGCGATTTCCATGTCTAAAATCTTATACAATATATACAATATAGTACATAATATATTATAAAATAATTCATGTTAACTTTACTATTATTTTAAATAAATTATTTTATACTCTGTTATATATAGTTACCAATTTACGAACTAAGGGCAAAAACATTTGGAATATTATATCAATTATGGAGATGGAGTATAATATTGTTTTGAACGCTGTACAACATTTTATAAATATTAATTTGAGATTACTTAACTTAAAGAAATAATTTAATGAAAAAAAAATACCCCCCCTCAATTTTGACCTTATTACGCGGGAACACTGCACCGCATTACAGGACTGTCTAAAAAGTTGCATACATATCAGGGTGTTTAATTATTATTTACAGATTAATTATTACACTGACTTTTTACTTTTTTTTATAGGCAAGAAATATCAATATTACAATATTATTAGTTGATATTAATTAATTATTAGCAACATTTTCTTGCAGTTTTTTTTTCTATATTTTTTTTTCTCTCCTGCCTTTTCCTATTTTATTAACAATGTCGGTGGTTGATGGAGTATATTATATATATATATATATATATATATATATATATATATATATATATATTTATATTCAACAGTGAAAAATGATTAATGTACTATATATGGTACATATACTATGTTATATGGAATGTATAGAAAATATAGAAATCTTTTTTATATACCTGAAGCTATTATTATGGTATGAATTTATAAAACTTAATTGTAGCAAATTTATATTGTTAAATTGAAAATAAATATAATAATTATTGTATGTATCAATTAATTAATATTGATAAGTTTTCTTGAATTACATTTTTTACAAAATTTGTGTTTCTAACAATATGAGAAAGTCTGGAAAAAAAATACAACATATTATTTTGATGGAGATTCGAACTTAAAAATCAAAGAGGACTAAGTTATTCCATGCTAAAAATCTATATTCATTCTTTAACACCCTTTGAGTTGAGCTAAAAATGCTGTCATTCATTCAAATATACCTTCTAAGGAAAAGTGTTACAAAAAGGCTAATCATCACAGCATTTTGGAGTTTTTGGAGTTTCATTTTAAAGGTGTTTCCTCTATGCAAATATGTAATGAAAAAATCAACAAATTTTTCATTATTCCATGGCAACTTCTAAAAATACAAAAAATTAAAATAGCTATATTTAAATTATATGGAAATTTATTATCTATTTATTTTCCATTACTGTTTTAAAAGATTACTATAAAATAAAATAATACCCTACAAAAATATGTCAGATAAATGTGTTGTAGTAAAAATAAACCTTCTGAATTATAATGGATGTTAAAATAAAACACTGTTTTATTAATTAATATATTATATTTTAATAATAGATATTTACATTTGGTATAATTGCTTGCCCAATTTAACATAAACCACTACAATATATAGAGAGAACCCGATGTAATTATAATTAATTAACATATAATTAAGATATTAATGAACACAGAGCTAATCAAGGCACTAGTTATATCAATCTAACATAATTAACCAAAAATGAAACATTTTCTAAATTTTTCCATGCAAACAATATCACAGTATGTAAAATTGTGGTTAATTTCTCTAAGCTTCTCAGTAAAATAAATTATACAATATTGATTAATTTAGCAGACAATATTAATATTTTAATAATAACATTATTAATTATTTATTAAAAAATTATACAATTTTAATTTTTTTTTTCATGAAAAACTTAAGAATGAAAATGGTTTTAATGGGAATGTGTTTGAAGATTAATTGTTTCCAAAGCAGAAGTACGTCAATGGCTTGATAATAAAGACACTATCTCAAGCTTTGACACAATTATTGCCATTCAGATAAGCAAGATTGTTGACTTACACAGAAAACAGAAATATTTCATCAACTTAAGGGGGAACATGCCAATTGTTTTATCATGGCCGTTAACATAGCTGTCATGCAATACTGTATGATGCGTTTGTGTTATTTTGTTCCTCCCATATTATGAATTATTCAACAATTATTATTATTAAGCCATAGATGCTTAACATTTTTTGTATAAACACTCCAATTTTTATGAATTATCTCTTAAGTAGAATTTTTATCAGAATTTTAATTTTTGTAGTCTTCTTGTTTCTTACCAGAATTTTTTTATCGAAAATAAACATAATTAAATTGACAAATTGACATTGTTAAATATTTTATACTTTAATGCATTGATTTTAAATGTTGCAATATTAAATACTAATTATTATTTTCAAGTTAAGCATTATCTATCTATTTGCTGACATGAAATACTTCAGAGAATTAAGAAAAATGCAACATTTATGAAAATCAATAAAAAATGGTGTTAGGCCAATTATCACACTTGGCATTGTTTCCAGAAAGGTTTTAATTTTCCATAACATACAAGGCAAATTTAAAACATCTATTGAACAACATTACAAAACCTAACATTTGGGTAGCATTTTAGAAACTAGAAGACTGAATTAAAAATATCCTTCTGAAAATTGCATTAGCGAACAGTGAGGATAAAACTTTACAGAGCCCATCACGTTTAACTTGGTTTTTGTAACGTCTTCAGTCATTGGTGGACATTATTTAAGGACCCTCCTGATTGGTGGACAATACGTTGTTATAGAAAATAGAGTTGGTCTAGTTTGGCTGCTGGGCGGTCTGTGCGAGCTGTCTCAGTTGTCGCAGGACCGTTTCGAGAAGCTTCTTCTTGTCGCGCTCGCTCTTCTTGAGCACCGAGAACACTGTCTTCTTGTCCGCCTCCCGCAGTCTGAGAACCAAGAAATGTTGACGTCAAAGTTGAGAGTGGGGGAGAAAGGGAGGGGGGGGGGGATAGTGAGCCCTCTCTCTATCTCTCAACAAATAAATAAATGAAACTATTAAAATTAAGTTTAAAATTCTGTTTCTGTATTCAATTGTTATAGTATACAGTACATGTACATTTTTTAAAGTTAAAAATTGGAATACATAAAGCTTTGATTGTAACGCATGTACTCCAATTTTTAACTTTAAGAACTGTACTGTGTATTATATGTGTTTATGTGAATTTTTAACAAGACAATTGTGACAATTTATTAAAAAATGAACGCAGGCAGATAGATGGTACTCACTTCTCCAGCAGGATGATGGCGTTGTTTGGGTTGACATGTTGGTACTTGCTGTTCTCCTGACCGTAGTCGTGGAAGTACGTCGGCCAGTCCCAGCTCATGCAGAGGTCCAGCAGCTGTCGCAGCTCACAAAAATGTTGCAGCAAGACCCCCTCCTCCAGCCCACTCACCGGGTCACAAGCAGCATACTCTGTGAAGGGAGATTGTCAATATCTCGAAAATTGCTCCAGTTTGTTTTTAAATATAGTTTTAATGTTATAATAATTAATGAGGCCGGAAACGTTATAGGCAGGTACAATTTCAGTTACATATAAATAAAAATGAGCTCAGTAAAAAAAAAAAAAATAATAAATAAATAAAAAATAAATAAATGAAACAAATTTTCAGCATTTTTTGTTAGGGCAGTACATGAATTCTAAATTTAAACATACTCAGTATTAGTTTTTGGATTAAAAATAGCAAGAAGCCTTAAAATGAAATGAAACATCATTGAAACAAAACAAAAAAATCCAATACAATATTTTGTTCTACATATACACATATTTTATTTTGGATTGTTAATTAAGTACAGTAAAAAACTCATTATTACACAGCTCGTTAGGTAAAACTTTATTTTGAGTAAATAAGATTGCAGTCCCGTCAAAAATAATTAGCATTGCGGATATAGGAAAAACTTGATACAAGGTAATATTTGATATACAATAAACTTAATTTTCTGGGTCCCGTAACTTTACGTAATAACAAATTTTTACTGTAATTTCAAATGTAAAAAAATTTGACACTACATAACTCAAGGTCCAAATATTCAGTAACATAATTTCACACATTATTTACTCCCAACTGGTAAGTAAAAAACTCACGCTCGCATTGAATGACGTCAAGGTTAAGTTGCTGCAGCGCCCCCATGGACACTTGTCGCACCTCCTCTTGCAGCAGCAGTTCCAGCATGGAGCGCGACATGTGCTCACACGCAGCCTTGCAAGCCTGCTGGGCAACCTCCGCCTGCGACAGTTCACAATGAGGTCTTTGTCACAGAAGGAATATGTACAACGAGTTAATACTGAAAATTAATTAATTAAATTCAAATTTGAATACATTTTTAAAAATTCTCTATTAATGTGACAGCAAAAAATAGAAATGGAGTTTTCCAAAAATTTATTGCATTTGATTCCTTCTAAAAGAAGTTATATTTTCTTCTTCTTCTTTTCTTTTTTTTTTTTTAAAAATTAAAATAATAAAAATAATAATTAGAGTACTTTACTTCTAGTTAAATTTCAATACTTCGGTAGTGGACAGCATGTATGATTTTTTTTATTGCAGAAATGAATAGAGGATGAAAAGTTATGCTACTCTGTTTTTTTTTTTTTTTTTTATAGATTTTTAGAGATTTTTTATTGTTAAAAAATTATTAAAATTACAGAAAAAGGCATCAATAGGCGCAACTTTCTTAATAAAAAGATAGAACCTAAAAGGGGCGTAGGTTCAAAACTGACCTCTACAAAACTTTTTAGCAATAATTCCTGGCCTCTAAAAAATTCTGAGTAGTATAATTTTTATTTCTACATCAAACATTTTTATGCAGATTGCCCATCGTTAATCCCTCACTCCCGAAGACTCACGGGCAGGTTGGTGAAGGCCTGCAGGGTGCTCTGCAGGAAGGCCAGAAGGTCGGTGATATGACTCGAAGCGGTTCCCTGTGGCTCCACCAACATCCAGTCATACTTCTCAAGCTCCATGAACTCGTCCAGCTTGCGTTGCAGCTTCTCACAGATCTGGAGTTCCGCGTCCGCACGAGCCACTCGGAACATGGCCGGCTGTGAGGGACCTCGGGACACAATCTGAGACTCCAGACAGCCCCTGAGGAAGATTGGTCCAGGTTAGAAAATATCTCGTTTTCTCTCTGGCCAACTGGAGGAAAACATGGCAGAGACGAAAATCAGCTGTTCTCATAATTTTAATAAATTTTTAATATAATTATACAAGGAACCGCCAAAAATTCTACATCATATTTGCTGCAGGATATTTGTTGGTTCACTTCCTATTTTATTTATTCACATTAAATACTAGTAGGTACATTGTGACTAGATATAATAATATAATAAGATTCAGCTGAAAAAAAGAAGAAAATTAATGACATTCATACATATAGAACAACAAAACAAAATCAGTTTGTAGAAAAAAAAAATATATTAAAAAAATTACTTAATTTACTTCTTATAATCAAACTTTAAATTTAACTAGAGTAAAAGTAGAAAAAGCAGTTAGATGAGATAAAAACAAACTGCAAAGTTAAAAACTGTTTGTGACATATTGGAGGTTTATGGGAACAGCTGATTTTCATTCATTGTTGACTTGAATCACTGGTAACAGCTGACTCACCCCGTGATGTTGGCCACGAACTGGTCAAGGTAGGCCGATGCTTGCTCCAGGTAGCTGGTGTCCACAATGATTTGGACCAGCTGTAGCAGACCGAGCCCGGGTTTGCGGAACTGAGAGGATAGGCAGCCGCTGAAGGTGCGTGTCAACAGAAGGTTGGTGCTCTTGTGTAGCATTGCGCTGACCTCCCCCTGACTGTGGACATAACGTCACATCATTGTTATAACGTCACTAACTGAGAGGACAGGCAGCCACTGAAGGTGCTTGTCAATACACTGAAGATGTAAAAAAAAAAAAAAAAAAAAAACAGGGGAAGTGGAAATACCCACTCCTCCTTTCAAAATTGTTTATATATATTATATTATATAAAAAAATGCAGCTATGTACTTTTATATTTACAGTAATTTCCTTTCTGGCTATGCTGCTAGTTTACTGTGCTAGTTATTGGTTAGAATTTAAAAACAAAAATTATAACGCTATTTTTGTAATTTATGAATAATTATTATTTGTTAAAAGATGTTTATTTTGCCACATTTGCAGGACCTGATGTACCTGAGACAAAGGTCCTCAGAGAACTTGAGGCAGGCATAGATGAACTCTTTGACTTGCTGGTACACCTTGGGCACCATGTGGGAGAAGGGGAGGCGGCGAGGAAATTCCGCCTGCTCCAGCCCAGGGTCAGAGAATGGAAATGTCGACACCACGTCATCGTACTCGTCCTGCGTCTGCACCTGAGGAAGGCAATACACCACGGTTAGAGAAATTTTGATGAAAAGTCCCACCTTATTCTTTGAGAACAAGATCCCTCATATTTTTGTTTGTTTTGTATATCAGGTTAAAGCTACAAGAGCAACAGTATACTGGAATTCTATAAATAATTATTTAAAATTATTATTAGAACAGATAGAAAAATAATTGCAAAAGCAAAGCAAAGAAAGAAACAAGTGCCATTTATTATTAATGAACTGTATATTTATGTAATTTTCCAGATTGCATAATATATTTATTCTTATGACTAATGGACAACCTGCATGAAAAATTTTTATTACAGAAATGAGTAAAGGGTACCAAATTATGCTACTCTGAATTTTTTTCAGATTTTTTTTAGACCGGAGACTATTTTTAAATAATTATTGAAAGTTCTGTAAGTTGAGTTGACCCCCCTGAATCCTTAATAAAAAGGATAGAGACTGGACGCCTATTGACGCTTCCACCCTAGTCGAAAAATAAGAGTGCTAAGTGATAATTTGAGCAGTAGTCAAGTAGTTGACTACTTGTTTTTAAGTAGTCAACTACTTGTTTT
The DNA here is from genome assembly GCA_949825025.1 of Siphlonurus alternatus. NCBI lineage: Eukaryota > Metazoa > Arthropoda > Insecta > Ephemeroptera > Siphlonuridae > Siphlonurus > Siphlonurus alternatus. The sequence continues at coordinate 17,633,728 of OX463786.1, forward strand.
AAGTAGTTGACTACTTAAAAACAACTTGTTTTAAGTAGTTGACTACTTAAAAACAAGTAGTCAACTACTTGACTACTGCTCAAATTATCACTTAGCACTCTTATTTTTCGACTAGGGCAGGGGGTGTGGTTGCACTTCCAATAATTATTTAAAAATAGTTCTGGCACTAAAAAAAAATCTGAAAAAATTCAGAGTAGCATAATTTGGTACCCTCTATTCATTTCTGCAATAAAAAAATTTCATGTAGATTGTCTAATATGGTTGCAGTTTAACCCTGACAGGTGCACCCACCTGGATCTGCAGGAAGCTCTCCTCGTCCAGGATCTCTCGGAAGACCTGCACCCAGCGCTGCATGAGTACCTCGTTGTAATGTTCCCGAATTTCAGCGAGAAGCTCAGACAGTTGGCCAACTTGGTAGCCGTAATTCTGAAAAAATAAAAATCAAGCTGGAATTCACTCAACTATTTTATAAATTGAGAGGGGAGAGGTATAAAAATTTAAGGATTTGTGTATGATAAGCAATTGAAATAGTCAATCTAATTGAATTTAATCCTTACTGTTTTTCTTTCAATTCCCTTCACTAATGATGCATTACTAGCCCAATTAACAAATATGAGATATTAGAATGTGAAAATTTTAGTGGCTTAATCGAAAGAAGGGGTAAAAATATGGTACTGTGAATTTTTTCAGATTTTTCTGAGACCGGGAACTATTTTTAAAATATTATTGAAAGTCTATTTTGATGACGTCACGGGCGGCACTCCTTAAGAAAGAGGATAGGGCAGTGCTGCCCGTGATGTCATAAAATAGACTTTCAATAATTGTTTAAAAATAGTTCCTGGTCTCAGAAAAATCTGAAAAAATTCACAGTACCATATTTTTACCCCTTCTTTCGATTAAGCCACTAAAATTTTCACATTCTAATATCTCATTAAGAATTTATTTAATAATTTATGTGAAAAGTAATAATTTCAAAAAGAAATCTTTCGAATTAACTTCAATAAAGTATGACTATCATCTTAATGAAGTTTTGTAAGTAAAGTAAGGTACGGTATTTATATTAAAAAAAAAACACATATCAGTACATTTTCTACAATTTATCAAGCGTACTCACGCTGAGGGTGGTGATGAACACCATGACGAGGTTCTTAATTTTCAGCATCAGGGTGGCGTCCGTGCAGTAAGCCTGCAATGAAAACACACAGTTACTTGCTTTTAAAGCCTTCTGTCACGTCCGTTTCCAGTACCGAAGAGGGTTTTGAAGTTTTTATACACAGTCTTATGGGTGACGTCATAAAAGACCTTTGGTATCAAGGTATGAGTGATAGGAGGCACATCACTTCACAAATTCAATACACATTGTTGCCGATATGATGCAAACAACAAGATGCTTTTAAAACCCCTTTGGTACTTTTCTTGTCCATGTGACTTAAAACAGTTTAAGACACTATAAATGCAAAAATGGAATATTAAAATTCCCTAAACAATTGTTCAAACTTAAACCTATAGTCTAGACTTATGCAAATGGGTGAACCTGAAGAGGTTAATGGATAGTAAATATAGTAAAAGTGTATTTCAAAAAAGTTAAAAGTTCTCCCATTTTGGTTCCAAAAATGCACCCTGAGTTACATCACATTTGGGCATTCCTGTGACACCACCTAATTCCATCATAACATTTTTTTTCTATGTTTTTTATTCTACATGGCTCTTCCACATAATAATAATTTTAATTTGAATATATTGATCATATTAGAAAACCATACAAAACAACAATCCTTAATTACCATTCATCAATAATAGAAACTATTTTGTCAATATTTCGAATTCAATCAAATAACTACTCACTGAGTGGGTGCGAAGGGCGTTGGCCACGGTTGCTAGGGCAGACCCCCAGAGATCGTCGAGGAATGCTCGGGTGACCAAGCCGCTGCCCGTGTGTAGAATGTGGTCTTCCGTCACGAAGAAACCAACCACAGCATGAACGTAACCACGGTAACCGGCAATGCTCTCGTGCTGCGACAAGAGACATCTTTAGGGCAGGGGCAGGTGTGTCGGGAAAGATAGGGAGAATGATTCCCTCCCTTTTCCCTTAGAAATACATAGGATGTTCCAAGCATTAAGACTGCAGGATATCACTCTTCCCATAAGTTAGTGTATCTGACCTTGTATGGCTATCATGCTTTCTTATACGATCAGCTATAACCGTTTTGAGCATAAAATTTCAACATGAACAAAATTATAATAGACAATCTGCATGATTTTTTTTTTTTTTAATACAGAAATGAAAAGAGGACATCAAATTATTTTACCCTAAACCTTTTTAGATTTTTTAGGGACCAGGAAGTATTGCTAAAAGTTTTGCAAAGGTCGAGTTTGAACCCACACCTCTTTTAGGTCCTATTCTTTTATTAAGAAGTGACACCTCCCTCTGCAATCGTAACAATTTTTTAAAAACTGTTTTTGGGCTCCAAAAAATTTGAAGAAAAAATCAGAGTGGCATAACTTTGCAACCTCTATTCATTTTTGTAATATTTTTTTTTTTCGTGCAATGCAAGTTGTAAATACAGGGATGTGAGCAACGACAACAATGAAGAAAGGGGGAGTATGTAAAGTTTTAAAAGAGGCATGCTTTTAAAAACACAAAGCTATAGTATATTGAACAACGTCATTATTCTCACCATGTTAGTGGGGGGTTGCAGAACCAACAGCGCTTGCTTCTTCCTCTGCTTGCGATAATAGTCCTCAAATGTGTCTCGAGACCCCTGAAATAACACACGTTCGTTGAATAGCTTGCCAGGATATTTCCAGATAACTGATGCAAAGAGGCTTGGAAAAATACAGTATTTAATTAGTTTACTATGAAATACAATTTAATAATGCGTCACAAATAAAGGAACAAAATTTTTTTTGGCTTTTCACGTGCTACAATGTAATATTTATATAAGTACAGTACTTTATTTAATTTATAGTAACAAATACCTTTTGTTTAGACAAGTAAGAAATTAACAAAACATTATTTTAGAATACAAGTCAGATAACTACATAAAATTTGGTACTATAACCACTCTTATGCTCATAGTATTGAAAGCTCATATTCCTACAAAAATCTGTGTAGTTATTTTACTTGTCTTCTGAGGCAACAAAATATCAATTAATGACTGACATATAGATACAGTAGTTTTTCCTTGATTAATGTGATGGACTGACCAGCACGGAGTAGATGTGCAGACAACGGTAGACAGGCGAGAAGTCGATCAGGTCCTGGGCACTCGGTTCATCATCTCCTTCAGAGGTAGGGGGCTCCGCACTCAGGTCTATCTCTATCTCACCTACAAGAACAACAAGGTAAGTTCAAAACACTCTGGTCGGCAAATATTGGAAAAGAGAAAAGAGTTTGCGAACAGAAAATAAATAAAGACTTTGAAAATAAAGCAGATTTGTTAGTTTTTTTTCCTCCTCTTTTTTTCTTCTTCAGATAAATACAGTAATACCATATCATGAATACCAGATAACTAAACAAAACCATTAGTCTAATATCTGTATTTAGTATTTAAGGATAATTTTTCCATCAAATATTTTTTTAAATGCATTTAGAGACGACAATTTAAGAAAAAAAAAATCATTCAATTAAACTTATTGTAACTAAAATTGTTTTTTTTTTTTTAATTTTATTTTATTAACACAATGAATACAAACTGGTACTTTGTACAATGATGTTCTGCTGCATATTTTTTTTTGGTACACGGTGAAAAATTAAACTGAATTATTTTGAACAATGGAAATACTGCTGCTCACCAGTGAAGGGGTTTGGAGGGGGCGGGGCATGTCTCTTTTTCTTCCTCACCACCGCAATGGGATCGCTGCTCAGCTGTTCAGAGGTCTGCAAAGAGGTTGCATAATTACTAGAGACGTCGTGGTGACAGAATCACTCAGATCAAGATATTATTTCAGAATAAAGCAAAAAAGTTGTTTTTAAATAACATGTTTCACATATTGACAACTCACATGTTTCATGGCCACCTCTCCAATCTTTGGCGAGAACTTTCGAATGTTCTCGAGGAAATCTTTGAGCTCCGACATTGACGCTTCCTTGATGTTCTCCCGCAGTCTGCAACAATCAACAAGATGCTTCAAGCAACAATCAACTAAATACAAACAAATATATAAAACAGATCCAACAATGGACCATACGTAAATGCATTTAATTTGCTGAAATTTCTAATTACTATGCCTTACTAGAAGTAAAATGGCTTAAACACCAGTGTGGGCTTATAAGAAAAGAAAATAATTGAATTGTTCTTGAGGCTTTGTATTTTAACTGGGAGGTTGGTATGTCTTACTTTGGTATATTCTCCCTCATCTGTTGTGAGAACCTGTAGTTGGCCACCCTGGGAAGGTGCATGTGTTCCAGCTGCTCCAGGGTTTTCAGGGCAGGGTAGAACCTGAAAGTCAACGCAGCTCAGTAAAGACACATGATGGGCTTTCTAATGTTTCCAAGAAGCAAGTAACAAATGTGGTTTATTCACAAATGAATATCACACTTGGCCTTTGAAACGATAATACAAGTCAATGTGTTTTTTTTAACTGTTTCTCAGTAATTTAATTTTTACTGTACTGTATTAAAAAAATTTTTTCATCAAAATAAATCACCAAATTGTTAAAATTAAAAAACCCCATCATTTAAAAGATACAGTTTTTACAATAACCATTACGTATACTGTAGTTTAAAAATTGTAATATTATCAGCGGCAGTAGCCGGAAGTGGAAGGATTTTATCTGAACTATAAACATAAAAACTCTTTATAGGTAGGTTAAAATCTCTCTGCAAAGTTCCAGGTTCAAAACTGAACTAGAAACCTTCTGGCTACTTTCAGTGGTAATCTTTCATTTGCTGAACTATAAACAAATAATGAACCCTCACCTCTTCTCGGCCATCTGCTTCCTGAGCTTGGCGTACGTGGTGAGCACGGGCAGACACAGCGACAGACTCTCGACCGCAGCGGCCATGTTGGCCTCCGTCTTGCGCGCGCGGCAAAGCTCCTCCCCCTTGGAGATGAGTCGCGCGGCAGAGTCTTGGAGTTCCTCGTCAATCTGCACCACGCCTGCCTGTCAACACATGGAGTCCGTGTCAGTGGAATTGTTTACAGTTAATTACTGGAGATTAAATATATAAAAATAAATTAATAAATAAATCAAGGAATAAATAAATAAATAAATAGATAAATAAATAAATAGATAAATAAATAAATAAATAAAGGAATAAATAAATAAATAAATAAATAAATAAATAAATAAATAAATAAATAAATAAATAAATAAATAAATAAATAAATAAATAAATAAATAAATAAATAAATAAACGAGCCAATTCATCAACACGAGCGGACTCACATTGAGTTTCTGTGCCTGTGATCGGACTTGCAGTAGCTCCCTGATGGAGTCAATGAACCCTTGGTAGTGGAAGTTGCACATCCTTTCAATGTCCTTGTCATGACTCTTGATGCGAGAGTCCAGACGCTCCATGAAGCTCTGGTGTTCGTCCCCATCGTAGATAGCCCTGTAAGAGAAACAATCAGTGAGCTGTAGAGGTTTCATGTGTTCCCTGGTAGGAAAAAATTTTTTCTTGTAAAAAAAAAATATATATATATAATTAAAAATTAAAAACTTGACTCTTTTTAATTCATCTTATTTATTTAATAAGAAAAATCATCAATGTGATATTTATTTTAATGAAAGAAAAGGGCAGACAAGATCCATAAAAACACAAATTATCAAAAGATGAACTATAGTAGCATTTATTAGTTTAATCAACATTCCATGATTTGTATTAAATGGATTTTGTCTGATATTTTCTTTCATTATACATATTCATTGGATGTTGTATTTTTCCCCCCCTGTTCAATTCTATATATGTATATATTTTTTTAAGCCTTGCTGTACAGCTGAAACATATTTTTTACATTGGTTTAAATAGGACTATGGGACATTGGAAAAATAGATGAATGAAAGAGTTGACACTGTTTTTACTGATACCAAGAGATCATACTATACTATTTAACAACGAACAAAATTTAATTAAATTTCAATGTTAAGGTTACAAAATTCATACTATTTAGATACTGTACAGTACTATGCTAGCTATGCTTCATTGCAATATTTTATTTTTTAACTGCACTTTATGCCTAGTTTAAGCTAATGAAATCTATGATGATGATATTAATAAACAAAAACTCTGTAATTTACACCGGTTAGCATAGAAGAGTTAAAGAAAAGATCGTAATTAAAAATTCATTAATTTTTTTTTTGTCTTCAAAAAAACACCAGGTTTCAACTTACGCAACATCTTCCCCGAACAATATTTTTGAGCTTCGTTTATCAATCAACATTCCACACATGTTCTTTACAATCTGAGCCGTCTCCATCTTCTCCATCTTGTAAGGAGTGAGTTTTTCTAATTTATTATCACAAGAAAATTATCCTATTTATTATCTTGTGAGAATACTACTTTGCCGTGAAGAAGAAAATGCATTCAAGTAATTTGTTGAGTGAAGGTTATTCATACTAGAATGTAATAAAATAAGAAAAAAATGGAGTTTTATCTTACTGTTGTGAAACTAGTCTCTTGATGTGTAAGTAATTTTCTTTAGAACTTTGAATTCTCTTCAGTATCAGACAAACGCCTGATGAAGCAAAGCAGTGCTAAGCTTGCGAAATATTGTGATGAGTGAAGTGATAGTGACTAGCTGACTACTATATATAGTGACAATTATTTACATATCAAGACACTAATTACACAACGGTGATGGTAAAAGTCCATTTTTTCTTACTTTATTATATTCTAGAAATGTATTCACTCGCATTTAAAGTTCAGATTATTATCTTTATGTAGCTAAAAACCTTACCACAAAAATTAATATTTCTTTATCACCAAACCCTCATAAAAAGAGCCTTCTTACAGTATATGTAGCATAAATGTTTGAAATCAATATTAAAAGCTAGAAATAAATATTCTACCAATTATAACTACACAAAGTAAAATTTGTATTTTTTACAAAATATTAAGCTCCACTTAACAGTAAAAGTGAACACACCAAACTTGCATTCTCCTTACAACTTATTTGCCAAATCAGGAAGTAAGCTAAGGAGGGGAAAGAGGGGAAGGGAGGAAACCACTAGTGATAACCCTACGTTGCAGCTCAAACCAGTGTGAACCACCAAAGTGGCAGGGCTTCTGGCATTGATATATTGCCTCTGTAGCTTTATCTCATGTTAGGAGAGGGTATGTGTAATCAATATAGTACAGAAAGACATAAAGCTTAATTTTGTATCCTTTAACATTGAAATTTAATTAAATTTTATTCTTTGTTAAATTTTTGTGTTTAATCTTGGGTGTTGAATTGTACCAGTTTCATATTGTGTGTATGGACAGAAAATTGAATGTGTTTTTTTGTTATCTAAAATTGGTGGATATAGAAAGCTTGAGTGCTGATAGTGATAGTTTATGGCTAAACTGATAAGGATATCTATCTAGTGTTTTGTAACACAAAAAGCTATTTCATAAAAGTTTGCAAGCAACAAATTTTCTTGTTGTAGTGCAGTGAGAAATTAAAACGGGTTTTGAAGTTTTAAAAATTTGTTGAAGTTCAATTAGCAATATTGTTGCTCTATAATAACAGTGTGTTACAATAATGAATGTGTTTGTGCCAAATACTGTAAATGTAGTAATATACAGTAAAAGAAAATCTCTTGTGCTATTAGTGCCAAATTAATTAAAATTATTTATGAAACAAGCAAACAAATAAAAAATGGGTGTGGTAATGTCAAGCAACTTCTTTTTTTTTTTTTTTTCACTAAAAAAGAGGGGGGGGGTCACCCACCTTTCAATGAAAGTATTTTGGGTGACCATCTACAATAAAAACAATAATACAAGGCCACTGAACGGTACCCAAACCTCATCAAACTCAAAATTTTTTATTGCAAAAATGGATAGAGAGTGCAAAATTATACCACTCTGATTTTTTTCAGATTTTTTAGAGCCCGGGAAGTAGTGCTGAAAAGTTTTGCCTTCTCTATTACTGTGTACTCATTACATGTACACCAAAGGGGGGAGAAATTGTGAGAGCTGGAGTACCAATTTTTTTATTTTCATTTTGGTCACAAGTAATTATTTAAAAAAAAAAAACACATCATAAATATATTTATCCATGTTTTTAACAATGCATATTTTTGATAAAAAAATATTTACCATACTGTACATAATGTTTAAACCACATTTTCCATTGCTACATCTAGCTTTTAACATCAACATTTTTCCCCCTATTGAGGTGCTTTCACATAGTCCAATTTTGCTACGGAATCATGTCACAACACCCCGTAGCAAATAATGTTGTTGATTACGCCGTAGAGATCATGATCTGCTTCTGCGGCGTTCTACGGCACGCCGTAGCAAAATCAAACTCATCTTGATTTTGCTACGGCGTTCACATGAATTTCCACCGCAGCTGCCGCAGACGAACGAGAGTATGTGAAAGGCTTGCAGCATTTCTACGGATTCCGTAGCAAAATCGGACTATGTGAAACGGAGAGTAGTATAATGTGAAAGTACCTTAACTGTATGCATACTATAAAAATTGATGTCCTTAACTAAATTGTGATGGTATATAGCATTAACTATAAGCATACCCAGTAAGTAATTTGTATATATTATATTTTGTGCCTTTCATACTACAGATATTCACCCTTATATTGTGACAGGTAGACTAGGTTATATTAGAGACAAATTTACCTGATTACAAGTCCAACACTGCTGGAATCATTCGTTTCTAATTCGTAAAGTAAATGCTCATAACGAGAATCAGAAGTTATAGAATAAAAACTGGAAGATTCTTCGATTCCTTGTGACATTATTGCTATTATAAAACAATTTTTACACCTGTCAGGAAATATTTCTTATTTAATTATGTAGTATTTCTGCGCAGATGCAGCCGAAATTTAAGGATGGATCGAAACTTTTCTAGTGATCATGCGTGAATTTCAAATAACCGCGGTTGAAATTTATGACGCCAACAAAATTATGAATCATTCAAGATCGAATAACATGAATGTATTTACATATTTCATAGCTACAGCCAAGTGAAGTTATAATAATTATATTTTTCAACCTTTAGCGTAGAAAAGATTGCATTTATAACACGAATAAACATCCTAAAACTGCTAAGTAAGTTGTGCTGAAAATGAAGAGGGGGCGGATACAGAAGATTTAATTTCTTAAAAATATACCTGAATGTTGGTCCCCAGTAATCATCTGTGCCTTCAATTTCCTGAAGAAACAGTTCATGATGCTGAGACTTCGACTCTTGTTCGATGTTTTCCATATTTAATACTTAATGAACTAAAAATAAAAGTTGCAAAATGCCAAATCTTAACTATGTAGCTGCCATGTTTATTTCTGCCATATTGTTCTGTGATTGGTTCAATTTGATCACGTGACAATGAAAAATAATATTGGCGGTAACATTTCAAAAGTTTTTGTTTTTGGTCACCCAACATTTTTTTTCATGCTCCTCTCATTTTGAACCTTCGATCCTATAGCTGCTCTTTAGTATTAATTAAATTTCTTATCATAAAAAATGTATTTAATTAAGTTTAAGGATTAATGACAATATTGGTGGTCGTTGTTAATTATTTTCCGATTGCAAACCTAAAAATTATTTTTACAAATATTTTTTGAAATAAATATCAAACAGATTCGATGAGTGGGGACACTGCAAATTCACTTTTTTGTTACAAAGACACCTAAAATCTCGCTGCAGGGTCGGACTGGGCTCAAAGGCCCTCCTGAAAAAACAGGAATACACGGGCCCATATCAAAAGGGCCGCGCCTACTTAAGTGACCCTGTGGGGGCCTACTTTTAACGTTGTAGGGACATCTCCCAGCCGAGGGGGCCTATATACAGAGCGATATAGCTTCACAATTTCATTCACAAAACACTATGGTCCAGAGAGCATAAAAAAATTACTTAAAATTAAAGTTCCGCTTTTCAATTAACGTCAAAACTTTCAGAGTGACATATATTTCTACTTATAACAAAATGATTTCGTCCCCTCTGTTTCACTTAATTTTTATCTAAATTATATAATTTTTACAGAATTTTTCGTCGTGAAAATCATGCAAGAAAAAAAGCTAGACTATAGGTTTATTTAATTTGTTTGAGAAAGTCCTTTTTTTAAACTAATTTATATAAAAAAAAAATGTTTAATACAGAGAACTTCAAATTAATGTATGGGAGTTTTTAAATTGAGATAAATTATATTGGTTTTATATTATATGCATGTACTTTTTTCAAAACCACTTTATTAAAAATGATAAAGTTATGATATATTGTTAATTGTTTATAATTAGGTTACTTATAGTTCTAATTAATATAAACAACATAGTGAATTATAATTTTAACAATCACAGTAATAATAATAAACTTAATTCATTATACAATTATTAAAAAAGCACAAGTCAAAAATAATTACATATATTTATAAAGGAAAAGAAAAATATAATAAATGTAAATTAAAACATGATATAAAGCCTTACATTAATAAGTAACTTGATTATGAATAAAATTTAATACAACTTTAAGGATGTTTTGTTACATTATTTATTTTATACATTAAAAACAATATAGGTGCTATTGATTTTTGCTATACAGTATAATAATATTGTATTAGAGTAAATCAATGTTAACAGCTTTAATTATTTATCATATGGTGAAAATTTAAATGATAATATAATTTAGTTTACTATTATAATTTAATATAATTATATAGCTACACATAACTTAATGTAAGCTACCTTTATTTATATAAACGTTCTTTACTGTATGATATAACATTTTTTTATTTTATTTTCAATTATTTTATTTACAAAAATTTTAGAACAATAACTAATAATATATATATTATAGACGATAGACAAGCATTATTATTTTTATATAATTATATATAATATACATAACAAAATCACAAAATCTTTGTTTAAAATTATTACACAAATATTACAATCTGAAAGTAAAGCAAATAATGTTCTGTAAAAATATTTTATTTTTTTAAAAAAAGTGACTTCAAAATTTTTGCTCTCATTTTGTTTGATGAGATAGCATCTCCTTGATTTCTCTTATATCATTGGACATTTGCAGAACACTTTGTTTCAAAATTTCAATGTCCCTCGAGTTCTGATCTTCACAAGACACAGCATTTTGTCTATCCATCAAACGTTTGACTAATTTTTGTTCTATTCCAGACAAAGTATAAAATTGAAATAAATAAAATTTTAAATTTTTATTACAATTTAAATTAAAATATAATTTATATTTACTTTTTGTGAATGGAGAAAGAGTCATATCACTAAATTTAGAACTAAATAATTTAAATAAATATATTGCACCTGCAAATATTTTCATTCTTGGTTCTGATATAATTTTATAACATCTTTCGCCAGGGTTTTTTAATGAATAATTAAGTAACATTTGTTCAATTTTCGCGTAATGTTTTATGTTTGATAAACAACATAATAATTTTGTTTCATTTAATATTTGTTGAGTATCAATTATTGCTAATGCATTTAATAAATTCATTAATACAACTGATACTAGAATAGCAAATACAACAATCATAAGTCCGGTTAATTCTGAACCTAACCGAAATTCCATCCCTTCATAACCGATTTCACCGATTGACATGATGGAAGTTTTGATCGCTGATGCCCACAAACTTTTATTGAAAAATTGGTCATTGGTGTCGTGAAATAAAATCCGAAATGCGTAAGCGAATGCAAATATAAAGGAAGCAAAGAGTACAAGTAATTTTGTCGTTTTCATAGCAACCCTTCTGAACATTTTAACGTAAGTTTCAGTGTATGGATGTCTACCAAATAACAATGTTAAATCAATGTATGTGAAGGCAATTGCTAAAGCTGGAATAAATCTATTCTGATTTGTTATATCAAGGGTAAATGTTAATGCTGAAAATGTTAGTAAAAATATTTCTAAATAATTTACAGAATTCATTATATAATTTTTAAAAGATAAAAACATTTGAAAAATTTCTCGTTTTAATAAAATTAACCATAATATCCAAAATGAAATTTTGTTTACAATTATAAATATTTGTCTTAAGGTATATTCTTGCATCATTTTGATTAGTCCATTTCCTTCAGATATATTGTTTTGAGTTTCGGTGGAGTTAGGTGTTTCTACGAAGTTGTTTACTACGTGATTCAAGTACACGGTAAATGTGACAGTAAACAGAAGATGGAAGAAGAAGTTAATGAAGTAAGTAAACGCCACTTGTCGCCACTTGTGCACCAAAAACAACAATACTAATGGATGTAACAGAAGGGTTTTGTGTTTTTCTGATTTGCTGATTTCCAAAAACGGTAGCATTTCAGGGACTTGGGGCTCTTTTATGATTTCTGTACTTTTTATTGGTTTCAAAAAATTATAATCTACTTCCAGAGTATTTGAAGTTTCTTTATCTGAGAATTCGTATTTTGTATCAAGAAAATCTGAAATTTGCTCGGGTTGTAATTTTAATAATAACTCGTCATGCATTGTTAAAAATCCCCCATTTTCCAACAATATATTTAACATCCTTGGGTTTGATTTTGTTGCAGCGATTTCCAGCGCAGTTTTGCTGTCACCATTCTTAGCAGAAATGTGAATAAATTGACTTATTGCTTTTTCTACTAAAGTTTTGACAATATCATCTGAACTGAAATCTACTTCAGATGTAAATTTTTCTGCTATAATATGTAAAATTGTTGATCCATTTTGACACAATAAAAGATCAATTTTGGAAATGTGAGCTGAAAATACTTCAAGAACTTCAAATTTAGGATTATTTAAACAAAGTACAATGGGTTCTACGCATAGTCCAGCCTTTTTATTAAAACTTGCACCTCTCTTAATAAGTTCACTGGCTACTTTGGGTAGCATTTTCACCACTGCTAGCTGAAGTAACGTGTATCGACCATCAATTGCATTAAAATCGAAGCGGTTTTCAGTAGCTAGACGCAAGAATTCGACTTCATCCCTGTCGTACAATGCTCTGAACATTTGTTTTTCTACTTCTGTCTTTTTCTCTGAAATTTGATTTACGAGGTCTCGCTCGCTGTCATTTGCTTGGGTGATTTTCGAATCATTTTCCAATTCAGTCTTTTCCTCCGAAATTATGATAAGATCTCCACGCTTGTTCTCATTTATAATATGACGCGCTGTTGTTTGATTTATTTCTATATCAATATTTGCACCAAATTTCAATAACAATTCAACGATTTTCCACATTCCAGTTCTAGCAGCGTAATGAATTGGAGTTTCTTCATTAAACGGTTCGTATCTTTCATTTATATCTGCTCCAATTGAAATCAAGTATTCGAACTTTTCTACGATTTCTTCTTCGTTTACTGAACTCTTCAGAAGGCAAAGTAGAGGAAACCCGGCGTGGTCAGGACTAGAAAAGTCGAGGTGAAGGTGAAGGAACTTTTTCCTCAGTCCCCACAGTCTCAACATGTCCAGACTACTTTTGTTGTCAGTGAGGATTCGCCACAAGAAGTGGAGGACCTCACGTTGTGGTAAGTCACGATCTTCTCGTGATTTGTGATCCACACGCTGCGGTGGTAATTTGAAGTTCAGGAGTACCTGTGCCAACTCACTGCGCTCCTGGAATGATAAAATAGTTTGTATTTTAATTAAGTTAACTAACTTTATTATAGATTGCGTTATTAAATAGATATTAGTAGTAATATAAAATTACATCTCACACATGTAGCACGTATACTAGCTGAAGGCATATAAAATACATGATATATTTGAAATATAATATTTATTGTAAAATGATTAATAATAAGTTAAATCAAAATATATATATTTAATTTTGAGTCCATCAATTAATTATTTTTTAATAATAAATAGTTGATAATATAATTGTTTTATTAATTATTAGAATAAAATTATAGTCACTAAATTTGATCAATTTTTGTTTAAGACAATTTACTGTAAAAAATTTGCCGAGATTATTAAGTTAAGAGCATATCGCGTTGACATCATATACCCCTGTAAGTAGGCTACGCTTCAGTGAAACTAAATGCATGCACAGGCTAGCACATAAACGTATAATATATTTTTTTAATTATTATACAAATATATCTAATTGCATCACATTTTTATATGTCGTTATCAGTGAAACGAAATAAGAAAAACTTCTTTACTTGAAATGACTTTTTTTTTATAAAAGTTACGCGTCCCAGCATTCGCTGAGGTGAGACTGAGGGAACCGTGGAAAACCTCGGTCAGAACGGACACCTCTACTTTTTATCAATGTACGAAGCCTAGTGACGCGAACCACACGAGAGAGAGCAACGTAATTTTTACTTGAAACGGTCATCCATCCAAGTACTAACCACCCTCGACGTTGCTTAACTTTGGTGATCTAGCGAGAACCCGTCAACGTCAATGCACTGCGCCACGCTCCCGATCGATTGCCAGCAATAAGAGACACGTTGCCCCTGCCGTATATGCAACCAGCTTCTCTTTGATGCTAAGCAAGTTGCCTAACTTCACTGTCAAGCGGGGCGAGAAAAGCGCACTTGCTTCAATATCATATGGTAGCCATGTTAGAGTGAAAAAATCGCTTTCCCACAGCGATTATAATCCGCTGCGATTTTATAATATATATTTATATCAATAGAGGCTTCAAGTGTTCCCCAGCAAGAAAACTGTCTTCATGGCATAAGCCTGTTATTAGCAAATTTTAATTTTTTCTCGTTAACTATTAAAGCAATCAATTTAAAAACATCTTCTACCCCCCATTTAGGGGTCTTCTGATTTTGAATCATGAACTAATTTTTTTTAACAAATTTCTTTCATGTCAAAAAAACAATTTCGAGTTTTTTTTTACATGGGTTTAGGTAGGACGGTGGGAACACCGCAAAATCAGCTGACTTGAAGCCTCCATTAGCAGTAAAAATTTTAACTCCATTGTTGAATTAATTCCTATATAAGAGCCAAAAGGACCACGACGGTCTACTTACGTGCTTGTACAGGAGGTCCAGTAAGTGCTTGGTCAGGAACACGACGTTGTGTTGGTGCTGCCTCAACAGTCCTCGTAAGAAGCCTCCGTGATCGTTTCTCTCGACCAGGGGCTTGAATTCAACGTCGACGATTTCTGAAAAGTTGCGGAGAACGCCGAACATTTGTCCAACTTCAGTCCTGAAAAACAACAACAAAATAGAGGCTTCAAGTGAGTGCGCTACACGATGATCATTAATGTCACTAAGGTCCATTTTGCACTTGAAAATGAAGCAAAGTTTTTTTTTTTTTTTTTTTAATTTTCTCGGTTATAAATGACGTAAAAAAATCTAGCTGTATTTTTTAGTTTGGACTTACGTTCCGTAAAGGAATTTTCCCTATAAAAATTATTGTTACTACTGAAAAATGAATTAACGTTTTTTTTGTTTTGTTTTTTATTTTCACATTTTTATACATAGGACGTTGGGAACACCAAAAAATCAGCTGAACTGAATAATTGAATTTTCATGCAAAATTTTTTTTTTATTGCACATCGGGTTATGTGCTTGCTCTCCATTTTTTTCAAAAAAATTTTTTTTTCTTTAACTCATATCTTAAAATCGTATAATACAGCACAATTTTAAGATTATTAAATGAGGGTACAGAAAAATCTTAAAAACTTGACAGTGAAAAATTGAAGGTCCTCCATTCAAATAACAATTTTCATATCTCACCTTACTGGTGGTGGTCCATCATATGTAGAATACGTGTTTTCCTCGTCTGAGTCATCGGGTCCTTGGGGAGCACCGATCGAGTCTACACTCGCGGGTACTCGACTTGTGCGGGGTGCTCTGCCCCATCGAATCTTTGGCAACAACCCTCTTCTACAGCGAAACCTTGTCGCCACCTCCAGAGAGTCGGGGATGTCTGCACTAAGGTGGGAAGAGTGGCCTGCAGGTTGTCTCAAGTCACTGCAATGGAAGCAAAGTTTTAGAATATTTAAGAATGGAGTACCGACCTCAAAATTTTTTTATTACAGAAATGGATAGAGGGTGCAAAAATATGCTATAGCTATATGCTATAATTACCTACTTTCAGTAAAACTTTAAAAACATAAAATAAATTGCGGATTAATAATAAAGAAATACAAATAAAATATTTTTTTTTTAATTTTTAATTTATTTGTGTAGCTGAACCCCAATATTATACTTTAATTTACAATAAAGCATGGGTTAGCTGGACTCCCAGTAGCATCATACGTAGTATAGCATACACTCCAGGTTACACTAAGCAATACTCGCTACCACGCCAGACAGGAGTAGCGCGCTCTCCCGCGGTGGGTTAATATGCATCCCAACTGCTGGGTTCCGCCTCACGCATCACTTGGGATTCTCCCGATACTACCGCGAGAACACCACGCCTGGGTCAAAAAGAACAATCGCTTAGATAGCGGCTATAGCATATCTATGGTAACATAGTTATTACACTATCCAGGTTTGATTTCACAATAGCGTTTTCTCAGTGTACTCTGATTTTTTTCAGATTTTTCTGAGACCGCGGAAAGTATTTTTAAAAAATTATTGAAAGTTTATTTTGATGACGTCACGAGGCATCTCTCCTTAAGAAAAGGATAAGACCTAAACACCCGTGACGTCATAAAACGGACTTTCAATAATTTTTTAAAAATTTTAATACTTCCCGGTCTCAGAAAAATCTGAAAAAATTCAGAGTAGCATATTTTTGCACCCTCTATCCATTTCTGCAGTAAAAAAAATTCAGGTCGGTACTCCATTAATCGTAACTAACGTTATAAGCACGTAATAATATTAAATATAACAAACAAACAAATTGAAACGTACCTAAAGACGATCCTCCTGGTTGCGGTGGACACGAAGAACGGTTTCTGGTAGTTCCTCCCACAGGAGCTTTGTTTCTGCACTTGGAAGGCCGCGGCGGTGAGGGCGGTGAGGAGACTCGCGTGACCGTCCTTCCAGGTCCTCAGCAGCTCCCCACACAGCGCCTCCGTGTACAAGAAGCGATAGCTAGAAGTGCCCTTCGGATAGAAGAAACCTGCGTGGAAAACAAGCGATATAATTTTTTATTGTTCCTTATTTTTTATATATTGACATAAAATTTAGTAAGCCACATATTGTGCATTTTGATTTGAGGGAAAAAATGCAATTTTGAATGCCTGTTAATAACAAAGACATATTGCCACGAAAAAAAAAAAAAATTAAATAAATAAAAAAAAAGACATTGTGTAACATAAGATTCAAATTATAGTAACGATATAGATTTATATAATTAAGTAGAAGATAGTACATTATGTTAAAAAAATCAACAAAAATAAAAAGTTTACACAAATATATTAGTTAATTAAGGGTATAATAATTATATAATATTGATAAAGATTTATTTTATATTTTGAATTATATTTTACACTATTTAATAATTTTTTTTTGTTAAGTTGTTTATTCAGAACTCAAACATACATATTACAATAGAAATACAAGATAAATTGTCTTCATTTGT
Source organism: Siphlonurus alternatus (assembly GCA_949825025.1). Taxonomy (NCBI): domain Eukaryota; kingdom Metazoa; phylum Arthropoda; class Insecta; order Ephemeroptera; family Siphlonuridae; genus Siphlonurus; species Siphlonurus alternatus. The sequence goes on from OX463786.1 coordinate 17,651,316, forward strand.
GATATTTTTTAGTACCTTATAATTTTTCACTACCCCACCACATTACTTGTTTAACTTGTTTTATAATACTGTGTGTACTGCAGGTAAAGTAAATAGATCAATCAATTAATTTTTTTTGCAAGTTGAATTACTTACCTGGGGCCGAGGCAAACGAGAGAATGAAATCTGTCTTAGAAGGAAGTTTCATTTCCAGCTCGCATTCTGCAGTACCCAGCTTGGCCTGCAATTGTAAATCAAGGTTTAGTTTATGGCATATAAACCTAAGTACATAAATGTAATAATTAACAATTGCAAATTTGGAAAAAGAGCCTTTAGTTATAAATGTATTGTCATTTTTTTTTTAACACACACTTAAAATTAAGAGGAAGACACTTTAATCATTATCATGCGATTCATTTCCTTACGCTTGCGTGTTATATATTTACAATATTTATATGAATATGACGTCACAGCATCTTTCTCTTGATTCAAGAGCTAAAAAATATTCAAAAAATATAAATAATGTGAGAAAACTTCAACAAAAACATGTCATGCAGGCAGGCGCGCGCATCAGGATTGAGAATTTTGGGGGATTTTATACGCTTGCTTCATATATAAGCTCAATGTCAATAAAAAATGGAGGGAAAAATGCCTACATTTTTGTTCATGCATTATCCAAAATTTAAAAATTTAGGGGAAATCCCCCCTGCTTTCTTAGATCCGCGCAATTAATTATGTCCTGGGTCCTGGAAGTAATAATTACCTGCACGAAGAAGATCTTGGGTTTGTTCTCCAAAGTGGGGCAGGCGAGGAACGAGTCCCAGAGTTCATTGACCTCGTACAGTCCGTCCTTAGCGTGCAGCGAGCCACCACGTCCGTGAGTGAGCACCACCACCACCAAGCACCCGCAGGTCGTGTAATCACCCTCGGAGTCTGCAAATTAAAAAGTCGCGGGTTTGATCCCAGGCACCGCCAACTTTTTACAAGTGGCGGTAATTGCTATAAAAAACATACACTCGTGCATCCGGGATCGAGGTATTAATTAATGGAATCATCTATCAATTGGTGAACATCCAGACCGAGGTTTCCTCAGCCATTTTCAACTTATCTTTAATTAACACGTCTAAATTCTATAGCTAATCTTATTACGTCTTTTTACCTCCAAATAACACACATCTTATTTTCTCATTTCTTTCTCGCTCATGAATTAAACTGCATGAAGATAAAATGGAAGAAATATGCAGTATATATTACATAAATACATATTATATACTATATTTGTAACATTTCATACTCAATGAGAGTACAAAAAACGTAATATCGCGTATTATTACCCTCGGAAATTGCAAGAAGAAAAAAAAAAAAACGTTAAAAGTGAACAAATAAACATTAAATTTATTTAAAGGACTCACATTTGGCGAGCATGGCGCGCATTTCCTGGACGGAAAGATCATTGCAGACTTCTAGCTGGAAACCGAGGGACTCGAAGGTCTCACCAAGTCTGGACACGTCTGCAAAGGTCCCCTCTCGTCTGGTCAGCGTGGGGTCATCGAACTTGAAGTGGTTGAGGATGAGCGCGCGACCCGGCACGTCGAAACGCGAGACGTGGAACCTGCGGGGTTTAAGTGATTTGTGCATGTCAGCTTTTGCTTTTCCATAGAGCGATGTCGAGCGGGGCTTGGCAGGGCGAGAAAAGCGCACTTACTTCAATCTCGTATGCCATATGGCGGCCATGAAAAGAATCTTTAAGCCGGTATTACACGATAAATTTTGCTTTCAATTTTTTACTTTTCTCTTATAGCTCTTACAAGAAAATTATTTGATCTCCATACAAACAAATGGACTGAAATGGATTTGAAGTTTTCTTGTAATAAAAAATTGTATACAATAATTAGGCAAATTGTATATACAATTTTTACTTACAAGAAAATTTCAACTCCATTTGTTTGTGTGGAGATAAAATTTTCTTGCAAGGAAAAATTGTATGCAAAATTGTATCTTGTAATACCGGCTTAACCAAGCTGGCGTATTATGGGCTAGTCAAATTTTTTTTTTTTTTATTTTTGCCAATTTCCAAACATACGATTACAAACATTGAAATGCAAGCATTTTATTTGAGAAGGTTAAGCCGGTATTACACGATACAATTTTTCTAATTATTGTATACAATTTTTCCTTACAAGAAAAATTGGAACTCTATAATTTGTTTGTATGGAGAGGAAATTTTCTTGAAAGGAAAAATTGTATACAATAATTAGAAAAATTGTATCGTGTAATACCGGCTTAACCTTCTCAAATAAAATGCTTGCATTTCAATGTTTGTAATCGTATGTTTGGAAATTGGCAAAAATAAAAAAAAATTAAATTTGACTAGCCCATATATATATATATATAATATATATATATATATATATATATATATATATATATATATATATATATATATATATATATATATATATATATATATATATATATATATATATATATTATAATAATAAAACATATATGGCAGAGTATGGGTAATTAATATTCCTTCTTCCGAGAATTGAGCAGTAAAATATGTTCGATTACTTTTTAAGGTTGAACAGTACTTTACGCATATACCAGCATGCAACCAAAGGTGTAAAATAAATTAAATTATTAAATAAAAAATAACAACTTACGTGTCATGCTTAAGGTTCGGTGACTTTTCCTTCCCTGAATTAATTTGCACCAATCTCTGCCTTGATATTGATGTAATCATGTTGGAGCTGAAAAAATAAACACAAATCAACAAAATATAATTGTTCAATTAGTCCATCTGATATAATTTCGGATATATAGAGGATCTCGAGTTACAAAACATTATACAGTATATTGTTAATTTTTTCCATTTTTTTTTTTAAACCTTTGAACACCCTCAAAATCGAGTGGTTAGACACTGTGACGTCACAGTCATGCAACGTCTTTTCCTATACTCGTGTGTTAAATATTTACATGACTATGACGTCACAGTATTTTGCAGCATAAAAATTTTCAAGAGTTTTAGGAGTTCTCAATTAAAAAAATTGACAATACAATACTCGAGATTCTTTAATATCCAAATAAGCAATATTACAGCCTGTTACGTGTCCCAGCATTCACTGAGATGATGAGACTGAGAGAACCGTAGAAAACCTCAGAATCGACGGACACCTCTATTTTTTTTATCAATGGACCAAAGTGATGTCCAAATTAAGCATGGGGAATCACATGCAAGTGAATCATTGCACTGGGTGGAAATTAAGATAAATTTAAGCAACGTAATTTTTGAAACGGTCACCCATCACTGTTACTTGACTTCGGTGATCTCACATACCCCAGGGTGACGGGCCCCTGCAAAAGGGACATGAAGTAGGGTGGTGCCCCGGCCTCCACCTCCCAGCTCTTGAAGTTGTAGTGGACCCTGGTGAGGACATCCACGAGGTCCTGCGAGCAGTTCTTCAGCTCCATCACAAGGTTCTTCACGTAGATAGAGCCAGCGTAGTCTTGATGCAGCGTCTGTCGATGGAACCGCGTGTCTGCAAAATATTTCTTTGTGTCTGCATTATAACTAATATTATAATGAATTATTTTTCTTAAAACAATTAAGAATACACTCCTATATAGGAGTCCTGTGAGATTTAAAGTTCAAAGCAGGGTGTATTAATAGATAGGGATAAGAGAGAGAAGGGATGGTAATCAAAATATCAAATAACCATTTTAAAAATAATATTATATAATTAAAATAAAACAGTAGTAAATTAATTTGGGAAATTTGGTATAAAAATATTCTTAGAAAAAATTAACTATATGTAAAAACTATATTATAATAATTATTAATGTATTGCTATAATAACCATGCAGCCAGTAGGATTTTATTCCAGGTGGAAAGCTAATGTAATAATATATAAATACACAACAAAAACGCAATAAAACTGCATAATAAAAATAGTAAAATACAATATAACATCTAGCCGTGGTATATAAGTTTGCCAATGTGACATTTAGTAGCAAATCTTTCTGTCAGAAGTTCAGCGCTTAAATATTAATATTATTTATTTATTAAATATAATAATATTAATTTTTAATTTAATTTTATGAAAATATATAATATTATTTAAGCAGTATGAATTTTAATGGGCGCGATTCACGAAGCAGTTAGCCAGGTTTCTAACCTCGTTTAGCTTAACTAAGTTTAACTAAAGTAAAATATGTAAAACATGTATAGTTAAACGTGGTTAAGCTATAATACGTAGTTAGAAACCTGGCTAACTTCTACGTGAATCACGGTGAATCGCACCCAATATCAGTTCTACATGAAGGAGGATTTTGACCCTCTAACACACCACACTTTAGTGATTTTCACCAACCTTCCTCGTTGACAAACACGAACAGAGAGTCTGGTATGGCAGGTGGCATTTTCAGCGCCGAGCCCGCACCATCCACCTGGTAAAAAGAAAATGATTTTGAAGTTTGAGCATGTGGAGTGGACAACCTGCGTGAATTTGGATATTGCAATGCATATTTGGGTAAAACACCTCGAGCTATGTATTGTCAATTTTTTTTATTTTTTTTTTTACCCTCTAACACTCTCAAAATTGAGGGGAAGACACTGTGACGTCATAGTCATGCAAATATTTAACATACAAGCATAGGGAAAGAAATTGCATGACTATGACGTCACTGACGTGGCACAACGTCTTTCAACTCGATTTTGAGTTTTAAGGGTAATAATAATACCTAGTATATTAAAAAAAAAAAAAAAAAATGAATGCTTTTTTCTGATAACTGCATGTGAATTGTATATAAGACTAATACTTGACAAAAATTGACGGAGTAGAATTGAAAAATTATTTTTAGAAGATTTTCTTATTTTAATTAATAAAATACGAGTATACTAATTTGTCTTCAGGGTTAATTATTAATGACATCATCTTTAAGTAGATTCCTTATTACTTATTGTTCCCATCTTTTCATACAGAAATTAGATAATTAAAAAATAAAATTAGAATCTATTTAAATCCCACTCCCAAAATGTACGTATTTTATAATATAAAAAGGAAAATTTATATTCAGTAAAATCAGCATAATATATTAAAAAAAACATCACGTAAACCATGCTGCAGCATAAAGTATTTTAGAGCAAACATCGGAAAACAATGAGCCACCAATGGTGACGATAATACTAAAAAGAGCAGTAGTATACCTTGTAAATAAAAATCTTGGGTTTGCCCTTCAGCGACGCAGACGCAGCGAACGGTGTTGATATTTCGCTGGGGTTGTACACTTTGTCCTTGGCCCACAGACGTCCGTTCCTGTCTCCGTCCGTGAGAATTGCCACCACCAGACAGCCGTACGTCGAGTTGTCCTCGTCAGCATCTGTACAGTCGAGCGTGGTTAGTACTATAGGATGGGTGACCGTTTCAAATAATACGTTGCTCGATTCCTCCCTACGGTATTTTCATCTCAGTGTCGAACCACCCAGTGCACAGGCGCGGATCCAGAAAAAAAATTCAGGGGGGGGGGGGGGGGCTGCCTCCATAAGGCCAATGTTAAAAAAAATTGGAGTTGGGGAAATGCCTATATTGCCCATGTTAAATCCAAAATTTCGGGGGGGGGGGGGGGCTGCAGCCCCCCAAGCCCCCCCCCCCCCTGGATCCGCGCCTGCCAGTGCAGTGTGGTGTTCTCCGGCCAGGCCTTGAACATCAATTTGGTCCATTGATAAAAAGTAGAGGTGTCCGTCCTAGCTGACTGAGGACTGAGGTTTTCCACGGTTCCCTCAGTGAATACCTTACTAGTAGTGAAAACTGGGACTCGCAACAGGCCATGACTACCATCCTTACTCCCTTACCTTCTTACCTCCTTTATATACCGCGCCTCGAGCTCCAATTAAGCTCATATTTTTTTTTTTTTTTTTAAGATGGGATGGGATGGGTGACCACAAAATCTCCAGATATCAACTCTTTACATATTAAAAGTTACAAATGTAGAAAATATAATATATAGACTATAACACGCATAATGCGTATACAATTAAATTAACTCTCTCTCCTCACATTTGTGCAGTCTTCTTCTGATGTCCTCCACCTTCAAATCGCTGACAACATCTCCGATTCGGAACCGGAAGCGTTCTCCAAACAATTTCCTGAGTTGTTCTCCGTCGTGTTTTCGGCGTTGTCCCGCCCCCTCAGGTCCGGAATTGTCCACGATCACCAATCGTCCGGACTTTTGGGAGCGCCTCGGATCGTACGGACTTCTGGACAATGAATAATAATAATAAAAAAAATGTGGATATATTACATATTTGTTACACTTGATGCAAATTAATTCAACAAATTAATTATATTGCAGGTACCAAGCATGTACGGGGGGAAGGCGATCATGAATCTAAATTAATTTTATGTTCCTTCCAGAAGTGTGAATTAAAAGTTTGTGGTTAAATAATCTGCAATGATACTAACAATAAGATAATTCAGTTTTGAAAACTTTGCAGAGGACTATTTTACAGTATATAGCATTATTCTACATTGATCGGTTTATAGAATGTAATAATTAATAATTATATATGAAATTGCAATGCTGAAATATATGTATAGGGGGAAAGGCCAAAAATACACTTATGTAAGAAAAAAATGCTACATAAAATTCTCTCATCCTCCCCTCCTAATTCCAGTAAAAGTAGTCAGAATTGCGAAAAAATAATTATTTTAAAAATACGTAATTAACTTTTGTGAGATAAAAACACACATGCGCACACATGCCAGGCGCCTATATGATATCATGTGTATAATTAGAACTTCGATAATTTTAAAGGAAATGAAACCTCAATCTGCATCAGTTCCGGGAAGTTTTATTATTCATATACGAGTTATATAGTTTTCGTTTTCATATAGCTTAATGTATATAATAATCAAAGTTATATTTTTAATGATTTAAAAATTTCTATTTTTTTGAACCAAATTTATATATTGTATATAAAAATCATTTAAAACATGCGACAATAAATTGCATTCTTTAATAAGAACAGTAAAAGAAAAAATGTATACGAGCGAGAGAGAAGATTTTTTTTCATCAAAATATCATTAATATACTCAAACTAATGTTAAGCTTGTATGAATTATGATGAATTTTAATAATATATATATATATATATATATATACGTAATTATAAAGTTATAAAAAACGATAACAATTTTCTCACCTTAGCTGTCCTGGCACTCCCATTGTTAGATGCTTTTTTCTGTTTAATATTTTTGTAATATCTGAAACTTAACGTTATTTTACTTAAAACAAAAATGTTTCATCTTTCGTATATAAATAAATTACTTTATATTATTTTAATTTCATAAAAAAAGTAACGTATACAGTTAAGACAGTTATATATTATTTTATTATATAAATTACTGTACAATATATTATAAAATTATAATATGTATTGCTGGAACATTATATCACAGAGTAAATTAAAAATTAATATTTTTATATGAATTTTGGACGCAAAGTTATACATATAATATATTAATTTTAATTTAGTAATATATAATTAATTTAATCATCACGTCTTCAAAAATGAACATTGAACCACACCTCACATGCAATTTTGGTCTTCACTGACTTTTTGCTCGAATGAAAAAAAATGTTACACTTCTGTGTGTTGAAATATATTATCACAGAACTAAAACCGCAGCTTCCTTCGTGATTTTCCGTTTGACGATTATTTGACATACGTGAAAAAAAGTTTAACGTCACTATATTCATAACAGCTATAGTAGATAGAAATCGTCTTTGTGAAAAAAATAGTGAACCTTTTTCATTACATTATAAAATTTTATAATATGATTTTATTGGTTGTAAAAATGAATAATCAATTAATCTTCCATCAGTATACGTGATAGTTTCAGATTTAGATATGTTTTGTTACTACGTTATAAAAAATAAATTTCTACACACCATTTAATTAATAATGAGATATTAGAATGTGAAAATTTTAGTGGCTTAATCGAAAGAAGGGGTAAAAATATGGTACTGTGAATTTTTTCAGATTTTTCTGACAATGAGACCGGGAACTATTTTTAAAAAATTATTGAAAGTCTATTTTGATGACGTCACGGGCGGCACTGCCCTATCCTTTTTCTTAAGGAGTGCCGCCCGTGACGTCACCAAAATAGACTTTCAATAATTTTTTAAAAATAGTTCCCGGTCTCAGAAAAATCTGAAAAAATTTACAGGTCTCTTATTTTTACCCCTTCTTTCGATTAAGCCACTAAAATTTTCACATTCTAATATCTCATTATAAAATGGTGTATATAAAGTTATATTTTATAACTTGGTAACAAAACACATCTATTAAATCTAAATGTATATATATATATCAAAATCAAGCGATCGATAACAAATTTCACACACATGATATTGGCACATATTAAATATCAATCTGAAAATAATGTTAATATTTCATCGTCTTAGAATGCAAGTCACACGTAATTACATAAGTACAAAAAATTAATAATTACAGCAACAGCTCCTAGTATATAATTATATTTCACATAAAAATATAAAAAAATAAACAATTAATATTATAAATATAAAATAACTAACTACGATTATTACTATAATTTCTAAAATATATTTTTCCTACAGGTTTTTTATCGAAAAACTGAGTGCGCGCGTGTATTCTTTAATTAATCTAGCTTATTTAGTTTTACGACAATTTAATTTTATATAATAATAAAATATTTTTATGTGCATTTTAAAAAGATCAAATTTTAATTCCAGTTACTGATGAATTATAGAGCTAATTTTTCTTAATTAACATATATAATATTATTTTAAATTTTAAATATATATAATAATAACATATATTTAATACGATTAATATTTTAATAGCCGGGTCATATATATACCTCTATTATAATATATAGAGTATCGACCTAAAAATTCTTCTTATTGCAGAATAATGAATATATAGAGGGTGCTGCAAAAAAAAAAAAATAAATAAATAAATAAATAAAAAAAAACTAAGGTTTTTATTTTCCAGATTTTTTAAATAAATTGATTCATTTTTATTGAAAATTTGGTTTTGCGTCCACACGCGCGCCCGGCCCTTTCTGTGGTGGCATCAAAGTCCTAGTGTTGACTCTCGAGACATCATAAAATTTCTTTAAAATTCTTCATAGCATAAAAAGTATAGAGGATGCAAATTTAGAAATATTGTAAGTTTTTTTTAAATTTATTGTTTCATGGACTCTCAAACATATGAAAAAATTAGAGGTTGATTTTAATTGTTGCAATGGAGTATTGTCCTCAATTTTTTTTATTGCAGAAATGGATAGAGGGTGAAAAGTTATGCTACCCTGATTTTTTAAGGAGCGGCGTCTCGTGACGTCACAAAAAGAACTTTCAATAATTTTTTAAAAATAGTTCCCGGGCTCTAAAAAATCTGAAAAAAATCAGGGTAGCATAACTTTGCATGCTCTATCCATTTCTGCAATAAAAAAAATTGAGGACAATACTCCATAGTGAAAAATATAAACATAATTATTGTGGCTTATTCAATATATATAAGCTCTTGTAAGTTATAGGCCATTCCTTTAGCACGCGTGTACAGCGATTAGCCTATATTTTCCCAGAGCAGGGGACATCTGATCGATGCGAAATTAAAGCAATATATATATATATATTATATATATGACTGAAATTAGATATAGCATTAATTGACGTACCGTACGTTGCACCCATTTCTGCAATAAAAATTTTCGAGGAAACAGCCCTCCATTAACAGATCAGGCTTGTGATATAAAATGTGTACAATTAATTGAAAAAAACAATTATTATTGCAATTATTATGCGGTATATGAATTATTTATATAATATTTACATTTTTTTTTCATATACATGGGATCAATAATTTATAAGTATATTTTTTATTTTTAATATTTATATTTAATATATTTAGATACAATGGAGTATTGTCCTCAATTTTTTTTATTGCAGAAATGGATAGAGGGTGCAAAGTTATGCTACCCTGATTTTTTTCAGATTTTTTTGAGACCTGGAACTATTTTTAAAAAATTATTGAAAGTACTTTTTGTGACGTCACGCGGCGGCAAGTCCTATCTTTTTCTTAAGGAGCGGCGTCTCGTGACGTCACGAAAGGGACATTCAATAATTTTTTAAAAATAGTTCCCGGGCTCTGAAAAATCTGAAAAAAATCAGGGTATAGCATAACTTTGCACCCTCTATCCATTTCTGCAGTAAAAAAATTTGAGGACAATACTCTATTACAGTATATCATATTATATTATAAAACGGATCGAGGAATAGCATGCATATATCGGGATTGGTGCGTTTTTTTTTTTTTTTTTTTTTTTTTTGTCATTTCAACATATTTTTAACACTGAAAGAATGATACACATAAAAAAGTATATAAGAATTGAATATTGAATTTATTTTAATTATTAGCAAATTAATAAACAATTTGTTCTTTATTTTAAACTTTTATAAGTGTAAAAATATTTTAATAAAAATAAGTAATGGAGTATTGTCCTCAATTTTTTTTATTGCAGAAATGGATAGAGGGTGCAAAGTTATGCTACCTGATTTTTTTCAGATTTTTTTGAGACCTGGAACTATTTTTAAAAAATTATTGAAAGTCCTTTTTGTGACGTCACGCGGCGGCAAGTCCTATATTTTTCTTAAAGAGCGGCGTCTCGTGACGTCACGAAAAGGACTTTCAATAATTTTTTAAAAATAGTTCCCGGGCTTTAAAAAATCTGAAAAAAATCAGGGTAGCATAACTTTGCACCCTCTATCCATTTCTGCAATAAAAAAAATTGAGGACAATACTCTATTGGCGATCAAAAGCTTTGTAGTTATTAATTTTGTATTTTTTATGCCATATATAATTAAGGCTTTGACTTAATTTTTATTACAGTCCACATAGTATGATAATTGGCTTCTAATTCATATCCTGCTTTGAAAAAAAAAAAAAGTTTAAAAACTTGATTATAACATATTTTAAAAAAATATAACTTTTTTATGTAATTATAAGGTCCACTGAATAAATGGGATCGATATCGATATACCACCTCTAGCTCTGCTAAGGATTGCGATGATGCGCGCCACTTAGCCCTTCATATTTCTAATATATATACATATATATTATATATATGAAGATGACATATAGTAAGTTTTTCAACTTACAGACATTGGCAGTATTTTATATAATTTTAAACTTCTACCGTGTTTACCCGCCAAGACAAGAAAATCTGTCAGAAAATTTAAAAGTCTTCCGAGGTGGGACTCGAACCCACATCTCTCTGTGCAATCGCGGCGGCGAGCGCCTTATCCCCTTAGACCACTTAAAGGTCGACCGAGTGGTCTAAGGGGATAAGGCGCTCGCCGCCGCGATTGCACAGAGAGATGTGGGTTCGAGTCCCACCTCGGAAGACTTTTAAATTTTCTGACAGATTTTCTTTTCTTGTCTTCTTGGCGGGTAAACACGGTAGAAGTTTAAAATTATATATATATATATATATATATATGCTATTAAATTTTTCTGAATATTTTTATAAATTTTTCACCTAGCTAAAAAACACACGAAAGAAATAAAACAAATAAATTAACAGGAGGGGTCAAAGAGGAACATAAAAATAACAAAAAACATTTTTGAGCATATATTATTTTATTTTAATGTGCACACAGTTTCAAAACATAATTAAGGATTATACATTTAAATTATTCTTCTCTTCAAGACTTCAAGTTTCTATATCTTGTAGTAAAAAGAATTAAAGAGACAACAAAACAAAAAATAGGGTATATACACTATTTTTAAATTATAAATTCTGATTTAATTTTTCTTCTTTTGCAATTACAAAAATTGTCATACAATTTATCTCAGAGAAACAAAGTAATGCTCTTTTGGCAAAGCAAAAGTAATAGAAAAAGAAAGTTGAGAGTGTGCACTTTTTATTTACTACGTTCAAGTGGTTCAACAAATTTTTGAACTTAAAATTTCTTATCAATTAATATTTGATTTTGTCCTTAAATATCAAAACTGAGTTTTAAGTCAATCAATTTAAACAAAGAGATGTGTAACTATATAATACTCTCTCACAGTATAACAAATCTTAGTTTAACTTTAGACAGTTCAGTAGACTAGAGGTAAACTAATTGTAAGATTTGTTATGCTGTATTTATTATTTGGTGCCTTAAAAATTAAACTGAAACTTAAAGTAATAGAAACAAACAAAACGCTCTAAGTATGTTTTTTACTAGATTGTAATGTATATATAAAAAAATAAAATAAAAAAATGCACATAATATACAGGGGCGGATCCAGCTCGCGGCTTTGGGGGGGGCGGTGCCCTATCCCGCAATGTTAAAATTTGGAGTGGGAGGGGGGTGACGGGTGGGGGGTGGTAACACCTTCAATGTATTTTGGGACCTTTTGGGGGGGGGGGGGGGGGGCGATCGCCCCCATCGCCCCCCCCCCCCCCCCCCTGGATCCGCGCCTGATAATATATAATTATAAAGTGTAGACAGATATTGGAGTGATATCTTTTTGTCTGAATTATGGTTACCTTTTGTATCTACATATAACATCTCTAAAAAACTGGTGAACAGGGCAGATGTGTGACATTTTTTTTTTTTTCATAATTACAGTTTAATTACAATTATCTTTTTCTCTGAATTATCTTAACTATAACATCTCTAAAAAACTGGTGAACAGGGCAAATGTGAGAATGGTATTACTTTTTTACCATAAAATTATTGTTTAATTACAATTATCCTTTTCTCTAAATTATCTTAATTATAAGATAATCATACTCATCATTTCATCATACTTCCGCTCTCATATTAACACATATTGTATAACACTAAGTTTAATAACTAACATTAATATGTTAGTGTAGAATAAATAACTTTAATGTATGATAAAGAATGTGACATAATTTATATTAAATTAATAGTTGAAGGTTATATTAAATGACGGCTACAATATCTAACAAAACTGGTGAAAGGAGAGATGAGTCATTTTTTTGTCATAATTATAGTTTAATTATACAATTAACCTTTTGTCATAGTTATGGCTACCACTGTAATTATAATATCCCTAAAAAACTGGCGAACAGGGCAGATACATGACATCTTTTTGTCACCATTATCTCTTAGTCTGAATTATGGTTACCACTAATTATGATGTTCTGAATTATAATCCTAAAAACTGGTGAACAGGGTAGATGTTTCTTCTTCTTCCGATCTATCTCGACGTCATCTCATTGGCTACAGTTGGAGGTGTGACAGTTTCGCCATCAGTCTCTCTGTAACGAGAAAATAAAAAACATATGAGACAAAAAATTACTGCAGAGCTATAAACCCAGACATTATTTGACATGTACATCTAAATAGCCAATCAAAGTCCTTGGCAGAAAAACTGCTAAATTTCCAATATATGTAATGCTAGTTGGTTCTCTCTATATGTGAAGATCTAAATAGATTATTTAGAGTGTGCAGTGAGACTTGCTTATTAATATAATAATTATATAAATCTGTTAAGGGTAAGGTAACGCCACCAATGTTAAAAAAAATCCCTCACACAAAAATTCTGAAAAAAATTTAAAATGTTCTCCTCTACACCCTCTATCAGTAGCTAAAATATCAGGTATACAAATACGATCTAGTTTTTGAGTTATGAATTTTTAAAGTTGACTAATTTAACATGGAAGTTTCATTTCTCCATGTTAAAGTAGTCAACTTTAAAAATTTATAACTCAAAAACTAGATTGTATTTGTATACCTGATATTTTAGCTACTGATAGGGGGTGTAGAGAAGAACATTTTAAATTTTTTTCAGAATTTTTGTGAGAGGGATTTTTTTTAACATTGGTGGCGTTACCTTACCCTTAATTATGGTTGGTGCTAGCATTAATTTTTATAATAATTAAAGTAGCTGTCCTAATAGTTAATTATAAATGTATACACCCATTTAACTGAAACTATATTATCTTGAATCCAGAACAAAACCTGCAGTAAGTTATTGAATATAGTAAAAACTGACAAAATTTAAAAAATTTTCACAACACATTTAATAATGTGATTTTTCTCTAAAATTTTCTTCTTCATTTTTTAATTATATCCACGTTCTGGCTATCAAGTCATTTTACTTCTAGTAAAAAGCTAATATACAGGATTCCTTCTCTTCTCTTTTCATGCTGTCAGGCAACGAGTCAAGTTCCATTGATATTTGTAGAGCATATCTGAATAGATGCCATCTGTCTTGAGGTTCATTTTTACATAATTCGGATTTTAACCCTCTTCCTGATAGCATCCAAGATATAGTCATGTCCTGTGTCTAATCCCAGCTGCCTCAAAACTAAAAACTATTCCAAATTTTACTCCAATTAATAAAAAATTTAACATGCAATTATCATGTATTTCAAACCTAGCATAATTATGTAAGTCATGTATAGATATTTAAAATTTAATTATCTAGATATTTCACTAACAAATTACATTGTCACCTCATAATAAACTTGTTTATTTTTTTTGTAACTTCGTCACTTAAATTATAATTATAATAAGAATTCTATTATAAAAATATTGAGATTTAGGATGGCATAATTTCTTTTGCATTTACTGGTCTAAATTAAATAGTTTATTTAGTAAATAATAGAAAAATTAATATTCTGAGGTGACAAAATCAATAAGGTACTCATTTCAGATCTAACATGCAGGCTTTTACTCTCTTTTTGCTTGACAACAACTTTGATTAATTCTTTGTTATTTTTATAATAGTCATTCAATTTCAATTATTTGAATCTCTACAGTCTGATTCTAAGTGTACCAAACAATAATTGTGTAAATTTTCCTAAAACAACTCATATGCTGAAAAGTAGCTGAAGTATAATATTATATACTGTACAAAGAAAGTTGATATACCTACTATTAACTGAAAATAAATTAACATCTAAAAGGCCCCCAGGGAATATGTTTTGATTAAAAAAAAAAAAAATTATTTTTTTAAATTATTTTTATTGATTAAGCAAATCAATATACAAACATTCTTATGATTATTACATATTGCTCAGATTAAGTAAATTATAACACAGGATAATTATTTAAAATTATAACAACTTTGTTTGTTAATTAGAGGAATAAAAAATTAAATAACTATCCAGGTCTCAGACCATTGCAAAAATAACCCTGGGGGACCTTTAGAATATAATTATATATATATATATATATATATATATATATATATATATATATATATATATATATATATGATCTCACATAGAAATATTTTTACATTTAATTGAAGGAATAAGCATGTAGAGTATTATGTAATTATATTTGGTAAAGAATGAGCAATTCATCAATATTAAATACCTTTAAATTTGAAGCACATGTTGAACACAAAAATATATACTGAAGCCTCAATTTAACATTACATGAGTATGCCCAAAATTGAGTAAATTGACAATATTGATTGAGTAAAATTATTTACACAAATATTCAGCAAATATTATACTTTAAAAAAAGATTGAAAATTTAACTCCTTTCGTCAGAAAGTCAAAATTAAACACTTCATTGCATGTATATAAGATAATGCCTGCTATGTATTAATAGCAATGCTTTTTTATAACTAGTATCAGGCATGATCAAAGAAAACTGCCTAACTTTATTATAATACAAGTATTCCTGCAATTGAATAAATTAATATTCAGGATAACATTAAACTTAATATTGAGAGATTTAAAAGCTTAATGATCTTGTAGAGATTGAATTAGTACATGATGTTGTATAATTAATCATCTAATTAATTGTTTAAGTATACCATTGCAAAAATCATTAGATTGGCTCCATTTTGATGACCTTGTAGGGAAAGTATTCCACTACCTCGATGGGTTCAGTTTTGATGACGGTAGCCGAGGGTGTCAACTCAGACTTTTCCAGCGGATCATTACGACGGGATTTTCTCTCATCAGAAATGCCCTTCTTGCCCCTCTCCCAGCTTTTCTCCCTCTCTTTCTCCCAGCTCCTCTTGAGCTCCTTTCTTCTCCTACTCTCTTTCTCTTCTCTCTCCCAGCTTCTATCTCTCTGTTTCCTCCTTCTACTTTCTTTCTCGTCTCTCTCCCAGCTTCTATCTCTTTTCTTCTCATGTTTATCTCTCTCCTTATAACCCACTTCATTATCAGAATATTGTCCATCTCCATTTCTATCATATTTCCTCCTCTCACGATACCGCTCCCTGCTCCTATCACGGTTAGAACGCTTCTTATGTTTCCTCTCACGTTCTTCACTACTATCACTGTCAGAGTACCTCCTACTCTTTTTGTTGCTGCTACGATGGTAATACTCATCACTATCACTTCGCATTTCATTGTGTGACTGATCATCACAGTTCTTTTCTAATTCCCACTTAATTTCAGGTTTATCAACACCTTCAGATGTGTCCCTAGTTATTTCAAGTGTTTCTTTTTGTAGAGGTAGCACTTGATCCGAATCAATTTCGGGTTTGCTATCAAAGCCCCCTTCCCCAGAGACATCATCCCTTTTGGTTTGAATGTCTCTATTGAAGTTTAATTTTAAAGGACAAGAAAAAGGGGTGAAGGTTTCGGTGTGTGCTGTACCTCGGGTTGTCTCGTTGGTCAAGCCTCCCGGGGGCCTCTGGTCAGCAGCAGCAGCGTTGTGGATGCTCATCCAGCCGCGGCCACGAGACGGACCTCTGAACATGTCTGCAGGCGTGCACGGACGTGAACCAGGAGCAGGGGACGGGGCCACGGAGCGCGACATCATCGGGGCCATTCCCCGACCAGCTGAGGACACAAAGGCATGTCCATGTTACCTACAACTCTTGCTAGTGTGACCTTTCTGATTAAATTCAAATTTTTGTTATTTTACAAATTAATGTAAAGCACTGAAGCAAAGAATTGGATGTGTTGGTTTTAAATTTTTAGAACTTAAATTCTAATTATTTATTTTATATAGTTTTCAAATTTTATTTAAAATAAGGGCACCAAATGAAGCTTATTAAATTTGTGAAACATGCAAAAAGAAAAGAAAATCAAGCAAGCATAATATTACTTTTAGATTTAGTTTACTAGTAATATGTAGATACAAGAGCATTAAAGTTAATAAGCTATTCTATATTTTCCATCCCCCCCCCCCATCTTTAATTCAATATGAATGTTATGAATTTTTTGCAATATCAGTAAAATTCCTTGAGGTTTCAAAGATTTCTTTAGAGCTAAAGAACTCAAATTTCAAATTTAATGTCAACTAATTTAAATTAAAGAATGTGTTTTCAAGTAGTGAAACTATATTTCATGCTCTTTTTTTTTATATTGGATCATAAACGAAACTGATTTTTTTTTTAGGGATGTAAAAACATCAAAATTATAACATTAAAGAAGGTTTTCTGACGAGGGTTCATTATAATAAATGGTAATTGAATCTTACCGGACTGTTTCCACTCGTCGATTTTGTTGTAGTACGTCGAGAAACTTGAGCACTGAATTATAATGTTAATGTTTTTATTATTATCACTACACTTCAGGTGCACCTGTTTTCTTTATTAGCTTTCGGGAATCATCTGTTCCCTTCCTCGGATAAATCGAGACTAATGATTTCAAAAATTATGTTTACTACGTTGAGGGGGTGTGTGTAGGAGGAAGTAGGAGTAGGGGAGGGGGGAGTTTTTCGACGTACTACAACAAAATCGACGAGTGGAAACAGTCCGGTAAGATTCAATTACCATTTATCAAAATTATAGTTGACAGTATATATACTTTTTTTTTTTTTCACTTTGATCATAATTTCTTTACCATGACTAAATATTCAATAAGTTTATAGTAAAACTAAGCAAATTTATGATCTGCACTGAATTAAAAAAAAGAAAAAATGTGGTATATGGCGTATAAAATCTAGGGAGTTATAGACAAAAGCATTTGAAGCAGATTGAGGAACTTACCACCAGAGTGTATAAAAGCTTGCATGGCCAGGCCTGTGAACAAACAGATCAAATCATTAATCAACTTGCCTTAACTCCAAACGAACAGTCAAAATACTCTTTTTGTACTTAATATTAAAATAAGGACTTGGACAAAAAATGCTGCATTGAACTCTACAAATACATATATAAACAATGAATAAGTTTACTATAGGAAAGCAATAATTTTATACTCTATATATATAGTATTATACACTGTTGAAATTAAAAGTAATCATCCTTAATTAAAAATGTTATTAACTAATTAACTTATTCTATTGTAATTAATCTTTGTTTTAGTCATTAAAAAAAAAAAAAAAAAAGAGAATACACAACAAATGAAATCACTATATTTTATTCTTTCTTTTCTCTCTGTGTCCATATTGGACTTGCGATGGACTCACTTTTAGTCCGGGGAGCACGGTTTTTGACGACCTCCTCCTCCTCATCAGAGTCGTCTGAAAAGGTCGTTGACACGGACTGCCGCCTGATAGGCTGGGGACAGACATTGAGATAGCTGAGTACCTTGGACAAATACATGGTCTGCATATTTAAATGTGAGAATCAAGTGCTGTGGAAGTCTATTTGTGGACGTCAGAGATATAATGCTGCTGGCTTACCCCGTAAGGGATCATACACAAATAAAAGGCATCATGTTATCTATTTTTAAAGCACTCTATCCATATACAGAAAATGATATATAAATCTTTTATTGAACACAAATAGTGTACATAATAATTTTAACATATTAAATATAAGAATAGTGTAGATTGGGAAAAACATAAAAAAAAGCACATACATACAAAGAAATTGCAAGTAGAAAATATATAGACAAGATATATACACAATACAGTATATAATTAAAAATAAACACAACATATATATAATAATGGTATACATCAGAAAATGATGGAGTTTATTTATCACATATCATTAATATATTAAATTAAAACAAGGAAAGTCCTTTTTATAGAGTTCAGAAACGCATAGAGTATCATAAATAAATATATATTACTATATCTAGCTGTGATGTAAACTTTACAGATTTTTTTTGGATACAAACTAAAGAAACTATGTCAATTTGGAGAGCATATAAAAAAAAAAAAAAAAAGCATATTAGAAAGAAAAATAATAATATCTATCGATCACAGCTATAAGATATTATACATTAACATGCATTTTGTATGAAAAAGGAAGATACACTGAAATTCAATAATTAGAAGAATGATGCATTCACCAGATATATCAAGATACACCCAATTTCCCAGCCAAGTGAGGTATGAGAGGGGCTGATACATAAAGACCTTTTCACCCACAAAGTTTCCTCAGACACAATTAAATTTAATTTAATATATGGCACATATGTATTTGAACAAAACAGTATAGTATACAACATATAGTCATATATTTTTTGTAATTGAGATATTTGATCATTTAAATATTTTTTAACATGTTAGTTAAACCAAAAAAGTTTAAATATGTTCTTTTAATGCGATAGCAAAAAGTGCAGTGAAGTGCCCACCTTCTGCTCTGCGGAGTACGGCTGCTGCAATGGACTATAGCGCTCGGCAGCCAAGCCCATCTGTTGGCCCAACGGCACTCGAGGATCCAGAAACTCTGATTTCTCTGGAACAATCACAGAAAATTTATTGAAAACATCAACCATATTTGTGCAGTTTGTTAATTGTCAAGGCTACAGATTTAATGAAGTATCGACCTCAATTTTTTAATTTTATTGTAGAAATGGATAGAGGGTGCAAGTTATATGCTACCCTGATTTTTTTTTCAAATTTTTTACAGCCATAGCTGGAAGATTTTTAAAAAAATATTGAAAGTCCTTGTCGTGACATCACGTGGCGCCTCTGCTTAAGAAAAGGATAGGACTTGCCGCCTCGTGACGTTACAAAAAGGACTTTCAATAAATTTTTAAAAATACTTCCAGGACTGTAAAAAATTTGAAAAAAAAAAAAAAAAAAAAAAAAAAAAAAATCAGGGTAGTATAACTTTGCATGCTCTATCCATTTCTGCAGTAAAAAAAATTGAGTTCAATACTCCATTACTTAATTCAAGTTAGCATTTTACCCTTTCATCAACTAAAGCAGAGACTGTGTACAACATTAATCATATTTAATTTACGATAGTGGCCAAATATAAATAATTATGTCTCTGCGCATTTAGGTGTTCAATCAAAGACCTACTGCATGGGAAAAGTTACAGTTATTATGGTAAATGTGCTAGTTACCGCCCACCTCACTTTTAAGGCACTTCACATTATTTGATTAAGTTCAAAGTTTAGCCATTAGATGGCATTAGTGGTTCCGATAATCAAAAAAAATTTCAAGGGGGTGTGATCATTCCTTTACGGTTTTCCAGATCTGGCAGGCAAATGATGAGAAAGCCAGTTTCCATAAGAATAACACATAAAAAATGAAGCCTTAACAATCTTAACATGCTAGTAACTAGAGTACATTCACTAGATATCTAGTAATAATTAAGATTTTTACAATGGAGGACTGCCAGTCTTTACCTGGGGGCACCAACTCGCAGGTGCCTGCAGTTTTCCGATGAAGATCCTGCTGTGCCAGGTGTCCAGGTGTCCGGAACATTCTTTGTTGCTCTTCATCAACCAGATTCGAGCCATGTATGTTGTGAGGTAGGGACACCACTGGGCGTGGAGCGAAGTTTGCAGAGAGGCGTGAAGAGCGGAAGGAAGAGATTGGTTCCTCTGACTTTTCCTGTGGAGGTAAACATTTAACATTCACTTTGTGAGAAAGCTGAACTGTTGTACATTATAATTTCAAATTGTATTCAAGCATAGTTTTAATCAAGATAACAATAACACAGTGTTGTAGCCAGGATTTTCGTTTTTAAATAAAGTTAGCTGACACTGCCATACATTTCTCCTGCACCGTGATATGCAGGGCATATATGTCTTTGTCCACTTACCCAAGGCTGTGACCGGACAGGCTGGATCTTTAAGGCTTTCCACTCTTCGCCCTTCACTCTCACCAGCTCTGGCTTCTGATCTCGTTGAAGTGGCAGGGCTGCAGCTCCCAAGTCTTCATCTTCATATTGCTTGATCTGTTGACGGATCATGTGGAAACGTCCGTTGCCGGCAGACGGCTTGGCAGGTTCCCCGGGGCAAACACTTGACTCCACACGGGTCAAACCTCGGCCTCCTGGGGCCACGTGGAGTTCTCTCTGCTTCAGCTGTGGCAGAGCATCTTTCTTCGGCGGGAACTGCAGACGAGCATCTGCAAAGTAACACCACAGAATCAAAGACATTTGTTGCATGACCACAATCAACGCAGCTAATAGTTCAGAGGATAAGATGTAAAGGATGTGGCGTTAGCTAGCTCTAGCTAGCACCACTGTCACACAATTAAATAAGCCATTGCCAGGGTTTTTTTCTTTGCCTGTTGTAGAGATCGAGTGCTGGGTCACACATGACTGAATTTAACTTCCGCGGGCTCTTCGTGCACCTATAACCCCTATAGCTAGCATGTTAATTATTATAGTCATTGGTATAGTGATTTGCCAAAAGTCATTATTTAAAATTTTTATGACATGCTAAGTCATCTCTGTGCAATTTTCTCTATACTGTATATAGCATTTTATTACTTTTTGGTAATGTTTTTACAATCCTAGTTAGCTCAGATTATTTTAGACTCGAATCTGGACTGTGTGTGCACTATCATAAAATTTAGACTCTATGGTAATATAATAATCAAGAAGGCAAAATAATCTCAGCAAAACAAGCTTTACAATTACAGAGTAAAATTTTTGTTTTATAAAGAAGGTAAAATTGTCATAAAATATTTTATAGACATTATAACCCACAAACTCCTTTTGATATTTAATTGATATCAAAACCTCTCCCAAAACTACAAAGCTGTATACAGTATTACCTCTTGCGAGCTGCAGGAAAATTATAAGACTCTCTCACCTCCTGTCATGGCGGGGAACTTATGTCGCACAGACTGGGCGTGGCTGCGTTTCGCGTTGGGTGGACAATGTCTGTTGTCAATCATTTCCACCTCGAGTGCGGCACACACAAAGTCGGAGATTACGTATCCCCAACGATGGACCTTGGCTCGGGAGCAATGGGGGCGTTCATCAGCCTCTTCGTGAAACTGTCGACAAATGACAATTAAGGTAGAGATAATGCCGGTCAGCTGTTCGACGTAGGTCCCTTAGATTAACATGTAAACCTTAGCAAATTCACAAAAATTCTGAAAATTTTTTGAGAGGCAGATCCTGGATATTAGTGCCATAAGGTATAACCTGAGAATTTGTCTGTCAAGGTCAAGAGGCGTGGCTATAGTGGCAACACTGTTTGCATTGGAATGCGAATAATTTTTTAGGAGGGGGTGGTGACATCAATCCTTGGGAACGTTGCCACATTTCTCATCACATATAGGAAACGATCATCGCCACGGTTCAAAATATATGAAAACAATTCAGAAAAATAGTCTAAAAAATTAGGTTTTAGTAAAAAAAAAAAGTAAAAGAATCTGTTGTATAGTTTTTTGCAATGCTAATTAACAAATTTAACATTGGAAGGATACAAAATTCTCATTTAAATAAATTAATTATAATTAAACCAACGGTTAAAAAATTCCGAAAAAATTCCGAGCTAATTTGACGATTGTTGTAAGTCCACCAAATTAATTTGAAGAAAATCTGTTGTAGCGAATTTTTTGTCCAAATTTCTCAGGTTAAGCCTTAAAGCCATAGAAAAAGTTTCAAAACAATTTTTAAACGAGTCGATTTTTTTTAATTAATTTTTTTAATTTTCAGCATAGGGCTTTCCCATGGAGAGACAAACTAAAAAATTAATTTAAAAAAATCGGCTCGTTAAATTGTTTAGAAACTTTTTCTTTGGCTCTAATATCCGCCTCTCAAAAAAATTTCAGAATTTTTGTGAATTTGCTAAGGTTTACATGTTAATCAAAGGGACCTACGTCGAACAGCTGACCGGCGTTATCTCTACCTTAAGTAATAACAGAGTGAGAAAACCATGGTTTGATATTTGGCTAGACGTTCAGATAAAAAATAAATATGCTGGACAGCTCGTGGAATACTTAGTTATTTCATGCACATGTGCATTCATGCTGTAAATATAATATACATTATTATTAATTAATGGTAACAAAATTTCTGCCAAAATAAAATTATTCAATCTACAATTTCAGGTGCATGGAGCATATAATATATTAATAAGGGTAAAAACAAGAGAAACAAAATAACAACAACAAAAAAGTGGGGGGTAATTGATAATATTATGTTCAATTCACTTTATTTAACCACTGCACTGCACAAGTACAACATGAATTTTACGTCATTTTACAAAATGTAACTTAATTGTCTTTTTTTTTTTTTTTTAATCAAACCCTATTGGGTACTTCTATTTACTAATTACATACTACTTTGAAACCCCGAACCTTCCGAAACCCTAACTTGAGCGTTTCGCGGGCTCTTCTGTAACGGGGGCGGCCACGGCCTTGCAAATCCATCCCGGCATTTGCCTGCGGCTGAGGGAAACGTGGAAACCTCAGCCAGGATGTACGCTACAGCTTTTGTCAATAAACCGGAAGTGCAATGGTCCAAAGCCAGGGGAACCACATAGTGGAAAAGCGCAACGTTTTACCCTGGGTGGGAAACATGGTTTTTGTTGAAAATAGTCACCCATCCAACTACTAACCACGTGCGGCGTTGCTTGACTTCGGTGATCTGACGAGACCCGGTCAAGCACACTGCGCCACACCTCCCCAATTGTCCTTTTTATATAGCAACCAAATGAACACAATTAAAAGAAGTTATACCACATAATTAATATATGCTACTATATTATAATTAATCCTCATGCAGACTTCCGGCCATATACACTCTCTGGTATTATAAGAGGGTTTTATTTTATGACATTTGGGGAGACAAAAATAGATGAGACACTGTTGAAGGATGATATACTCACGGCACAAGCTATGTTTGGAGCGTAGCTATATCTATCTTTCTCCAGCTCACTTTCAGCCATGGTGAGTGTGGACATCGGAGCCTGTTGACCTTGCACTCGATGACACAATTTCAGTAAGTTGTGGAAGAGACTCTCCAAGGGGTAGACTTTGAGAACCACTGGCTCCTTGGTATCTGCAACATCACAGAGCAAACCAATAAATTTCATGCATGCACTAGATAAACCCTTCTCTGTGGATTTGGGGGTGAAATAATCAATGGCGTTTTTTTTTTAATATACATTTTTTTTTTATATTTTTTAATCTGCCCACTTTTTTTTTATATACATTTCTTTTTATTTATATTTTTTAATCTGCCAAATACATTAATAAGTTACTTCTCATCCCTTAAAATTTAGAATATCCAGCATGATTGATTTCTTATCAGTTAAGAGCAAAAAAGGAAATTGCCCCCCAGTTTTTAACCAATCGTGTACTTACGGGTCTCTGCGACAATTGCCCCAATACACTCCCTCACGATCTCAATCTCACGGCAACTTGTGAACATTGGTTGAGGGTCGTTGCGATCTCCAAGATCGGACTGTTCATCATCGAGGTGCAGCTATACAGACAACAACAACAACTTTTATCATCAAAGGGGCAGGAAACAAACAAACTATGAGCTAGAAAACTCTTTAATGTGAGTGGAGGGGTTGGTCTCAGCTAGACGATAATGTTGCACTCACCCCGTGAATGAAGCGTGTCAGCTTCTCCAACACCTCCACGGCGTCATTAGTGGACGGAGGAGGCACACCTGGTGGCGGAGGGATCTTGTGTGTCTTTGCCGCAATTTCCTTGGCTGTGCAACTGTATCCTTGGGGTATGTCCCCTGAAACATGGTGTGACAACGTCAAACATTTGTCAAGAAATTCAAAAACTTTCAGATCATCAGTCAAAGCTGTCCACAACATACAGAACGACATCATTAATATTTTTAAAATATATTGTCCATGATAGAATATTTTATTGATTCCTTTGACATACAAGTTGAGAGGAATAAGTACAAACAGAATTACAGTAATTCAGTCATATAAAGCAAAATTTCAACAATTTAAAAAAAAAAAAAAAAAAATTAATATATTATATTTTTAAGTAAATCATTATATTAAAGAAATGCCATACGTAAAACAGAAAAATGTTTATTTTAGAAAAATAAAAGTAGACATTTTGTATGCTGTCCCATTTTATAGTTAATTAATTGCATATCATTAATAAATTATTAAAATTATACAACAATATAATTAAAGCTTTAAACTATATCCCCCCCCCCCCCCGTCTGTAAATTTCTGAGTTAAAATAAGTAGTTTCATTTACTTCATTTCCCTATACAATCTCCAGCTAGCTGATCCACTTCACCGATGGACTTAATTTAATTAAGGGTAAGGTAACGCCACCAATGTTAAATTTTCCACTCTCATTTGTTCCTCCGAAAATATTTTAAAATATTCTCCTCTATGTCGTTCATTAGCTCTTAAAATATTGTCAATACAAATACGATCTAGTTTCCGAGTTACATGTATTGAAATTAAACCCATTTATTGAACAAGCATACGCTGCATTTCAGTGACATTAGAAAAATTCTATAATCCAATCGTCCGATTTTTAAAAAAAACTAGAAACAAACTTAATGCACTAGGACAAACCTTCACAGCAAAAAAAAAAAAGACAATTATGAGAGTGGGAGCAACGTAAATTGATAATAACTGCACGATTTTTGACACTCGCACGTCTCACACACCCCTTTTTGGTCGGCCATTAAACAACTGGCGAATGAAACAGGCTGACTAATGAACCAAAACAACCCTTATAATCCACTCACCTAAAGTAAAAACTTTCCAAAAATGTTTTATAGTAATGAAAAAAAAGTTTTATAAATAAAACAACCATAACAGTTATTATTTAACTCATTATTTATAAATAAATTGAATATAAAACTGCAGTGACTTGCGTGGTATCTTTAGAGTGGGACAATTTGAATATTGATATAGAGGCGCTGCGATCGCGGCGCAACTCTGGCGTTCCCTTTCCCTTAATATATATGTATTACAAAGTTGCTAAACTGTCATATTGTACGGCAAGAAGAGTCTTAATTCATTATCATATATATTATATTGTAACAATTTCTGAAATTTGCAGACAGAAAAAAATTATGCTGAACATCATAACAATCATCAAAATTTAATTTATGATCAAATGTAATATATGAAATAGAGAGGTGTGTATATGCATTATAAAATCCTGCTATAAATTTTTCAGAATCAAGTCAACGAGAAACCAACATAATTATATTGATGGCAAATTGTGCAGTCGATCACTTACGAATGTTGAGGAACTTTGAAAACAAGCGCTGAATTCCATTCCTGATTGTAAACTCAGAGATGGCAATTTCGGCTGGCACCACGTACCCTTTCTCCGTGCGGACAAAGCAATTGCAATGTAAAAAGTAGAAAGGGTGCTCCACCAGAGCTGTGAACACAAAACAGACAAATATATTGACTTCATTTCCGTGATGTCACAAATAATTATATACTCACGTAAAATAATGGGTGAGAGTTAAAGAATAGAAAATGTACTTTATTTGACCATCACAGACAAACAGTAACAATAATAAATCGTTACAAGTATTTTTATAGTTGTGACAATTATAATAAATATAGAGACTTCAAGTCAGCTGATTTTTCGGTGTTCCCACTCGCTAAACCAAACCTATGTAAAAAAAAAAAAAAAAAAAACGTGAATTCTTTTTTCACTAAGAATAAGATTTTTTAGGGAAAATACCTTTTTACGGAACTTTGGTCCAAACTGAAAAATACAGTAGATAATTCAAGATTTAGATTTTTTACTTTATTTATAACCGAGAAAAGTTAAAAAAACACTTCAATTGCTTCATATATATTTTCAAGTGCGTGCATGATATATATATATGATGGACCTTTTAGCGACAACAGTTGCGCAGCGCAAAAGCGCACTAACTTAAGCCTCTATAACTATATAAAACATAAACAGAAGTCACATGAATACAATTTCATTCTTGTCAAGTACACAAACAGTATTATTTTGTAGAGTACTCAGAAAAAAACAAA
Source organism: Siphlonurus alternatus (assembly GCA_949825025.1). Lineage (NCBI taxonomy): Eukaryota > Metazoa > Arthropoda > Insecta > Ephemeroptera > Siphlonuridae > Siphlonurus > Siphlonurus alternatus. Next base: position 17,678,384 of record OX463786.1, read on the forward strand.
AGAAAGTGGTGCAGCCTGTACATTCTTAAATTCAAAAGACTAGATGCATGGTTTGCATATAATAGTAGTGCATTTATATCATCTTTTTAATTGGCATAATTAATTTTGTTGATTTGCCAAAGTCAAACATTCTAAATAATAACATAGAAATAGTCTTACAGTGGATACCAGCTCATTGTAATATTCATGGCAATGAGCAAGCAGACTACTTGGCCAAGATGGGCAGCAAGATGACACAGCCAACAACAAGCATCTCCATTCATTCAATTCAAGCTCATATTAATAGTGCAGTGAAACAGAAAGTTGACTCAGATTGAAAAGAACAAGCAAGTATTAAAGCATGGGGAGATCTCATATTTAAATCAGCCAAAACTCACACTTATAATAGACTCACAGACACTGCTAAATTCAGACTAGATACTGGCCATGACTATCTTGGATGCTATCAGAAGAAATTCAAAATCCAAGATAGTGACATTTGTAAATTGTGTAAAAAAGAACCTCAAGACAGAGGGCATCTATTTAGATGCTCAGCATTAACTGCGGAACTTGACTCGTTGCCTGGCAACATGAAGAAAGAAGAGAAGAAAGCCCTTCTCTATTGGCTTACTAGAAGTAAAATGGCTTAAACGCCAATGCGTGGGCATAAGAAAAGAAGAAGACATTCTAAATAAATGATAAGGGCAAGGTAACACGGATCAGCTGTTTTTTTAGCCTCGTTTGATTAACATGTAAACCTTAATTAGCAATGAAATTCACAAATATTCTGAAATTTTTTTAGACAGATTTAGTATCAGAAAGCCACAGAAAAATTTCAAAACAATGATTCGAGACAATTTTTTTTATTCGAGACATTTTTTTTTTTTTTTTTTTTTTTTTTTAATTTTTCAGCATGGAGGGCTTTTTCATGAAGAGCCAAACTAAAAAATTAATTAAAAAAAAATAATAGTCTCGAATAATTGTTTTGATTTTGTTCTGTACGTGGCTTTTAGGCTAGCTTAATTCCTCTAAAAAAATTTCACAATATATATTGTGAATTTGCTAAGGTTTACATGTAAATCAAATGGGACTAAAAAAAACAGCTGATTCGCGTTACATTGCCATGATTAACTAAAAATAAATAAAAAAATTCTCAATGTAAACAGATTAATATTTAGCTCTGCTTTCCATATTTTCTTTAACCATTGCCCATATCTTAGCTGCGAGAAAGGCTTTTGTGGAAGAGACAACATGTTGAAGTATAAAAATCCAGCCTATAATTTCTGTATATAACGACAGGTACTTTATTGCTTTTACATGTATTTATACTTTTACTAGCTATATATTCATTTCCAGCTGCTATTATGTATTATGTTACATATATATGGCTTTTAGTTGCATTCATATTTGCAAAATGCTTCATTATTATATTATACAAAATCATTTTTATTTATTTATGCACATCAAAAATGCAATGCAACTTTTCACTGCATGTGACCATAATTGTTCGAAATGGAAATAACATAAAAAGAGTTAGCGGCCAAAGATTTTCGCCCCCCTTTGACCCCTGCAGACATTTCAAAATGGCGGCTCTGGAGAACCAGAAATTATTTTTTTCTGGTCAACCAAAGATCAGGACTGAAATTTTTTTCGAACAAAAGATGCTTGAAATAATTGTCAGAGTATCCCTGATTTTTTTCAAAATGCTGTGTTGCCAAATAGAGCACCGGCGTTGCCAAATATGCGAAATATCTGCATATTACGGACTGTTAATAGCATATGGCGTAAAAACCATGCAATGTGAGGTGGGAGACTGAAACTTTTAGGGGTGATGGTTTTGGTCATAGAGACCATAAAAAAAATTGGTGCTCCCAAAATTTCAGCTCCCTTTGCCCAGCTGCGGACATTCCAAAACGGTGATTATCGTGACTTTGTAAATATATTATGAATCCATTTATGTTTTGAAATAAAGTTATTTTCTTTTCCAAAACTGCACTAGGGACGATTTTAATTGTGTCCCCAATTTTTGAAAAAATGCTGGGTTGCCAAATTGACAAATATTATTCCATATTTTGAGAAATTTTGTATCTGCAGGAGAGTGCCCTATTGCATGATTTTATATAGCCATGCATCATTAACTAAAATAATTCTTTTACACTATAATACCATCTTCTTATCAAGGGCATATACATGGAGGTGGGGGAGGGGGGAATGGCCTCCATGAACCCCTAAATATACGGGAAACTTAGTCCTCGCCGCCTCCCCAAGCGCGCGTGTGTATAATCCTCGTCTAGCATAGCAGAACCGCACAGATTCTCAAAGGAAACCATGCAAGCTGTACTCGCTCTTGTTGCTTATATTGTGAATCAACATCACAATGAAATTAAACAATTAAAATTAAGGTGACTCAAAATTACAGTGTTGTGTTAATTGGCACGCATTTTGGGTCGATCAAACATATTAATGATGTAGAAGGATGGTGTAAAATTTTAACCACGCATGACTCTATAAACAAAATAATTAATTTAATGTTATACTCCTAATAAATCTGTATAATATATAAAATTTGTCAAAATATGTGACCAAATTGCATGAACGTGGCTTTACCTTTTCTTCAGCTTAACATTATACTAATTCTGAATTGTTGATGATCCGATACTGTTTGCCTTAATGTAAAAAAATTTGATTTCAATTGAAAATTTGAACTTTGTAAATATCTACCAATTGCGTTTCACTAATTGTGTCAGCTTACCTCAGAGCTCAGAGTATGTGTAAAATGTAAAATGTAAGTAAATTTGTAAATAAATCGACCAAAATTTTACAATCGAAGCAGTCTTTGGGGTATTTTCCAGAAAGGAGACTTTTCAGGGCTTGCATACAATACAATATCTTGATGCCATAATAGATTATTTAAGTAAATGACATACTAATATACTGTACAAGTATGCATAATTTTATTGTGTTTATACTTCTTTTATATGCATTTTAGGATATTCTTTTAGCAGATTTAATTTAATTTTTATGTTAACATCTATTGCCACACTTAAAATGTCTTTTAATAGTTATATTTATTCAAATTAAGGAAAATAAACCATTTAGGTTGTGATAATCTTATTAAAAGAAAAGGATAGGAATAACCAGCAAGGCCTTACCGATCGAAAGAGTCACAGCAGGTGGAAATTCTTGCGGTCACAGAGAGGTTCACTCGAAAGTTTTTACATTTTTGAAACGTTTCACATCGTGGAGATGCTTCTTCAGTCACAAGAAGAAGTAGAATTTTCTACTTCTTCTTGTGACTGAAGAAGCATCTCCACGATGCGAAACGTTTCAAAAATGTAAAAACTTTCGAGTGCAGAACCTCTGTGACCGCAAGAATTTCCACCTGCTGTGACTCTTTCGATCGGTAAGGCCTTGCTGGTTATTCCTATCCTTTTTTTTTAATAAGATTAATAGTTATATTTATACATATTATTAATGCAGGATATATGATATACATATTATATAAATATGTTTGAATATTAAAGCGAACGTGAATATTATATAATGCATTAAAAGCTTGACAACGTCTCAAATTATAATGCAAATTTTAAATCTACTGACAAAATAAAAATATATAATTCGTGCTAATTCATCCAAAGTTCAAATCCAGTAGTTATGCCTTGAATTACAAATTAATTTAAGAAAAATAATTAAACATTACAATTTTATGTAGTAAAATATATTTCATAAAAATATGGTTTATTCAGTTTTTACAACATATTCATTGCAGATATGCAAACGTTTGTTTTATATTATAAACTCAGAGAGGTATCAGAGCTAATCTTTTTTAATTTTGTTTTTTATCAAATATAAATTATATGCTTACTTTATAAGTTTATACCTCAAGTTGATTGATAATTGGAATTATCAATATATTACAGTTTCAATATTATAGTTTCAAATGTACACTGAATAATTTTAAAATACGAAAGACATGAACTGCAGGCAGCAGAGTTGCGTTAGTAACTGGTTTGATCGACCCAAAATGCGTGCCAATTAAAACAACACTGTAATTTTGAGTCACCTTAATTTTAATTGTTTAATTTCATTGTGATGTTGATTCACAGTATAAGCAGCAAGAGCGAGTACAGCTTGGTTTCATTTGAGAATCTGTGCGGTTCTGCAATGCTATAGACGAGGATACACACGCGCGCTTGGGGAGGCAGCGAGGACCAAGTTTCCCGTATATTTACGGGGTTTATGGGGGCCGTTCCCCCTCCCCCATGTATATGTCCTTGATAAGAAGATGGTACAGTGTAAAAAAATATGTAAGTTAATGATGCATGGCTATATATAAAATCATGCAATGGGGCACTCTCTAGATACAAAATTTCTCAAAATATGGAATAATATTTGTCAATTTGGCAACCCAGCATTTTTTCAAAAATTGGGGACACAATTAAAATCATCCCTAGTGCAGTTTCGGAAAAGAAGATAACTTTATTATCAGAGAGACAGAGACACTCTGACAATTATTTCAAGCATCGTTTGTTTGGAAAAAAATTCAGTCCTGATCTTTGGTTGACCAGAAAAAAATAATTTCTGGTTCTCCAGAGCCGCTATTTTGAAATGTCAGCAGGGGTCAAAGGGGGGCGAAAATCTTTGGCCGCTAATTGGTTTTAAGGTTCGTAGAACCTAATTAAGCATCCCTGAAAGTTTCATGCTTTTATCACAAAATGCACGGTTTTCTGCTAAGAAACCGTACTATATATCTAACGAACTTAATTCTATTACATATTTGTAACGAACAGTCTTAAATTACCATTTAATGGATCCATTCCCAAAGTGTTGATTAGCTCTTCAATATCCAGCTCAATTCTATGAACAAGATCTCTTCTCTCTTTCTCGAGACGGTCCTGCACCGAAACAAGTACACCCAGGGACGTGTACTTTCCCCCCTTCTCCCGCTCATAATTTGCCATCTCCTGGTAACGTTTTCGTTCTTCTCCAGGCAAGCGCTGAAACAGGAATTACAGAACCGTGTACACATCTGAGATCACCATGCAAACTTGCCAAGCATCATCACTTCACAACTCTAAAAGTCTGAACACTTTTACAATTTTACTTTTTTCTGGCTAAAGGGTCCAAAAGCAGGCCTGGACCAAAACCGGAACTTTTTTATTTCATGTCCCTTGCCACACATTTTTTTTTTTTTTTTTACTCAAAGAGATGCTCCTGATATAACTGAATTTATGATAAACTCAATAATTGCCATAAATACATTCTTCTGTATCATACACCTGTCTTTGTGTTCAATAAATAATATATATATATAGTCTTTTATTAAACACAGAAAGTGTACATATTAACAGCACTAGAAACATACATTATAGAAAAACATTACAATAGAACACATAAAACATACATACAAAACATATATAATAGTTACAGAATAATAGAACAATAGAAAATGTATATAAACTGCTACATATATTCTATAAAAATTAATTGAACTGCATGATGTTAATAATTTTTTCAAAATTTTAAGAATTCTTAACGATTAATCTTATCGATTAACGATTTACCGAGCATGGTGGCGCAGTGGTAGCGCGTCTGACTGGTAATCAGAAGGTCGTGTGTTCGAATCCTACTGGGAGCTATAGGTGAAAAGATCGAGAGGTCTGAACCTTCGCTGTCTGGTTAGAGACGAGCCACTGCCACATGCATTCGGGAGGTGTTTAGAACGTGTTCTGACACCGACCATCCTGACTTGGGGTTTTCCATGGTTCCCCCTCGACTACAATGGCTAATGCCGGGATGGATAAAATAAGTCGGCCATGGACGCAGTGCAAACTACAGCACCTGTCGATAAGACTCTGTCTTGACGGGACAAGAATACGGAGATGCACACAAGCAAAAAAAAAAAAAAAAAAAATCTCAGTTACTTCGGAATCAAAGAATATTTCCTTGCAAACGAATCGAATGAAATAAATTTTAAAAAATCTAGAATGTTCTAAAACTTAATCGCTTATGGTTTGAGCAAATTCAGTCTTGCAGTATTCTTACAACAGCTCCATTTCCGGTTTTCGTCCATAAGAGGCCAATGCTAAACTTCTACCCCAGTTTTCACAAAACTGATAAGACAGATTCGCTTCAAAATTTGTATGCCACCTATTGATGGTGAGTTCCAAAAGTCCCCTCTGCAAGTCTTGTTGCATTCAGGCGGTACGATTGCGAGATATTAACCTACTGAGAGATTCATCCTTAAAAGGCACAGTAGGGCGCAGTTGGGCACAGTTGCCCTTCACAGTTGGACTAAATGGGACTCCCATTTAGTTACAGTTCACTCTCAAAATTCACATGTTAATTCAACTTGGTTCAACTGTACGTCCCATTTGAGACCAGCCACAAGGGGATTATGAACTAGGCTGCCAAGTTCAAATAACACTGGAAAAAGACATGAATATTGAACTGGGTAGCTAACTGTGCCCAACTGTGCCTTTGAGTCAGGGAACCCTGAATAAAAATTGTTGAAAGTGCGAAATGCCTGAAGGGGGTCCGTTATAATCCCGGGCCACGCGCGTCGTGTATATAATATATAATAATATGCATATAAATATGTGTGCAATATGCATTATGTATGCATATGCATATTATATAATCTGAAAATCTGATATGCAAGCTTCATATATGCTTTATGACGTATATGCCCTATGTTTTGTATGCATAATAATTATACGTACATTATTGCCAAAAAGAAAAGTCTTCAACGGGTAAAAACGGGCAAATTTGAGCGCGCGCGGCGATCATAAAAATAAAAAAAGCGACACGGGGCTGACGGGGCACGTTGAGAAGTTATGAATTTTTAAAGTTGACCAATTTAACATGGGAGTTTCATTTCTCCATGTTAAAGTAGTTAACTTTAAAAATTTATAACTCAAAAACTAGATCGTATTTGTATACCTGATATTTTAGGTACTGATAGGGGGGGTATAGAGGAGAACATTTTAATTTTTTTTCAGAATTTTTGTGAGGGTTTTTTTTTAACATTGGTGGCGTTACCTTACCCTTAAATCAGTTTTCAACATTCGTATGCACACCGATGCACACTCTAGCCTGTTTTAGTCTAGCTCACAGAGAAATAAGATGTTTGCACGATTGTAATACGCTTATCTTTCGAAAGTTTTTCTGGTATGCATACTTCAACTTTAAATATAATTATAATGAAATCAATTTTGTATGCATAATATTGTAATAATTAGAGAGACATAAAAAATGGAGTTTAAGTGCGCTTACATGCCATTCTCGACTCGCCCGTTCTCCGAATTCATCTGTGTCCAAATTAGCAACTGCCTGTCCCATATTTTTCTCAAAATCCAGCACGAAATAATAAAAGGCATTTTTAGGTTGCTTTCTGCTCTTTTTTGGAGCCATTTTAGGCGAATTGAAGTTGGTAAAACGTTGGTTATTTCTTCAAGGTTGTTGCTCGTATGTACTTTACTCCGAACTCCGACTCCTTGTTCTTTGTTCTTCCGAAAAAAATGGCGACGGTTCAGGCGTCTAGGCGTCAGGTTTTTTCTTTTGAACTTGAGTCAGAGCGAGTCAGAGCGAACTTGATCAAGTACCCCGAAGTACCCTCTCTCTCTGTCAAGTACGCTCTGCTTGAGTTCTTAATTAATTAACTTATTTCAATTCTGCGTGCTTTACTATGCGACTATGCGCAGAAGGTAAAAATCGTTGATATGGAATCGACTGCGCATTTATATTTTTTCTGACCTTGATTTTTCTTAATTAATTAATTCTTTCTTTTTTGAAATGGGCGCAGAAAGCAATATTTCGTTAAATTTATTCTACTACGCAAAAAACATTTACCAATTTTTTAGTTTTCAAAAAAATCCTCTTCAATCCGCTTCCGATCCGCTTCAATTTTCTATTTTTTTTTTTCCGCGTATTTTTGAAAGCATATATTATGAGAATGAATCAGAGTACATGAAATAGAATAATAAATTTTAATGATCTTCTTTAATTAACGACCATATATATTATCTGATACACATGCAGCTTATATTATATATGTATAATTATATATATACTTATTCCTTTTCATCAGTTATGTGATAACTAAGGAATATTATATCTCGGAATTAAAGTACGTGCAATTAATTATAATTATTATAAGAGACGGGTTTGAATAATATATCCAATTAACATATATTATATACAGTACGTCTCAATAAATTAATTAAGATATAATATTTAATCAATATATTAATATATAACCTCTAGCTATATATATTATAATTTCTATACTCTGTACGCGTACATAGCTGTCTTAAATTTGTGTTCAATAAATAATTTATTATATATATATATAATAATAATATAATATATATAATAATATTATAAATATAATAATATATATATATATTATATATATATATAAATGGTAACTGTACTAGTTACCGTCACGTTATGTTAAGGGTAAGGTAACGCCACCAATGTTAAAAAAAATCCCTCTCGTAAAAATTCTGAAAAAAATTTAAAATGTTCTCCTCTATACCCCCTATCAGTACCTAAAATATCAGGTATACAAATACGATCTAGTTTTTGAGTTATAAATTTTTAAAGTTGACTACTTTAACATGGAGAAATGAAACTCCCATGTTAAATTGGTCAACTTTAAAAATTCATAACTCAAAAACTAGATCGTATTTGTATACCTGATATTTTAGCTACTGATAGGGGGTATAGAGGAGAACATTTTAAATTTTTTTCAGAATTTTTGTGAGAGGGATTTTTTTTAACATTGGTGGCGTTACCTTACCCTTAAGGAATTTTTTACATGTTATTCTTATGAGAAAATCATTTTTTAGGGGTGGCGACCATGCATGTTTTTTTTATCATGAAAAAAATATATATGGAGTACCGACCTCAAATTTTTTTATTGCAGAAATGGATAGAAGGTGCAAAAATATGCTACTCTAAATTTTTTCAGATTTTTCTGAGACCGGGAAGTATTTTTAAAAAAATTATTGAAAGTCCTTTTTGGGACGGCACGCAGCGGTAAGTCCTATGCCTTTTCTTAAGGAGAGGCGCCTCGTGATGTCATCAAAATGGAGTTTCAATAATTTTTTAAAAATACTTCCCGGTCCCAGAAAAATTTGAAAAAAATCAGAGCGTAGCATATTTTTGCACCCTCCTCTATTCATTTCTTCAATAAAAAATTTTGAAGTCGGTACTCCATTATTCTTTTTCCTTAATAGGATATATTATATATATAACATATTATATTAAGTGAGGAACTTTCAGTATGAGAAAATGATTGATTGGGAACAAGTACAGTACCATATATTGACTTAATTGAAAGATAAAAAATAAAACATTTCTATATAATTTATACACATATATTTTATATATTACAATTTTCTAGCTATTTCACAAGTATGATTATAAACAATAGAACTACATGCAATACATTATAATATATATAATAAAATCATAATTATATTAAGCAATACATAATATAATATATTATATATTAAAACATTTTTTCTGGAAGAGCAAAATACAAACTTAAGGTTTCGACAAGATTCTTGAGGCTGCATGACAATCAAGATTTTCAGATTTTTAAGGGCGATCATTTATTAATTTCTATCATCATGAATTTAATTATAGTTAATGAAAAAACTACAGGGGTAATTAACAGCCGTTTAACAACAGACGTACTACACAGACAGTATACTAATACTTATATAGATCCGGTTGATAAAATACAAGGAAATATATTTGATCATCATTATAAGGCACTTCTTGGGAAATTACTATAACTATATCAATCATAATGAAATTAATATTTAATTATAAAAGTTGCAAACACATAATCTTTCTTGTGTTGTTAATTTAAAAAAATAAAAATTATAATTACAGCTAGGTTTTAATCATTTATATCACTAGAAAAATAAAAATTTAATTATTAATTGTATAAAGAGTGTTAGAGGAATTGTTTAATTTTCTAATACACAGAGTTTTGGATGTTAGAAAGGAGCCTAATCTTATCATGAATTTTGGGAGAGGTGCCTCCTTCCATAATTAAAATGTTTCAAGACAAAAATTGGTTTAAAGAACATTAATAAACAATATTTTTTACATTTTAAGGTACAATATTTGCATAAACAGAGGACAAAAAATTACAGGAAAATATAATTATTAAATCAAAGCAAAATTTTTCTTCAGGGATCTACAGTAAAAGCTTGTTATTACACAACCGGTTGTTAGGTAAAACTTTGAGTAAAGGAGATCAAGCTAGGTCCCATATAAAAAAAACAAAACAAAAAAACATTGCATCAGGTATTGGAAAAACTTGACAGAAGCTATAATACTCTTTATAAGGTAAACCTAACTTCCTGGGTCACTTGATTTTACGTAATAACAAGTTTTCACTGTATTAGGCTGCAGGGTTATAGTTTTTTTTTTTTTTTTTTTTTTTTTTTTTTAAAGCGAGAGTCTGCCTTATATATAAGCAATTTCAATATATTGTCTCGCTAAGCGCGATTTAATCAACCTTTATACATATATCATAATTAATAAACAACTTTAATCTGCTTTAATTTAATTAAGTACTCAAAACATAATTATAATAATAATAAAAGGATGCATAATTATATTCTTTTTAGACTCTTAGCAATTATAACAGCTTAGTTGATAAATTGAGTAATTGAAAAATTAAACTAAGTCCGCATACTCTTTAGTCAATTGATTTGGGACCTCTTAAATTTATTACTACTTTAAAATCAATGTACACAATAGTGTGGATATTTTGAGATGACATTTTTCCACAAATCAGATCAAAATTAAGAATACTTTTATCATTTCTAGCATACAGTTTCAAATCAACAATTATTATTAAGCATTACAATAAATCAAGTTGATTTGGGTACTATATAGTAACTTGCATTGCATTTATGAGTACTTATACTACTAAGAAATTAATACAAACACAAAATATTAATATTAGTATATAGTTATATTAATTGGCAGCAAAATATAATATAAAATAAACAAAACAGTTATAGAAAACAGCATGACACAAAAGCAATTATTCGAGCTTAGCTAAAAAAAGTTTGACTTTTTTTGGCTGTGATTTTATAACTTGAGATATCACACAAAAATTAAAATTTTAACTATGTATTTTTTTTTCTTACAGATGTTTCTGATAAATAACATTAAAAAATATATATTATAAAAAATAAACATAATAAACATTATTAAAAATTATACATTCTGTGTTATCATTACTAATTACAATTTTTTAACTTGGTACCTATTAGTTTGTATTAGTACGTTTTCCATAACATTTTCATAAATATTATTACATGTGAATTTAAAGTTTAAATTAATTTCTTATTTATTGTTAAATTACTAGCACATTAACATCTACAGCTTTGAAATTAGTTTGAACAAAATTTAAAATTACGATACCTTTCTTATCTAAGAAGCTACTTTAATTTTAAAGCAAATGATTTGAGCTCTTACAAGTGTGTTAACTGATGATAATTATCACTTCAGAGACCCTACAGAGACCTCTGTGTCTTATGGCTAGGGATTTGATCAGAGCCTCACTGTAACTGAGAGTGGCAGCGCTGCTAAATGTTTGGCACGGCCCGGTTCTTGCTGGCTAAAATTGCCCGCGCGTCAGCGAGAACAGGGCAGTGCCGCTGCGATTCAGTGGCGCCGCCACTCTCAGTTACAGTGAAGCTTGGCCAAGCTGTTCAAATTTCTGGCCATAAGACACAGAGGTCTCTGTAGGGTCTTTGTTATCACTTCTTCTTTACACATGTTAGTAAATTGTGTTCACGATACATTTATTCCTTATGGCATGACAATTTACGAAGCGAGTTATCCTGCAGATTTCTCACTGAAAACGTTTAATGCCATTGAATTAGGCAGGTGCTAACTGCAGTTAGTGAATGAGAAACCTGTATAACTCTCTTCATAAATCACCCCATTTAGTCCATGTCATCTTATCTAATTTGACAAGATAATTTAAAATGCTGAACTTAAAACGCTTTTTTTTTGACAATGCTAAAAGAAACTTAAGGGTAAGGTAACGCCACCAATGTTAAAAAAAATTACTCTCACAAAAATTCTGAAAAAAATTTAAAATGTTCTCCTCTATACCCCCTATCAGTACCTAAAATATCAGGTATACAAATACGATCTAGTTTTTGAGTTATAAATTTTTAAAGTTGACTACTTTAACATGGAGAAATGAAACTCCCATGTTAAATTGGTCAACTTTAAAAATTCAGAACTCAAAAACTAGATCGTATTTGTATACCTGATATTTTAGCTACTGATAGGGGGTGTAGAGGAGAACATTTTAAAAAATTTTCAGAATTTTTGTGAGAGGGATTTTTTTTAACATTGGTGGCGTTACCTTACCCTTAAATAAAAATCAGAGTGCCATATATAACTCAATTGATTCTATGTTCATGTACACATGTAGATAAAGCTCACAGACACACTTATAACTTCTTATAAGACTCTTGTATTTGACTGTATCTCATCTCCAGGACTGCTTGGTTATGCAACCTGCAATGACCACCTTCTTAAAAAAAAAAAAAATAAATAAATAAAAATAAAGGTAGAACCCATGACACCATTTTACCCTTTTGGGTGTGGCCAGGCCGATATTTAGCCTTGTCAGTAAGAGTTATCTTGTGACCATGCTGGGGCTTATCAGGCTCTCAGAACCCTTTTCCTGCACTCTTCTGGGCTCCTACTACCAGATCTGTGCAGCCTACAGTGGCAGTGCAATACTGCAGGGCAGCGGAATATAGACAGTCATAAGCTGCCTTCCTCCTACGAACTCCATAATCTAGTAATCAGTCACACCCAACCCAAGTCACGAAAAGTCTGCCGTGTTCGGGAATCGAACCGGGGACCTCTCAGACCAGAGCCAGGGGTACCAACCACTACACTACAGAGCGGATTAACAGGTAATTGATTAATTTGAATATTGGGGCAATGGACACATTTTGGTCATATATTAATGCCTTGAAGAGTCAACGTTGCAGGCTGCATGCATCTTCCATTACTTATTATCACCTGAACACACACATACTTCATTAATGAAGAAAACCCAGGGAAGCCACTAAATTTCTGACAATTATGACTATTTAGGCAATGAAATCTATAAATGTCATCAACAAATAAAACAAAGGTAATTTTCAAATAGCCTTACAATAATTCAACCAAGTAAATTAATTTAATTAACTGCCAGTAATAACGTCATATAGACACTTCGTGGATTCATCTGAGTCTAAAAGTGACATTGTTGTGATATCGAGCTTTGCTATTACCTTAAGTACACGAGTGAGGCTAACAAAGAGAAAAAATGTCATCTGTTGGTGTTTAATGAAATCAATTATTACAAGGTGTATTGTAGCAGTACATTATTAATTTTTAATGTAAGCAGTGAGTTCATATTGGTAGCAGATATGGGAAATTTAATGTAAGAAACTCAGACTTACAATTTTGACTAACATTTCTCTTCCTTTTTTTTTTTTACACTAAAATTGAGGTCTTTTTTTTTATGTGTAGAGAAGATTAACAACATAGTTGAATAAACCATTGAAGTGAAAGTACCCCCACCCTTGAATTTGGCTTTAAATTGTGCGTCCCATCTACTTGACCAGATGCAAGTGACTTTAGTGGATGCATTTAAAATTTATGGCCGAGAGGATATAACTGTATTGTGAACAATTTTCATATCATTTAGATCTGTGAGCAATTATGACCCTTATTAAAATAGGACAAATGGTCTATAAACTCCCAACCTAGTAAAAAAAAAAAAAAAAAAAAAAGTTAAATTTATATACCATGTCCTATACAAGGTGGATAAAAGTCAGTACCTTTACCATTATTTTTTAAATATTTTTGGAAAAGAAAAGACAAGAGTATCAAGGATTATACCATGCAAATAATAAACAAATGGTGAAAAAAAAAAAAAAAGAGTAGAATTTGGAATTAAACTTTGCCTAAACCAAAATAATACACCAAACCAAACATTGAAACTTTTTCCACCACAAACACACCAAGAACAAACTACACCAATATTTAACCAAATAATGCCTCCCATACGTTAAATTAAATAAATAATTTAAAAAATATATGTAACAACCTTATGTGTGTGAACTGTAAAGAAAAAAGGTTTGTTATTTAAACAGAAGAACTTGAATATCACCTTCAAATATACTGTCACAATTAATTTACATAAAATCCAAGTTTTCCTTACTAGATGTTAGTTGGAGGTTCAGATCTGATAGTCTTGAACATACAGAACTACATACAATTTACTAATATGTATGAAATTGCAAAGTGTAACACCATAGTTAAAAAATTGTAATAATTTAATGATTTTTTAAAATCCAATTCCTGATACCAGTGCTACAATCTTGCACTAATTAGGAAGTGATTAGGAATTTTGTTTATCTTCTTAAAAATGTACAGTTTTTTTTAAGTAACTGGGATTTTTGTTTTTAATCATTTTCATTCAGTTTGTCTTACTTGAGAAGGTGCTTAAATTATTGCATGAAAACAATTTTTACCTCAAAGTTGCAAACTTTTGATATCTCAAGATTAGTGTAAAATTAATAATAATCTGTCTACATAACATGATGCTATATCTCTTACGGGGTAAGCTAGCAGCATTATTACCTCGGCCGTCCACAAGACTTGCTTCAGAAGAAATATTTTTGTATATTTCACACTTAGTAAACTCCACTTCACTTTGGTGTTTCTAAAGGTATAAGTGGAAGGTGCCTAGTCCTTGGGTCTCTCAATCTGATTGGCAGGCTAGGCCTTTCTGGGATATCTATTCTAATTAGCTTGGGGAATTTCTTTTCTTCCACCTCCTCCACTGGTTCAGACTTGATTTTCTCGGGAGGAATCAGGTCAGGCAGTTCGTCCTGAGGCTCAGTTTTGATTGGACGATCCAAAGTGTCTTTTCTCTCCGAAGAGTTGGTAGGACTGTCTTTTCTCTCACATGAATGGCGACGCTTCTCTTTCTTGCAGTCCCGTGATCGGCTGCGTCGTGATTTTTTCTTGCTGCTGCGGTGTCGTGGTTTCTTGCGTCTCCTCTCGTGATTGTCTCTGTCTCGACTATGGTCTCTGTCTCGACTTCGTTCTCTGTCTCGACTGTGGTCTCTGTCTCGACTGTGGTCTCTGTCTCGACTGTGGTCTCTGTCTTGACTGTGATCTCTGTCTCGACTTCTTTCTCTATCTCGACTGCGACCACTCCTTCTCTCTCGACTTCTCTCCCTGCTCCTCTCCCTGTCATAGCTCCCGTCTCGATCTCTGCTTCTCTTTCTGCTGCGACGACTGTGCTCGCTGCTGTAGCTCCTACTCTTGTATTCTCTATCAAGGTAGCGGTCCTTGTCTCTGTGTCTGTCTGACCTGCTACTTCGTGGAGGGGACAAATTTTTGTCATCGAAATTCAGCTCCAAGATTTCCTTGTTGAACGACGCCATTGAATCTGGAGGACCGTTCGAGGATTCCCCCCCTGGTCTGCTGCTGGTGCTTCCAACGATGGTTCCTCGCCCAGCCCCCAGGTTACCGGGCATGGGCGACGGAGAGGGGGTGGGATAGATGTTGGTTTGTTGGGGGTGGGGGGCAAAGTCAGACACGACGCTTGCAGAACGAGAGAAAGGGTCGTCTTTCATGGCACCCTGTTGACAAAAATAAATGTATTAAGTTGGGAGAAAATATTTGTTTTTCTGGTGATAATACACGAGACATTTTGAGGCTTAAGTAGTATCAAATCAGCTATTTAGGTGTAAGGGTGATAATTTCCTAAATAAGATCAGAAAATGACCCTTAGGTTCAAATTAATTTGTCTTTTTTTAAATAGGGACAAGAAAATTGCCCTATTATTTTTAGTAGACTCCGCCCTTTCTCCCCTTGTATGATATTATCAAGAAACAAGCTTAATTTATTTATGCAAAGAGAGAGAGAGAGAGAAAAAAAAGATGAGTAAAGTTAATTTTGCTTTAAGTTTACTTAAGTTTTTAATTTGTACTTTTTTATAATTTGTCTGGAAATAAAATTAAAAGCATGATTAAATCTAGAAGAACATATAAATATAGAAAAAACAATAAACAAAAATATTAAATTTTCATGGCATTTCTGTATAATTGTGATCCAAATATAGAAATGTGATAGTTATGTTATGAGTTTGACAGTCGAGCTTAGCTGCAGTAATAAAAAAGTATGGAGGTTATGATCAAACAAAATGAGGGCACCATAACTTAAGGGTAAGATACCAATGTTAAAAAAAAAAAAAAAATCCCTCGCCAAAATTCTGAAAAAAAAAAAATTTAAAATGTTCACCTCTAAAATATCAGGTTTACAAATACGATCTAGTTTTTGAGTTATGAATATTTAAACTTGACTAATTTAACATGGAAGTTTCATTTATCTATGTTAAAGTAGTCAACTTTAAAAATTTATAACTCAAAAAGTAGAACGTATTTGTATACAGGTATTTTATACATATGAAATATGATATTTTAGCTACTTATACACTTATAGAGGAGAACATTTTAAATTTTTTTCAGAATTTTTGTGTGAGGGATTTCTTTCTTTCCTTTTCTTTTTTGTAACATTGGTGGCATTAACTTACCAATGGACATATCATATAATATTGGACTATAAATTTTTATAACATAAAAAAATAACAATTAAAAATAAAAACTAATGTTATAAAAAATAATAATAAATAACAAAGAGTGTGTTAACTCATACCTGTGATGTTTATAATTTTTATAATGCATATATTCGTCCTACTTGAGCTGTTACTTTCTTTGAGTTTGTCTATGTAGAGGTACTCTTATTTTTACAGGTTGAATTCCTACTGTTGTCATGGTAGAAAAAATTAGTGTTAAACTAAATTTATATTTCAAATATTTTTTACATTGAATGAGGTAAACACATTAACATTAACGAAGGAAAAGAGCTGTGACATGAAATGTCCCTATGTTTGCATGTTGAATATTAAAATTTGCATGACCGACGTCACAGAAGGTTTAAACCATAACGTTTTTAATTGAGCATATAATAGTTTGAGGTCCTCTATCCAAATTAGGTAGTCCATTGCAGCTCACCAATTTGAAATAAGGTTTAAATTATAATTATGTGTGCACAATCATATAAGCAGGTGAAAAAAAAAAATAATAATAATAATAATAATAATAAATAAAAAAATAATAAATAAAAATTCTTGAAACTGTACTATTTTCAAGTCATAAGGTATGTTCGTAAATACACAATATCAGAAAGAATTTATTATTTGTAATGAACCTTCTGTACATGAAACATAAGGTTTATCACAAATTGATTCTTTTTCTGATTGTGTATTTACAAACAGACCTACATTTCATAAATATAAAGTGAAAGGCTAGGTTTTAATAGCATGAAATCTTTGTTTATAGTGCTTCTTTATGTAATGCTTCCATCTTAGTATAAAAAAATGCTTGCTATTTTCCTGAAAACAAAGATAAAATTTATTTTTAAGATACAACAAGAGCATCCATCTACACTTGAAATGATGTGACTGATATTTTTCTTGAAATATTAACTTTTTATTGAATTAAGATACACATAATTAACACCACTAAAAATTTAAGTTTCCAAATATTAAAACCAAAAAAACAGTCTTACAAATTTCTCGCTGCAGCCTATCAAATTTTCAGAATTATCAAACAGTCTTCTTCAATATCTTGAGAGAGTAAAAATTTCAGACAAGTATGAACAGTGTTGGGGGCAAAAATAAACACTTTATACAACTAAAGAACACCAATATAAAAATTAGTCTCAATAAAACTTAAATTAAATAATAATAATAATAATAATAATGGGTAAATGGAGGTGGGGGGTGGGCGCGAGCGTTATGTGGCGTATTCACTGTGGGTGGGGGACTATTCAGTCTCCTGTCTGTCTCTCTCGAGAGCTTACCGAATGGGTGGGTAAAGCACTATGCCCGACCCCACAGTGAACGGCGCTCGCGAACGGGTCATGGGGACGGGGGAGAGGGTGCAAAGCTCGGTCATGGCGGGGCTGATGGTCACTGTGGTGACACTTTCCATTTGTTTAAGCCCGGGGGAATTGGATCCGGGGCGAATGGATGCGATTCCGTGGAGGCTGGGTAACACCATGGCCGAAAGTCTGGCGCTCCAATTGGGGAGGGGGGGGGGGGGGATAAAAATATAAATAAAATAATAATAAAAACAATAAAAATAAAAGCTTGAAGCATAATTGTTTTAAAAGTATTAATGAAATAATTATTATTTTATTCTTTTGGAAAATTTAAAACTTAAAATATTACATAAATTTTCAGCCAAATCCATTTTTTCCCCCCATTTATTTTTTAAAACTAAAAAATTGCCCAAGAACAACTAGGGTACCTTAAAATTGTTCATAAAAATTAAGATAACTTGAGAGTTAATATTTTTTACATTAAAATTTAATATTATAAAATAAAAGGCTAGATCTTGCTAATTATAGGAATTAAAAAAAAAAAAAAGAAAAAAAAAAAGTTTTCTAAATATAGATCTGCAAGCACAAAGGTTGGAAACTTATAATGGTGATTAATTAATTCACCCACCAAACCTGTAACTTAATTAAAAGTCCAAGCAATCTGGGACATTAATTGTAACGACATTGACTGAGATAATACGCGTTGATAACAAATTAAAACCACATTGTAGAGGAACAATTCAACCCACATTACATTTCAGACAGTTTAAGGGCATTGGGTGTAGCACCAGTAGTTGGCAACACTGACGTATCTTCACCATGTTAATTTTTTATCATTGCTCCTCGGAGTAATTTTTATGCAAGAGCTAAGCTGATTGCTGTAGTATCAAGATAATTAGTAGCCCAAGTGCACAATTTGGCTAAATAAAGCCTGATTTAAAGAAAAGTATTTTTTTATATTTTAGAAAAATGCATGTAAATTTAAAAAATTACTAAAAAATACTTTTCTTTAAATCAGGCTTTATTTAGCCAAATTGTGCACTTGGGCTACTAATAATCTTGATACTACAGCAATCAGCTTAGCTCTAGCATAAAAATTACTCCCAGGAGCAATGATCAAAAATTAACATGGTGAAGATACTTCAGTGTTGCCAACTACCGGTGCTACACCCAATGCCCTTAACATAACTGTTTTCAACATATTTTATAATAACACATAAAATAAAATACACATTAATATTAATCATACTTAAATATGATAAACAGGGTGATAAACAGACTTTCAATTGAAGAAAACATTTCAGAACTTATTAAACGTGATAAGATTATAGTAATGATAACAAATAAATGACAAAAAGAGTTTGGAAAAATTACACCAAAATTTGGTACCAACTTAATTTCATAAAACTTCTGAAGTGACATTTTACAACATCAGATTTCCCGATGTACATGACTGTACATGCCACTTTTCTAAGAGGTCTACCAGTTTGGACAATTTATTTGATACCAAACAATAAACCAATTAAAATATGATAAAATTGTGGATAAAAACTATATAATTAAAATATTATACTAAAAGCTGAAAATATTAGTTGTTGCAATTTAAAACATAAGTGTTAAAATAAAGAATATAATATATGATTACTTAAATTACTAAATAAAACGGAAATACATTTTCTTTTATTGATATTTTTTTCCAAGCAAAACTGTGCAGAAAAAAGCAGATCTTATAACATGAATAATAAAAACAATTTTCTATCAAGAAATTAGCTACCATATTGAAATTTATAATAAAAATTTTTTTTGGTTATACATTATTTGGTAATATTGCTTTGGTAAATTAAAATTTAAAAGATCAGAATAAAAAACAACATAAATAAACTATATTGCATAAAATAATAAGCAACCATAACCTCTCATACTACTGCATCAAAATTACAATAAATTTTTATCATATGAAATGGAAAGCAGAAAAGTTCAGTTTGCTTTTAAATTAAAAATAATTTAAATATGAACTACGTTTGGTAATCCATGATTATGAACACAAAACTATAGAGAGGTTATGTTTCATAAAAAGGGAGCCACCCAACACTGTATTGAACAAACTAGTTTAGAGATACTTGAACATTTCTTCAAGTTCAGACATTTTGTCGTTTGAATTTGGAGCCATCTGTAACACAAAAAAACGAAACTTGACAAAATTACAAACGTGCCAAGTTGGTTAGAGAATGCAAAGGGTTATTAGTGATGGCAATACTCATGCAGACTCAACAAAATGAGTTCAAAAGAGGAAGAAGTGTTATTAACAATCAATATTAATAAATAATTTTACATTGCACAAATATTTTCTAAAAAATTAACATTATTTTTTATTGTTTCTCTTTGTTTTAAATCTGTAATCAAGTAAATAAGTAGTAATACAGTAAATATTAAATTATATCTGTTTGCTTACTTTACATTTATTTTCATGACTGCTATATTGATTCTTTTTTTATGCCAGACTGTAAAAAAAATAGAAATGTTGGAGTAGGTACAGTTAAAGTTCAATAATTCTGGGACACTTGGCTTTAGAGTCAGAGTAGCCACCAATTGTTCATTTGCCGTGCTGAGTGGCATTCACAAAGTACTTTAAACCCTACTTTAGCCTCGATTTTTATCCCCTGGGTTAGAGTGTGTGTTAAACATGGTATTAAACCAGATACTGAATATGGTGCTAAAAATGTGAGCTAAATCGGGGTTAAGCCATGTTAAACAGATACATTAACCATTGATTTAGCCCACATTTTTTAGTGCCATGTTTAGGTTTTGGTTTAGTACCATGTTTAGCACTTGCTTTAACCTGGGGGATAAACAAAGCTAAAGTAAGGTTTAAGTGCTTTGTGAATGCCCCCCACTGTCTATTATTATGTTCAGGTAGAGTCAGAGGAGCCTCGACTGTTTGACACCTCACCTGAACTATGAGTGTTGCAACATCAAGCAAGTGCTCACTCCAACATGCCTACTGTCCCAATTTTATTAACAATAATTAAACATTTGCATCTGCCAGAACATGATTGGTGAAATTACATATTTTATTCCACTTTCAAATACTTGACTGTAGGTAAAATAAAACCTGGATTAGGTGAACATACACTTCACGAAAGCACAAATGTTACAGGTGCTTTTCTTATGGATCACAATTAGTTTACTTTTTTTGAGATGATATCCCTCCCTAAAATTAGTTACAAATATCCTTTGTCTCTTGGAGTTGCAGCAATTAAGACAGAGGTGACATTTATTTTGTCCTGAGGTGTACACCTCTGAACACCACGAACTTCACTCCTGCTTTGTTTGTACACATTACCACAGTCTATGGAGGCATGGTGAATCAAAACTCTTTTGATATTGATAAACTGGGTGCTCTTCTTACATATCCCAAAATTGTAAATTTCCATCCGTTTCTATTGAAGCTGCAGCTCTAGCAAGTGAAGCAGGAGTAAAGTGTGTGCTGTCTTGGGGTTTATATCAACTTTAAATAGGAAATAACTCGTACAGAGCAAATGTAGTCTAAATTTGGGGAAACAAGTTGACTTGCTATGTCTCAAGTAATAATAATTGGTAAACCCTTGATCACTTGAAGATCTTGTTTGAGCTGATCTTCACACAGACAACACAAGAAGCAATTTTCAAAGCACAGAAAAAAAAAAAAAAAAAAAAAAAAAAATAAATGTGAAGTTGAGAAAGAAAGATGATGCGCAATAACACAAAAAATATAGAAATAAGCAAAATATCATACAGTATGATGGCCCATATATAAAAAGACAATGCTTTAATTTCATTAATAAATATAAAAAATATCACCCCCACCAACTCAAAAAAAAAAAAAAAAAAAAAAAAAAAAAAAAAAAAGGAAAATAAATAAATAAATAAAATAATAGCAATGTGCTGATAAAAAGAGTTTCAAGTAGTATTATAGATATTTTAGGGATATATTTTTTATGGAACCCATGGATTCAGAAATTTGTCTGTCACAAAAAATTAGGCTCGAGCTTAAAAATGACTAATTAAAATAATTTTTGTTTATCTTAAAAAAAAAAAAAAAAAAAAAATACTTACTTTACATACATATATAGTTATAGCGTCCCTCGTCCGGAATAATGAGCTATCTGCTTACCATGATTTTTTTGGCAATAATAAGCTAACTGCTTTTTCAGGTGAAATATTTCACATTAAAAAGCAGATAGATCATTATTACCAGAAAATCATGGTAAGCAGATAGCTCATTATTCCGGACGAGGGACAATATGTCACACAATTTTCCAGAACATATTCCTTAGGTTGACCCCATGAATGTTAAAGAACAGTGCTGATTCATAATTATTTCATTTTTAAAATAAAATATAGTTCCCTATTATATTTTTCACACCATCTAAAAAATCACAATAAGAAATGCTCTAACAAAAAAAAAAAAAAAAAAAAAAAAAAAAAGAGCAAAGGTTTAAACAAATAAAAAATTCTGCATATATTTTTTGTCACTATTTTGTGTATGGCACCACCTACTTATTATAGCAAAACATATTTATAGTTCACATTAATGCAACTCTATAAAACAAGTTCCATTCTTTGTTTAATAACTTTGGAGAACAATTTCAGATTTACACATACAGAAGTACTTGTACATTTTGTATTGGCAATTTGACCTAAGCTGATGTCAATCTTCTATTGAGGATAAGATCTGTGTACATCACTTTACCATGCATGTATGTAACGACGGGGGACTTAAAAGTGTCATCATATCGGCAACGATGTACATTGAATTTGTGGACTGAAAGTCAGTCTATGCTGCTTTTTTTCTTATCACTCATACCTTGATGCCAAACATCATTTATGACGACACCCATAAGGCCTGTGTAAAGATAGATTTAAGTCCCCCATCGGTACAAGAATTTATTGTTTGGCTGTATATTTAACACCTGCATTATGTAAAAATTACTTAGTTTGTGCCTTGAAAGAAATTTCTGAAGAGCTGTTTTAAATTTCTTTAAAAAAATAAATAAATAAATAAATAAAATAAAGTCTAAGAACACATGTAATGACATTATTAAGTTGTATTGTTTTCCAAAAATGAAAACTTAATTTATATTCACATATTGTTGAAGTTATAAGACAGCTACATAAAAAGAACAGTTTTCTTGTGAGATGAATTGATAATAATTCATAATATTTTCTCCCCACAAGTTTAGAAAGAATAAACACAATTTCTGAGGTGGTAGGTGTATTAGTATGCAGATGAGACATTTTTTTACAAAAACTTTTGTTTCAATGCAATTTATTATAAGACAGCGAAGAAATAATAAGCAAGAATAAAAAATAAAAATGTTGATTCCTCCCAATAAGGCAAGAAATTTCAATAAATAAATAAACAAATAAATATAAATTGAAATAAAAAGCACTCCTGTTCAAAATAAACAGTTTTCTTTTTTTTTTTTTTTGGTAATCCAATCAAACAAATGTTTCAAGGATTGGCCTGAAATGAACATGTATGTGTGTGTGTCTATTAGATAAGAAGACAAAAAAATACTAGGAAAAATTTGTGAATGCCCAAAATCAACAGTATTAGCTTCCTTTTGTGCTACAGATCATGAGGTATAAATGAGACTTGACACATACAACAGTATTTATTTTTTCAAGAAAACAAATATTGACATTTTTAGTATGAAGATTGTGTTACTGTAAAGACTGACATAAAGTCCATAATGATTAAATCAAACAAAAAAATTATCATAATGATGTAATTTCATTTCATTTTTTTTTTTTAAGTCCAAATATCTGTTGTCTCTTTTTCTTCCACCCTGAAATAGCTATTTTCCCCTTATATCAATATGATTTTGCATGAATCTTGAAAGCCAGGTGGCAGCACGTACCTGTGATGGTTTTAGTTCTTCGTCGTCATTTTCGTAGTCCTCGAGTCTCGGGATTGGCATGTCTCCAGGTCGTCTCACTGGAGGAGGCGGTGACTTTAACGTCTTCACGGCGTCAGTCTCTGAATTACAAGGAGTGTGTTTGAAGGGAGGGGGAACCTCATTATTGACTCCATTGTTAAATAAGGGAGGAGGAGGACCGTTGTTGTTAAAAGGTCCATTAAAGGGGAGTCCATGAGGAGGGCCATTATTGGGACTTGGACCGTTGTTAAATCTACATGGACCATTATCAAAACCGCCAGGAGGGCCATTATTGGGGCCAGGACAATTATTGAATGGTCCCAGAGGACCGTTGTTGAAGGGACCAGGGCCAGGAGGGCCATTGTTGAAGGGTCCAGGGCCAGGAGGGCAATTATTGAAGGAAGGAGGGCCATTGTGGAAGGGACCAGGGCCAGGAGGGCCATTGTTGAAGGGTCCAGGGCCAGAAGGGCCATTGTTTAAGGGACCAAGGCCAGGAGGGCCATTGTTTAAGGGACCAGGGCCAGGAGGGCCATTGTTGAAGGGGCCAGGAGGGCCATTGTTGAAGGGACCAGGGCCAGGAGGGCCACTGTTGAAGGGACCAGGGCCAGGAGGGCCATTGTTGAAGGGACCAGGAGGACCATTATTGAACGGGCCCTGGCCGTTGTTAAAGGGAGGTGGGCCGTTGTTGAAAGGGCCTGGGCCTGGTGGGCCATTACTGTAGTTGTTGAAGGGACCTGGTGGGCCATCGTTAAAGGGACCTGGAGGGCCATTATTGAATGGGCCCTGGCAGTTGTTAAAGGGAGTTGGGCCGTTGTTGAAAGGGCCTGGTGGGCCATCATTAAAGGGACCTGGAGGGCCGTTGTTGAATGGGGGTGGGCTGTTGTAGAAAGGGCCTGGGCCTTGAGGGCCATTGTTGAAGGGTCCTGGGCCTGGTGGGCCGTTGTTGAAGGGACGTGGTGGGCCAATATTGCAGTTGTTAAAGGGGCCTGGTGGGCAATTGAAGGGGCCAGGAGGACCATTGTTGAATGGGGGTCCTCGTGGGCCATTGTTGAACGGGCCGCAGTCATTGAAGGGGCCGGGGGGGCAGTTGTTGAAGGGTCCTGGTGGGCAGTCATTGAAGGGGCCTGGACCATCATTAAATGGGTCAGGTCCTTTGTTCAAACAGGGAGGACAATCTTCAAATGGATCTTTGGGCCCCCCTCCATAATCATTTGGTTCTTCTTTCTGTTTATTGAGGTTCCCCCAACCTTTTTGTAGCTTTGGCTGATACCCCACGACACCTGAACAAACAAAAATTTCGTCAACAGAACTGTAAACTGTAATGAAGTTCCTGAGTTCACAATTTTAACCATAAAATTTAGTAAATCTTTACAGCTCATTTGTAAAGAAGCTTTCATATTTTATCTCTACATTAGAAAATCAACCATTATTTTGAATAAACAAATGAGCGACTTTTTTCTTTTTACTTCCCTGGTCTCATCACAGAATACAATAAATAAATGAATAAAATTAAAATAATAAAATTAACATTCTGCCAACTAACTCATGAAAGAGGAAAGTACACCAAATATTTTCCAACATTCCTTAAATGACATTTTCCTATCTAATTACCTAACATGAGATTTTAAATAATTTCCAAGCTAAAGCATCTGAATTTGGATAAGATTCAAATAAAATTCAATTAATTAGAAATATGAAGCTATTTTCATGTGGGGAACTTGAGAGAAACAAAATTTTACCATCACATTTACATTCCCCCTTTCCTCCTACAAAATATAAGATTAAGTTTTCTTTATCTTAACAAAGTAATAAATTAGAAGCTATTTATTTGAAAATCAGATTTTTGAATCAGAGACTATAAATATGGTGCTAAAATAAGGGAAGAAGTGCTAAAAAAAAACCTAATAAATAAAAATAAATAAATTGCTAAAAATTTCTGAGTAAAAATATAATAAATAAATAGTAAATATAAAAAATTAAAAAAATAAATAAATAAAACAAAATAAATAAATACTGCTGACTAAAATAAAACAAGGAAAGGACCTTGATCTTTATTTTAACAAACCTGATGACAAAGAGTAACTTCCACAGGTTTTCTGGAAGTGGTCTATCTTGGCGTTTGGTGGGATGTGGCGGTCTGGGACCAGAGCGATATCCAGCTCCTGGCAGCAGTAGTCCGCTATTGAGTAGCCCCAGCGCCGCACCTTGGAGCGAGAGCAGAACGTCGTCACGTCCTCCTCCTCATGGTACTGTCGACAACAAAGATACAGGACATGACAGAAAGTACAATAATTTTGATGTTAACTAGGAAATGTTTCTCTATCCCAGGATACATGGTTCAAACTTTTGGCCATTACTCTAAAATAAATAGAGAATTTCGGACAAATTAAAGGCTTTGGTTTTTATATTTTTAATGTAAAGTATTGATAATTTATAAAAATACTGTTTTGCTCCACAAGAAATTCCCACCTCTTTCTGTCAGTTAAAATTTAAAGCACTAAAAAAAAAAAAAAAGTTACATCAATTTGTGCCACAGGAAAAATTGAAAGTTACAGCGATGACATCCTCCATCATTTGATGATCATCCTGATTCAGGTTTCCGTGGTTCCCTCGGTCTTAAAAAAAATAAAAAAAGTTGCAGCTAATTGTGTTTCTTCAGAGGCATGCTGTTATTAAACTTTTTTAACTCCTTATACTTTTAACTTCAAAGGAATAGGGCGTAACAAACCTCTCTCCTGCTCTCAATGTTATAAAATAAAACTTTCCCTCTGCCTTAAAAAAAAAAAAAAAAAAAAAAAAAAAAAAAATCGGGTTACGCCCCTTACCAACATTTTTATTTTTTATTAATAAGGTAGAGATAACGGCGGTCAGCTGTTCGACGTAATCCCATTTGATTAACATGTAAACCTTAGCAAATTGACAAAAATTCTGAAATTTTTTTGAGAGGCAGATAGATATTAGTGCCTATGTTTTGAAACATAGAAAAAGTTTCAAAACAATTTAACGAGCCGATTTTTTTTTAATTAAGTTCTTAGTTTGTCTCTCCATGGGATAGCCCTATGCTGAAAATTAAAAAAATCAATTAAAAAAAATTGGCTCGTTAAATTGTTTTGAAATTTTTTCTATGGCTTTTAGGCACTAATATCTGCCTCTAAAAAGATTCAGAATTTTTGTCAATTTGCTAATGTTTACATGTTAATCAAATGGGATTACGGCGAACAACTGTTTGGCGTTATCTCTACCTTAAGACCTCTCTAACAAGACAATACCTCACAGGAAATGTTGAGAGTGAAGCAGAAGAGGTCCTTGCCAAACTCGCTGTAGGCCAGAGTCTTGCTGGGGTAGCCGGGCTTGCCCTGAAGGTTGGCACAGAAGTTGCACAGATAGTAGTAGAGCTGCTCTATCGGATACACTTTGTAGGGGAAAACTGTCACAATGCCTGCAACAATCAAATTACCAACAATAGAGTACCAACCTCAAATTTTTTATTGCAGAAATGGATAGAGGGTGTAAAGTTATGATATTATGATTTTTTAAAGTCTAAAAATTATTTTTAAAAACAAAAAAATTGAACAGTTCATTTTGTGACAAGCTATTTAAAAAAAGATAAGAACATAAACAAAATAGAAGGACAACAGTCAATTTTAATGCTTGCAGCTTTTTTTAAACTTAGAAGTGAAAAATATTAAGTCGTAACAGATTAAATGAGGCATTTTTTTAGGGGGAAAAAATGCAATAAAAAAATAGCAAAACAAACCATTTTATTTCTCTCTAGCAGAACAAGTTCTTTATTTTTACATTAAAAAATATTTCAGGTCCACATGATGACAAATCTGAATTGCATACCGAAGAAAAAAATTGTAAGGTTTCAGGTAAACCTTTGATCCAGTTACCAAGTCCTTTGTTTGGCTCATTTTAAACAAAAAGCCCTGTGATTGGCTGATGTTACTCAAAAAGCCCTGTGATTGGCTTATGTTAAACAAAAAGCCTTGAGTGATTGGTTCATGTTAAATTACAAGCTTTATGATTGGTTTATTTTAAACAAAAAGCCTTGTGATTGGCTGATGATACATAAAAATCCCTGTGATTGGCTGACTTACGGCTCTCGTTGAAGAGTGCAGTGAGGCACTCCCTGACGTTCTGTATCTCCGAGGTAGCAGTGTACAAGATGACAGGCTCGTCAAATCCAATGTCTCCCCTCACATAGTCATCCAGGTCCAGCTGAAACACGGAGCGTTGCAATCAGATGGTTTTGTTTGCTTACAGTAAAATTTGCCAACATTGTTGACAGAGCTCTCTGAGGCTCCTAATACCCAGTCTGCATGCCAGACAATTAAGTACCGTTTTTAACTGAGGCTCGTATGTTGTACACACAACATTCCACAGTACAAACCACCCTAGCTGAGTATAAACAGCCATAAGCTGCCTTCCTTCTACTCTACCAACTCCATCATCATTGGTAGTACTCATCCCAAGTCAAAAAAAGTTTGACATGCTTTGCACTCAACAGCTAGGACTAGCATGAGAAAGATATTAAATAAATAGATATGTTTTGGTTATCACTATAACTTTACACTGAGTCTTATGGGCTGAAACCGGAGAAAAACACTTACTTGAATTTGCTCAAACAGCAATTAATTTGATGAACATTCTCAAATTTTTAAATTTATTTCACTTGATTCTTCCTGACAGAAATAATTTATAGTGAGAAATCGTTATTATGCAAATTGTAGTTAGGTAAAACTCAATTTTGAATAAAGGGGATCACGGTCTCATAAAAAATAATTAGCATTGCATGGATAGGATAAACTTGATATAAGATAACCCTAACTCTCTGGGTCCCTTGACTTTACATAATAACAAGTTTTAGTCACTTTTTACTGTAAACAGTAACTACGGCCAATCGTTGAACTCACCCCTCGCACAAAGTTCTGCATCCTCATGACCACCTGTGCAGAGTTGCTCGTTGCTTGCTTGAATGGCGGCAGCGGAATGCGGTGTGTCTGATTGGATATGTCTCGTGCAGTGCAGCTGTAGCCAGACGGAATGGTGCCTGCCGAGACAATTTATCAAGAATGGTGGAGCACCTAGTGGTAAAAATATGTTCTATGTTGTCACATATGAGATGTGAATTCTAAAAATTCACATCTCATGTGAATTTTTAGAATTCACATGAATTTTTTTTTTATTTTTTTATTGCAAAAATAGAGGGCATCAAATTATTATTACCAGGGGAAATAAAAAAATGCTGAACTTTTAATTGGTCACTAATTAATTAAACCTCAATGAGTATTTTAAACAGCAATTAAAGATTTCAACTACACCCTCCACCCCCTCCTGTTAACAGACGTAGAAAAACAAATGTTAATTTTTATCTTCGTGGCTTCATATATCCCTATATATTTTGTAAGATTGATTAAATGTTGATTTTAAATATATGGTAATATTCTCTATGTATAGTCAAATGGTACAATGGATGAAGTACTTACGTATGTTGAGAAAGGTACTGTAAACTCTGTTGATGCCCGTCGCAAGGCAAAACTCAGAGATGGCGAACTCTGCTGGCACAACAAAGCCGTTGTCGGTGCGGACGTAGCAGTTCATGTGAAGAAAAAAAAATTTGTGGTTGGGGAGCTCTGTAACAAGGACACTCTTTCGTCAGATCATTTCTAGGACATTTATTCTTAGTAGCTGGTACGCCGTTCCTATCTTTTCAGTATGACTTCATAAAAAATTAGAAATTATTTGAGCAAAAAAAAAAAAAAAAAAAAAAAAAAAAAAAAAAAAAAAAAAGGAAATTATAAGATCGAGTTTCTGAGATATATAGGATGTAAGTTGCAAGAATGTCATTGGGAATATGGCGACTTTGGTCAAAATTTAGTCAAATCAGCATCTAAAAAACACAAATTATCAACTCAAAAATATTAATTAACTTTTTGTTATTTATCAAGTTAATCACATTGTCCTTTATCCATTTTAAATATTTACCATCGGGAAATAAATAGCAATGCCTGTCAATGGTGTTCTTAACCCTTAAGTAAAAAAAATATATATATATATATATATATATATATATATATATATTCATATAAATATAAAAAACGTAAAAAAAAAATTAATGTTTTCCACAACATTATAAAAGAATTTTCTTCAAGGGGGTGTGACTTTTCAAAATTAAAAATTCACCAAAAAATCTTCTTTCCAAAAATGTAAATTTCACTTTCCTCCGACTCCCCGTTCCTTCCATACCGCCCGGTCAAAAGTCTACTATGACGTCACATTACTTAAGGTCGCGCGCAAGAAAGCAAGCAAGCAAGTGGCGGCGAGCGCTAAAATCCACGTTTTCGCGTCTTTAAGCCCGCCTAGCAGCCGACAGCAAAGAGATAAAAATTATCCGCCACGGGATGATTTTATCTAAAGAACATTCTGCGTTTGTATCCGCTTTCGGCATTTCTTCATTTTAATTAGGAAATTAAATATCACGATGCAAACTCAAATTTTTTACAGATTTCTTTTGTCAACTGACTTCAAACACATAAAATATTTTATCAAGCATCTAATAACTTTATTGTAGACACACGTATTGGATTGACATATTATATATGTACAGTACATACGACTTATATTATGTATATGGTATTTCAACAGTATTTTAATTACCTATGATTTTAGCCGCAGCCTTACATTATATAAATTTATATATAATTATAAAATCACGGCAAACACGCAACTAAAACTGTTATCATTTTGTGCATTATCGCTATTTAATTACTTTCTTCGACGTTTGCATTTAAGTTATATAAATATGCAGCATATAGTGATTATTCGATATTACCATTATTAATTATTAATACAATATACTTTGAATTATTATATTTTTTATAATAATCACGAAATAATTGTTAATAATTATAATTAATCTTCAACTTAATTAGAGGCTGCCCCATGCATAATTTATCACACCAGTTCTGCTTTTAATTGTTGTTGTTAATATTCAGTGTCATTGTAATATATATATATATATATATATATATATATATATATATATATATATATATATATATGTATTTATATATAATATATAAAGGTGTTTCCGGTCCAAATGTATAGATGGAAACTCCCTTTCCCTTTGAGTTAAAATAATATAACATAAAAGCTTTATTTATATTCAAAGCTCAAAGTAAGAATACTAATAATATTAGGGTTTCTGTAATTTAATTCTAGTACGTAATTCCAGCGTAATTCTAGCACAGCAGAGCAGACTCGGGCACCAGAATATTTACCGCGATTCAATCGACGGGGATCATCTGCGCTGCAAGTTGGTTCAAACATATAAGGCTTTATATATTTTCTTGAACTCATTATACGCTTGCTATTATGCATATACGGAAATTTATAAAAAAAAATTGTGATTTAATTAACTAAAAGTGCAGTGATAACAATCTCAGAGACAACGTGCAACTCCAAGTACTTGGAGGCGACGGTATTGAATGCTGATGCGAAACAAATTTTCACAACACTGAACTGAAAAAATCTCCCTACATTCTTGCTCCCTTACGTGTGCGGCCGGAACTGTCCGCTGACACTGAAAGCCAGAGTAAGCCCACGTGTCTATAAAGAAACAAAACTTTGCAATTATGAATAATTATATATTTTTGCCTCAAAATCGATTTAAAAATTTGTTCATTATTTGTATTTATAATAATATGTAAAATCTAAAATCATTGAACCGATTGAACGTACAGTACTATACTATATATTATATTTCGTCTAAATAACAATTAACATTATATAATATAGTATTTGTATGGTATTACTATATTATTATAATGTTAACTGTTATTTAGTCATAGATGTTATTTAGTCGTAGATGTTATTTAGTCGTAGACTATATAAATATATAATATATAGTATAGTACTGTACGTTCAATCGGTTCAATGATTTTAGATTTTACATATTATTATAAATACAAATAATGAACAAATTTTTAATTCGATTTTGAGGCAAAAATATATAATTATTTATAATTGCAAAGTTTTGTTTCTTTATAGACACGTGGGCTTACTCTGGCTTTCAGTGTCAGCGGACAGTTCCTGCCACACACATAAGGGAGCAAGAATGTAGGGAGATTTTTTCAGTTCAGTTTTGTAAAAATTTGTTTTGCATCAGCATTCAATAACTTCGCCTCCTCCACGTTATCTCTCAGATTGTTATCACTGCACCTTTAGTTAATTGAATCACATAATTATTTATAAATTTCCGTATATGCATAATAGCAAGCGTATAATGAGTGCAATAAAAGATATATATAATGCCTTATATGTATGTTAGACTAAATATAATAATTTAAAGTATATTGTATTATTAATTAATAATGGTAATATCGAATAATCACTATATGCTGCATATTTATATAACTTAAATGCAAACGTCGAAGAAAGTAATTAAATAGCGATAATGCACAAAATGATAACAGTTTTAGTTGCGTGTTTGCCGTGATTTTATAATTATATATAAATTTATATAATGTAAGGCTGCGGCTAAAATCATAGGTAATTAAAATACTGTTGAAATACCATATACATAATATAAGTCGTATGTACTGTACATATATAATATGTCAATCCAATACGTGTGTCTACAATAAAGTTATTAGATGCTTGATAAAATATTTTATGTGTTTGAAGTCAGTTGACAAAAGAAATCTGTAAAAAATTTGAGTTTGCATCGTGATATTTAATTTCCTAATTAAAATGAAGAAATGCCGAAAGCGGATACAAACGCAGAATGTTCTTTAGATAAAATTATCCCGTGGCGGATAATTTTTATCTCTTTGCTGTCGGCTGCTAGGCGGGCTTAAAGACGCGAAAACGTGGATTTTAGCGCTCGCCGCCACTTGCTTGCTTGCTTTCTTGCGCGCGACCTTAAGTAATGTGACGTCATAGTAGACTTTTGACCGGGCGGTATGGAAGGAACGGGGAGTCGGAGGAAAGTGAAATTTACATTTTTGGAAAGAAGATTTTTTGGTGAATTTTTAATTTTGAAAAGTCACACCCCCTTTCAGTTCTATCTGTGAGTTGCAAAAATTTTACACAACTTTGATTTTATTTCATTGTTACATTAACTGATTTAAATAATAATGAAGTTCAAGACTCTTTAGCTGAATTTTACTGCGAGAATCTTAATTGTTTATTTTTCCTGTGATTTATTAGAAAAAAAAAAAAAAAAAAAAAAAAAAAAAAAATTGGTCAAGTCAACTTTGCTCTTGTTGGCTAACATTTTATCAGACTAGGGTACCTCCACTTTTCTGTAGGCCACAGTTTTGTATTTTAAAATTTGTTATATTTTATCTAGAACTGACATTGCTATATCTGTTGTTTGGCCTTACTCAATCTTCCCCTCTGATTAAACTCTTTGACTTGGTGAGAGAAACTCTACTAGATGTTTAGTTGGTCTTTTACACCTTGTCTTTTCAATGATTTCAAATTTTTCCTACACTTTCACATACAGCTAATCTAATAGATCACAAATACTGACTCAGTGTAACTCATGGTACATTTGCGAGGTACCAGTAATACATTGATGGTATTACTGACCATCCTGACTGAAGTTTCCACGTTTCTTCAGTCAAATTAGTCAAAATTAAGAACTTCTAAACTTTTTACCATAACAAATAAATTTAAAATAAAAATTAATCAATGCATAATTAATTTAATTAACATTTCTGTACAGGAAGCATGATTTATGTTTATCTTTGTAAGATTTGGCATGAAAGAGACAGAGTAGCCACCAACAGTTCACTATTATTGTGTCCAGGTAGACTCTGAGGAGACAAATATGAGTCACCTCACCTGAACTCCAACAATGTTGTCCGACAAGCCAAGTGATGGTGCTTACTTACAAGATTGCCAAGTGTCACATTATTTTTTAACTTAACTGTACAATATAGAGCCTGGCAAGCAAGTGGGTGGAAATATCATTGCAGATAAATAAAGGTTAAGTTTCTCATAACATTTTTCAATCCCTGTCTATACGTTCTACTCTTGACATATAGGTTATACATACACAAAATTAAAAAATAAATAAATAAATAAATACATAATAATAATGAAATACTGTTAAAATGTAGTGAATATGGCTTTGAAAGCACCAGTTTGAAATCAGTTTGATCTCGAGGTCCTAATTTACAGAACCAATGCTCACTGTATCAAGGCCTGCGCACTATAATATCAATCTCGATTGTTTTTTGAAATAGTAGTCCTAGATTTTCAATTTCCCTACATGCTAATTTCACCCCAAAATTTTCATGAAAGGAGTGATTCTAAAATTTTGAAACTTTACACACAGCAAGATAAGGAGTTTAGAAATTATGCCTGGTGTGTGAAAATATCAAGAAAAATTTATTTCTATTGGATTTAATTTGAATTTTACAATGCTATAGCAAATGGGTTGGACTACTATTTTGTTTCGCTCGCTTCACAGTGCGCAGGCCTTGATACAGTGGGCATTGACAGAACTCATAAGAAGAAAGAGTTGATTAAATCGTCGACACTCACTGTTGTCGGGGTCTTGTCCCAACATCTCAACGGTCTGCTGGATGTCGTTCTCTATCACTTGCACTTGGTCAGCGACCAGCTTGGCCTTCTCCTCCTGCTCTGAGACGGGCACTCCCAGCGAAGTCAACTTGTCCTTGCTGCTTTTTTCTTTCTGAGCAATCTTCTCGTATGGCTCTCGCTCTTCCTTGGACATTTTCTGTAACATCCAATGCCAACACAAGTTTAGTTCTAGTCCACCTGACTGCTAATAGGCACCTGGTAAAAGGATATTTTTGTTTTTAACTGGACCTTTCAACAATAAATCATCTCTCGTTCAGAATAATGAGTTAATTATCTACCCCCTAGGCTGTCCCAAGGATTTTGTATGTATGGATAGGTTATCTCTATACCAATAGCATTAGAGCTACTGAGGCAAATCTCCAACGTAAGATGGCGACCGAGCGCAACCATCTGCATTTTAAATTGTATGGAAGTTCCCCAACGTAAGATGGCAGACATCCCATTGGTTACTGTTGTAACCGCCACCCAATTCCTCCTCACGACTGTGCCTCACCGACGGCAGCACCATCACCACCTATCCATACATACAAAATCCTTGGGCTGTCCACAGATAAAGAAATATAGCTATTTTTATCACAATCATGGTGGCAGAAAGCTTTAATTGTCCATATGACAAGAGAATATGTCCTTTGTTGTGAGGCAATTAAGTACCTCAGGTTACACTCAGGTAGCTGTTAAGAGATCTCTTTTTGCCAGATGATACTAAAAAAAAACAAAACAAGAAATACGTAACTAGTCAGTTTAGACTTCAACTTTCTATTTCTATGTTCTTCATTACATTGTCTAACTACTGTATATAAACCCTGAGTCAAGAAACTTTTCAAATATAAAATACAAATAATTTTAATAATGAATTAGGCTTATGTATCTCTATTAAGTATTAACCTAAAGAAGGAGTATTGTCTTCACTGCAAATATTAATTCATCAGAATTCATAAAACTTCATGTACATAACATTATCTGTTCTAATTATAACACTTTTGACTTCCATACAGTAGCATTGGCAGCCAACTAGAGAGGGATATCACTTACTACAGAACTTGGAATAAGATGCAAAGTAAGAATCAAAATCTTGTGTTATTTTCACTTGGGACAAGAGCCTGTCTTGGTTAAAGAATAAGATACAATCAATGATGGAAGTTTTGAGGGCTTTGCAAACAACAAAGGTCATTATCTATTTAAATAAGATAATTAAGTGACCTTAGGTGGCATCTTTGTTAGTGACTCAAAGAGCATGCAAGAATATAGCTATATGGAGACAGTTTTGTGGACTAGCATCTCATTATGAGAGACTGTATGCAGTAGCCTGACCAACTTAAGGAACTTCATGTACGTACACCTCTGGACACAACAATCTTTACTCTTGCTATGTTTGTAGGCTCTGTCACCCAGCCTGTAGAGGAACTAGAATGTTTTGAGATAGCTAGACTGGGTGATGTTCTAACCTCCCCCAAAAATGCAAATATTATATATTAAAGGGCAGTAGCTCCAGCAAATAAGGCAGGGAAAGGTTCGTTGCGTCCAGAGGTACATCTGATAATATAAATAAATAAGCACAAAATTGTTTTTTATATTAGTTTCAAAAGTAATGAGTTCTGAATTGTTTTATTTTGCATCACAATTTATGTAATGCTGCATTCTGCCATGTTGAAAACTTTCCACCCAAACTCGGGGAAGAACATTTCCAGGATGGCAGAACATTTCATAGAATTTAACAGTAAAATTGACAAGGATCCCCAACCCTAAATTGGTTGAAATATAGGGAAGAATGCATGGGCGATGGACCCCCTCTCCCTTGAATGTCAATAACCCCCCCCCCCCCCCCCCACAATTATTAAAATTAAAAATCTTATGAATTTTGTTTCCTGCAAGTGTTCAACTTATTAATTAAATGACAGCTCTCTTTGCTACAAGCTGCAGTACTTGATGTTATTTCACGAAACAAAATGTTTACAAAATGGCTGCCATTTCGCGCACCACCTTAACTCCTATAACATATTCCTAATATTTTATCAGAGTATGATATTTTATTAGCCTACTTTTTGTAAAAACTTTAAATAAAATAAGACATTAAAAAAATATATATATTAGGGGAGGGGGGGGGGGGGGGAAACTTCCACATGAAAATACTTGCCAATATAATTACAGTATGAATTTAATACAAAACATTGCACTATTTTAAATAATAAATATTTATGCAATGCTCCTAAATCTAATTTTCAAACTACTTGTGTAAATGTAACAATGTATTGGTGTACATCAATGGACAACATACATGAAAAAATTTCATTGCAGATATGAATAGAGGGTACCAAATTATGCTACTTTGAAATTTTTCCGATTTTTTTGAGACCCGGAACTATTTTTAAATAATTATTGAAAGTCCTGTGATTTCAGTTGGCACCCCTGAATTCTTAGTTAAAAGGATAGAGACTGGACGCCTATTGACGCCTTCAGGGGGCGTGGCCGCACTTCCAATAATTATTTTAAAATAGTTTTGGGTCTCAAAAAAATCTGAAAAAATTCAGAGTAGCATAATTTGGTACCCTCTATTCATTTCTGCAATAAAATTTTTTCATGTATGTTGTCCATTGACTTGAATTTGTCTTATATAAGCCTTATAGGTGACGTCATAAAAGCCATTTGGCATTAAGGTATAGAGCAGTATAACAAAATTAAATTCCAGGAGTGATATTTTTCTCCAGGTAAAATTAAACTAATTCTGTTTAAAATAATGCTGATGGATTTAATGAATTTACATTAATAGTTTGACTATTAATGAGCAAATTCCATGATTATCCTGGGAGAAATTATGTATATATATATATTTTTTTTTCCATTACATTTATATTTTATAAAATTTTATACTAAGCCTGAATAAAAACAAAGTCTTTGCTGCACTATACAGTATAACAGATCTTCGATTACCTGTAGAATAGACGGTGCCGGATCAGCTGACTGTCTGTCTGTATAAAATTTACAAGATGGCCACTGCGCGCACAGTCAAATCTTATATGTGGAAACTAAGATCTATAATACTGTACTATTATCACAATTTGTTCATTGTTTTAAGTTACTACTGTATATTACTGTATCTAATATTTAATTTTCTCATTACCTATAAGTTCTATAACTAACCATGTGTCATAATGTTTTCGAAACTTGACTTGTTGCCTGGCAACACGAAAAGAGAAGAGAAGGAATCTAGACTATTAACCTACTCAGAGACCCTACAGAGACCTCCGTTTCTTATGGCCAGAAATTTGACCAGCTTGGCCGAGCTTCACTGTAACTGAGAGTGGCGGCGCCACTGTCGTTGCCTGGCAACACGAAAAGAGAAGAGAAGGAATCTAGACTATTAACCTACTCAGAGACCTTACAGAGACCTCCGTTTCTTATGGCCAGAAATTTGACCAGCTTGGCCGAGCTTCACTGTAACTGAGAGTGGCGGCGCCACTGCATCGCAGCGGCACGGCCCGGTTCTTGCTGGCTGCGCGGGCAGCAAGAACCGGAGTTTACCGGACCTTGCCGAACATTTAGCAGCGCCGCCAGCGCCGCCACTTTCAGTTACAGTGAAACTCTGATCAAATCCCTGGCCATATGTCACGGAGGTCTCTATAGGGTCTCTGTAACCTACTAGAAGTAAAATAGCTTAAACGCCAAAATGTGGTCTCAAGAGAATGAGAAAAAAGACAATCTTTCCAGTTGATTTCTGATTTTTTCTAACATACTTTAGTTTTAGTACCGTTTTAAGTTATTCCTGCAATAGCTGTATACAGTATATTGGATACTGAATATGCTATGTTTTCTCCGAAATTTAGCAATGTCTTTAAAGTTCCCTCCAAAAAGTTCCTAAACTAGATTCATTATTAACTGTACACGAAGATTGTTAACCCCCCCCCTCCCCCCAGGGCAAAATACATGGAGAGTGGGTGGTTTAACTCCCTCCTCTTACCCACCTCATGGAAAAAAAAAATAATTTCGAGATTTTCTGGCCACACCCCTGTAACATGCATTATTTTATTTGGACTTAACAAATTAATGTAAAGAGAAATATAATTTTAATGTCATATAACCGTAAGAGCAACTATTCAAAGTTCGTTTAGCATGCACATTCTGAGTAATTTACTGCACATATTGAGTCAATTTTTTTAAACAGTTCATTTTCCCTCTTCTTCTTCTTCTTCTTTTTTTTTTTTTTTTTATAAAATACCGTCTGAACAAAAAATAACAAATAAAATAAAATTCAGAAAGAATCAGCATCCCAGCATAATTTTTTTTAACTATAGTATGTTGTACTGGTCTCTCTGGACAGTAAGATGTTGTAGATTATTCTGATTATTCATGTTATTGATAACAAATATTATATTGATGGTGTTCCGTCAAAAACGACTAACTCATTTTATCGCGTCCTCTCAAAAACGACCAACTCGTTTTATCGCGAGCCGAGATTTTCGGTTTTGCACAATGGGTTTCCAGGTATAGTTTTTTTATACCTGGAAACCCATAGTGCAAAACCGACCATCTCGGCTTGCGATAAAACGAGTTAGTCGTTTTTGAGAGGACGCGATAAAATGAGTTAGTCGTTTTTGACGGAACACCATCGATATGTAGTAAACACCCATAGCTTATGTGCAAAGTATGCATAACATCAAGAACTCATTTGCTTAATATGTACATTTTTTTTTTCAAGGTTACGCCTCTATGAGCTTACTGGAGCTCATTAATAATAATGGGGTAATGGGAAGAAATAAGAGAGGGAAGAATGGTGGCCACGGCCTGCTACACAGCTCAGCATTTGCAGAGTTAAGACTGAGGAAATCGTTGAAAACATCAGTCTTGATGGACATCTCTACTTTTTATCAATAGACAAAAGAAAAGAAAAAAAATGATGTCCAAAGCCTGGGGAACTACGCACAAGTGCATGACTGCACTGGGTGAAAGAAAGATGAATTTACCCCAGGAAGGGAGCAACTTGTAACGGTCACCCATCCACGTACCAACCACGCTCGACGTAGCTTGACTTCGGTGATCCAACGAGAACCGGTCAATGCACTGCACCAACCACAACCTCCTGCCTCAAAATTACCCCGCTATCTTGCTGAAAGATCTCTTAGCAAAACGGTATGCAAACCTTTTTCTCTTAATAAGATGTACATAATATGCATACTACCATGAACTATAATGTTATATACTAATTGTAGTCTATTTTAACCCTTCAAACATAACTAAAAAGTATGCATATGCATATTATAATAATATAATTCTAATGACCAATAAATTATATATGCCCAAGAATTTTACTTTTCAGTAGCACCTACAATATACAAAGACCAAGAATTATATCATAAATTCATGCTTTTATGCCTAGATTAACATACAGAACAGTATGCATATAATATGCAATATAACATAGGCCCACCACAGGCCCATGTACCATGTATGCACATTGCAGGCAAATGGCTGCCAATACCACGTACTGCCACTACTGCCTACCGCCCCGTATGTACCGGCGGTATGCAAATGCATAATATGCATACAACACTTTTCAACACCTTCATCCCACCTTTGAAACTGGATTTAAAGAAATCCGTGATATGTTTTAAATAAATAATTTTAATTACTTACGAATAGGCTAATAAAATAACTGTTAAAGAGACAAATTCCTAAAATAAAATAAACCCTCACAAAAAAATCTTACCGCCCAAATCGGCCCTGCAAGAGCAAGCACCTGTTTCATGGTATGAATGTTGTTCTGTGTTTTATACTCAATCATAAAGTAAAAAAAAGCGCTTTTGGGCCCTTTTTTTCCTTTCTTAGGTCCCATTTTTAGAAAACTAATTACTTATTCACGTTAAAGAAATGTCACGCAAAACGCGGTAACACTAGAGCGCCATTTTGATTATATATGACGTCGTGACGTCATAAAACTCGTAAATAAATAATAAATCAAGTTGAGTCAGAAGAGTTGTAAATTAATAGCAAAGGATAAATGCGCAGTAGGAATAAATAAGCTAAATTGAGTTGACTGCGCATAAACGTTATACATTTTTACTACTATTTTATAACACTACGATTCTGATTGAGCAGATGACAGATGAGTATCGCTAAATCATATGTGTAGTATAAACACAATTTTAATTCTTTGTTTTAACGATTTCTAATGAAAATTTAGATATTTAGTGCTCGAAAAGGTAAATTATTTTATCATAAAAAATATCTACAAGACTTAAAGCAATAATTGAAGCCGTAAGTGTGCATAATGCTGGTTAAGCACGAGGCGCAGGAAGCATGACAGTGTCATGGCACTCGTGGCTTATGTTTGCATATTATCATGGCCTTAATATCTCACTTTAATATGCACATTTATTGACAACATGCTGTAA
This sequence comes from Siphlonurus alternatus, assembly GCA_949825025.1. Taxonomy (NCBI): domain Eukaryota; kingdom Metazoa; phylum Arthropoda; class Insecta; order Ephemeroptera; family Siphlonuridae; genus Siphlonurus; species Siphlonurus alternatus. The sequence continues at coordinate 17,719,299 of OX463786.1, forward strand.
AATATATCTGTTAATAAACAGTAGCTAACTGTGTAGGTTTTCTGCACTCGATTTTCTTATGTAGCAAGGTTGTCGCAAGGTAAAACGAGAGTATCGTAAAGTTAACAGGGAGATGGCAGGTCGGAGTGAGTTTAGTGACAGAACTAGGAAAGGTAGATATATTGGGAGGGGGGATCATCGGTGGAAACTGGAGCTCAGGGGTAGTGGAAGTGATGTGGGAAAGTACTCCTTCATAAACTGAACAGTGAGGGAGTGGAATTCCCTGCCGTCCGAGGTGGTGGGGGCGGAGAGTTACGGGAGATTTAAGAGTGCGTTGAGCACTATATTGCGAGCCACCGTGGTTTAGCCACATTTGCCGCAGATCGTTAAATCTAAATCTACAGAAAGTTAATGCATACTGTACTGTATTCATATACTGTATGATATGCATACACTGTATAGCTGGTTAGGCTCTACGAACAGACCTTGCTACTTGTATGATGTATTTGCATCATATGCATACTGTATGCATAGCATGACTGTACACTTCAGCGATTCAAAGCTCTATTACAAAAAAAGGCTGTAGTTTGTGAGACGTTATCAAATTGCATTAGTTGTTTTCTGGCGATGGTTCTTATATCTTGGGGCAGAATAAATGTTATATCTGCTCTCTGATTATTGGTTTACTTTTTACACATGCTGTGGAGGGTTAAATTTTATTATTTTGGAGAAATGCTAGTCTGTGTGCCTAGTGTGCCTTATTAACCTCCCCAAAATAGGGTACTACACACATATGTGTAAGTAAAAAAAGCAGCCCTTTTTGATAAAACTTGTCCTGTATATTAAGTACATCGTATGTACTGGTATCTATCTTGGGCTCCTTATTCAATCATTCACAATATGGTTGTTGCTATTGCTGTAAATTCTCTTTTAAGATGATATCATTTTATTACGTTACTATATTTCTGCTAACGCTAACTTTTGCTGTACAGGATACCAGGCCATGGAGTTTCAAAACATTGACATTAAAAATGAACCTCTGGGGTACCTCAAAGATCAGGACGAAGCATACGAGCCATCGGAGACACAAGACCAGCCAAAGAGTTGCACTGAAGGTGAATATTATATTAAAAATGCTGAGTATTTGTGGACGAAAGTTGGGGAGCGGTCCATGGGTTAACCAAAGTCTTCTACTTGCAATGGTTGTAACAAACCATTGTTTATAAGAGGTCTGTTTTATTTTGCTGTTTTCGATTGTTAGAAATGGTCAAGAAAATTAAGTACAGTGAAGAAACTCCACGGTAGTTCTTCATTTTCGCCCAGATGCACCACCTAACCTTAATTTTTTTAAGTCCTAATTTATCATGTACTAAAATAAGTTTTGGCTCTCTATTTGCTATATTCTTTTCTAAAATTAATGAAGATATTGTATTTTTATATTTTATGCACTAGCAGCCATTAAAAGCAGAAACTATTAAACAAAATATGGTGTTGGGGGGTGCCACTGAAAACTCTAGCGGGCGTTTTTCAGTACATACTAGCTCGGTTTGCGATTGTTGGATGATAGGACAGACGATTGTCAGATATTATCAACAATGGTTTGGTACAACCATTGCAAGACTTAAAGGTTAACGAATTAAAAAAATCTTAATTTTGTCATGTTGTTATACAGAAACCCAAGCCATGGTGGCTTCTGACGTTGACATCAAGGACGAGCCCTTAACGTACCTCGAACATCAGGAAGCAGCGCAGGAAACATTCCCCAAACTGCAACCAGAAGATGACTTCGAAGGTGAATATATTAACAATTAACAGCAAAATAATGTAATACTGTATATGCATTATAGAATGGTTGTTACAATTCGAGTAAATTATATACTCAAGTATAAACTTATGAAAGATAACGGACAACCTGCATTTATTGCATGTTTATGTATTGTGCATTTTCCCTATAATTTTTTAACCGTCAAACACCCTTAAAATCATATTATAGTACAAGACGCTGTGACGTCATAGCCATGAGAAATTTTAATACGCAAGTAAAAATGATGAAGATTATGATGTCACATATTTCCCTCTATTTTGAGTGTGTTCAGAAAAATCTGAACAAAACTGAGTTTTGAGGTGCTCTATCCAAATATGCAATAAATTTTTTTATGAAAGTTGAGAATTGTTAAAAGTTCTTTTTTTTTTTTTTTTTTTTTCCCCTGAACTTCTGATTTCTGTTAATATTTAAAATAAAAAGAGAAAGTATGTAATGGTTTCAAGTCAGCTGATTTTGCAGTTTTCCCACCATCCTATCTAAACCTGTGGCCTGAAATCTATGTTTTGGCATTAAATAAATTTTAAAGAGGAAAATAAGCTCTTGATTCAAAATTAGAATACCCCTAAATGAGGGGGGTTATAATGATAGTAAAATGGCTCATAACTTAACTACATCCTAATGTTAATGGTACCAATGATTTCAGAACCATTTGTGCAATCACCATCCCCAACTCATTCTGATTATCCCGACGTCAAATCGCAAGCAGAAGAAATTCCGTTGAGTGACTCGGACATTGAGATAATTGAAGAAGAAAATTATTTCGTCAACTGTCTTCACTGTAGTGAAAAGTTTCCCTCGTTGACAATTTTAAACGAACATTACAAATCTCACCATTTCTGTAAATTATGCAAGGAATCATTTACTGATGATAGATACTTTTATACTCATATTTTAAATAAACATATTAGTTTTAATGCAGTACCTGTTTCTTGCGAATTTTGTAATGAAGAAATTATTGGTAATGATATTTTGAAACATGTAAAACAGCATGCATTTGGATACATAAAAATAGATAGCAAAGTTAATGAAATAAAAAGAATTGTTGAAAAAAAGAGGAAATTAGAAGAGAAAAAACCTGAACAATGTGAGAAGTGTTTTTTAATTATTGATTCATTAGATGGACATCAATGTTGTGAACTGTGTTATCAATGTAATGCAGGATTTCCCACAGAAACTGAACTTAATGATCATATTAAGAGTAAGCATTTTAAAAGAAATGTTTGTGACATTTGTAAAATAAACGTGAATGAAATTTTAAATCTTGCGGAACATGTAAAAACTTGCTTAATTCCAATTGCAAAACCACAACCTAGGATATTCAAATGTAAATTATGTAACTCTGAATACAAAAGTAGAGAGCAGCTTGAGGCTCACACATCGGTTAATCATTTTGCTAGCGGAAAATGTGGGATATGTTGTATGAGATTAAGTGAAATAACAGAATGTTCTGTACATTTAGCAGGTTGTCTTTTAGTACAAGAAAAATATCCATATAACATATATCCATATTATTGTTTTGTGTGTCAGTCAATTTGGAAAAGTAAAACTATTCTTCGAGCTCACATCATGCAATCTCATATGACCCGTTTTAGAGACAGTACATGTAAAATATGCCATATTGATGTATGTAAATTGAGGGATGTTACTGAACATTTTAAATTGTGTTCTTTATCCAGACAGGCTGAAGAGCCAAAACCAGCAAATGAAGTGCCATGTGATAAGAACTTAAAAATACTTAATAGTAAAAAAACAAAAACTCCAAGCTTAAAAGTAAAACAAACAATAAAAAAAACAAAAACTCCAAGCTTAAAAGTAAAACAAACAATAAAAAAAATAAAAACTCCAAGCTTAAAAGTAAAACAAAACAAAATACATGCCTGTTCAAAATGTTTAAAAGAACTACCAAGTGCTGGAGAGCTTATACTTCATCAAAAAATGTTCTCAGCTTGCAGAGTAATCCCATCTGACAGTCAATTTGGGCCAAAACCGGTAAATGACACACCGTGGGATGATGATGAGTATGAGGATTACTTACCCAAGAGAAAAAAACAAGTATCAAAAAAAGCAGCAAATGATCAATGCTTAGAAACATTTATTAATAAAAAGGAACTATTAATAAAAGAAACAAAACCTTCAATCTTAAAAGTAAAAAAAATATTTGTCTGTCCAAAATGTTCAAAAGAATTACAAAGTGATGCCCAGCTTAGATTACATCAAAAAATCAATCCAGCTTGTAGAGAAATTGCTGAAAAAACAACACAAATATTAAAAAAAATGTACCATAGTTGTTTATATTGTAGTATGAAATTTGGAACAGATGCTTTGCTAGAAAAACATGTAAAAATAGACCATGAATGTTATCATTGTGGAGATATATTTAAGTATCGTGAAGAATTGATTCAACATTTGGTTTCAATTAATGTTAAATCAATGACTTGTCAATTTTGTAATAAATTTATTTCTTTTGATTTTACAGAGCATATAGAAATGCATTCTTCAGTTAATTATACAAAATGTAAAAAATGTAATGTTACATACATGAAGAAATCAAAACATTTTTATGATTCAATTTGTTTTCCACCAAGTCCATTTGAGTTTGTTAATACAACTATAAAAGTAGAAATGGAATGAAAAAGACTTGTGTGTGGATGTTTTGTTTATTATTATTATTTTTTAGCAAGCAATGGAGAGTGCAATAATTTTTTATTGCAAAACTGATTTTGTGGTGTATGAATATATTTTGACATTGTATATGTATTTTTTTTTTTTTTTTTTAATTTCCTTAATTAACACAGGCATAGCATACAGAGTTTTATTGAATATGAAAATAATAATGTAAATGAATGCCTAATAAAATTTTACAATTTTTTCCTAATTCACTTTCATTTTTATGTATGTTTAAGGGTAAGGTAACGCCACCAATGTTAAAAAAAATCCCTCTCACAAAAATTCTGAAAAAAATTTAAAATGTTCTCCTCTACACCCCCTATCAGTAGCTAAAATATCAGGTATACAAATACGATCTAGTTTTTGAGTTATGAATTTTTAAAGTTGACCAATTTAACATGGAAGTTTCATTTCTCCATGTTAAAGTAGTCAACTTTAAAAATTTATAACTCAAAAACTAGATCGTATTTGTATACCTGATATTTTAGGTACTGATAGGGGGTATAGAGGAGAACATTTTAAATTTTTTTCAGAATTTTTGTGAGAGGGATTTTTTTTAACATTGGTGGCGTTACCTTACCCTTAAATGTTTTTTTCTTTTAGAAACTGAAGTTAAAATAAAATTCAATAAACGAAAATATTAAAGAAATAAATTAAATAATCTGTAAGGAAATAGCTTTATTATGAATTGAAAATGCATAAATTGTATAAATATTAAGAAAATTCTACTTTATTCTAGCATTTAATGTCGTACAGTATATATATATTACATTATAGTATATAAAATATTCAAACTTAAACATAAGAGTTTAAAATAACAATGGACAACATACATGAAAAATTTTTATTGCAGAAATGAATAGAGGGTACCAAATTATGCTACTCTGAATTTTTTCAGATTTCATTCAGACCCAGAACTATTTTTAAATAATTATTGAAAGTGCGGGCACGCCCCCTGGAGGCGTCAATAGGCGTCCAGTCTCTATCCTTTTTATTAAGAATTCAGGGGTGCCAACTGAAATCACAGGACTTTCAATAATTATTTAAAAATAGTTCCGGGTCTCAAAAAAATCTAAAAAAATTCAGAGTAGCATAATTTGGTACCCTCTATTTATTTCTGCAATAAAATTTTTTCATGTATGTTGTCCATTTAGCATTTTAATACATTAATTTCAATCTAATACTTAATTGAAAATATAAAGGATAAAATACATGCAAATTGAAACATACTCCTGAAAAAAAGGTGCCGTCTTCTGCATTAATTATAGCTTGATAAAAATTACAACAAATAAATGGCAATGCAAATAATGTTTAAAAAAGAAAATGAACCACATCTCAAAATAATTGGTCAAGTTAGCATTCCTTAAGGGCATTGGGTGTAGCACCGGTAGTTGGCAACACTGACATATCTTCACCATGTTAATTTTTTATCATTGCTCCTCGGAGTAATTTTTATGCTAGAGCTAAGCTGATTGCTGTAGTATCAAGATAATTAGTAGCCCAAGTGCACAATTTGGCTAAATAAAGCCAAATTCTTTTAAAGAAAAGTATTTTTTTATATTTTAGAAAAATGCATGTAAATTTAAAAAATTACTAAAAAATACTTTTCTTTAAATCAGGCTTTATTTAGCCAAATTGTGCACTTGGGCTACTAATTATCTTGATACTACAGCAATCAGCTTAGCTCTAGCATAAAAATTACTCCGAGGAGCAATGATAAAAAATTAACATGGTGAAGATACGTCAGTTTTGCCAACTACCGGTGCTACACCCAATGCCCTTAATATGATTAAATACATATATAATTTAAAAATACAGTATAATACTTACAATTATTTTGAAACTGTTTTTCATATTGCAATTTCTTATTCACTGAATATAAAATTTCCAAACTTTTATAATTCTCAAGCTTATTAAATTTATAGATACCCTCTGATCATGTGAAATATTTTTAATGCAAGAACTCTATTGACTGTCAATACGCTAACAAATAATTAGAATTTATTCAAAAAAGGAGTGGGGTTAGTTGGTGATAATTTTAATTGCATTATTAGGGTTCAATGAAGGGTGGGATATTATGCAAGATAATATTTGAGAATCACAACAACTTGGTTAACTTTGATGGACATTAGATCGTATAATATTATCTAACGAAATAGTTTCATTTTCGGTAACTTCTAATTTCACTTGTGGAATTAAAGCGTTTTGAAACTCTGGTTCATCAATTAAGTCAGATTGAGATTTATTAGAATCAAAGTAAGTTTTTGATATTGGAAAACCTAAACTTTCAGTTGCAATATTACCAAAATTAAGTTCCGTTGTTTGGCTATCTAGCGTGGACAAATCTAAGTCTATTCTGGAGGCTTGATTTGGGTTCCACAACATGCTAGAGTAATCTGCATCCAGGGGTTCTTCTTTGATTGGGACGTCCATGAACACTTCTTCAAACCTCGGTAGGTTGGATGCCCTGCTCGGAGTTTGAGGTTTTGTTGGCACGGCACCCAGAATTTTTAGTAGTTTTAAGTCTGTGCTGCTATCTGTAATACAAAAATAGGTAGGGAGTTGAATTATTTTTTAAACCATCATATCACTCAATTCAGCCTTACAGGGTACAAACTGAACATTTGAGAGCAAGTAAGTACAGTTAAGATCAATGGAGTACTTGACATGCATGAGAGGCACTAAAAGTTCATTTGCCGTGCTGAGTGGCAACACTGTTTATTATTATGTCCAGGTAGGCCCAGAGGAGACGACTGTGAGACACCTCACCTGAACATTGACAGGATTGCCACATCAAGCAAATTGACTTCACTTCAACACCAAGTGTATCAGTCCTTATAGTTTAACATTACAAGTTTACAATTCCTTGCTGCCCCATCCACTGACCCTGTTGCTAGTTAATGTTGAGAAACACGAACCTTTGTCTTCTAAGTAGACAGTCTCTCTATCTCTCCGTTCAGCTGGAGGTTCAACGATCACACAGTCCAGAGAGCTGGTCGATGCTTCCGGTTCAGAAGTGCCAGAGTCTGAAAGAAAGTGCAGTAAACACTTGTTATTCCACAATTCAGGAAATCATAATGTTTCGTGTATTTTCTAATTATGAAATAAAAAAATGCAACCATTATTGTCTATAGCAAGTTTTTACTGTATTCAGACCAACAAGGAGACCTGCATGAATTTTTTTTTTCACATGTGGATTAAGTTATGTACTGTCAATTTTTTTAAAACTTAAAATCGAGGGGAAAGATGTTGTGACGTCATAGTCATGCAACGGCTTTTCTTATGTTTCTGTGTTAAATATTTGCATGACTATGAGTCACAGTCATTCCCCTCAATTTTGAAGGTGTTGAAGGGTTAAAAAAAATCTGAAGAAATATTGGCAAAACGTAACTCGAATATGAAAAATATGTAATAAAAAAAAATCATGCAGGTTCATTTGCAGAATGATGTGGTGCTTTGATTCAAAGTTTATTTTCAATTCATCATTAAATTAAATGAAGAAATTAGTTGCTGCACCTAAAAGAAAAACAAATTGGCACAGCTCTTAAAAACAAAAATATAACGAATCTGAGTTAATTTCAGTTTAATGCTATAGATAAACTGCATAATTTTTTTCTATACTTTCAATACAAGTTAATTTACGTTAACTATAAAACTTGCCACAAGTCCAACACAAATCTCTGACTCCAAGAACTCACCACAAACGCTGGTGTTCGGTCTGCTGGATTTCTTGCTGGTGTAGCTGCGCACCACAGAGGAGCGTGCCATCTTTGGCGTCGGTTCCAAGCCGTCTGAGTCAGAACCCGAGTTGTTGTCAGACTCAAGCAGGAAGGCCCCGGCATTGAGAGGAAACACTCCGGCACGCTGCAACAAGAGTCTCGTCAATATCAGTGAAATGTCTTGAAGAATTTTAGAGCTCCAACAATTAAGATTTTCATCAGTTTTGTTTAATTGTTGCTCACTTTATATATGGGGGCATACATGACCAAAATGTGTCAATGAGGTACTGACCAAAAAAAAAGTTTCAAGTTTTTGTCAACATTTTAAAAGGCACGAGAATTTCATGAAGAACAAGCCCTATTACAGCATTCTACGACAATTTCCTGATTTTATATGAATTTTTAAAACCTCTCAAAAATGACGTCATAGCATTGAATTTTAAATGGGAAAATAGATCAGTAGTTAACATTGCCAAATCCCATACTTAATATTGAAATGTAACCAAAACTTCATTTGCAAGGTTTTCAGGTAGTACTAGAATCACGATAATGAAGGTTTGAAATTCGTACTTCAATAACTTTTCATTTTAGCAATGTTAACTGATGCATTTCCCCATTTAAGATTCAATGGTATGACGTCACCAAAAAAAGTTTTAAAAATTCATATAAAATCAGCAAATTGTCGTAGAATGCTCTAATAGGGCTCGTTCTTCATAGAATTCACAGTACTTTTTACTAGTATTGCTAACTCAAATACCGGTCAGTACCCCATTGCCCCAAAATACTAACTAATTAATCAATCGCTTTATATATTATTAAATGAGAATATTACATCTTGATGCTTTCCTCTATTCTTTTAATTAAATACGAAACTGTATACATATAATATTTAAAAGAAAAATACAAAAATTTAATCTAAATTTATTTTTAATACATTTTTAAACTTTTCTTAAATTGATTGACAGAATAGAAAATCTTTATGCCATCTCTTCTCTAGCAGTAAAAGGGTCTTAAGGGTAAGGTAACGCCACCAATGTTAAAAAAAGTCCCTCTCACAAATATTCCGAAAAAAATTTAAAATGTTCTCCTCTACATCCCCTATCAGTAGTTAAAATATCAGGTATGCAAATACGATCTAGTTTTTGAGTTATAAATTTTTAAAGTTGACTAATTTAACATGGGAATTCCATTTCTCCATGTTAAAATAGCCAACTTTAAAAATTCATAACTCAAAAACTAGATCGTATTTGTATACCTGATATTTTACCTACTGATAGGGGGTGTAGAGGAGAACATTTTAAATTTTTTTCAAAATTTTTGTGTGAGGGATTTTTTTTAACATTGGTGGCGTTACCTTACCCTTAACATTTAAGGGTTATTGTCACTAGTCTTAGGAGGTGGTGAATCACTCTGATAATTATAGTAAACCTTCCTTACATTATAACATAAATTTTCAGGAAAACAAAAAAAAACAAAAAAAAAAAAAAAAATGAAGCAAAAGTCAGTCTAGTTTTTGAGATATTCAGGATATAAATAATGAGAATATCATTGGAAATCTGGCGGCCATTTTCAAATCAAGTCAAATCAGCATCTTTTTCAACTAAAAAAGATAAATATCTCAAAAACTGGACTGAATAATTACTTTTTTTTACTTCAGAAAGTGAACAGTCATTTTGTTCTCTATGTTCTAATCTAAATTTTATATTTTTTTACCTTAAAAAAATAATTACACCAGTGACAAGAATCCTTAAACACCAATCTCACCTTGTAACTGTCTGAGATGGTGGTTGGGTCGATGGCTTGCCAGGCAGGTGGCAGCACTTTTCCCAGCTGGTCGGGACTGATGACCGTGCACGCTTCGTTGCGAGAAGAGAACTCCTCCATGTGGTCCTGGACCAGTACCTCGAATTTGCTGCAAAACATCAATCAGACATCAGCGGCTTGCCTACCATCTTGTCACTTGACCAGCTGTAGTATTGAAATATCGTACCTCGATCAGAATAATGAGCAATTTGTCAACCACGATCATGTGCAATGTCTGCTATACCAGGTAAATGCAATTATGAGCTGTAAATCGATAAAGCATAAAGCTGTATGTATTGCATTATTGCACATGACTATGGTAGGCAGATAGTAGCTAAGTATTCCAAATGAGGGACAATAAACATGAGCAACACAGGTGCTAAACTAGTAGCTCAACATGGTTAGCCCCTGGTTTAGTACCATGTTTAGCACCAGGGTTAAAAATCGAGGCTAAAGTGGGGGTTAAAGTGCTTTGTGAATGTCCCCCACAGTGATCTATTAAAAGAGGAGGATAATTTCTGAGACAGCCATTTAAATAATATGCTTACAAGCATTATGGCTTAATAGAAGTAAAATGGCTTCAATGCCAAAACATGGGCATAAAAAAGAAGAAAATTCTTCTTGCAATAAAAATAAACTTTATAGTACATACTAAAATTGAATTTAAAATTCCAGCACTTAATCTGAAAAATGTCCTTCTTGAATACAAAATGATGCAAGTCACAAAAAACTTTCTTACAAAAAAGTCATATTATATTTAATACTCACTCAAACATATCATAGCCAAGAGGATTCAGTTCATGTTTCTCGAGACGATGTAAGAAATGAATTGAAATCTCAGAATTCTCCAACACTTGCAATAACTCTGGGCTTGGGTTGGTGAGATACTTTTTCATTTCGTGATTTAACAATAAAATCATTCTTCCTGCAGGTTTTGTGCTTGCGAAATGTTCTACCCAGAATTGAAAATAATACGAAGTCAATCGTCCAGATGGAGACGTCACTATCCTCCAATCTTTTGGGAAATTCTTCTTGAAAGACGGCCTAAGACCGCCCCCTTGGAGAATTAGCACAGGGGGAACTTTGTGCCCAAACGTATTGGCTCCCACGGCTAACGTCACAATTTTTGAACCACACGTATCTTCTTCAGAAATGTCCCTTCTAGTAACGTCAATCTTACACGGAGAACTGTAGTGAGGAATTCTCAATATGTATTCATCTAATACATAAATTCTCTCTGGATGTGCACATACTGTATTATCAAAAAAATGTTTATATAAAAATCTTAAAGTACTAAAATGAGCTACTAAAGTAAGTTGATTAATTGTATGTTCTATTGTAAAATTTGGACTTTCTAATTTTGAAGCAATATTTTTATGTTCATCTAGTAATTTTTCAAACCAATTTATTTTAAAAAATTTAATTTTATGTTTTGATAATTCAGGATTTTCATTTATAAAACGTTTAAAACTTTCTTGTAAATATTGAGGTGTTAGTTGTATTCCTGTTTCTAGATAACTGTCAAGTTTGTTAAGGAATTTTTGTTTATATTCATCATCTAAATCCCACATTTTTGGATCATTTTGTTTTTTAGGCATTAAATTACTCCCAGGTGGACCACACTTTGAATATGTAATGAGTTTTTTGTTACTTTCTATTTGTGATTTTTTTGGCGGTGGATTTAATGTTCTTTTTATTGTTGAAATATTAACAGCAGTGATTTGTGCCGGTTCCATACTCAATTCTTGCAAACTTGACGGGGCGTTTTCTCCAGATGAATTCATCAGAAAATGCTGTCTAACGGGGAGGACACCATTGTTGCTAGACATTGTTGCAAGAGGGTTCACTGTGGAAGAGTTGGTGGGGTTCAGAATCTGCTGAGGTTTCTTGATCTTTGGTTTCTGGTCTCTCTCTTCTGCAGTGTTGGAAACTGTAAATAATTTAATGAAAATTCAAGTTGATTCAAGTTGGGTAAAATATGGTTAATTTTTTTATTACTCGACCAGAAACTTGTCATAAACAACATCAATCCTGTTTACTTACGGTGAAAAAAATGAAATTTCTTTCTATGACTGACAGTTAATTTTTAACCAAAAGACTTTTTTTTTTTTTTTTTTTTTACACCGGCAGCACAATTAACGGCAGTTTACAGTTGTAAAATTAACTTCAATGGGAGGGGGGAGAGGTATTCACAAAGCACTTAAGCCCTGATTTATTCTAAATTTTCACATAGGTTAAATTGAGTACATACTAAATATGGTACTAAACAAAACCATGGCCCAAAAATGATTACATGGTACATACCCCATATTTGGTACTTTAACCTGGGATAAAAATCCACAGTAAAAAGGGGCTTAAGTACTTTGTGAACACGGCTCTGTTTCTTTAAAAACAAAATGTATAATAAAATAAAATTCAAATTACATAAAGCAAAAGTTACTGCTGTAGTGTTTTCATTCTAAACATGTCAGTAAAACTAATAATTATACTGTAATCCATTAATTACAAATTAAATTAAAAATTTGCAGAGTAAGTACATGCAGTATAACAGATCTTAGTTTACCTTTAAACAGTTCAGTAGACTAGACGGCGCCAGATATGTCAACCAATGAAAAGGCTAGAATGTCAGCTGGCCACCTCTTTTCATTTGCTGATATATCTGGCGCCGTCTAGTCTACGAAAATGTCTAGAGGTAAACTAAGATCTGTCATACTGTAGGTAAGGTTTTAATGGCATTTTTTTATTATTATTATTTAACTGTTCTGCAAAAAGATTACAACAAAATGCATTTTTAACACAATTTATTTCTGCCGATGTAGCTTCCCAAGCAACGGTCTCACCTTGAGCCAAGTAGTCACACATCGGGAAGTACTCGGGGAAGCGAAGAGGAGTGTCAGACAGTTCCATTGTTGGCTGGGGGAGGGGGAGGTCAAGTTGAGGCGGGGGTGGCACTGCAAGCATCACAAACAATGTCATCTCACCCTTCCAATGGAGTATCAACCTCAACTTTTTCTTATTGCAGAAATGGATAGAGGGAACTAAGTTAGGCTACTGTGATTTTTTTTATAAATTTTTAGAACCTGAGAAGTATTAAAAAAAAAAAAAAAAAATTAAAAGTACAGAAAAAGGCGTCACTTTATTAATAAAAGAATTAAACCTGAAAGGGGTATATGGCTTCAAACCTGATCTCGGTAAAACTTTTCAGTACTAAAAAATGGGAAAGAAATCAGGGTAATATAATTTGATAACCTCTATTAATGTCTGCAATGAATTTTTTTTTGAGGTTGATATTCCATTCTATGATACCTATACTAATCTTTAGTTTGTTCACACATACAATAAAAAAATAAAAAATCATATTTTCCTTAATTTCTCTGTACAGATAGTTCAGATAATCCTTAATTTATGAATTGATTGTGCATTTACAAGTACAACTTGTAGCCTTCAATGGAGTATCGACCTCAAAATTTTTTATAGCAGAAATGGATAGAGGATGAAAAGTTATGTTACTCTGATTTTTTTCAGATTTTTTAGGGACCGGGAAGTATTGCTAAAAAGTTTTGGCGAGGTCGGGTTTGAATCCACGTCCCTTTTGAGTCCTATCTTTTATTAAGAGAGGCGGCAAGAGACGGCACTTTTTCTGCACTTTCAATAATTTTTAAAAAATAGTTGCCAGGCTCTAAAAAATCTGAAAAAAATCAGAGTAGCATAACTTTGCACCCTCTATCCATTTCTGCAATAAAAAAAATTGAGGTTGGTACTCCATTGCTGAAACATTTAATTTTAAAGTGTGCTTTATATAAAGCCTTAGGTTAAAGTGTGCTTTATTTTTAACAACGTCTCTGCAATCAGATAGACTAAAAGTCTGACCTGTGTACACTTTTTGCACTATAATGGCCTTATAATACAGTATGTCCAAATGCATTAAGGAAATGCTGTGCAGAAAACCTTAAGGGTTCTAATAAGTTTACTAAATTTGACATTTAAAAAAATTAACTTAAGCCCCACACCTTCTTTCGCCGCAGTCCTATGCGCAGGGTACATTGGTTTGTTCCTGATCTCCTCATTGCAGAACTTGGGGGCCTTGAGGTTCATGTTGAGGTGGGGTAGGACGTCCGGCTTTAGTCGAGGCTGCAGACCGAGACGCATCACTTCATGGAAGTTGTTGTCGAAGTCCGCGTCCAGCTGCAATGTTGCCAAACTTACTTTTGTGCCAATCAATTATGACTATTGTTAAACAAAATATCTTACACCTTCAAAACTGTGCTGCAAAATACTGTGATGTCACAGTTATGTAAATTAATAATCAACAGTAAGCGTAGGGAGAGGATATTGCATGTCTATGACGCCCGTGTCCAGTACATGAGCGCAGAAGGTAGCGCTGGTTGTCCCCATCTCCTCTATTGTATTGATACCTCTTTCACATGACCTCATGCTACATAGACGTAAACACTGCTTAACTAAGCAGGCCTAAAAATCCTGCAAAGTGCTTCGTTTGTTTGTCTTCTATCCAAATATAGGAAAAAAAATGTACTGCAGCATGCAGTTTATCCATTAAAATGGTTTACTCCGATCCTGTATGCATACTGCAGACTGTATCCAAATTAGGCTACTGTATAACCATAGCCCTCTGGTGGACCAGAGGGCTATGGTATAACGTATAAAACTGTGTTTGGGCATAATTTTCAAACCCACTGTCGGATGACCTTCAACGTTTTTCAGTAATCTCTATAAAATTAACGGATCTGTGTAGAAACGCAACGACTTGATCAACACCTAAAGAGCGTTTCAATAAATATCTTATTTCCAAAATTATACTCACATCGAAGTGGTCTTGGCAGCAATACATGTTGGTCTTCATACTGCGCTCGGCTTTCACCTTGCCAGCGGCGAGCCATGCTTGGCGTCTTGGGCCTCTTTTAACGTACACAAAATGTTTATCAGGAGTTCTTACAGAAGAATTGAAGCAATGATTTACAAAACATAACTTGGGTTTCTCATATTTGCCTTTTAAATTAGGCCTGTTTGATACTGACTCGTTTATTGTTGACATTTCTTTCTTACCCTTGGCCGCCATTTTTTATATTTTCCGATCAGCTGTTATTTTTTTCGTGGGAAATTTTTGAAATCACGCTGAGATCTTTTTTTACCAAAGTTGGAACTTTGTTTTTTTACTTGCCGAAAAGAGAAATTTTAATATGAAATGAAAATTAGATAGTTAATTATTTTAGCTGTCACTATCATAGTAGGACAGGTTGCAATTTATGTAAACTGAAGATATTCCACAAATAATTATTTTAGGTTCTTAGGTTTTCAGGGATCTCGAAGTGGAGCAGATTTTATATATAATTCTTGAAATTTACTAATTAAAAGAGCAATAGAGAGATCAAAATTTTTTTCGTGAAGAAATTAAGCCAAAGAGTAAATCAAATTTTACTAGACTAATGAATTAAACAAAAATAATTTAAAAATACATCGTTTTTCCCTTTATTTGCAAAATATCAAAATGTTACATTGATGAATTAATTTAATTAAATGCTAAATAAAAATTATACACAATTGGATATCATACCTTTTTATTTTTACAACATATATAAGACCTCCTAATCTAAATTTTATTATTTACAAGAGTTGCTGGAAATGAGCATAATATGACACTTTAAGCGTTTTGTTGATAACATTTACATTTATTAGCTACTATATGGATTCTCGTTCCATCACAACCACGAAGAAGCAATGGAGTATCGACCTCATTTTTTTTTTTTTTATTGCAGAAATGAATAGAGGGTGCAAAGTTATACTAATCTTGATTTTTTTTTTTTTCAGATTTTTTACAGCCCTGGAAGTATTTTTAAAAATTTATTGAAAGTCCTTTTTGTGACGTCATGCAGCGGCAAGTCTTATCCTTTTCTTAAGGAGAGGCGCCTCTTGACGTCACAAAAAGGACTTTCAATAACTTTTTAAAAATAGTTCCAGGGCTTTAAAAAATCTGAAAAAAAACATAACAGCATAACTTTGTACCCTCTATCCATTTCTGCAATAAAAAAAAATTGAGGTCGATACTCCATAATAAATTTTAATTTAGGTTGTCCAGAGGGGCATCAATTTTCCATAGTTTTATATTTTAAATAATAAAGGTTGTAATAGAATTAATTTTTCACAACATGTTACTATTAACGAGCATCCATTTTTTTCTTAATTTGAATTAAATGATTATCTAAATGATTTTTGTACATTTCACGATCTACAAATGCATCAGAACAAAAATTACATTTTCTATTAGATTTTGTTAATGATGCTACCAAATGTTTGAATAAATAATAATTATTAATATACACTTTATCACAAGTACTACAAGCATGTTCAATTTTCATATGATCTTTCAAATCATAAGCACCTGCAAATTTTTCTTGACACACTAAACATCCATATTCTTTCAATTTAATTGATTGTATATAATTTACATGCATGATAAACTCATGATCATAGATTGTATCAATGATAGAATTACAAACTCTACAATTTCCTGGATTTTCTACTAAAATTTTACATGTAGAACAGAAATATCTAACATTAGAAAGATCTTTGTCTTTAACAACTTGGTTATTTTGAGTTATTAACTTCATATGTTGAAATTGTGTATGTTCGGTCAGTCTATCTTTAGTAAGCATGCATCTATTACAAAATGTACAGACATATGGAATACTTCTCTCATGTCTAAATGATAGATGTTCTAGCAAATGGCTTCGTCTAAAGAATTGTATTCTACAAATTGCACAATTGTAACGCTTTTCCTGTAAATGATACGTCAAAATATGGTACTTTAAACTATTCTTTTTTCTAAAAATTCTTTTACAAGTTTGACATTTAAATTTTTTCTCCAGAGAATGTTCTTTAATTTTATGATTTTTCAAAGAACTTGCAAATTTATGACATGTTCCGCATTTATTACAGACATTTGGTCGTAGTTCTGTATGGCAAAAAATATGTCTGCAAGCTTCGTCGTGGCATTTGAAATATTTTCTGCATGCCTGACATTTGAACGTTACAGCATTCTTTGCACTCGGAGGATTCACAGGTTTTATAACCATGTCTAGAGTGTCATTATCAAGAGGTTCTGTTTTGATTTTAGAATTTGGCTGTATATTCAATGAAGTGCTAGTAGATGGTGTATTTTGTATATTTTTATCAAAAGATTTTAACGAAGAATCACTCAATCTTGTTAATAATTTTTTACTAGCAATATTTAATTTTGAAGAATTTAAAAAATGTCCTCTTTCATCACAATATAAAGAATCAGCAGAAGTCATGGATTGGAGGGTAGTACTGATATTTGTGGGACTTGAAAATGCACTTGTGTAAATTAATAAATTAGGATGATGATTTTTCCCACCCCTAAGAGAACCCCTTGGAGCAGGTTTGTATGTATTTTGAACTTGAACTCGAGGAGTATAAGAGTTAACTTTGAATGAAGAATATGCATTTGTATTATAATTTATATTATTTGGATTAATTGTATTTGAAGGTGTAAAAGTAATTGGTGATTTTAAATACATAACTCTATTTTTTTGGGTAGAATTACTACTACTAGGTTCTCCTGAGAATGGTACAAGTTTTCTTTTCAGTACTATATTGGTACCAGGTAAAGTATGGGATGTAGCAAAAATTGTGTCTAAGGGGGTCACCATTTGACGGCTAGACTGAGGCTCTGGTCCCACTTGTTCTAGGAAGTGCATCGGGTACACCATTTCTGCTGAGGCATTGTGAGTCTCTGACGTGTAGTATGTGTGAGGAGCGTCCGACTGGTAGTAAGTGTCCGGTACCGAGGAGTGGGGGATCAGCATCGGCTTGACGTCTCTTTCCTCCTCATTTTCCTGTAACAAAATAACTTGATCTAATAATGATCTAAAATACTACTGTAACCTTTAAAGAATAGTATAATGTAAAAGATTATTTTCACTGTGATTACAAAATTACATGTACTGATATACTTAAATTTGTCTCCAGAAAAAATATTGAACAATATTCATAATAGTCTATTGTATAAAAAATTATATATTTGTGATTCGAACTAAATAACAAAATAATGTAATTATATCTAAGAATCTGGAAATGACAAACATATTTGGTCTTTTATACATTAATTAGTATCTATATATATTATATTATTTATTTATATATTATATCGACAAGATCTATGTTTGTATTGTGATTTATTCACTGTATACTGCCTAACGATCAAATAAATATTTCTAATTTCTAATTGATATTGATAGACTGACCTATGCCTATGGGATTCTTTCTTATGATGTTTATAAATTGCCAAGCAAGTACAATTACTTTGACCCTTTCAAAAAAAGCTTACAAGAATCTTAGTACTGTACTGTATCAGTGTCTTTAAACTTTAATAGAACCTTTTTCAGAAGTTTTTTTAGTTGTCATGCACAATTTAAAAAAGGATGCTGGGAGGAAAAAGAGGGGTGCTGAAACTCCTGCCAAAATTATAGGATCTTCACCATGTCCTGTTAATTAATAGGTTTATTCAGTTAATTATTTATTATTTTCAATGTAGACCCTAATAGCCCAGCCTTCAGATTTTTTTAACCCTGTAGTAGGATACTGGGCACAAGTAATTGAATTTAACTTCCTGGATCTTCAAAAACCTGACCTAGCACATTGATTAGAGTTTCATGGGTCCCTTCTAAACCAGGGAGGCTTAGCAATCCATCCCATTCTATGCAGAACTACGCTGGCTCACCCGCATGTCAGCGTAGTGCGACTGGTGCTGCCACTCATCCTGGTACGACTCTTCATCGCTCTCCTCGGGCTCTAACTGCAATCACCACAAGAAATCAGTTCTAGCAATTTAATTATCACATTCATAACATGACGCCACATTTTTTGCAGGGTAAGCCACCAGCATTATTACCTCAGTCGTCAATGTTCAATTTTCTCTTCTTTTTAAGCCTGTATTACACGATACAATTTTTCCAACTATTGCATACAATTTTTCCTTACAAAAAAACTTGAACTCCATTTGTTTGTATGGAGATGAAATTTTCTTGCAAGGAAAAATTGTATGCAAAATTGTATCGTGTAAAGGTGGTATTATACGATACAATTTTTCTAACTATTGCATACAATTTTTCCTTTCAAGAAAACTTGAACTCCATTTGTTTGTATGGAGATGAAATTTTCTTGCAAGGAAAAATTGTAAGCAAAACTGTATGGTGTAATACAGGCTTAATACAGGCTTTAATAAGATGTTATTTTATGTTACTAGACCTCACGTACCGAGGACATGTTGCTAACTGCTTGCCCTGCCGACTAGACTTTGGGATTAATTAAGCCTCTGACCTACTCATTCCCTTGAGCCAAAACATTATGAGTAAGCAAAGACTGTGATTCTTTTATACATGTAAAGACTTTAGGACAACTAAAAATCAGCATCTTTTGAAATGATAAAAATATCAACACTTCTACTAGCAATGATCATGTAATACAAGACACTTGTCAGTCTATCCCAGACTCAAATGAACACAAATCAATGATATATAAAAATTAAGATAGTGAACAGTGGTAGCTCAAGAATTTTAATTAAGAACCACAAAAATACCTAAATGAAAAATTAGACTCCAAAATGTATTAATAATGTAGGACTACATTATTTTATTTGTTTTATAAATTACATATTATATCTGAAGCAAGTAGAGTACAGTATCGAGTGTTGTGGAGGTCTATCTGTGGACAGCCGAGGTAATAATGCTGCTGGCTTACCCCGTAATAAGGGATTATAGCGTCATGTTATGTTATATTTATTAGAGACAGCCTGTCATCTCACAGTTAGAAAGAGAAAATATTGTAAGGCTGAAGCAGCGTGAATTCAACCTCTATTTACCTGTGTGATAGCGACCATTGCCCGTACTTCACTGCACAAAAAATGTACACATTACCTTAATATCAGGAGTAATGAAAACCTCCTCAAACTGTGGAGCGTTCTGATCTTCCTCCATCTTGCAAAGTTGGTAATCTGCAATCACAGACTCGCATGTTACCAATCATGACGGCTAACAACAATCCTGTTTTGTTACTCCAGCTGTTCTGCATGGTACATCATACTAAAGGCGCATTAAACTTTCAATTGCAAGATACAATATCAATATACATAAAATTATTCTTTTTCGCCCGATACTACCGGTATAAATTTTTGAATGTATAATTATTTATTTCAGTTTTCCTTGAGAAAGAATTTGACTCTATAATGTCACGACGACATCATCTGGCCTGCGGACAAAGATTGACTCTGAATCGATGATGTTATCGTGACGTCACAGATCAAATTCCAATATTTATCTCAATGAAAACTGGTAAAGAATTAGCACATGTAAAAGTTAATAGTATCGAGCGAAAGATAATATTAAATTTTATCTTCATTTTACGTTGGATAGTTTCATGCTTCTTTAATGTAGCAAATACCGGTAGCTCAATTGGTCCCTCTGAATTTTTACAGTTTGGATAAAACAGAAGAGCTGGAACAACATTAATTTACACTTGGGTTGTAAAGGTTTCCAAATGGAGCAAAATTTGCAAGCCACAGGCAATAGGTGACTTGTCCTTACACTGATCCTCGCCATCTGTGCGAGTGGCGCTGCAACTTCGTGTACGGTCAAAGCATGTAGAAACGAAATAATACATTGCGAAGATGGGGGAAAAATTTTGTGAACCGCGAGTTAGGTACGAAAGAAAATAAAAAGTTAACATTTTTCACTGCCAAAACGTGGTATAACTATTCTAGTTTGCTTCAGTGCAATTGTTTTCACCCTAGCACTGCTCAATTCCAAATACTAGCGAGATAAAGACAACTACCGCGGCTCGTGTGTGACGTCATGCTGCCAAGCGATTCTGCGATTGGTTGACCACAGAGCAGCCATTGATGGGTTAGAACGACATGACGTCATGCTGTCAAGTGATTGGTCGACTTTGAACTGCAAGTTGCAAAAAGTTGCAGCGCCACTCACAGATGGCGAGGATCAGTGTAAGGACAAGTCACCTATTAGAGGCTTGAGTTCTTGTGCAGCGAGGTGCGATTCATCATATTTTAAAGGTCTATTTACGGCTCCCGTTTTACAACCAAAGCGTTTGCAGCAAATCACATATTATTACTATGATATATATATCATAATGATAATGCCCTAATTGTTAGTTGTGGTGTATGCATTAATGTAATACATATACGTATGCTCTATGAAAACTTTGTGCTTATTGCTTAGATGACAATGCCAAGAGACGTGTATACAGTATGCATACATAATTACATATGATGCATATATTATGCATTATACGTAATGTGGATCTCCTTATTTATCATATGTAGGTCTAGCCTCGAAATCATATACAGTATGCATATAATCACAGGAACAGCATTACAATATCTGAAATAGCCTTGATATTTTTTGTTAAGCAAGTGGCTACTTCCGTGCTACTTCTTAAGAATGTTGATCAAAACAATTTTTGGTATGCATACGATCGAATACGATGATATGCTACAGTATGCATAATATAATGCATATGCATACCATTATGATCCATGGCACATTGTGATCCCATTTTTTCAATCAAGTACATCAAGTACAATCTGTACATCATACCTGCACTATAAATATCAATGAACCTATTAAACAATCGCACAGGAAATTATAAAACAGGCCGTCAAAACTCCCATTCCAAACACGACAATGGACGGTTTTGTAAACATGGCTAGCACACACGAAGGCCACGAAGGGGGTAAACTTACATCGAAGTTTCAAACTAAAATAATAGTTCCCTAACTCTACATTCAATGGAGTAGTTAAGACAATTCATATTTTGTATGTTACAAACCTTTTTGAGGTCAAAATCAATCTATAAATGCCAAATTTATGGATAATTATTACTGCACAAACTAATCAGGTGGCGGCCATATTGATTTTTAATATGTAATTGACAGGGTTATACTCATAAGAATCGGGTATACGCGCTCCGTTCTGGTATAAGAGACCACTTTCCTAATTTCTGATTGGCCACAGAGAGTTTGTTGATTTTTTCGCGGCTCTTTATTGGTTGCTAAGCAACATGATGAGCCAATCACAGGCCAGAAATGGAACTGACCAATCAAAAGACAGGAAGTTTTCAACCTCAAAAAGTAGGTGTTATCGTTAAGTGGTCGACTTCAACGATTCAAAAATCGTAATTTTCAGCACAAATTACCCCTAGACAGTCTCATCTTCCACCATAATTTCTCAGGAGCTCGAGAAATTGGCACCAAAGTTGGTGGAATTCCCATAAGGCTACCAGGGGGCGTGGCCTAAAAGGTCCACTTTCCTCGAACTGCGTATACCCCCATCCCAATATCCCAATAGAGCATAGCCCTGGTAATAGATTACGCAGGGCAGTCTCCTAGTAGGAGACTGCGGATAGGAGACTGCCCTGGATTACGTGGATTACGCCTACGCGGATACGCGCCAGGGCTATTACTCTATTGAACCGGGTATAGTCACTCCCTTCCGACTTATGGAGGCCCAATTCTGAATTCTGATTGGTTTAGAAATAACCCGTTTTGCTGAAACGCCTTCCTATTGGTTAAAAAGGGGTTATTTTCTTGTTGTTTACAAATTTCAACAATCCAATTTTTTTTTGTAACGGTCGTCATTGACTTTACCCGGTTCAATAGAGTAATAGCCCTGATACGCGCTTACGCGGCAAATATTCAAAGATTTTCAAAGTTAAATTCTTAGCGTTTTTCAGTTTTTTCTTTCTTTTTGTGAAATTTTCTTTATTTCTTTATTAATTTTAAAGTTTATTCAGAAGGAACAGAAGTAGAAAAAACTTTGTAACATTTCATTTCAATGCAGCACGGTGGATAATTTTGATAAGATTTTAGTCTCCTAGACTGCTGAGGAAGGGACCGGATCACAACATGGGGGGATCGAGGGGGGAAAAGGGAAATATAGTACGGGCAGAGCGAACTTGAGTAGGAGGCCACAACCCAGCCGGCGCGATCGTCATCTGTCGAGACATTAGCCGTCCGGAATTTAAAAAATAACATGCAATGTAATCGGGAGGAAATATTTTTTTAATATTTTTAAGGCGGATTCACATGGCGATTTTTACCAAGCGACGCGACGCGAATAATGCGCGCGCACTTGCTGTAACATCATCAATTGGCGGCCATATTGGGCGATTAAAAGAAAAAGAGCATCGTAATTAACGCGATTACTGGCGAATTCACCGCCGCATAGGATTTCACTGCTTGTACGTCAAAATCGCGTACGTCGCATCGCCGTTTTGTCGCCATCTGAATCCGCCTTTACAGCCTTGTTAATCACCATGCATGCCCTGTGTTATTCTTACGGCGCATGGTGATGATTAACAAGGCAGCAAGGGGAAATTTTCCGAGGCGACGTACATGAAATAAATGTATTATAATATATATTATAAATATTTCTTGTTGTTTATGTGACTGAATTTTTTTATCTAGCAGTTTTATTTTCAAACAAATTTATAACACAAAGCAATGCCTAGTTACTGGTAAGGTGATATTACACAAACATAATTATACAATATTGATGATTGCAGGATTTGAAAATAAACTTTAAAAAAATCTCTTATCTCTTATTATAATTAAATAAATTAATTTGTAGTTAATTTAAACACCATGGCACATATAAAAATAATATTTAATTAATTTTAACTGATTATTTTAATTAGCCGTATTATACCATATGATATCATAATATATTTTACTACTTATTGATACTACATATTTTAATCAGTATTTTATATATAACCCTTATTCATGCCAATTAATGATCTTATTGTATCACATTAACACTAATATTAAGGTGAAGATAACACGAAACATCGATTGTTGTAGTCCCATTTGATTAACATGTTAACCTTAGCAACCTCATAATAATTCTGATTTTTTTTTAGAGACAGTCCTTAGCACCAAAAAAATATAGAACAAATTTCAAAAAAATCGGACGATCTGATTGTTTTGAAATTTTTTTCACGTATTTTTGGTGCTAAAAGGACTGCATGTCTCTCTAAAAAAAATCTGAATTATTATGAGGTTGCTAAGGTTTACATGTTAAACAAATGGGACTACAACAATCGATGTTTCGTGTTATCTTACCCTTAAGCTGATATTAATTATTTAAACCTCACTTGCAACAGGACTTCCCTACGTTTTTCAACATCTGTCTCAAAACCACATGACAGATAAAAGTGATGCCAAAATGACGTTCACGGAACAAAAATAAGAGATGTGGGGAGTGACTTTGAGCGTTTTTTGCCTAAAATATATGTAACATCAGAAAATTCACTTTAGTCAACAGTTCGAAGGTAAGTTCTTTGTCATTGCATTGGCAGAGTATACAATCATATTTATTTACATTTCAATTTGAATATTAATTGTATTTGTGCTTCTGTTTAAGTTGAAGGGTTTAAATTTGTTTGTGCTTATTTTGTTTGTTGTTGTTTTTATCTTTTGTTAATGTTATTAATGTATTGTTTTGTATTGTTATTTTTAATAAATATATGTAATTTTGTTTAAGCTTACTATACGTGTTGAATAATTGTATGTAACTCACAGTCAGTTCCAACCGATAGGGCTTCATTTAGGGCCTTGGTTGGACTGTATTTGTACACAATTTAATAATAAAAAACTAAAAAAAAAAAAAAAAAAAATTGAAATATAAATATATAAATGATTTGAATTGATTTGATTTGATTTGTTTATTGGTTCCAATACAGAAAATTCCTTTTTGTGAATACAATGATGGATAAATAATATTATTATAATATATTACAGTCCTAAAATATAAATTTATATAAAATACACACACACATAATATAATAATATATATATATATATATATATATATAACATATATATATATATATATAACATATATATATCATATATATATAAGCCGAATTCGGGCAAAAGTCGAAAAAAAAGCGCACATCTAGTTCTGCGCATCACGAAATGAGCCAAAGCCGAAGTGAGTTTTATTTTCGGCTTTGGCGCATTTTATTTTGGGCAAAACTAGTCTTGCTTAAATCGAAATGCGCCAGCCGATATGAGATTTTACTTCGGCTTTTGCGCATTTCATTTTGAGCAAAACTAGTTCTGCGCATCGCGGTTTGAGCAAAATTCGAAATGACATTTTATTTCGGGTTTAGAGCAAAATTTTGAGCACATCTAGTTTTGCGCAAAATAAAGATGATTTTAATGACGCAAAATTCTCGAATAAATAAATATCAATCAAAATAATAAATAAATAAATAAATAAATAAATAAATAAATAAATAAATAAATAAATAAATAAATAAATAAATAAATAAATAAATAAATAAATAAATAAATAAGACTAAACTTATAATTAATAATAATATTGTGACATAATGTATTTCATGCGCTGTTTAAAAATTAAATAATTAGTACAAAAATAACAACTTTGAAATATAATTAAAACAGTACGTATCGTACATAATATAATATACCTTATAATTATATCCGATATAGTATAGAATCTGTTGTTTTTATAATTAAAACGCTCCACCATTTCTATCACTTTCTACTTGATAATTATTGTTAAATATTTTTTTTTAAAGAGCTACAGCTAAAAAATCTAAACACGCCACATTTTAAAGTACTCTTATCAGATTCACTCGCTCTAACCATTAGAAATATTTTGATGCACCTTCTAGATTTATTTTATTTTCTCACATTAGGCTATCAATACAGGTTGTTATCGGTACAACGAGATAAGAAAGTAGCCTTTACCTGCAAAGAATTTTAACCCCATTTGATTGCCATAAATATAATGTTTATGTATTCTGGCTACTCCAATTAATGTTTGAAGAAATAGAACTATATAATTTGCAATGTGCATGAAAATATTTCTACTTGGCGTACGTGCCAACATATACATTACGTACACTTATTATTATTATGAAAACACTATATATTTCTTATAATATAAAAAAATAACTTATAACTTAAAGTAAAGTGCGCGCTAGAAAAAAAAGTTGAGTTAGTATTTTCTAAAAATAGTTCAAGTAGTCCTCCATATCAAACCAAAATTCAAAAAATTCTATCTCAAATAGGTTTGCCAGAAAAAAATTCCAAAGTCAGAGTGAACGCGTCGCTTAACATGGGGCCTTACCTGACAAAACCCCTCGAATATCTCGAAAAAATACACCGTTAGGTGCTATGAAAAAAATATAGTGATGATCTATGACCCAAGCTTTAACCAAAAACCGATTAAAAAAAAATTCTCTCGAATCCATTTTTCCGTAAAAAGATCAAGAAAATCTACCATGTTAATTCCCATAAGATTTTTTATTATTTTTTTACGGAAAAATGGATTTGAGAGAAATTTTTTTTAATCGGTTTTTGGTTAAAGCTTGGGTCATAGAACATCACTATATTTTTTTCATACCACCTAACGATGCATTTTTTCGAGATATTCGAGGGTTTTTGTCAGGTAAGGCCCCATGTTAAGCGACGCGTTCACTCTGACTTTGGAATTTTCTTCTGGCAAACCTATTTGAGATAGAATTTTTTGAATTTTGGTTTGATATGGAGGACTACTTGAACTATTTTTAGAAAATACAAACTCAACTTTTTTTTCTAGCGCGCACTTTACTTTTAAACCATCCTTAAGCTGTTTTTATTATAGCTTTTAAAATTAAAAATATCAAATAAAGGTGACACGTACAATAAGTTGATTACACCGTGTCTGCACCCTTGCCATATATGCAAATATTTTCAAATAAACAAAATATTTTATGAATATATGATATGTTACATATTATATTCAATCAAATATATATGCCATTACTTGGTCTGTCTGTCTGTCTGTCTGTCTGTCTGTCTGTCTGTCTGTCTGTCTGTCTGTCTGTCTGTCTGTCTGTCTGTCTGTCTGTCTGTCTGTCTGTCTGTCTGTCTGTCTGTCTGTCTGTCTGTCTGTCTGTCTGTCTGTCTGTCTGTCTGTCTGTCTGTCTGTCTGTCTGTCTGTCTGTCTGTCTGTCTGTCTGTCTGTCTGTCTGTCTGTCTGTCTGTCTGTCTGTCTGTCTGTCTGTCTGTCTGTCTGTCTGTCTGTCTGTCTGTCTGTCTGTCTGTCTGTCTGTCTGTCTGTCTGTCTGTCTGTCTGTCTGTCTGTCTGTCTGTCTGTCTGTCTGTCTGTCTGTCTGTCTGTCTGTCTGTCTGTCTGTCTGTCTGTCTGTCTGTCTGTCTGTCTGTCTGTCTGTCTGTCTGTCTGTCTGTCTGTCTCTCACTCTTTCTAATAAAATATATATTTATCTTGCAGATGCAGGAAATAATAATAAGATGTACTTCATGGATTTGTTTCCTTCTAGCAATATCTAGCAGTACTGGTAAGTATTAATTAAACAAATAATTTATAAATTATTAATTAAAATTAATTAATAGGAATATAATAATGTAAGTAAAGTAGTTAGTCAATCATATACGTGGCGTATCTTTAATTAATAATGATAATTAATGACTTGTCTCTGGTGATAGAATTATAATTTTTTTTTACCATTTATATTTATAAAAAGCTCAACAGTAAAAAATTAATTAAAATAATTCAACTATCTTCATTTTTTTTTTCATTAATTTCTCCCATCAGAAACAATTTGAAAATTATTTAAACAATTTTGACTTAATAATTGCTAGCTGTGAAATATTACCTTAAATTTAAAATGGAGTATCGCGATCTCAAAAATGTTTATTGCAGAAATGAATAGAAGGTGCAAAGTTATGCAAATCTAATTTTTTTCAGAATTTTTAGGGTCTGGGAACTATTTTTGAAAAATTATTGAAAGTACAGAGAGTGACGTCTCTCTTAATAAAAGAATAGGGACTAAAAGGGTCGTGAGTTCAAACCCGACTTAGGCAAAACTTTTTAGCAATACTTTCCAGTCTCTAAAAAAGCTGAAAAAATCAGAGTTGCATACCTTCGCAGTTTGCACCCTCAATCCATTTTTGCAATTTATTTATTTGTTATATTTATTCAAAAAACAGACTACAGGTTAGGTAATCCGATTATAAAAAGAATACAATAGTTCATACAAATTCTTAGTCAAAATACGCACGTACAAAAATTATTATATAACTAAAATCTTGGTAACATATAATACATTATATTTTATATTTTATATATGACATAATTAAACATATGCATTTGAGTTATTTACATATCCTTGCAATTAGAAAAAAAAATAATAAAATGATAAAAAATATTTGAGGTCGATACTTTATTTATAATTAAACTCTTTTCTCACCCTTATAGCCGGACAGTTGGCACTCCTGAGGTACTCCACCTCCACATACTGTGTTGACAGTGGAGACTCGAGGTCCTCTGCCCTCGCCTTGTTTGTACCTCCCAGCAGCGTCAAGCAAAATAATGCAGGTGGGTGTCTAGATATACGTACAAATTACACTGAAAGAAATATACAGTTCAAATCTGTAATATTTTTGTTCATATTCTTCGATCATAAACTTTGACAATAAATGATGTGATTCTGAACTCGACTGATCTTACCTCGATATATGAGGAAATCGAGTTCAAAGAACGCGCTTAATTAAAAGGCAAGAAGATATGAAAAGGCCTTTATTACACTGTAGCTAGCGTATCACTAGCATGATAATAATTAAAAACATTAAATTTGCCCCCCGTTTTCAGTGTCCTCCTGGAAGTCCCCCTGCCTCCCGCCCCCCCAAGAGATGGTGGAGGCTCTCTCGTGCGACCTCACCGCCCCCGGGAAGTGTGGGGGTTGGGAGAGGCAAGAAATGACCAGGGAGTCCAACTTTGAGGGGGACGAGTTGCCACCTGTCTTCGATTCACGCTGGGAGAGTGAGTATAAACTTAATAGGGTCTTGTCTGACCATGTTACGTTAGGATAATATATATAACCTTTAATATTGTTGAAATTTAGAAAGTTAAGAGTAAAGTTTTCTAGATTGTAAGTATTTATATTACCCATGCATGTTATTAATTTCTAATACTTCGTAAATTCATAATCGATTCATGAATCAATAACCAGATCAACCATCATCTGTATATATAGGTAACATAATATGGAAAATCAAATAATTGCATGAAATCGATAGAGGGTGCAAAGTTATATAAGTTATGCTACTCTGATTTTTTTCAAAATTTTAGAAACCGGGAATTATTATTAAAAAATTATTGAAAGTGCAAAAAAAGTGACAGCACTGGACGCCTCTCTTAATAAAAATATTGGGACTAAAAGGAGCGTAGGTTCAAACCCAAGTTTACAAAAACTTTTTAGCAATACTTCGATCCCAAGCTCTAAAAAATCTGAAAAAGAAATCAGAGTCGCATAACTAGGCATTCTCTGTCCATTTTTACAATAAAAAATTTTGAGGCCGATACTCCATTTGATTGTATATATTTAGATCTGAATTTATATTCTGGATTCAAAGATCATGCTTAAAATACAGTTTTTAATGAGGACTCGATCGATCAACCGTCTGTATAGTTTATATAGCATATAAGGGTGTAAGATAAAAAGAGAAAATAATCAATTTGCAGTGTATATAGTATAAAATAAATATGCAATTTTTGGGATTTTTCATATTAATACTATGTGTATAATATGTACTGTATTCCCAGGGTTTCCGTTTATCCAACACCTGCGCGACTATAACTTTGACAACATGATGCCGCTGATGGACCCTCGCCCAGGTGTAAAATCTTTGTCTGTACACTTCTCGATTTTGGCTGAGTCAGATGCCAATCTTTTACTACATAAGGGCGGAGAT
Source organism: Siphlonurus alternatus (assembly GCA_949825025.1). Lineage (NCBI taxonomy): Eukaryota > Metazoa > Arthropoda > Insecta > Ephemeroptera > Siphlonuridae > Siphlonurus > Siphlonurus alternatus. Next base: position 17,749,132 of record OX463786.1, read on the forward strand.
CACTACAACTCCCCGTGGTACCTGGTTGCCATAGATGGCTGGGGGAAACGTCGTATTATAGCGTTTAGAAAGTGTCAGCAGGGGTGGCCGAGGGAGAACCTTCTAAAAGAAACCAACCCTTGCTATCCTCTCAAAGCATCGAGAGAGGCAAGTATAAATATTTGCACTCTTACTTATTTGAGAACACGTCACGTCATTATATCTTATATACTGGCTTCTCAATGGACAAACTGTATAACGATATTCTTTATTGCTTATTTGGAGGGCCTCAAAAATAATGATATTTTTTAAACAGTTCACAATCCGAGGTTCTCAATCCAAATATGCATTAAACAAAAAATTTCATGCAGGGTGTCCATTTAATAATATGTATAATAAGTTATGAGCTCTCCTTACTCTTGCTTTTTCTTAATTTAGTAAATTGGTACCATCTTTAAAAGATTGCAGAACTTTTCTTTTTTAGACCATGCAAATGGGCTCCTAATTATTTGTAACTTTGGTATATTTTTATATTAAATTATAATATTGCAATAATATATTTTTCTCCACAGAACATGACGCTACTGACTCTAGACAAGTGGGTCAACTTCACTCTTCGCATCAACAGAAGCAGCGACAATCAAGCACACATAACGTTGTTGAAAGGAAAGGAGGTTTTGTTGGAGTGGTTAGATGAAAAAGATCCCATCGACGTCAATTTTGTGTCCGTCCGGTTTTACAACAGGCCTGGCTACATCAGATTTAATAAGTGTGAGTATTTTTATAGCAATACTCATTATAGCTGTGCAGCATTGAGTGAACATATTATGAGAGAATAAATTAATTTTAAGGGAAAATAAATATTGCGACTGTTTGTTTCATTTTCTAGAGCTGTATCTTTAAAAGACAAAGAGATGCTAATTTGAATTAACTTTTAATATACCTTTTAATCAAATAAAAAAAGAGGCTCACAAAAAATATTAAATGGGCAAACTAGCGTGGGGTAGCGTTGGTGAGGTACAATCAGCTGACATGTTTGACAGACGACGTGTTGCGCCTCGACTCTGAGAAGGTCCACGTGGCCCTGCCGTCCTTCGCTCTCCTCTGTGTGTCCGTGACCTTCCTCAACAGCGGGGGTCCGGCACGTCTGCAGGTCGTCACTCGAGAGGGGGCGCCCCTCGCGGCCTTGGACCTGACCGTGAGTGGGAGAACTGGGAGAGGGTCTTGAGATATGTTTTGAATTTCATCTTTTATTTACGTTTAATGTCTCTCCTCGTCTTTTTTTCTCGTATTTTGCACCACTTTTTAGGAAAAAAAATAATATGGGAATGGACGAGATTACGTTTTATTTCCTCTTATGGAACATATATTTTTAAAGATATTGTATTTCATCGTCAATTTTGAGAGAGGAAGAAATAACATGTTTTTGAGTTAAAAATATGAAATAAGATTAGGTTTAGACTTATAAAGGATGAGTTGAAGACGAAAATTTTCAACTAAGGGTGGTGTTTATTAATTTTATTTTAACATGGAAGGGATTTTTATTTTCAAATTTGTAACAGATGACATAATTTACATACTATACAATACTACATTTGCAATCACAAATTCAATGAATTTTCATTTCAGGAATCGGAAGGATGGCAAATCGCACGACTAGAAGCGACGTTACATGAAAACGTTGATCACAATTTGGAGTTACAAAAAACGAACGGGGGAAGATTTCTCCTGGGGGACGTTCGGGTGTGCAGTCAAAAAGGTGAACAACGACAGGGAAATTAATTGGAAATGCTTTGAAATGGGGGAAAATTAACTTAATTATTATATCGAGTGAATTTATGAGAACTTTTACAGTAGGTACAACTATATAATGGAGTATTGACCTCAAAATTTTTAATACAGAAATGGACAGAGGGTGCAAATTGATGCTACCCTAATATTTTCAATTTTTTTATATTCCGTGAAATGTTTTTTAAAAAATATTGAAACCACAGAGAAAGCCACGCCTCTGGACGCCTCTCCTAATAAAAGGATAGGACCTAAAAGGGGGCGTGGGTTGAAACCTAACCTCGGCAAAACTTTTTAGCAATACATCCCGGACTCGAAAAAAATATGAAACAAAATCAGAGTGGCGTAACTTTGCACTCTCTGTCCATTTTTGCAATAAAATTTTTTTAAAGTCGATACTCTTATTAGTAATTAATCTACATTCATTAATATATGACTACCATCACAATGTTCCAGAGGTCCATGTCTCGTCACTGGTAACAGCTAATGTAGCTACTTGCATGAACCTGATGACCGAAGAAATTATCCAAACCAGAAAACCGACTGAAGGTGTTTCCGCATTTCGTGAGTTCATCTTAAAGTTTCATACTAAAAGCGTTTGTTTCTTTATTATGTATTACATTTTATTTTATTTTTGAATAGCTTTTTTGCTCGAGAGCTAGCAAATATAGAAGTAAATTTTTATGTTCAATAATTGAAAACTACGTCATTGTTAGGACACATTAGCAGAGAATAGAGGCTTCAAGTGATGCGCTCTCGCTGCGCAACTGTTTGTCGCTATGGTCCATCTTGCACTTGAAAATGAAGCAAAGTGTTTTTTTAACTTTTTTCGGTTATAAATCAAGTAAAAAATCTAAATCTTGAATTATCTACTCTATTTTTCAGTTTGGACCAAAGTTCCGTAAAAGAATTTTCCCTGAAAAATCTTATTCTTAGTGAAAAAACGAATTCACGTTTTTTTTACATAGGTTTGGTATAGCGGGTGGGAACACCGAAAAATCAGCTGACTTGAAGCCTCTATTAAAATTATATTTAGGGTACAATTTTGTTTTAAGATTAGATTTTAGTCTTTATTTTTGTGCGTAAAATTTTCATTGCTATATATTATATAGCTTTAATTTCATGTAAATGAGCCCTTCTGTAAATTATTAAAAAAATAAAGAAGGATTTGAACTTATCAAAAGTGGTGGCCGTAGTATTTGAAGGCTGCAGTTTTAATATTTAAAATAAAAAGCCAGTCAATTAAAATAAAGATATTTTAGCACAATAATTTACGCCATGAATTGCGTAATTCCCCATGGAGAGCAAGAGATTTAATTTGATTTTCATTTTATGGAAATCACTCCTCATTCCATCCAGATCCCCCTTAATGTTAAAATTTATTTGACGCGTTGCAGCCTCGTGTCCTGGCGAGACGTTCGGTGCTCACTGCAACCTCACGTGCAGTTTGTTGACCGGTCTATCATCTTGTTATGATGGCTCGTTCTGTGACGTCACCACCTGCTCCTGTGCACAGCTGGGCACCTCTGGAGACACCTGTAGAACATGTAAGAAATAACATTATGCAAAATAATAGAGTATCGACCTCAATTTTTTTATTGCAGAAATGGATAGAGGGTGCAAAGTTATGCCACTCTGATTTTTTTCAGATTTTTTACAGCCCTAGAAGTATTTTTAAAAAATCATTGAAAGTCATTTCTGTGACGTCACGAGACGCCGCTCCTTAACAAAAATATAGGACTTGCCGCCTCATGACGTCACAAAAAGAACTTTCAATAATTTTTTAAAAATAGTTTCTGGTTTGTAAAAAATCGGAAAAAAATCAGGGTAGCATATAACTTTGCATTTCTATCCATTTCTGCAATAAAAAAAAATGAGGTCGATACTCCATTACAAAAGACAACTAAGATTTGCAATAGTAGAAATCTTTTAACACTTGCACTTGCAGATCTCTCTCTCTCTCTCTCTCTCTCTCTCTCTCTCTCTCTCTCTCTCTCTCTCTCTCTCTCTCTCTCTCTCTCCACAACGGGAAACACAAACACACTACAATAATAAAAAAAATATATTTATATTCATTAATTAAAAATCAAACATTTCCTCCGTGATGTATATTTTCCAGTCTGTCCTATTGAACGCTACGGGAGAGCCTGCAGTTCTTCCTGCGGCAAATGTAATGGCACCGCAAAGGCATGTCACTTCCATACTGGAGCGTGTATTGGTTGTCAGACAGGATGGAAAGGAGCTCGATGTGACAAACGTGAGTTCAGACGAGGCTATATACTTGATGACTGTAGGGGGTGGGACCCTTAATAGTGCGTAATGTAAAATATTTGGAAAGAATTAATGGAATCACTCTTTGTATTTTTTTCTGGCTAATATAGAGTTCAAAAAATTTTAATGCAGGAATGGATAGAGGTGCAAATTTATGCTACTATAATGATTTTTTTTTTCACTTTTTCTTAGAAATCGCTGGAACTATTTAAAAAAAATGTGTATATTAAAAGTTCAGTTTTAACTATATCACCACGCTCCTTTTTGCGGCGACAAAGTTCTATCTTTAAATGTCGCCTCTTGACGTCATAAAAAAGACTATAAATCTAAAAAACAAGACATAGATTAGCATAACTTTGCAACCTCTATTCATTTCTACAGTATAAAATTTTAAGGATCTGTATAATTATATTCCATTCACTCCGTTTGAAGGTTTTGTGATTAAAAATTTTAATCCGTTAAGGTTATTTTCTTATCTTTCGTCAATATAATAATAACCTTTAGTGAATATAGCGTTATAAACCACGCATACATTTTGATTTATTTCAGGAAAGAGGAACTTTGAGGTTTGAGGTGACTAATTCATGAATCATATCACATATAAAAAAGTCAACCTCACCATGTGATTCTTTTCTCCTGTTTATAAATAATTATAGACCTAAATTTCTTTGCAGCGATATACGTGGCTGTGTCTCTACATGATGCTGTGGAAGATTCAATTGAGCTGAAGATAAATGTGACAAACCATCAGGATCTGGACACCTCAAATATAAGCAACTTTCAGTTGCAATATAAGGTATATATTATATTGTTTTTGTTGTTCGTTGTTAATAAATTATTATATATCGGATTCTTGCATATCTTATCAGTCTTATCACTGTTTCTCATATTTTAATACAAGATGTTCCTTAATTATATCCAGTTTTATGGAATGTTTACTACATAATATATGAAGTAATAATATTTTTAATTGATACTGTGTAATTAATTAAAAATATATGTTATGTTTTGAATATGATACAAACAAAAAATATAGTAAAATAGTAAAAATTAAAAAAAAAATGTCTCATCATGCTCCTGTCATAAGAAAATCAATCATAATTATACATCTAAATGGATTCTTCTATCAATTAATTCCCGGTTGAAATAAATTTCATCTTTTATTTGCTATTAAGCTCTCCTCTCGTCAAATTCCTCCTATTTTGCATTATTTTGGAGGGAAATAAAGGGAAAAATATGAAATTACGTCTTCTTTCCTTTTATATATTTTAAAAATATTGTCTCCATTTATTTATCCTCACTTTGAGCGAGGAGGAAATAAGATGTGTTTTTGAGGTAAAAATATTAGGTTAAGACGTGTTAAGGATGAATGGAGTATCGACCTCAATTTTTTTTTTTTTATTGAAGAAATAGATAGAACTTGTAAAATTATGCTACCCTGATTTGTTTCAGATTTTTTAGAGACCGGGAACTATATTTAAAAAATTATTGAAAGTTCTTTTTGTGACGTCACGAGACGCCGCTCCTTAAAAAAAAGATAGGACTTGCCGCCACGTGACGTCACAAAAAGGACTTTCAATAATTTTTTAAAAATAGTTCAGGACTCGAAAAAATCTGAAAAAATTCAGGGTAGCATAACTTTGCACGCTCTATCCATTTCTGCAATAAAAAAAATTGAGGTCGATACTCCACTGAAGACGATTTTTTTAAAACTATATATATAGGGTTGTATGGCATATTTCATTTCATTTCATTTTTATTCAACCACTGGTTATACAAGTACAACATGGATTACGTCAATATAAAAAATAATAGAAAACTAAGACACAAACAACAATATAGCAACAATTAAATAGCATCCATAATATTAAAATAAAATACATGAAATTATATAATTATAAAAAACAAAAATATATAGCAATATAGAATATACTTACTATAATAAGTATATTATATATATTTTTCCCCCTCTATTAGCTCATTAGAAATTGATCTTTTTAACATAATTACAATGAGAATTGATGTTCATTCTTCTTAATTTCAGATTCCTGATGACCCCGAGTGGACGAACCACGTCGCGGTGTTATCTTGGCCCCCCTTCAGTTCCGTCACAATCAGTGAACTCAGGAGAAACAAGGACTACCTGGTGCGAGGGGTGGTGTTGGACAAAGACAGGGTGCCCATCAAACCACAAGACCCGGAGGTGTTGAGGGTCACCACCAAGTGCAGACCTGTCGGTGAGTCCTCAACTATTTTCGAGCATGAAATTGTTTAGAATGGAATAAGTTTTCAATTTGAGGAATCATGCAGTTTTTTTTTAGGGATTATTGTTCAATTTCCATTAAAATTTGTGGGGAATTGAGAGCATGAATGCAAAGAGGATAATTTCAGAGTGATGTTGTATCTATCATTCAGACAATAACATTTTAGTTTTTGTAATTTGATCTTGATATTTAATATATAAATACCTCTAGACGGGGACTCATTTGTTTTAAACATGAAGTCTGAGGAGCAAATTTATTTTTTTAGATGATCGCTCTTTTTCTCTTAAAGTTCCTTCAAAAAGTAATACAAGTCGGAATATAACGTTCAAATTTTATTGTTAATTATTGTTATTATTGTTAATTTGGGCTTGATCTGTTTCAAATTTTGTTTATTTTTTTAATAATTTAATTAGTTAAAAATATGCAACTTTCGATGCACCCCTTTAATAATTGCATGCTTAATTATTTAAATCCACAAATTATTATTAATAAGTTCTATAAAAATAATATAATTTTATCTATTTTAGAATCAGATCTGTCATTTTATTCTCTTTTGTAACTGTAAAAAAAGATAGAAATACTATTTTGCAATTTTAAATATTTTAATTATTTTATATATAGCATTGCAGTTAGGCGTATTATATTATAGAGTATATGCATGTGTATATTATACAAGTAGACATTGTTTTCTAGCAGTTTATTATACTGCGACTGATTTTTAAAGTAGATTACATGTGTTGGCTACAATGTGTATATATTTTTTCCTTTCATCTAAATTTTTATTTCTTCCTTTTAATGAGTAAATTTAATTTATATATATATATATATATATATATATATATATATATATAATTCAAAATTCAAATTGTTTTATTCGTCAATTTCGACACATACAAATACAAACATTAAAAGAAATGCAAGCACCTTGAATTAGAAGGTTTGACACGTCGACAAAACAAAATATTATTATTAGAATTTACATTGTAAGTAAGCCTCCACACTGTAGATTGTAGAAACAACAAACAGTTAACAACAATCTCACAGATTTTTTAAAATTACTATAATTTGAAACTTGTTTGATACATATAGGTAGCTTATTATACAATCTAATACACATTGCGAGAGGACCTTTATTACAAAGTTCGAGCCTGCATATTCTGCATATCAGTTCTGTTATTGTTAAATTTTTGTTCCTAGTATGATAGTTGTAATTTTTTGGTACATTAAAATATTCTTCATATTGTTTCCTAACAAAACATACACATTCTAGGATAAACTGGCAAGGTAGGGGTAATATTCCCTCTTCTGTAAATTTTGTAACACAAGTTTCAAACCTTTTAAGGTTAAATATAGTTCGAATTGCTTTTTTTTGCAATATAAAAATACATTCAGAGTCTATAGAATTACCCCAGAATATTATACCATATCTCATATGTGAATGCAAATTTGCTTAGTACAAAGTCATTAAACATTTTTTATCACAGACATTTTTTAATTCATTTAATGCAAATATTGTGCTAGCTAATTTATTTCTTAAGTGGTCAATATGATTTACCCATCTTAAATTACTATCCACATACAATCCAAGAAATTTAACATGATCTTTTATATCAATATTTGTATTATTTATATTAATTTTATCAATAAATGTGGTCTTGTTTTGTATAGTCTTGAATATTACAGCTTCTGTTTTACTTTTATTCATTGACAAACCATTATTTGAGAACCATTCTTCTATGTGAGGAATTATAATATTTATTTTAAAAGCAAGGGACTCATTAGTAGGTGCAGAAATCTTTATACTGGTATCATCGGCAAACAATGTTGGGTCACATTTATGTAAAAAACAAATATCAGGAAGATCATTAATATACAAGAGGAACAATATTGGGCCTAATATGGAACCCTGCGCTACAGAACAGGTTAATACACGATCTTGTGATTTAAAATTACAAGCATTTCCCTTTGAATCCACTTTTGTTAAAGTTACATATTGTTTGCGGCCAGTTACAAAAGATCTTAACCAATCATTATATACATATACCCCTAATGCCATGCCTGTTTAATTTATACAATAATAATTCATGATCTACAGTATCGAATGCTTTCGATAAGTCCAGAAAAATACCAGCAGTTTTATATCTTGAATCAATATCATTTAAAAAATATTATTAATCATGTTAAAAATTGCTGTTTCAGTACTTTTACCAGATTGAAAACCATGTTGAAACTTCGATAAAATATTGTGAACTTTTAGGAATTTAAGTAGTCTTTTATAAAATATTTTTTCAAAAAGTTTTGAAAAACAAGATAACAAACTAACTGGCCTGTAATTACACAATTGTAATTGTAATTACAATTGTAATTGTAAGTGTAATTGTGTCACTTTTACATCCTTTTTTATACAATGGGTTTACTTGTGCGGTTTTTAAAATGCGAGGAAATGTACCATTATCTATACTCAAATTATACAAGTATGAAAGTATATACAAAATACCATGTGAACATTTTTTAAAAACATTATCAGGAATATTATCAAAACCAGAAGATTTCTTATTTTTAAAAGAATTAATTATGTTTTTTATTTCAACAGGAGAAGTTGGTTCATGGAACATTGAATTTTTATTTAGAGGAATACTTGATTCATAATAGACAATAATGGTTGCATTTTTTTATTTCATAATTAGAAAATATACATTAAATGAAGCTTTCCTGAATTTTTTCAGATTTTTTGGAGTGCGGAAACTAATTTTAAAAAAAGATTTAAAATGTCTGAATTTGGGTGGTACACCTGATGGGACAACCGTGACGTCATCGACAGCCAATCACAGCAGCCGTGACATCATCAACAGCCAATCACAGCACGACAAATGACGTCACGGTTGTCCCATCAGGTGTACCACCCGAATTCAGGTATTTTAAATTTTTTTTTAAAATTAGTTCCCGCACTCCAAAAAATCCGAAAAAATTCAGAAAAGCATAATTTTAGGTATAGTTTCTAATTATGAAATAAAAAAATGCAACCATTATTGTCTATTATAATTTATATTATTGTTAGTTCCGAGACTTGTATTTTGTTTGATATTATTCACACTTGATTCGAAATATTCACTAAAACTTTCAACAATATTTTGAGGATCTTTTGTAATTTTATTTTGAATATTTAGAGAATCAATACAAATTTTTGTTTTGGATTTACCTTGTCTTGTTCTGATAATTTCCCACATAGCTGCACTTTTGTTAGACGAAGCATTAGTAACGTTTGTATTATATATTTTTTTTGCAGTAGCTACCAACTTGAAATATAATTTTTTATAACATTTACTTTACTCTTTTGTCCATTTTTGAGGATATAATTTAGAAAGTTTTGTTAAAATTTTAATTTTTTTCTGTGAAATTCTCAGACCTTTGGTCTTCCATTTATTATATATTTATATATATATTATATATGCATATATAATTAATAATTTTTCTATTTTCCTGCATGGTGCTTACATGCATGCTTACAAAAAGTTTATATTTAAATTTGGAAGTAAAATAATGAAAAGTTTTTAAAATAATTATATCGATTTTTCTATTAATTTCAGAATTGTCCGAGTTCACAGTGACTCCACACGAAACATACTTCACAGTGAACGTGAAGGTAAAAAACTTTTGTTATATCATACATTTCATTTACTAACAATTATTACGTTATTGTTCAAGGACCCCGATGAAATTTGTCGTACTGACAAATATTGGGTAGGGGTGGGGGTGAACGTCAAAAATTATCATCTTTTCCACCTGAAGGACCTACCTACAAATATAACTGGACTTAAAGCAGACACTGAATACAATTTGACATTTTCCATAAGAAGCCACGAAAAACAATTTGAGGAAGTTTATAAGACCACACCAGGACGTGAGTATAAAAGTTTATTCGTTCACAAACTATAATATATATATGCATTCAGACGACATGTATATATTCCAAACACGTATATAAAAAATAAATAATAAGATTGAAAATATAACGTTAATTAACTTTAATTAAAGCACATGTGAATAATAGATTTTTTTGCAACACCTATTTGTAACATGACGAAAAATATAAATTTTGTGGATCGTATTATTTTATAATTTAAATAATAATTATCATTATAGTAAATTAACATAATGACTCGTGTATGCATTAAAACGCTATAATACAAATATAATAAACAATAATATTAACGTATCATACTTATATATATATGAAGTGCAATGCTAGCACAAATTTTCTAATAGTTTTCATACTTATATAAATTCTGATGTATATTTATGATGTACCAGTCGTATCTATTTCAGATTGATATAATTTTCAAACAAATATACAACGTGAGTCACGAGAGTGGACACCGGAGCAGGTATTTTGGGTTAGGCAACGTCAACCAGCCGGCACGTTATGACGTCACGTCTCGACCCTCCGAGCTCGCGCTCGCTGTTATCAGCCAAGCCGTGTGGCGATCGAGTTGGTTAAAACAGTTTTGGATCATCGCTTGGAATTCCAAGCGATGAAGAATGTTATCAAGTGATAGCCAAAATTAATTTAAATTTATCCTCTTATTTAAGCTCGGTTCTCATGACGTGTCCACAGCCCCCGGCCCCGTGGAGTCTCTGTCAGTCGACACGTCAGACTCGGTCAGTGCGAGGGTCACGTGGGCAGCGCCACTTCGCACCGGCGGCAACATCAAGAACTACTTCGTCACGAGTCAGGTATTGTGTTTGTGCTTGGTTGTTCGAAAAAAAAGTTGGAAACTTTTTATTTTTGCTTTTTACTATTAAATTTAAATATAATTAAATTTAAATGTAATTAATAAAAGTGCCGTTTTCAAGGGTGCATGTTTACAAAATACTTGCCATTCTAAAAGAAGATTATTTATTTTGCCACAACAATGCAACATTTTTGTCTTCTCAAAATTTGCCACAATGTAATTTAAATGACAAATGAGGGCATCACTATATACCAATATATTATTTTTAATTGTGCTGTACTAATTCAACGTGACTTCTTGCAGAAATGCCACTACGTCCACAATGAAAAATACAACTGCAACGACGAATCTCGAGTACACACTGCCGCAACTCTAGCCACTTCTGGCCACGTCACTTTAGCCATCATCCCCCTCGCCTCCCTCGCACCAAACTCTCGATATCAAGTCGCAGTGTGGGCAGTCACAGAGGAGGAGGGACCACGGGAGTTCTTCGAGTTCACCACGCCGTTAGGTGAGACGAAATTTTAGTGGCTTTTCGATTTGCATTATAATATAAATATGGAGTCAATATATTATAACTAAAGCAATTAATATTCTGGCTTACATCACACATTACAACAACATGTTAAAGCAAAAGTGATTCAAATGCGAAAACAGAAGCACACCAAACGCTTTTTTTTTTAATTTGTTTATTCAGAGACGAAACACATATCCATTATTACATGATACAACATAATTGTATGCATGGTAAACCCCAAGAGTTTGAAAACTTATATACGGGGAACGTCAGATAGAAATATATATAGTTACATATATAATAGTTAAGATAACAAATCACATATCAAATAAAATTCAATAAAAAAAAATAAAATAAATCAAGCTAGATGTTACACTGCACTCAAGAACAAATAAGACAAAATGTAATTTATTTCAGCACCCGGTGCGGTCCACAACTTTCTCACTAATTCAACATCAGGCGTGGTAGTTTGGAGTATTGTTGAGGATGTCTCCACCTACAATTTGTCTTACACGGTAAGTTAATTAAATTTGAGAGAGAGTGTAATTTTGTTAAAAATCAAAATTTCGAAGAAGATTTTTTTTTTATTTTTATTTTATAATATATATCATGCTTTTTTAATTCATCATGTTGCAAATGTCAGTTCGTAAGTATGAATTTTATGTATAACATATGACTTTTTTTATTATTATCTTATATATATAATATATAATTCCTCGCCTCAGAATAGAATTGCCCTAAGCACCACGAGGTTTTGATGCAAATAATGTGAGCCTTATGCTACTGTAACAGTATACTTATATTATGAGGCGATAAATTATATTTATATAATGTAGCATTTAGCACCAAATTTACTAGGAGATTTTTTTTTTTTTTTTTTTTTTTTTTTTTTTTTTACGAGAACAAAAGAGAAGAGTTTACTTAAAAGAAATATCTCACATGATTAGTTATTTAGTTACATGTTGCAACATAAAATTATTGAGAATTCTAATAATAATTAAATCATGTTATTGTAATTAATTTCAATTTTTGTTTTCTGCAGCCATTTACATAAAACAGAAAAATATTATTCCAACTTTTTTATATGCTGGATATAAACGAAGATTGATGTAAATTTACTTAAAAATTTTAATTTTTTCTGAATTTTTTTTTAATTACTAATTTGGCAGCTCCATCTCAAAGGGGAAAAAATATACAGAGTTATAATTTTAGATTTTACCTTGTATTTGTTAAAATGTATAGTTTTAAATTATTTTAAATCATCTTCTGTCTCACTATTGTACACTACATTTCAATAAAAATTTCCGATACGACTATATTATATACTTTAAATTTGGGAACATTGCAGCTGCTACTGTGTGAGCCCAGCCCAGCCTGTCTTGATCACCGAGAAGAAGGCAGGGAGTCCTCGGCCTGGTACCTGGTGGAGAACAATTGGTTCCAGCTCCCTTACAAAGAAATGTTCCCCTCCGCCACATACAACGTGTCGGTGTCCGCTCTCAAAGTGTACCTGGGTCCTCCGGCGTTTTATCTGGTCAAAACACCTGACGAAGGTAGGCTTTATTGTGTTGGTAAGCAATTGTATTTGGCGTAAAATTCAAAAGGTAGGGGGGTAAAATATATTTATATATGATGATTGAAAAATAAGTGTGTAGAGAATAATTAATTTTGAAAAATAAATTATAAAAATAAGCGAGTTCATCTAAATATAACGTGTCGAGATAATAAATTAAAATTAATTAAAAAAATATTTGTTTCTTGAATTTTTATGGCATTTATAATAATTTTTAAAAAATGAATTAAAAACAGATTACAATTTTTTTATAGTAATTATTAATATTTTATGGTAGAAAAAGGAAGAAAAATATTTAAAAAAAAGTACTCCCTTATATTATAAATAGCGACATAAACACATTAAAATTGTTATAAAAAACACAAATACTGTGTTGCAAATTAATTTTTTTCTGATTTCTGCTTGTTGGTATATCATATAAAATAATGATTTACTCCTATAATTGTAATCATGGACTCAGAGATTTCAATATTTAAGACACAACTAAAAATAATGAAACTGTTTCTCTATCTAATTTCAGAACCTACCAACTACGTTAACATCATTCTGATATCCCTCATCGTCATATTTGCAATTATCACAATCCTGGACGTTTTACGTTACAAATTCGGATATCTCCGTTGTAACATACCACGAGGGGAGTCCCTCGAACTCCGACCCCCCCAGCCACCCCCGCGCGCCCAGCCCTCCCATCAATTTCAACCCCAACACAACGAGGGTTACTTCGAGGTCCTGGAGAACCACGTGTATCAAGACCCCGGGCTGGAGCGAGCCAAGAGCGAGGAACACGAGTACGAGGAGATCGGACCGGTGCAAGAGAACCATTATGACGAAATAGGACCCATATAGTGGAGTATGATGATGTGGGGCCGCGAGAGCAAGTGGTCGACTAGGAAATGTGGCGTTTATTATAAAGGTTAAAATATGAGCTTTTTGTGTTCGACGCGAAATCAGTAAGCCCCTCTTTGATTGGCTAAAACTCTGCATGCGCTCATGCACTATAGCAAAGTTCCTGCTATGCCCTGGTTTTGCCATAGTCAAGAAAATTCAGCGCGCAAGCAGGAAAAAAAAAATCATTGCCTACCAAACTTAAAATTTTATATAATTCGGCACGAGCCGAAGACTTAAAAACCACGAAAGCTCGTATTTTAACCTTAATTAGACCCTAAATTTTAGAATAGGAAACGGGAAAAAATTATTTATGCTTAATTGTACTTTTTTTTTAAGATTTTTCCGAGTCTGGGAATTGTTTTTAAATGAAATATTTAAGCTCTGAACCAAAACCCGAGTTTTGGAAGCGTGTCTCTTTCGTACGATACCTCCAGCAGGGAGCGCATTGGCCACAAACATTCTATAATTATTAAAAAAGAAAAACTTTTTATATGTTCTATATTATAAATTTAATATTATAAATATGCAATAAATGAATAAATAATTATATTTTATAGACCTCATGTTATTTATTTATAATGATATTTCTATAATGTTTGTGATATTCTGAAAATCAAAGTGACTTCACTGTTTTATTTTGCACTTAACAAATTAAATTTAAAAAACAGCTGACACATTTTAATTTAATGCTTCATTAACTGAGAAGAAACTCCTTTTTATTTTATTACATATATTATTTATTTTACAGATTGTTAAAGTTACATGCTTCCTAAAATAAATGAAAATAATAGTATTATAATATAATTACAATTATGAATAGGATTTAAATATGAAAGATTTTCATCATATTTTTGGATGAAAGGAAGGCTTACGTCAAACAAATTTTCACGACTCTAAATTTGTGGGTTATGTAACCACCTGTTATGTAATATTTATTTGGACGAAAATAAATGCATTTTTAAAAATAATTAATATCAATAATTTATCATTTTTAATCTGTTCTCCTTATCTTCTATAAATTGATTTTCAAGCACAAGTTTTCAAAATTAATAAATAAATAAATATAAAAGTTATAATTTATCACCCATAATCACCCCCAAATTACTAGATATCACAATAATCAGAAAAAAAGGAAAGATTTAAAATTATGATTTATATATTTTGTTATATTCTTGGTAAATAGAATCTAAAAATAATTATAAGGATATAAAGTAAGAAATTTCAAACGGTAAAATAGCAATTTTATTTTTTTAGATTAAAGTTACAAAGTTGTTCTTCAATTTTCATGCTGTGTTTTTAATATCAAACATCAAGCCTGTATTACACGATACAATTTTGCATACAATTTTTACTTACAATAAAATTTTATCTCAATACAAACAAATGGAGTTAACGTTTTCTTGTAAGGAAAAATTGTATGCAAAATTGTTACATTACTGCATGACTATGAAGTAAAATTAAGCTGCAAGGGGATTCTTTTTATGATTTATATAATATAGCAATAGGAAATAATAAGTCAATTGTAGATAAAAGAAAACATTGTTTTTGAGGTGTCCCTTCAACATATATCATTAATCAGTTATATAATATTACAAATTAATATTTGCAATATTTGCATTATTTGCAAAACTACAAAATAAGAACAAAATAATTCAGTGTTGTTAGGATTTTGCTTTTAGTCAAGGATATAATTATATTTTTATTTCCTTTAAAAAAAAAAATCGAATAAAAAATAAAAATAAATAAGGAAAAAAATTATTAATTTGATTTGGCGCTCAGAAAAATGCATGCTGTTTGTCTATTGGTGTATTATGTCTTATAAAAGTTTGGTATAGGGATTTATAGAGATTCATCCCCCTCCTATTCCTGCAAAACGAAAAGGAAAATTGTTGTTGCATATTTGGTTCCCTAAACTTGAGTTAAGTATTAAAAAAAATAATAAAATCATGTTGCGCACGTACGCCATTAAAGATGTTCAAAACTAATGTGCAAAAAATTGACAGTCAATAACTCAAGGTCCTCTATCCAAATATGCAATAAATTTTTGTTTTGAAGGTCTTTACAATAGGTTGTGTATTTAAAATAAAGTTTCATGAAAAAAGACTGCACATTTTTAAGATTATTTTAGTTTATATGTTTATATATACATAAAAGAACTTCAATTCAATTGATAATTGGTGAAACTCTTATCATGTTCTTATATAGTTTTCAGTGTAATCCTTTATGTTTACCATTCTATGTATAATTATTCAAAGTATAAGGCAGTACCAAATTGGAAAATCCTGAATTCTGATGCATTGCTAATTTAAATTTTTTAAATTGAATTCACAGCTTTGCAATATTTTATAAAAACAAGCTGTCATAAAAACCTTTGTTGTAATTAAAAAAAGGTGCACAAAAATCACTCTTGTCTTTAGTTATTTTTCATGGTACACTCGTCTCCTCTAAATATAATCCTCTGCGGCCTTGATAATCACCATGCCCCGTAAGAATAACACAGAGCATGGTGATTAACAAGGCTGCAAGTGGGAAAGTTTTCAAAGGCAAGGAGTGTACCTCGACGCTCCACATTCTAACCATGCATTGGTAAGACACGTTCAAAGGCAACATAAAAAGCACAAACAATCACTGCAAAAAGGCTTTAACATGCAGAGTAATAACAATTAAAGAATTAAAAAAAAAATTAATCAATTTTTTTGAAATAACTATATTTTTCAACATTTTTAATACATTTTCTGAATTTAAAAATAGGTGCACAAAACTTGCTCATGTAAATGTAGCTTTAGTCATTTTTACTTCCCCACACTGTACCCCTCCTCCATTTTTCCTCCTGGTCCAATATCACTCATCCGCCGACCTCCACTCTCCAGTATCCAGCACTGACAATAGCCTCCTAGCCACACGTCCATGTTTCAACACGGTAGGGGACACCACCCTGGTACACACGGACCCCATCAGAGTCCCAGACTGCAGAGGAGAGTACACAGAGATGTATCCGGCCATCCTCTCGACTCTGAGCCTTTGTGTGAAGTCGAGGAGTCGGGCGACGCGGGCGGGCGAGTCCGAACACCTACACTCCACCACCACCACGTACATGAAGAGGGACAGGTCATCGGGGGTCTCGCGGTGGTAGAAGCTGATCCGGGACAGTCCAAGCTCATCTGGGAGGTGAAGGTAGATGGAGCGAGCACCAGTCCACTCTTTCCAAGTGTCCACCATCACCTTTGGAGGAGAGAGATGAGTGAGACATGCCTCAACTTGAAGGTTATAATTTATAATATAAGTTGTTTAGTACATATTATTTCCAGTCGAGAGTTTAACATTGAAATTATTATGTAATAATGGAGAATATTTTTATATTATCAAATTTGATAGATATTTGTGTGTAGGCTCGCTCCTAAGTCTTTTTATACATTCACCAATTTGGGTTATATTAATATTATTTATTTATTTTTCCCCTAAATTAATGCCATAGTGAGATTAGACAACTTGCAACAAAACAAAAAAATAACAAAACCCAAAACAAATCAGACCGATTTCACGTTGCCCCTGAAATTATGCAGCCCGCTACATTTTGGTGTTGAGCAAGTTGCCTAACCTCCAGGCGAGATGACCTTGAAAACTCTTATTAAAAAAAACAGTAAATAATAATAATATTTGTTTATTTGGGATAAATTACATTATTCATATTTGTTCAGCATTTAATTTTATTATAATATGAGATGTAAATTGTTAGCTAAACAAAATGGGATTTTCTGTCATAACTCATAACCAATCGTGGCATGTTAATATTATAGGGAGGAACAATAAATGAAAAAATATGAAATAAAATATATATTTTAAGTTAAGCCAGATATTATATATGATGACATTTTTAGATGTAATGTAAAATTGATATTTTATAAAAGTGTTTTGAACTAACTGGTAAGTGATTTTAATGACCAACTAATATTGCCCCATGCGGGTTGACAACATCTTAGATTATTAAAAGTTACTGTGCCTTTCATCACAAATTAACAGTCAGCAATAAAGAGAAAACATCAATATTAATTAATTTTAATTTTTAACTGCTTTTTATATTAATACTTTATAATTTGAGGCTCTTTAAATATGTCATCGCCTTGGAAAAGTTCGCTTTGCAGCCTTGTTAATCACCAATCACCATGCTCTTATAGTATATTATCACAATGGTGATTAACAAGTTACCAAGGCTGCAAAGGGAACTTTTCAGAAGCGAGAAGTGTACCTGACTGAAGTTGGTGTCGAGGCTCTTGAATCCGATCAGAATGAAGCTGCTTTCATCACTGTCTTCCGCCTCGTGGCCGGGCGAGCGGTCGGGGAGGATCTGCCGGACCTCGCGGTATACTCCTGGGTGGAGTTAGAGTGTTACACAGTGTAGACCCAATATCAATGTAGCTAACAAACTGGATTTTTTTATTTAAGAGGGTTGGAAATGCAGTGATGCACGTAGTTCCCCAGGCTTTGGACTTCACTTTGGTCCATTGCCAAAAAAAAATAAAAAAAAAATTGAGCTGTCCGTCCTGACTAAGGTTTTCACAGTTCCCTCAGCCTCACCTCAGCGAATGCTGGGACAGGCCGTGGCCATCATCCTTTCCATCCCTTATCCATACCTATTACCCCGCCTCGATTTGTATAAGCTCACAGGGATGTTTCCTTGCAAAAAAATAAAAATTAAGTTTCAAAGAATCGGGGACCGAATTATGTTACGATTTTACCGTTCCACGCTCAATTTCCTATAATATCTGATGTAGCTCTGTATTGCTCCCCGTACCTTGCTGCAGGGTCCATTCAGGTCCGAGGGCTTCTTGGTTCAACAGCGACCCCGGCTGGTGTAGACGTGTTCTTACCGCCTCCCGATCGTCCGTGAAGTGAACCATCGGGAACAGAACTGAAACAACACCTGCCGTTAGATGTGTGCAATCCCTGGAAATTTTAAATGTTAACATTTTCTAATCACAATTCATTGCATGAGCTCTTGTAACAGCTAGAAATAAACACACCTTTTTTATGAGAAGAGGGGATTTTTAAATATATATACATAAAAAAATTGTATTTTTTTTATTGAGGGCTGCATTTAGATAATAATTAGTCTAACTCTTCCACCCAACCCAATTATTTTGCAGTGTTATTTCTAATATATTTTATAAAAAGTCAATAGTACTTGTGGTAATAAAGAGTGCCTATTAAGTATAATTTTGATATTTTTTGTGGAAGAACTCAGGGGATTGCAGCTATACTCACCGCCCTTTTCCCTCGAGTCCAGCAGCAGTCCAGGCCCCCTGAGGAGCGCACTGTTGGCCACTGCGGCCCTCAACTTCTGCTGGAAATGCTGGAAGGAGGATCGAGGTACCTCCCCTCGGTCGCCGCTAACGAACGAGAAGATTGCGAGCGAGGACTCGGGGCGGGTCGGAGTGCCTTGTCGGACCAGCGTGCGTGGACTGGAGCTGCTACTGCGGGGCGAGCAGTCCGCGCCGCTCTCATCTGTAAACCACATTTGTTTGTTTGTTCAAAATTATTTTTTGTTAATTTTTGAACTACATGTGATTTTTAATTATTTCTTACTATTTTTTTTTTTACCAGATATTGCTGACATTTTAATCTTTAAAAAAACAATTTAGCATTTTCAAAATATATTATTTTCATTTTATTTATTTTATAATTTATTTATTTGTTATTTCATTAAATGGCATAAGTACATGATACAATGTACACTAGTAACTTTGGAAAATTTCTCACACTTGAAGTCTTATTTATTTATTTATTTATTTATTTATTTATTTATTTATTTATTTATTTATTTATTTATTTATTTATTTATTTATTTATTTATTTATTTATTTATTTATTTATTTATTTATTTATTAAATTTATTTATTTATTTATTTATTTATTTATTTATTAAATTTATTTATTTATTTATTTATTTATTTATTTATTTATTTATTTATTTATTTATTTATTTATTTATTTATTTGTTTATTTATTCATTTATTTATTTATTTTATTATTTCACCTGATACTTTATTACATACATCTTGTTAATCACGATGCCGTGTTATTCTTATGGGGCATGGTGGTTAATAAGGCTGCAAAGGGAAATTTTACGAGGCGATCCGACGACTGCACAAAAACAATAATTACGGTGAGAAAAGCACGCAAAGCACCATAAAATAAGCTGCTAAAATTTATTTATTTCCTATTTTTTTTTCACTTTACAATTAAATAAAAAAAAAAATAATAAAATGATTGTAATATTACAATATTTATTATTTCATTTTTTCTTCTTCTCTAATGTTATTAAATTTTATCAATGTATGTATGTACGGATGCGAGAAAGCTTCATCAGAGTTAAACTCTATGACGGTTCTCCATGCCTGTATAAAAAATTAAAAATAATTATTAAAAATAATTTGAAACTTGCAGCTAAACACACAGTCAGATTCCACTAGGTTTATGCGCATAATTTTGATAATAATGCAAGCATATTAAAAATGACCAAATTCATAAAGTTGAAACTCATAATATAACGAACGCATGACCAATTAAGTACAGATTTTATTACCTGTTACCACGTATGGAACATGTCCTTAATTAAAATAAATTAAAAAAATTAATTTCATTTATTTGTACAAAAACAAAGTCGTAAAATAATTCAAGCGCAAGGTCAGTCAAGGCTGAATGTTAATTTTCCTAATTTGCATTTTATTTGGTGAATTTATTGGTGAATTAAATTAAATTGATGCCTCCGTGATCTTGATATGGTAATGAAGACCATAAACAAGCCTCAACCAACAATATTTATACAGTAACTTGTAACAACCGGTAGAAATTAATTTTAATGTAAATATTTTTAAAATTAATTTGCATATGAAATTAAGTAAAAAAAATATTAAATCTACTGTAAAATATATTACAAAAGTCTTCAAAATTCTTTATAATTATTGTAGACAGTAAAATTTTTGCAAATATACAAATGTTTTCTGCTCTTTTCAGTAAATTTAAATAATACAGTAAATTTAAATAATACGTTAATTGATTCCAAATACCATTATAATTAGTACTGCAACAAAAGATTAGCAATCACTCTTTGTCATAAAGATATTCACAAAGAAGTTAATTTTCAAAAAAAAAAAAAAACAGTACGTACTAGATTTAATTATTCATTTAGTACTTATATTAAATAAGGAATATCTAAAATCTATTTGCCAAGTTTGTGAATAACGCCTAATTCTAATTATATAGTTATGTCAATTTTGGACTATATATTTTGATAAATTAATGCTCTGGTTTAAATTTTATTACATCAGTTAGTGAATTTAGCTACGATATTTTATCATTTTTGTATTTTATATTTTGTTTACATTAAATAACCTAGAGACTTAATTCTAGAACTAATGTAAGTCTCTATGTTAGAATATTTAATAGTGCCTTCATTGGTTCTGTAACTGTTGCTAAATAACTAATTTGTTTAATAAATTACTTCAATAAAATTTACTTTCAATAATATACTACTATCTGTTTTCCAAGCCCAAATTCGGCACTAACATCGAAACTCGGCCAAGACTCACCGTCCACCGACGTTAAGGACCACATTTCCGGACGGAGGACAGATCTGCACTGACCGTTTGAGCGGAGAGTTGTTACTAGCCACAGTGAGAGCACAGGGTACATGGTCGGTCCAAACGAGGTCGAGTTGAAACGGTTATTTTATATCTAGTGAAGATTGACCGGGTTGGAATAATTTTCGTCTTTTATTCACTTTTAATCTTTTAATGTATCTCCGTCTAATTTCTTCTCATTTTGCACCATTTTCGAGGAAAAATATGAGATTACGTCTTCTTTCCTCTTGTTGAGCATAAAATATTAAAAAAAAACTTTATTTTATCCTCACATTGAGTAACGAAGAAATAAGATTTGTTTTTGAAGTAAAAAAATCTAATAAAAGTAATACAATTAAAGATGGACGCTTAAAGGATACGAGTTAATTTTTCAAAATGAGTATTTTTTTTTCACAACGTTGGTGTATGTTTTGAAGCTGAAACGTGTAATTTTTTAATTAATATTGATTTTTATATCTTAATATTTATATAAGAATATTTTATATTTATAATACATAGCATGATTCCCTTTTACTGGGTAAGCCAGCAGTGCATTATTACCTCGGCCGTCTACAAATAGACCTCATCCACAATATTCGATTCTCCATTTACTTCAGAAATACTCTTTTGCCTTTTGCACTCTCTTATTACATGAAAGGGAATATAATATAAGATTCAATTTATTCATTTCATCATGTTTTTATTGTAAATAGCCTTGCCCTTGACCTCTCACCTCCAAATTTTATCTGACTTAACGCGTATAATTCTCTTTGTATATTACATGTAACTAATCCACAATTTAATCAACTGGACGCGCGTCTCGCCTTGTCAAGTATAATTTGTAACCACCCCTCTAAACAATGTAAACTCGACACATAGCTCGATTTGTATCCTAATGTAACCACCCCTCTAAACAATGTAAACTCGACACATAGCTCGATTTGTATCCTAATGTAACCACACCTCTAAACAATGTAAACTCGACACATACCTCAATTTGTATCCTAATGTAACCACACCTCTAAACAATGTAAACTCGACACATAGCTCGATTTGTATCCTAATGTAACCACACCTCTAAACAATGTAAACTCGACACATAGCTCGATTTGTATCCTAATGTAACCACACCTCTAAACAATGTAAACTCGACACATAGCTCGATTTGTATCCTAATGTAACCACACCTCTAAACAATGTAAACTCGACACATAGCTCGATTTGTATCCTAATGTAACCACCCCTCTAAACAATGTAAACTTGACACATAGCTCGATTTGTATCCTAATGTAACCACACCTCTAAACAATGTAAACTTGACACATAGCTCGATTTGTATCCTAATGTAACCACACCTCTAAACAATGTAAACTCGACACATAGCTCGATTTGTATCCTAATGTAACCACACCTCTAAACAATGTAAACTCGACACATAGCTCGATTTGTATCCTAATGTAACCACACCTCTAAACAATGTAAACTTGACACATAGCTCGATTTGTATCCTAATGTAACCACACCTCTAAACAGACAATGAGACGCGTGCCTCGCCCACCTCTAGATTATGTCACCTGCAAAAAATGTGATGAATTATTCATGACTCGTAACAGCACCTAATCAATTAATTTGCCGTGTTAACCATAACAAAGTACGAGGACAATGGTGTGTACTTTATGTTTTTAATGTCTGTGCACGAACTTGTTATAACATGCAAGTTATATATTCCTGAAATTTTATTGATTTTAAACAATTACACATTATAGTCATTACATGTCTTATTTATTGGATGAAAATTTATACAAAACTTTTCTTTTTTGGAATAATTATTTTTAAAACTTTATTATTTATATATTGTATTTCCAAAAAATATAGAACAACCATTTAGAATCATATACAGTACATAATATACAATTATGTATTTATAATTTAGAACCATATAATATATTATGTTGTTAATGATATGAATTGTAATGGGACTGACATTAACCCTAATTAATTTCTCTATACACGCCAAATACTTAATTATATAATGTTGAATTATTTACAATTGTGTTTGAAAAAATTTTTAACATAAAATTTATTTAAATTTTAATTATCTTTGAATGGAGTATTGTCCTCATTTTTTTTATTGCAGAAATGGATAAAATGGTGCAAAGTTATGCTACCCTGATTTTTTTTCAGATTTTTTAGAGCCCGGGAAGTATTTTTAAAAAATTATTGAAAGTCCTTTTTGTGACGTCACGCGGCGGCAAGTCCTATCTTTTTCTTAAGGAGCAGCGTCTCGTGACGTCACAAAAATAACTTTGAATAATTTTTTAAAAATAGTTCCCGGGCTCTAAAAAATCTGAAAAAAATCAGGGTAGCATAACTTTGCACCCTCTATCCATTTCTGCATGCAATAAAAAAAATTGAGGTCGATAGTCCATTGCATTGATACGGTTTCACTTTTTACAAAAGGGTGTTTAATTAAATTAATAGTTTGTTATATCCTTCATTCACTGTTAAATTATTAATTACATTTTCAAAATAATTTTCCTTTATTATCCTAGCTTTATTAAAGGTTTAATTTTAATCTAATTATGAAATTAATTTAAATATTAAATTAATTTAACATTCAAGGGGTCTAAATTCTATTGTGATTGTTCCTAAAAGCCATTTTAGAAAAACGTGATGAC
This sequence comes from Siphlonurus alternatus, assembly GCA_949825025.1. Lineage (NCBI taxonomy): Eukaryota > Metazoa > Arthropoda > Insecta > Ephemeroptera > Siphlonuridae > Siphlonurus > Siphlonurus alternatus. Next base: position 17,773,445 of record OX463786.1, read on the forward strand.
CATATAATACCATTATATAACCATATTATTTATAATATAACCATGTAATACCATTGGGTGGTCTAGCTAAGCATTCAAATTAGTTGCATGAAAACCATAAAGAAAAATAAAATGCATGCATATTTATAAAAGCTAATAAAAATGCAAAACCTTTGTGCTTTTTAATATTTTATTAAATAATTTAAAATCCTTTTGAAATAGCCGCACTTACGTCCTCCCACCAAAAAATATATATACACATCTATCGATTAAAATTCCACAAGTATTATAAACTAACGTCTTTTCTATTATATAATATTTTTTATACATCATGTTTTTTTTTTAAATTTATTACTTTTTTTTCAACCCACGCACTTTATAATAGAAAAAAAAATAATAACCTGAGCCGTGACTATTTTTTATTTATATTTTTTTTCCATGAGCACCTGTAAGTTAAGGATGTAAAATATCTGCAAACAAAAACATATAAATTTACGCAACACTTGAATGGATATATGAACAGGTTTTAAGTGTTTTTTAGAGAAAAGATGATGCGATGTTTTTATAAAATAACACTTAAGAAGATTAACCTTGGGATGACGTCATCATTTTTAATTTAAAGACGTAGATTTAACGCTTGCTAATTTTTAATTCGGTAATTTGTCAATTTATAATTATATATTCACTTGAATATTAGTATACACAGTGATACAAAAGTACGAAGATTTATTAAAATTTTATCAATACTTTATTTCTTGTGTTTCTTCCGCCTGTTCTTAAAATTTTTGCATTTTTAGTTGTAAGCCCATGGAAAAACATTACTTTTTTTTTTGTTAAATTTAATTTACGGTATATAATTACTGTAATTGCAATATAAACTGTTAAATTTAAATACATTAAAGCATAAATTAAGTGATAATGTTTTTAAAAAAAAATTGCGGATGTATAATATTAAAATATAATTACGAGTATACTGTGTAAGTACAGTATCTAGTATGAATGAATATATTTGAAATTTGTTTAAAATGAGTGAAAATTAATTCTTAACAGAATTAACATTTTAAATACCAGCACAGATTCAATGAAAAACAAGGTCCACGTGTTTTATAGCTCTTCCTTACTTAAACTTAAGTTCTTATTTTTACTAATCTTAATAATGATGGCATATATTAAATTATTATTTAAAATTTTAATTAATGTTTATCAGACAATCCTGAACAACTTTTTTCACAGTATTTAGCTGTTGTCATGCATTGTATTACATGATAAATATATGCATGAATCGAATACCTGCATGTATTTTTATTACTTATTTTTAATTTTTATTGCTCATATTTTGTAGCATCGATTTTTTACATTTTTTAGATTTACATACATAACACCTTAAAAAATCACACTGCAAAAGTCTGTGACGTCATAGTCATGTAAGTATTTAAAACGCAAGCAGGAAAAGGGCTTAAATACTGTACTATGACGTCACAGCGTCTTTCCCCTCCATTGCAAGGGTGTTAAAAGGGTGAGGTAACACGCCCAATGTTTTTTTTTTTTTTAAAAACTCACATGAAAATCATGAAAAAAATTTAAAATGTTCTCCTCTATACATCCCCTATCATTACCTAAAATATCAGGTATGCAAATTCAAGCTAGTTTTTAAGTTATGAATTTATATACCTGATATTTTAGCTACTGATATATAGGGGATGTAGAGGAGAACAATTTAATTTTTTTTCATAATTTTCATGTGTATTTTTTTTTTTTTTTTTAACATTGGGCGTGTTACCTTACCCTTAATAAGAGGGTTGTTTTTTTAAAAATAATTGAAAACATTGATGCTAATTTAACTCGAGGTCTTCATTCAATATACAAAAAACAAAACAAGCAGGCATAATTTATTTTACGATGTTACGCGATGAATAATGCAGTGAGGCGCGTCAGTTATAGCGGAAGGTCGTGCAATTGTTACGTACTTGTGACGTCACAGATTTAATAAGTACATGCAGGGAGTGGACCTGTCGTGAGGAATTTATTCTGCAATCAAGCGAGTACGCATGCAATTATCGTGTATGGCAGTAATTAATTTCGTAATTTGTACGTATAGCGTAAGTTGTGGAAGTGTACAATTATAATTTGTTTAATGACAAGTGATATATATGTAGTGAATAAAAATTTCTCAGTTAATAATTAACATTATAATATAATATACATGATTTGGTGCCATGTATTACAGCTTTAATTTACATTTTTATTTAAATTTTGTTTTTAATTTATTTACTGAATTGAAGATAAAGGATTAATTTTATTTCTACTGCAATGCGCGTGTAAAAAATAAATACATACTATAATACACTGTATTCTCACACTATCAAAATTTATAAATACAATCATGCAAGTCGTACAAACATAAAATTGATTTTATATAAAATTTACTAATAACGTTATAGTATATATAAATGCTATAAAAATATGGGATATTGTACTGGTATATATTATGTCACAATATATAAAAACCTACATTATATAATAATATTTTTTTATCCTTTTTTATACACATATTTTTTAGCTTGCAACTAAAATGTATATTTATATAGCATAAAACTATATATTATATATATACAAATTAAGTTATGGTGGTGATATAGTAAACCTAGCTTATATTATACAATTATTTAGGGCTCTTTATAATTATATAGTATAAATTTCATCCTTCTATATTATGATATATAATACAAATGCTTAACGTACTGCAAGACAATCCAATAAAAAAAAAAAAAAACATGATTGATTTCATCAAATAATGATATAGCTTAATATATATATTAATTATTATATACAAACTTTTCCTGCAATGTTACATTTTTTTTTAATGTATATCCCCCTGATCTAATTTTAATGTTGGTATACCTCGACCTAAGCATATTCTTTTCTCACGGTGGTATTTGCCAGGTACGGTTACTGAACCTCCACGAGTTCTCCAGGAGCTAGGAGGCTAGACAAAAAAATCTCAGCACGAATTGCTGCGTCGTGGGAGTGGCGGCCTTGACGCGGGCGACCAGAGAAACACCGAGAGGACGGACTACTGTAACATTTTCTGAAAAGTCTGGAGAACCGTACGTTGTATCATGCATGTCAAGAGGGAAATAATGAAACTCAGGGTATCTCTCTATCCTGAGTCTGCAATGTAATAGAGTGTTGGAAAATTTTCTCCATAAGCCACCATGTTAGAAATTTTGAATTTTTCACCGTAACTATAAAGCTATGAATTTGAAACCCCCCTCCATTTAGGAGTCTTTTGATAATGAATCAAGAACTTATTTTCCTAAAATTTCTTTAATGCCAAAAAAGCTATTTCGCGTTCTTTTTTTTACATATAGGTTTGGATAAGATCGTGGGAACACCAGAAAATCAGCTGATTTGAAGCCTCGATGTATAAAAGTTGCAATGTGTGATAAACCTGTAGAATACTTAACTAACATGTCTTTACCTCAAAAACATATCTTATTCTTCCTCGCTCAAAGATGAAATGGAGGCAACATTTTTAACAGAGTTCACATAATAATATACTCAATATAAGAGGAAACAAGACGTAATCTCATCTTTGTCAATTTTGTCTTCAAAAATTGTGCAAAATAGGAGGATAAAATAGGACAAAAAGAGACGTTAAAAGTCAATAAAACATTAAAATTATTGCAACTCGCGAAAGGCCTTGATAAAACTTAAAAATGTAAAGTTATATGTCTATTTACAAATTTCAAATTTAAATATAAGCAGGACTGCCAAATTTATTTTTTCTACTTCCCAATTGTTTTTATAAATTAATTTGAATAGACTGCATTTATAGTAACCTGCATTACTTGATGAAGCAGAATATCCAAGTGTAAAATCTAAATATTTTTAGTAATAAAAAAAGAAAACGTGTAGATAATTATATATTGAAAATCATAAACAGGTTAAAGGAATGAATCATTTCCATCTAAATATTAAATAAGAAAAATAATTATAAGTTTATTATAAAAAAACAGCAAAGTAATAAATAACCTCTTCTGGTTATCAGTAAATCATACGATTTTTTTTTTTTTTTTTTTTCATGCTAATATTTAAAATTTCGCCAGCAAACAAACAAATTTTGATTATTTATTGAAGAAGCCTCTCTATCATTATTATCCCCAAGTACACTCCTACATCACGAAGTATTGCACAACACTCATGCGTTTTTATGAAGATATATTCGATGCGGATACGAAATGAGTAAAACAATATTCGATATTGAGAATAGAGATTACCATGCAGTGACTGTATTATTATGTATAACACGCGTCTGGACAGCACGAACGTTACTCTTGTCTAATAATTATGCTACAGCTCAAGCAGGCTCGGACTGGGAAGCTAAGGGCCAGTCAGAGTCATATATAGGCATTACAGGCAGCAGGGGCCATCTGTAGGGGGGGCCTGAGGTCACTTTTTGTACGCTCTCTGTGTTAAAAGGTCTGGTGGAGAGGCTATTCAGGGATCCCTGGTCCAACCTTATGGCCAGTCCGAGCATAAACTCGAGTTTAAAGGTTCATTTAAAAATCATGTGAAGAATTGAAATTTTTTTGTTTCTACATGCAGGTTGGTTGGAAGCAGCCAAAAAAGTTGGGTTTGATGTAATTTCTCAATTAATATAAAAAAATGTTCATGCACAGAATATATTATATTGTATTATTTATCCATTATATTTTAAATAGAACTTTAAATCTTGATAGGAATTAACTTTAGACTACTTTAAATTTAACCACCAAAAGTTCTAGATCTGGTTGGTTGGTTAAATTTAAAGTATAGTCTAAAGTTAATTCCTAGCAAGTTTTCTAATTTATACTTCGTAATTAATTTCTGCACATTACAAATTAAGACGTACCGTTGCTAAATTACATTTCCGTTTCAATTTCATTAACCTCCATGCAATGTCATGTCAGTTTTCATGCAAAAGTCACGAAAATCATGTCAAAAATATCATCAACGAATTGATCGTTCTAAAATTAAATAATTCAACTATAAAAATGGAAGCCACTAAATGGGCAAACTACAGTATGTTTTTTTTTTAATGCAAAAATAATAAAATAGAGTCCCAAATTATATAATCCTACTCTGAATTTTTCCATTTATTTTTAAACAGGAACTAATTAAAAAATATATTGAAAAGACAGAGAGGCATCAATTCTTTAAAAAAAAAAAAAAAAAAAGAAAAAAAGATAGGGACTAAAAGGGGCGTGTGTTCAAATAAAAATTTTGCCAATTAACTTTTTAGCAATATTTTCCGGTCTCTAAAAGATCTTCAAAAATTCAAAGTAATATAATTTGGTGCCCTCTATTCATTTCTGTAATAAAAAAAAAAAAAAAAAAATCATGCAAGTTGTCCATTCACTAAGTTTACATGACGGTGTTTGATGCGTATTCGTTGACGACGCCTCATAAGAATAACATTATCCGTCGTCAACGAATACGCATTAAACACCGTCATGTGAACGTAGTGATATTGTAATACTCCCTAAGGTGTGCAATTTCGATGAAACTGCGTCTTGTTGTTCACAGCCCACCGTGTATATAATTATCGAATTTAAACACGCCGTCGCCCCGAGGGACCAATCTCCTGCGCTGAGACATACAAAAATGAGCCTTGAGGCGGTGTGCTATATGACAAAAGGTCACTGTAGGTATTTTAATTACCTCTTATCGCGATGCACGAGCCTGCTTTGTTTTTTGTTTTGATCAAATCTAATAAAGCCTGGTTATATAAATTAAATTAAATTATAAGTTTTAGTGTTGTTTTGTTTTAATTATTTTATAAAACATATAGAAGAAAATTGTATATTTTTTACAGTTTTTTTCTTATTATTATTATAACTAATGGATAATTTAAAAATAATATTTAGTATTTATACCGAGCCTACTATTTTTTTTATCAACCTTCCTCTTTTTGCATCATTATACTGATATAAGGTTTCATATTTAATGGTAAGCAAGTGAGAAAAGAACCTTCTTGAAATTGCGAGAAAACCTTTTATACCCATGCACTTGAATTGTGTTCTTTCTCTCAATTTAAGTATTTTAATTTTATATTAAATTAATTATACATTTTCTTTTGTTATTATTTAAAAAAAGTTAATATCAAACAATGAAATGCATCCATTTCGAGTTACTTATGTTTTCAATTCTGTTTTCATTATTGTATTAAAATTTATATTCAAGATGAGATGAATTTTTGCTGTAAAAATGCCAAAATCTTTATTAAAAGAATATGAGAAACTTTAAAGGTCATGTACATTGAAATTTGCATTTGTACTTCAAATCTTAAAATAACATTTACGTAATAAAATATTTCACAATTGAACTAGTAAACATATCACATATAAACAATAAAACGGCGGCTCTCGTCTCATGAATTTTAACCAACGTAAATATTTAACAAGCCATCATCATTTCTCATCATGTAAACACAATAGAAGCCTAAGTAAATAAATTGAAAACAAGGATATATTTTTATATTAATTTTCATCTTAATTGTTAGAGTCAGTTAAAATGCAGTTAATTTGGTTTAGAAACGTTTAGAGTCAATTAGGATCTTGTCATCGATAATTATGATTTGTTGAATTTTATTATGATACAAGTGAAATAAATTATATTACGTACAACGTACGTACTTGCATTTTTTTTATTTAAAATGTAAGGCACGTTTTTGCTATAAGAAAAAAAAAAAAAGCAATACATATTGACCCTTGACCTTTTTGTTCTAAGATTGAGATAAAGCTTAAAATTGCATGCACAAAATTTTGACTAACGCCGCGCGTGCTTTACTTTTAAAGCATTTCTGACAAATACCTAATAAAGGCGGATTCACATGGCGATTTTTATCATGCAACGCGACGCGAATAATGCGCACTTGCTGTGACAACCATTGGCGGCCATATTTGGCGATTAAAAAAAAGAGCATCGCAATTAGCGCGATTTCGCTGTCGCAACCTGGCGAATTCGCTCGCCGCATAGGATTTCCCAGCTTGTGTGACAAAATCGCGTCGCGTCGCCGTTGTCGCCATCTGAATCCACCTTAAGGGATATTCATGAAAAACTTTGTAGCATATAGTATGAGAGCGTTACTATATAAAGATTTGATCTTATGATTATGATTTTTTGGAACAGAACTTTATACGATTGTACCTAGGTAAAACAGTATAGTATAGATTAAAATACGGACAATTGTACACTAGTGCATGGGGGGCGTGGCATTCACAAAGCACTTTAATCCTACTATAAGCCTTGATTTTTATCTCCCAGGTTAAAGCAAATAGTGCTAAACATAGTTCTAAATCAAGGGCTAAACATGGCGCTAAAAATATTATGGGCTAAATCGTAAGCAATGTTAAACAGATAACGTTACCCTCGATTTAGCCCACATTTTTTAACGTTTAGCCCCTGGTTTAGTACCATGTTTAGCACTCGTTTCAACCCCAGGGGATAAAAATCAATGTTATATAGTAGAGTTAAAGTACTTTGTGAATGCCCTCTAGTGTGTTTTATTGGCTTAAAATGTTAAGCAAATTTGTGATAAAAAATATTTAAGAAGCATATTGTTATTTGAGCCTTGACCTTTTTGTTCCATTCAGATAAAGCTCACAATCGCACGCACGAAATGTTTACTTCACAACATCTAGGATCAAAAAAATTTATAGCATAAAGTTTAGTGTAGAAATTTTAAGTAGCAGATTTTATGCACTTGATTAATTACTGGAATATGGTATCAAATTTTATTACTGACGTATAGTATAGGCCTAGGCCAGAGAATAGTAACTATACCTATTAACATAACATATAATATCTAGGCATTTTTTTATATAAATTTCTTTACTTATGAACTCAAACTGAAATTTTAGCCACTACATATTGAATATACATACAGTATATTTTAATAATAAAAATGCCTTAATAAAAATTATTCATTATTAACATTTCTTATTTATACCAAATTTTTATCAATTAGTTTTATTTTTTATTTACAATATTTTAATACAAATTGATTAATTTTCAACTCATCATAATTTTAATTAATACACTTAATATATATCGAGATAAATATTAAACTTAAAATGATGATGCAAATTCTTATTATTTATTTGTAAATAATAATTATAATGCACCTGCAGTATAATATATTTAAATAAAAATATAAGTATAATAAAATATAATTATAAACTCTCTTACACGCATTTGACGTAAAGAAACATTAAAAATATAATAGAACCTTTGATACCAACTTGTTTTAAAATATCGGATATTATTATATTATTGATATAAATATTGTAATGTGGTTATGAAAAGTCAGTTCAACATAAGAGCTATTTTCATCAGTTTCTTCTGTAAATTTAACCCTTATTGGAGCGAAATGAATATATTTGACAAAAAATCGTGCATGCCATGGTCTCTATATATGCTCTATCGGAAGAAATATTCTTCGTCAAGAAATAATTCACCAATTTGGTTTAAACTTATATGATCGCCAAGGTTAATTTGGAGGAATTAAGAGATGACGTAGAAAAGTTGATGTGCAATAAATTGTGGAAGCCCCACAATGTGACAATTTAATTCCTCGACTGCATGACACGTCTTTTGTAAGAGGAATTAACGAGAGTTTCAACTGCTTTAGTGGCATCAACAGTTCTAGAAAATTCGCTGACATAATAAAAGTCAAAATTAATTGAACAAACTAGTTGGCAATACACGAATCACTCTGATCGAATCAATGGCTGCATGAATGGAGTATCGACCTTAAATTTTTTTTAATGCAGAAATGGGTAGAGGGTGAAAAGTTTTGGTACCCTGATTTTTTTCAGATTTTTTACAGTAAGTATTTTTAAAAAATTATTGAAAGTTCTTTTTGTGACGTCACGCGGCGGTAAGTCCTACCTTTTTCTTAAGAAGCGGCGTTTCGTGACGTCACAAAAAGAACCTTCAATAATTGTTTTAAAATACTTCCCGGGCTCTAAAAAAATCTGAAAAAAATCAGGGTAGCATAAATTTGCACCCTCTATCCATTTCTGCAATATAAAAAAAGAGGTCGAATGAGGTGTCAATATATTGGAATTTAATTAACGTAAATTTAAATAAACCAGTAAAAATTATTAAAAACACATGCTGCATATTGCTATGTACTTTCAATTTTAAAAAAGAATTAAGAGAGAGTTTCATTAGAATATTTATTTTTCTATATAATAAAAAGATTATGAAAATAACAGTTACTAATTAATGCTGCAATGCCATATGATTCTAAAAATAACCTAATCATTTGAACCACAGATGAAGCACCTTTATAATTATCACTTCACTCTCAAGCAACATTAGCCGCGGGGGTAAGTGTTCTACATTTTAGTAAAATAAATATTATTATTAAAATTTGACTGAGACAGTTCCACGCCCACGTGAGAATTTGGCTGTCATTCTCATTTGAGTTTCTGACTTCGAGGAAAATAGAAATACACAATTAACATCAACTTTGTATTTCAAAATATGAACTACTTTATTTTTATATATGTATAACTTAATAAATAATTTTTAATTTAATTTATTTTTTTAATGAAAAAATTAATTAAAAATGTAAAAATCTGGTATTTTTTTCTGTAAATATTTGTTGTTGGACGTAAGATAAACTAAATGATAATATTGTCAAAATTAAGTTCTATTTGCCAGAAATGTCTTGTTTTTCTAGAAATTAATGTTTTTTTATTTATACAGTATAATATAACAATACAACAATATTTAACTTTGAGTACAGTAAATATAAGGGTAGTTATGAATTTCAAACTATAAGAATTATAAGAAAATGTAATAAAAAATAAAGTATCATGACAATATAAATATTTTACTTAATAAAAGTCAGGGGGGTCTTCAAATAACACCACTTAACCAAAACTTAGCCTAAGACAGGGCTATTACTCTATTGAACCGGGTATAGTCACTCCCTTCCGGCTTATGGAGGCCCAATTCTGAATTCTGATTGGCTTAGAAATAACCCGTTTTGCTGAAACGCCTTCCTATTGGTTAAAAAGGAGTTATTTTCTTGTTGTTTACAAATTTCAACAATCCAATTTTTTTTGTAACGGTCGTGAGTGACTTTACCCGGTTCAATAGAGTAATAGCCCTGGCCTAAGACTGTCTTAGCGCAACAATAAAGAATACGCTAAGACTGTCTTAATTTTAGGATTGTTGTAATTTGTGTTTATTTGAAGACCCCCTAGGTCTGTTCGTTTGAAGCATGAGATTTCTCCCATATTTGTTATACAATTAGGTTGCTGCATGCCATTTTTTTATTAGCTCAATTGAAAGAGGAGGTTGAAAAATACACCTGTGAATTTTATGCGATTTTTTTTCGTAATGCATCATAACTAAAATAGGGATGAAAAGAGGTCACGTGACTTGGAGGTTTGTCCACAACGCCTATGACGTCATTACATTCTTTGGTTCAATTATATAATAATTGTAAACAACCACGTTGCTATGGAAACAAATACTAATTTTTAATAAACAAGCAACAATGTAATAATTGTTTACATGTGTTATATAGATAAACCAAAGAATGTAATGACATCATAGGCGTTGCGGCAGGCGCCTCCAGGTCACGTGACCTCTTATCATCTCCATTTTAGGTATGATGCAGTACTAAAAAAAATCTCATAAAATTCATAGATGCATTTCTCAACCTCCTCTTTCGATTGAGCTACTAAAAAAATGGCATGCAGCAACCTAATTATAAGCTTCATCTGATTGTTAGTTCACGAATCACTATCTTACTTGGTACACAAATTCTCAGTTGTATATCGCATAAGATTCCATGATATACTTTTTAGTCACAGATAATTAACTGAGTTTTTACTATATGACCTGCCTTCAATGCACTCCGTTTGAACGGCAGAGATTTTGAAGCAAACTCCAAACATCAAAGAACTGCCGACATCACCACGCCCCAAGATTGCGATCACACAAAAATTAAACTGTCGTCACCTCTTGAAGTTTATATAGTGATTTCTGGTTGTAACATTTCGAAATTTTAACAACGTATTTAAAAAAAGGTATTAATTAATAAATTAAATTAATGAAAAATTAAATATTAAAATAAAAGTTGGGTATTGTAAAAACTACATGGTAAAAATATTAATTTAATTAGCTGTGATTTACACCAGTATATAATACGATACAATTTTTCTAATTAAATTATTGCATGATATAATATTAACTTATTAAGAAAACTCCATTTGCTTGTGTAGAGATGAAATTTTCTTGTCAGAAAGAAATGTATAATTATATGCAATGCATATATAAGGCTTCTTTCATAATCACGCCGCAACGCCGCAACATTTTTTGCAAATAAATCAAGCTACATTTGATTTTCTTATGGCGGTACATTTGTTGCGGTTGTTGTTGTTTTTGCAAAAAAATCGGACTATGTGAAAGAAACTTAAAGTATGAGAATTTGAGTTTGTTTCGTCATGAAAATATTACTTTTTTTTTTTTTTTTTTTTTTGAATTTGTCACAGATCTTATTGATAACTTAATTTATCAAATTTTTACAATAAATGGTGTTAATTTTTTAATGAATTGGTTGTTATTTTTTGTATAAATTAGAGAGATATAATATATATAGATCTATAATATGAATTAATTAAAATTTTTAATACAGCGATACTCTATATGCCATATTCTATATATGCTAATGTTAAATTTAATACTGTAAATAAATAGAGATAGAGAGAGAGAGAGAGAGAGAGAGAGAGAGAGAGAGAGAGAGAGAGAGAGAGAGAGAGAGAGAGAGAGAGAGAGAGAGAGAGAGAGAGAGAGAGAGAGAGAGAGAGAGAGAGTACATACGTTCTTCTGTGCTGTGTTCAACTTGCATCTCTTCAGTCAATTAAAACTTGATCTACTTGCAAACATTGCTGTCTTTGTCTATTCACGACGATCCATACCTCGTGTTCATTTTCAAGCAACTAACGATCGTCTTTTTAGAAAATATTCTCCAATTTATTTACAAATGTTTCCATGGTAACGTAATAATAATGAAGTCGCATGTCTCAGATTGAATTTCTTGATATAACTAAGGAGTATATAAACCTATCAATCAGAATACATTATGATGTATATCAGACGGCACGCTATCCAAGTATGAATTAACAATTGTTCAAGAATATCATGTATAAATATACGATTAAAATTTAAATTAAAAAATATTTGATAATTTATAATATATAAGATTGCATGATGATTAATTGAAAATTAATTGGAAGGTCTCAAATATAATTTAACTTCAATCAAATACTTTTAATTGAATGCCCTATATTTATTGTATCACTCAACGAAAAAACAAGCAGCAATCAGTAAATATTTTGCATACCGCGTATCGGGTGAAATAAGTAAATAAATAAATAAATAAATAAATAAATAAATAAATAAATAAATAAATAAATAAATAAATAACTCACAGTATTGGTCACTGGCCGAGTCATACAGCGTGTTGTACTGGTACCGGTACATGGTAAAGTACCACACGGTACTCCCGATCTGAAAGAATTTGCACGAGGAGCTCTCGAGGTGCCTCTTTTCTTCACGGAGGACGGCGGGGGACTCAAGACCAGCAAGGAGCGCTCAAGAAACTTCGCACAGTTCGCACAATACCGCGCGAAGGTGACGTAATGAACCGACAGCCAATTATAGCGGCGGATCGTCTTGTGTGTGTGTGGGGGGGGGGGGGGGGATGATTTAATTTCTATATTAAGTAATATATATGCATGCTCTCTCGAATCTCTCTCTCTTTCCTTAATTCATATTAATCATATTATAGTAATTAGTGTATAATATATATATATATATATATATATATATATATATATAAGAACATTTAATAACTAAATTCGTTAGCCTTTAAAAACTAGAATAGTATTTTATATAGTAAATAATTTGCATGACTATAAATTTGTTGGATAATACAAGACCTAATATACAGTGCCGTATTATTTTTAAATTAAATTATTTTATAATTAAGATTACATATTTCATATTACGTACACCCTGCAATGTATGTATAATATACTTTTTTAAGGATTTTTTAGATTTTTTTTTTATGAAATTAATTTATATATATCCCATGCAAAATTTAATTGTTATAAAATATATATAATATTAATTATAACACTTATTAGAAAAACAATTTACAGATCGAGTCTTGAGTATATGTACTGTAACTTCAACTATATACAGTAGCGGTCAGTGCATATATATTTATATCGTTTATATTATTATTTATATTTTTTAATTTTTTTAATCAAACCCTATTGGGTACTTTTATTTACTAATTACATACTACTTTGAAACCCCGAACCTTCCGAAACCCTAACTTGAGCGTTTCGCGGGCTCTTCTGGAACGGGGGCGGCCACGGCCTTGCAAATCCATCCCGGCATTTGCCTGCGGCTGAGGGAAACGTGGAAACCTCAGCCAGGATGGACGCTACAGCTTTTGTCAATGAACCGGAAGTGCAATGGTCCAAAGCCAGGGGAACCACATGGTGGAAAAGCGCAACGTTTTACCCCTGGGTGGGAAACGTGGTTTTTGTTGAAAATGGTCACCCATCCAACTACTAACCACGCGTGGCGTTGCTTGACTTCGGTGATCTGACGAGACCCGGTCAAACGCACTGCGCCACACCACCTATTATTTATATAGTCTCTATATAATTATATATTGGAGTATTTGGAGTCATTCTTAGGAATTTAAGTTATTATAGATTCATCATTTCAATTTATTCCTGATAGCTAGAGCTAGCAGATGACGAACTCGTTGTATAAAATTATGACAAATAAAATAGAAGTAATAATGTATTTTTAATTCTTATTTTATAAAACAACCACAAAATTTCTATTTTTTTTTATATAATTAACGTCCTTTATGAATATATTTAAGTGTTAAATTACTAAATTAGTCTTAATTAGTTAACAGAGAACTGAGAGAACTGATTATAGTTATAATTTAATTATGCGAGACACCGCGCGTGTTGCGAGTAAAATAAGTTTTAAAAATTCCGTTTAATTTGGCGCTCGTACCACGTGAAAAAAAAAATAAAAAACAGCATCCGTTCATTGAATGACGTCACTCATTACGTCACAACAGCTGATTATAAAAAGCTGATGAAAAGTAATATTTTATTTCTCGTGTAATATTGACTGAATTTAAAGTGATAATTGTCTTAATTACGTGATAAAAGACTGAACCATGTGTAGTTCCACAGTTCGCAGCATTATGGGACTCAGAAGAATAGCTTCTTTGCCGGTAAATTTACCGGTAGCGACTACAAGCTCATGGGGGGCCCGCGTGACCTGGCATAATAAAGCTGCATTTATCTCTCTAGCAAGGAGGAACGACATATTATGGTGAATATATTGAGAAATTAATGCTCTGTTGTCTCAGGTAAAACTGAGGTAATGATAGAACTTTCGCAAGCACATGCAGCAGCAAAAACAAGGCTTGTGAGGAGAGGCCAACTTTTGGTGGGTTTTTTATTTAATTTGAGATTCCAGTTTGCTTAGACGTACTGTATTGTAAATAATGGTCTCATTTCTCATGATTCAGATTTCACAGAGAGATATACGAGATACTGTAGAGACCTAGGTATGTAACGACCTGAGTCGAGTGGCGGTTACAGTACACTGTATGATATTTGTAACTACGTTAGCTTGCACTGTGATTTTTAAAAGAAAACTTATTCTATGCACAAACAGCTAGTGCTGAGACTAGCTCTGGTGTTCTTGCTCTATGTATACAGCATCATGGCACTCTAAAGTTTGTAATAAAAATTAAAAAATTTCCTCTCTCACGTCCGCAGCTCGAGCCTGCAGTTCTGCACGGTGGCGGACAAAGCTGCGTCCGGAGAAGCCCCTCCCCCTCCCAGCCCGGAGGCCCTCGAAGTGAAGAGGCTCGGAGAAGTTGTTGAAGTTGAGAAAAAGAAGAACGCGGAGCTGCAGGTAATTTCAGAGCATCCTGAATTGAGACAAAATACATATTCAGTTTGCATATTTATTTAGACAGAGGATCTTCAGTTATTGTCATTGGGGGACATTCACGAAGCATTTTAACCCCCACTTTGGCCTCTATTTTTATCCCTGGTGCTAAACCAGGGGCTAAACATGGTTAGTCCCTATGATTAGCCCCTGGTTTAGCACCAGGGATAAGAATCGAGGCTAAAGTGGGGGTTAAAGTGCTTCGTGAATGTCCCCCAATATATTTTTCAGATTTAATACTTTTAAAATTGAGCTGCAAAATGCTGTGACGTCATAGTCATACAAATATTTAATGCACAAGCTTAGAGAAAGATGTTGCATCACAATTTCATTTATAATTTGGTCAAAATACATATTAAACAACAAGTTAGATACTGTACTGTATACTGTTGCTGATTAAAAAAGTAGGCAAAAAACATTTTGATAATTTATTTATTTCTATTTATATTCCACCCCAAAAGCAAAGAACTATTTTACTTGTTACGTAATGGCTACAATTAATCATTTAATGTAATACAATTTTTTAAAAGTCCTCAGAGCTGTAAGCTTGAGTAATGAAAAAAAAGGCTACTGTGTGTAGTTCCATTCCATTCTCAGCAACGTAAAACTGTCATTTTCATTGTTTCCCAGCAAAAATTTGCCATTCTGTACACAAAAAAAGGTACAAAATTTGAAATTTCACTAATAAAAGTGAACATTTACTTTTTTTATTGTTTATTTTGCTTGTGTTTCAGGACAAGTACATGCGGGCGTTGGCAGAGAACCAGAACACAATCACGCGGATGAGGAAGCAAGTTGACGACGCCAAGGTGTACGGAGTGCAGAGTCTCGTCAAGGACTTGTTGGAGGTGAGAGGGCAGACGTTTCATTCTTTCTCTTCTACTTGGCCTGGCTGATTTGTAGCAAGGTGTATCTTTGGACACTACGAACTTTACGCCTGATTTGTAGGTGTTACCACACAGTCTTGAGGCATGGTGAAACAAAATTCTTTTGATATGGGTAGACTGGGTGCTCTTCTTACATGTTCCAAAATTGCAAATCTGCATCTCTCTTTCTATTGGAGCTCTAGCAAGTGAGGCAAGAGTAAAGTTCGTGCTGTACAGAGGGGCATACAATAGCTCCTAAATTTTTCAGACATTTTATGAGGAGGCACATATATGTGATGAAGAAGGGGAGGGGGGGGGGGCAATTTATAGCCAGTTTATCAAATAGAAGCTTCAAATCAGCAGATTTTGTGGTGTTCCCACCGTCCTACCCAAACCTATGTAAAAAAAAAAAAAAAAAAAAAAAAAATGTTTTTTTTTCAAATTTTAATTTTTTTTTTTTTTTTTGGCATTAAATAATTTTTTAGAGGGAAGCTCTTTATTTATTATCAGAAGACCAATAAATGGGGGGACCCAATAAATGGGGGGACCAGAGATGTTTTAATTGATTTAATATTTACTGAGAAAAATTTCAAGTTTTCCAAGGGTGGTTTATGGAGAAAATGTTTCAGTCGGGGAACACTTGAAGCCTCTATTGAAAGGGTCTCCCAAGTAAAACGGTAAGACATGTTTGGTCTACAAAGTCTGTTCGGTGTGCGCAGTTCTCGGACGTTCTCCACTCTGCGCTCGAGAGCATCCCCAAAGAGGAAGTGACCGAGAGCAACATTCACCTCAAGAACCTCCACGTTGGACTGTCCATGGTGTCCGCCTCCCTCCAGAAGGTATTCACACTGTCCCACTTATCAGCTCTGTTCAGGGCTCTAAACTTATCAAAAAAATGTTTTGTTATATAATAAAAAAGGATATGATCATTTCTGTTAACGAAATTTCATATTTTGTACTTTTTTTGTGTAGATATGAAATTTAAAAAAAAATGCATATCGTCGCCTCAGAATGCAAATCACGTAACTACAAAAAAAATTGATGCAACTTTAAACCTTATCTCACTAGAACATAAGGGCCAAAGTTCCATCAATTTTTTTTGTAGTTACGTGATTTGCATTCTGAGGCGACGATATGGGATTGGACAAAGTTTATCAATAATGAAACTATTACTGCTGCATGAAGAAATGCAAGACATAAGCCAAATCTTGTGTACAGAAAGGCATTTTTTAATTGGCACAACATGAAAGTGATTACAATGTGTTCCTTACTTAGGTGTTCAAGAAGTACGGAGTTGAGACAATCGACCCCCTCGGAGAAAAGTTCAACCCAAACTTCCACGAGGCTCTCTTTCAGCAGGTTCGTAAATCTCCAAATAGGTTGAGGCAAATCCCGTCAAAAACGATTACCCAATTTTGAATTCCATCATGTTCAAATTACCTTAAATTTTTGTATGCACTCAAATCTGAGATAATAGATGAAAAATAGTTTAGAATGAATGTAAAATTGCATCACATTTTGTTTGTTGCTGATTGATTCATTTGAGTAGCAGTATGGTAACTTAAAATTTATAAAGTCCTAGAATCTTATCAAGTAAAAACTTTGCCAGTTTTGTAATATGCACTGTAACAAAAAAGAAAATCAACCTTTTTTTTTCTTTTGGGTAAATCTAATAACATTTTTACTATTCATCCTATCAAATTTGCAACACTCAAAGCAATGTTATTTAATTTTTCTTACTAAATATACTGGGTGGTATTCACGAAGAGTTAATTAAGGAGCGTTTTAGGGAGAGATATTTTAAGAAGCGTTTTTCTTACCTGTTACCTGGTATAAAGAACGCTTCTTAAAATATCACTCCCTAAAACGCTCCTTAACTCTTCGTGAATACCACCCACTGTTACTTATTTTTGTAACAACCGTCCTTCACTGCCTCTAATTTTGTTGTGACACCCCCAGGAGGTGGAGAACAAGAGTGCGGGGACCATCGTGGCCGTGTCCAAGGTCGGCTTCAAGTTGAGCGAGCGAGTCATCCGCCCTGCGCTGGTGGGTGTCGCCAAGTGAGCAGAATTGTCAGCAGAGCGCTGCTACGTACATCATCTTCTGAGCACAACGTTTCTAGTGGTCCGACCGAGAAAAATTATTGCCTTTTCAGGTGGGATAGACTAATAATTAAGGTTCTGGTGATTATCCAGTGGAAGTAAAGGCTAGTTGTATATCTCACTTCCCTGGAAAATTATCTTAAGTGAATATAACGGCTATTCATAAAAGAAATTAGCATCAATTTTAATATTTTTAATTGATAGTATTAGAATTTGATGAAATTTTCAAGGTTAAAATCTAGCCAAGGTCATTGTGAATATCCCTTTACCTTTAAATGTTTATTTTTGTATCATCAGGCCTAAATTATAGTTCTATACTATCGATGGAGATACATTTAATAGACTAGAAACAATAATTTTTAACCGAGTTGTATTTTGCATATTTCGTAAATGTTAATTATTAGCATTTAATATTGTCTAAGAAGTATAGGTTTTCCATCTGGGCTTTTTGGTAGATGTTTAATATTCAGAATTAATGAAAGTCTTTTGAAAAAATATTACAGGAAATGTTTGCAAGTTGATATAAATTTAAATAATATAATTTAATAAATGTTATACAGTATATTTTTTTTTTTAACATTTTTTTAAGATTGTGTACAAAAATTAAACTGTTGAAAAGTTATGGTCTTATAAACGTTGTGTACAGAAGACTTTGAATGCTTATAAATTATAAACAAAATAGTGTTGAAATGTATCTGTTGTAAGAAGAACTAGTGCCATTTATGTTACATTACCTTATATATGACAAAAATTGCTGACCTATATGTCATGCGATGCCTAGATCAATTGAATGGATACAAACATTACTTTGTTTATAAAATACTGCAGTGTTTTAACCTCTTTGTTTTGCTATGTTGTTTTTTCATGCTGTATATTATTTTTTAGATAAAATTAAAAATGACAATTTATTATTTCAGTAATTGAGTGTTCTAATTTTTATTATTTTCCCTCTATAAAAATCTTGCTTTATAATGAAGTTTTTTTCAGTCAATTTATTTATTTAACTTTAAATAACTAATCATTGGGGTATAATAAAAGCATACAATGTTAAGATTTGGAAATAAATAAAATATTTAAAAAAAAAAAGAGAAAAAAAATGTAAATTTAATTTTTAATTAAAAAATAAAAACTTCAGTAAATGAGTTGAAAGTTGTTGATTTTTCTCTTACAAATCTTCAAAGTTAACAGTAAAAATAACAAAAATAAAATAAAAACATAAGTCAAAGGCTTATACACTAATAATAATAATATATATTTGTTTTTTGTTTCCATGAGCATGCAAGTAAACTATGATAAACAAAATTAAAAGAAAGTACACCATTTTTAATAAAAGACTCTGACATACTACCATTTGTATTTAGTGATATTTATTAATAATTCTAAACAGTGTAAAACAGAGACATTAAAGATTGCAATATTTGGAGTTTAGTGTGTGCAGCAGTCAGATTTTCACCTCAAAATTTGTCCCAATTTCTTCACTTTTTATACAACAGACAGCCTGAATTCTCCACTATTAAAAAAAAAAGGGCATTGTTACTGAAGAAACGTTACTTAGATTATTCAGTGTAAAAAATGTATACTTTTAGAATTGAGTAAGTTGTTTTTTTGACATCCATTTTGTTAATTAATTATATCATTGAATTATTCAAGGTAAATTATTTACAAAGATCTTAGCATAGATTTTAGCTTGGAAAATTTCACTACTAAAATTTAATAATAATAATAATAATAAAAATTATTACCAAATTATAGTACTAAATATTTCCAAGATAAAATCTACTAAAAAGCTTGTATATAGTGTTTGCATTACACATTTAAAATAAGTAACTTTTGTATGCTCCCCATTTTAATGACTAAAATAACAAAACTGTAATACAGGATGTCAAATTGTAAATTGAATAATCTAACTGTGCACCTTCTGATTGACAACGTGAAAGGATGAAAAGGTACCACCTATCCAGGTCTAAAAAGACTAACACAAACCAACCAGACAGCTTTCTGAATAGACAACATCACATGTTTAGCAGATTCAGGATTTTTAACCTTGATATATTTGAAGCTTTAGAGAGCTGGCAAGTTTTAAGACCTAAATACATCTGACGATAACTTTAAAAAATTCACTGAAGCAACATGCTTGATAATTTATACATTCCAGAAAGCTTAGTAATAAAAAAGCTACGATAATTTCACAATAAATTCTTTGATTTTTAAGTTAAATGAAGCTTTATTAGTAAATAAAGTCAAATAAGTCTCTTAATAATTTTTTTTTTTTTTTAAATCAGTCATACATTTTTACTCTATTCTACTTAAAAACCTTTCTGGGTAATTTAACCAAATTTGAAGGCTTCTTTATAATGCCCAATTAAAAGGTTCTAATTGACAAAAGAAATGATAATTTAACTGTATAAAAGAATAGAACACAGAACAGTGTTAGATTTAATTCCTTAAAACTATTAACTTGCATTGTAAAAAAAAAAAAAATAAATAAAAATAAAAAAATAAAAAATATTGACATCATTAGCAATGATTCTTTATATTTTTGGTTCAAGAGCATTTCAATTATCTTAAGAAATATTATCGAAATTAAGAAAAAATATTACAATTTTTCATGCTCTATTTATTTATACATAAAAAAATCTTCTCTGTTGTCCATCCATTTATCATCTCCCATGCTTGCTTCTGTCCAATCAGAAAGCCTCCTGTACTTTGTTGACCAATGAGAGGGCTTGCTGCTTTGGCTCGACCAATCAAAACCCTTCCTTGTACTGCCTCGTCTCGAGCTTTGCCTGCAGGAGCTCCAGCTGTCGCTTGGCCTCACATTGCGGAAAGTTTGCCAGGTCGTAGTACTGCGGCGCGATCCGGATCAACCACTCGGCTGGACAGACAGAGGATGTTATCACACGGAGGGACATTTGGGGGAGTTGTGACAACAAGAAATGGGAATTTTGGTAACTCATCTTTCATGACTATTTGTATACATACTGTAATATAATATACTGTAAAAGTAAAAGAAGAAGATGCTGTAATATTAATTAAAATATAATAATGATAAAATGTAATGTAGAGTACCTCTTATTTCTACAACTTCAAACCCACAAAAATAAAATAAATATAAATAAATAAACAAACATGGTTATTCATATTGATTAAGATCAAGTAATAAAATAAAAATAAGTTAAAACAATATTTTGATCCCTATGAATTATGAAGTCCGTAATACCTGTATGCACTCTAATGATTAGTTGAGGGAATGCTAGGGCCCAAACATGGTTTTGAAAAAAGACATGATTTAAAATGTGTCCTTAATTCGTGTTATCAATCAATTTTCACATGTCATCGTAGAAGATTCAGTAGCCAGTTCTTTCAGCTTGTCATCAGAAGTCCATTGAACCTTCTCTCTACATTAGAATATTTCAATATTATTAAAAGATATGCTGAAGCGCTTCCCCTTCCCGAGATAGTTTCTTTACTTTGATAATGCAACTAAGCAAGTACTCACGTTTGATGTCTGAGACGGTACGGATGTAGTTCTTGGTGGTGAGGACGAACTCGTTGTAGACGACCCACTCTGGCTTGTGGTCGAGGCAGGTGGAAGGGTGCAGTTGGACCACCTGGTTATCCTTGATGGTCAGGTAGTGGCCTGTCCTCTCCAGGTGGGCAACCTGAGCACAACATTGAGGGTAAGGAAACCTGAGCACAACATTCAGGGTGAAATGAGCAAAAAATTTAGGGTAAAATTGGATGAAATTATTGTATTGCAAATTTGAAAAGAAGGACTCGAGTTATGTATTTCTTAAATTCAAAATCCTTCTGAATGTCATTTCTTCCTACAATCATATTTTCATGTACAATACATGAAAATATGATACTGTACAGTAATGTTTATTTGACAAATCAGTTCTAAAGCTCAGCAATTAACAATTATTTAACATTCTTTAAAGTCATTGCAATGTAGGTCTTAACACAATAGAAACAATTTTAGATTCAATTTTTTATCAACCTTACTTTTTTTTAACCTTACAATCAAGGGGAAAGGAGCTGTTATGTATAATAGTCATGTAACGCTTTTATTTATACCTACAAGTTAAATATTCACATGTTACGACATCACAGCGTTTAGAAGCATGATTTTAAGGGTCTCTCAGAGAGTACCAAAAAAGTTGAAAAATAATCATAAGTAGCAATCCTTTATCCAAATATGCAGTAAAAAGAGACTACAAAAAACTTTAAAAAAATCACAACTTGAGGTCTTCTATCCAAATATGCAATAAAAAATTGACATGTTGGTACCTGCATGAAGAAGCCACAGACGAGGGCCTTGCGGATGTTGATGTAATAGTCCTTGGAGGTGAACTCGGTGGAGGTCCTCTTAAGGTTGAACCGGTCCATGATCCGAGACAGCTGTTGACGAACGTTGTCTCCAGACTTGAGGGAACGGTAGTTGACGAAGTTGTCGTAACACCACTGAGTGTCTTCCATGTCTGTGGGGTGAAAGATTAGGTTAGAACCAGTTTGTGTGTACAGTTATAGAGAAAAACAGCTGTATATCTGGCTAGATAGGATATTTTTCCTTTCAAACTACGTCATTAATTCTACTAGCTCCATATAGTTAAACAATTTATGCAATATTACTCCAAAAAGTGATTTAAAAAAAAAAAAAAAAATTATAATACAGAACATATAAAAAATTATGACATAATTTAAATTTAACTACAATATAATATAAATAACTAGTTATTAATACAAAAACAAACAAATCTCTACTCCACAAACAAGTACGGCTGACTGGTGGTACTCACTCTGTTTGAAGGCGTGGTAGACGTTAAGCAAGGTCAGGTGGTCTCCGTCGATATGCGCGAACCTCATCTTGGCGTCGTCTGCTGCCTTCTTGGCTTCGTTGGGCCTCACGAAGCACTGCGGGACTAAACAGTGGGAGGGGAAGAGACAGGGCCGCACAAGACCCAAGTCCCAACCGTTTAGTCTCTCAACATCGGTGTCCTCGGCGAGGGGAGGGGAGACCTACGCAACCTGCCGCCAAGTTAGAGCCTAGCCTGGGCCACACCCACAACTAGCTGTCAAGTCTGAACAAGTCTACTTTGAGGGTAGCTACCTATTGACGGACTTTTAAATAATGTTTTCAAAATTGGCATAAATCATTCTGTATAGGTCACTTTTTCTTTATGAAAGATAAGAAACTGACCTTTAGACAAAAGTATCTTCTGTAAGACGACGACTCAATTAGAATAATCACTAAACTAAATTATGAAGATGGGACAAAAAACCCTCAAAGAGTTCAAAACAGAGGGCATCTCAGCATTATTTGAAGAAACTGACTTGTTGCCTGGAAACATGAACGGAGAAGAGAAAAAATGCTCCACTGGTTTCAAGTAAAATGGAGAAGAAACGGCAGGCCAAATGATAAAAATGAGAGAACACGGGTAAGTTTTTGATAGGATCATAATTTTATTATGTAAATACTTGGATGGAAATGTGTAGAGGTTAAATTTTATGAATGACTGGAAGAAAAATACGTAGCTTCAAATCTATCGAGTATTGACAAGAAGAACTCCATGAATTGTAAGGAAGAAAATTTCATATAAAGAACAGCACCTTTTTTTTTAAAGAAAAATTCAAAATGCAGATTGAAAAGGTTGCATTTTGAAATGCTTAAAATATAAGATTGGCTAGAAATCATCAGCAGGTAATTTCTGAATACAACATCTTCACTGTCATACTAAAGAATAAGCTAAAATACAAAACCATGACCTAAGAATGAAAAGTGTTAGAAATATCATTCAACGAAGTAGAAAATATAAACAAATTGTGGAGATTACAAAATCAAATCCATTAAAGGGGGCATACATGATCAAAATGTGTCAATTGCCCCAAAATACCAACCAATCAAATCCATTAAATAAATAAATAAAAATTTTATATAAAGACAAAATTTAAAAAACTCCTACTTTAGGTAGAGAAGAATTTCATAAAAATAAAACGATGAAGCCTATTGGCTGTAGCAAGATCACCAAAGAGCATACTTCAACATAGAAAAAAGACATGAGAGTTCCATTTCAAAGATCCTCATAAGTTCTGACAAGAAAATAGACTCAATAGAGCAACTCCAAAGATCCTAAAAATTCTGACAATGTGGCAGCTGGCCCAGGCTTGGCTCTAACTGGCTCGTCTGATGTGGGACAGTTTTTGTGCACCGGAGTGTACACAGGTAGGAGCACACACAGCACTAAGGATACCTGTCAATCTCACACTTTGCTATCAAAACTACAGTAGACAGCAAATAAAGATTTTGCTAGGGAATTAAAATCATTTCTTCTTTTGATTATTTCAATTCTTACTGTAACTTTTTTAATACCTCTGATAATTAGTAAAACTGCTTTTAAAAACAACAACAATGTATTAGATTTTAGGTAGAGAAGTTACTGCATTTAATATCAAAGTAATTATCTTATGAGAAACTTGATTGTTTTTATATATCCTAAAAACTGGCAATTAAAAATGTAAATTTCTGTTGTTTTTTTTAAATTTTATTTCAATAAAAAAGGCAACACTGTAAGGAACCATCTCTCTATCCTCTTGTCGCTACTATAAAGGGCAGTACCTGACAGCATGGCTGTGATGGAGAGGATCTCGTTGGAGCAGTTGTACTGGCAGCTCGCGATCAGCATCTTTGCCAGCTGAGGGTCCAGAGGAAACTCAGCCATGATGGCCCCCAGTTCTGTCAAGTTTCCGTCATCATCCAGCGCTGCCAGGTAGTTGAGGAGTTCCAGCGCTCGCATTAACGTCTCCGGAGCTGTAATGTCAATGTTGAAGAAATATTGTCATTTGCCAGTCACACTTTTTTTTGTCTATCCTTTTCTTTAATTGAGAATATCGGTATCAAAACCTGCTCCTTGCACTTTCTGATAAAGTCTACCTTTCAGGTTTCAGGTGCTGTGTTGTTGTTAGTATTGTAAGTGCAAAGAGCCAGTTTTTAAAGCTGAGTCTTAATTATCAATTATTTGTTTAAAGGAGGGGAACCGCTTCAGCTTTTATATTTTTAATGTTTTATAAATAATGTCAAACTTACTTGTGCACCAAAAAAATAGTCACCACCCTCCTCCTTCCACCATTTCAGCAGTTGATTTTCAAAAAGTGCGCCAAAGAAAATTGGGGCTTATGACGTAAAGCGCCATGATAGGTCAAGCGCAACCAATCGTTGAACTTGACGTCATATGCCCCAATTTTCTTCGGCGCGCTTTTTAAATGTCAACTGCTGTACTGGTAGAAGGAGGAGGGTGGTGACTATTTTTTTGGTGCACAAGTAAGTTTGACATTATTTATAAAACATTAAAAATATAAAAGCTGAAGCGGTTCCCCTCCTTTAAAAAAGAGAATAAGAACACATACATTATATTAGCAACCGATTTTTTCTTTTTACTTTTTCTTTTTGCTGTGTCTTGTATGTGTTCCTATTCTCTTATTTAATGAAATTTTTTTGTCTAGTTCATTTTTTTTTTTTTTTTTTTTTTAATAAGTAAGTGTTCCTCACCGGGAAAATTTTCTACATTTAAGCCACCATGTTAGAAAATTTGAATTTTTTCTCTGATTAAAGCTGATAATTTGAAGCCATCTCCTACCCGCCATTTAGGGGGTCTTCTGATAATCAAGAACTCATTTTCCTCAAAAAAATTTTTTAATGCCAAAAATGCAATTTTGAGTTTTTTTACATAGGGCGGTGGGAACACCACAAAATCAGCTGACTAGAAGCCTCCATTTATTTAATAAATTGCACGTCAGAATCTTTAAAAGAGTGGTGCTCACCTGGAGGGTCCATGAAGTCAAAGTGCACCAGGTCGTCAATGCCGAGCTTCTTCAGCTGCAGAACCACGGAGCCAAGGTTGGACCTGAGAATCTCAGGGTACGTGTTGTCCTGCATCTCCTGCTTGTATGCTTTCTCTGTGTACAATCTGTGACATAAACATAATCTGATTAGTGTGGGAAAAAAAGTTATTATTTCATTTTATTAGACTGGATAGTGAGGTTTAAAAATATACTGTACCAAATGAGATTGAAGATAAAAATGGTGAAGGTATTATTATAATAGCATTTAAGGCTTAACCTGAGAAATTTGGACGAAAAATTCGCTACAACAGATTTTCTTCAAATTAATTTGGTGGACTTACAACAATCGTCAAATTAGCTCTGAACTTTTTCAGAATTTTTTAACCGTTGGTTTAATTACAATTAATTTATTTAAATGAGAATTTTGTATCCTTCCAATGTTAAATTTGTTAATTAGCATTGCAAAAAAACTATACAAGAGATTCTTTTACTTTTTTTTTTTTACTAAAACCTAATTTTTTGGACTATTTTTCTGAATTGTTTTCATATATTTCGAACCGTGGCGATGATTGTTTTCCATATGTGATGAGAAATGTGGCAACGCTCCCAAGGAGGGTTGTCACCACCCCCTCCTAATAAATTATTCGCATTCCAATGCAAACAGTGTTGCCAGTATAGCCACGCCTCTTGACCTTGACAGACAAATTCTCAGGTTATACCTTAAGTGTGTATGAAAACCATTACTGTACATACATGTCCAAAAGGTGTCAACTGCCCCCAAAATAGACACCAATCTATCAAACTTCTTTACCTGAAGCATTTTCCAGGCCGTGTTCTGCCTGCTCGGCCTGCCCTCTGTTGGGCACTTGCTTTACTAATGGGAGAGACGAGCAAAGACTCCACACGGATACGAGGGTTGTACACCTGTGAAACAAAAAGTCTTTTAGACATGATGGTGGTAACATTTCATGGATAAGTACGCCAATATTTTTTTATTATACAGTAACATCTGAGCAATAGACATAAATATAAATTGACTAATTTTGAAGTACATGGTAGATGGCCTTATTTTATGGTTTTGACATGTTATGTATTTGTAAAAATGAAATTTAGAAAAGCACATTACAAATTCAAATATTAGTCAATGCTGTTGAGGGTAATTTAAAGGCTATAAAAAAACTTTCAATGTAAAGAAAATTAATGTTTTTGCCTCATAAATAATTAACTGTATTACAAATTTTGTGAATTATTACAGTATCTAAAAAATTAAATACAAAATACTACACATAATTTTTGTTTCAATGATCGAAGGACTTATAACAGGTAACCCACCTTCTGCTTGGCAAAGCCGGGGTCAATCACGAACACCACTCCGTCGATGGTCAGCGAGGTCTCTGCAATGTTTGTGGACACAACCACCTTGCGCCCGATGGCTCCGTTGGCTTTGTTGGGGGGCGCAGGCTCGAAGATCCGCTGCTGGAGGTTGGGGGGCAGCGTCGAGTAGAGAGGGATGCACTTGAGCTCCCCCACTTCCGGTCCGAGGTTATCAATCTCTCGCTTGATCCGTTTGCACGCCTCCTCAATTTCCTGGTAACAACATTTGGTTGTTAGGCATTTCCTCACTGTGTTTTTGCTTTTAATGCCAATTTTGTTTTAATGTACTTAAAAATATTTTACTAACAGGCATGTAACAATCAACTACATAACTACAGTATAAAAATTGAGAGATGTATCAGAAATAAATTTAAAGTCATCAGTACGCCATTAAAACTGAAGCTAACAGTTTAAAAAAGAAATCACTCAGTATCATTTATAAGAAGATTTTTTTCCCTCATTCAGAATAATGAGCTATTGGCCTATTGGCTATACACATCAGGCAAGAGCAGGCATGAGCTGTAAATTGGTACAGCATAAAGCTTGTTGTTGTGATACAGCAGATATTATTATGGATGAGGGACAATATACTGTAAGCAGTTAACAGATTGTATTTCTTTTTTTAAAAAAAAAAGCTGTCTTGAAGCTGCTAGACCATGGCAGCCTCAGTTTGGAAAGAACTGAGGTTAGAAAAATCAGGGGATGGATTTCCTCCACTGACCTCCTGTCCGGTGAGGAAGAGCAGGATGTCTCCGGTGATCTCCTCGCACATGTGGATCTGGATGACGGTTCTGATGGCCGCCTCCAGGTAGTCTCTCTCTGGCTCAGGAGTGTAGAAGATCTCCACGGGGTGGGTGCGGCCAGGAACGTTCATCAGGGGCGCATGGTCGAAGTAGCCCTGTCAGAACAATGATGAGTCAATGTATCAAACGGTGGTAATGACTGGTGTGGATGTAAAGTAGCATGACACTAAAAAAAAAAAAAAAAAAAAAAAATGGGGGCATACATGACCAAAATGTGTCAATTGACCCAAAATACCAACCAACTAACCAACCGACACTAAAAAATGACAGTAAAAATTGTGTTCTTTCAACCTTCACAAGAATACATATAAAACAGAATTATTTGTTGAAATTTTTAGTCGTTTATTTAACTGTATCAAAAACTGCCAATGGTCTTTACAATCATTTAATCAGTTATATTCTCAATAACACCCTTTGGGCTTTGTGTACAGTTTGTATTTTTGTACCAATTCTCAATAGACAACTACATATCATAATTATTATTATTATTGACAATAAATGGTGAATAAAGTAAGTACACAATCAAACGAGAATCAGATTTTCTTTGTATACAGTACCATGTATGTTTGTTTGATTCAGGGTATTCAGGAATTTATTGTGAATTAGATGGCAGACTAGCAATACTTCCCTTAGCATTTAGGTGAAATAGGAAATTTTTCACAGCACTGAAGGACACATAAAATTGCCTAGGTAAAATATCCTAAAATTTAAAATTTTTATTAAAAAAAAAAAAAACATTACTGTAATTACTATAATTAAAATCTTCTTCTTTTCTTACGTCTATGTGTTGGCGTTTAAGCCATTTTACTTCAAATTAAAATAAATTACAAACTTATTACTGTACCCAGGAAACAACAATGAATTCTTGCAATGATTTTTTTTTTAAATTAGTAATTCAGTAACAACAGTAGGTAAATTGCTTGTGTATTTACGAACAGAAAGATTTTTGGTATCAATAGTGTAGGTGGACGTACCTGGAACTTGCCGGCGTCCAGGGTCGCAGACATGATGACCAGCTTCATGTCGGCCCGCTGCTTAGCCACCTCCTTCAAAACTCCCATCAGGATGTCCGTGGCCAGCGTGCGCTCGTGAGCCTCGTCCAGCAAGATGACCTGGTAGTTCTCCAGCATGGGGTCTGACATGCCCTCTCGTAGCAGCATACCGTCAGTCATGTACCTGAGCAAGGGTCAGGGTTAGTCAGGGCAAAAATGCAATTTTTTGTAGTTGACAAAAAATAGACAGTAAAAACACAAATTACGTTGCCTCAGTATGGAGGCTTCAGCAGGAACTATTAAAACTATGAATTTTAAACTATTTCCTATCCCCCCCCCCATTAACCCATTAAGAGTTCTTTTGATATTGAACCAAGAACTTATTTACCTCTAAAAAAAATCTCTTTAGTGCCAAAAAAGCAAACTCATTTTTTTTTTTTTTTCAACATAGGTTTTGATAGGACGGTTGGAAAACTGCAAAATCAGCTGACTTGAAGCTTCCACAACTACATATAAAATTCAAATTTATCCTCGCAGAATAAGATCCATATTTTGTTTAAATTTTGTGTTGTTACTGTATCTGACTTGTACCCTGACGTGACGATGTGCAGAAAGCAATACTAAAATTGCTGACCAGTACATTTAAAGTGATAAATGTGTTTTTATAGTTTTTCTCAAAAAACAGTACAGTATTAATGATAAGCACTTGATGATACCATTATGATTTCCTGATTAGGGGAAGGGGGACATGTATTTATTTTTACATGCCATCAAAATTAAATGGTCAAAGTTGGTAACTAAAATATTGCTCAATTTGGTGTACAGTACATTACAGTATTAAATGTCTTATTTTTTCAGATGACTTAAATGGTGAAATTAATATTTAACATGGATAAAAAGGAGTACGTAAAAAAAACTTTTATTTTATTTTCTAGTTAAAATTGGGAAAATTAAACCCCTGGCAAACAAAGATCACAGTTCTTAACGTAACAAAGAACAACTCACTTGAGGACGGTCTTGGCGGACGAACAGTCCTCGAACCTGATGCTGTAACCGACCTCCTGGCCCAGACAAACGTCCATCTCCTCCGACACACGTTGGGCCACTGACATGGCAGCCACTCGACGAGGCTGCGTACACGCCACACTTCGCTTGCCCAGTGTGCGAGAGAACTCCACACACCTGTCAACAAACAAAGAATGCTAACATTTAATAATATGTTTCTTTTTGCAATGCACATAAGGAAGTCATGATATAAAAAGGAAGAAGAAAAACAAAAAAAAAAAATAGATTAACATTGCAAGGAAAAAAATGGCTTGTAATCCAATAGGTTAGAGATCTGCATGGGTCCGAGTCGAGCTTATCAAGCTGATGGTTTATTCTTCAAATTTTCAACACTAAAGAAAGCACGAAACAATTTAAAACAACTTTTCTTTACTGTCAATTTTATAAAGGTTATAAGGGTATTAGTGCATTTTTACAATTTTTTATACCCAATTTATTTTATAAAGTAAAATACAAATCAATACAATATATAAATATGATTTGTTTATATGCTAGTCTGTGCATTCTGGCCCACCTCAAGGCAGCCTACTTACAGTGGCATGACGTCAGTGCAATCTTCTCTACTGTGCAAAAGTTTGCAGCCAACTCCCACAAATTTCTTTTACAATTTCTAGTACCCAAGGTGACTCACCACTGCGGGATCTGTGTTGTCTTTCCCGAGCCGGTCTCTCCCACCAAGACGATTGTCTGATTGTCTCTAAGAAGCTGCATGAACATCTCCTTGTATTCCCACACCGGCAGAGCCGTCCGCTTTCTCAGTAGTTCATTGTACCTGTAACATCAACCGTGATTTACAAATTTGTCACAAAATTCATTAAGAAATATCCAGTTCTTGGAGAAAGGTAAGCCCATTGGTCTAGCAAACATGCCATTTGATTATAATTTTGTTCTATGATACTCATACACTTTTACGTTAAAAATCTGGATTTTCCCGCCTCATTTTTTTTTTTTTTTTTTTAATAATTGGATTAATGTATGTAAATTGTATAGAATAAAATATACCATGCACTAGACAGAAACATGATACACATTTCATATGTCATAATGCAATTTTTTTTTTTCTATTTTTGTTAATTAAAATTTGCAAAATATGAGCAAATTAAATTTAGGGTTGCGCAATTTTTTAAAAAAATAATAGTACTGTATGCATAGCATGACTTTAATAATATTAAACTCTTTTTGTTATTTACTTTTACAAATACATTTTGATGTAAAAATAACGGGTTAAAATGCATTTATTTACAGTTAATTAAATGTTTGCATACAGGGAACCAGCACGAGGTATGCATAGACCAAAATCCATACCCTACAAAAGTATGCATATATTAAAAATACTTAGGACATGTCTACATACCTTGGTGTGTAAGGTAAGCCTGTGAAAGGATTTGTAGGCATAGGTACCCTGGGTTGTGCAGGATATAACATTGGTTTCTTGCTAGAATTTCCATCGCCGTCTTTAATATCCCTGCAACACAACAAGAGCATGTCAACATACCCGTCGCTAATAAAAACTTATTTAAACGATAATTTAACGTAAAAATACTTACGTCCTTCTGACATACGGATCTCCAATATCTAATCTTCGTTTAGACATTGTGGTATATAATTTTAATTAACTAAAATATCAATAATTATAAAATTAAAGCTGCTAAAAAGCTTTGTCAATAATTTTTTTAACTTCAAGATGGCTGACGTTAAAAAAAAGTTGAACGTCATAATGCGAATTTCAAAAAAATCAATTATGGCGCGAAGAATATGATTTTGATTTTTGCGATTTTTGCCCATTTTTTTCCCCCCTCGAAGGAAAAACAGTCCGTTATAATAATAATAATAAAAAAAACTATTCTGCTAATTAATTTATACTTATCATAATTACCTTTAGAAATTAATTTTTCTGGACCAATAAAATAATCATAAAAAATATATATACTGGAGCTGTAGTATAGTTACTTAGTTTTAATTTGCTTTGGGCAATATATTTATATATTGTATGTCCATACATTATAAATCTCATGTCTCATAAAATTATAATAAATAAAAGAACAGCTTATTTTTCTAGATTATATATATTTCTCCAGCAAATTGCATTAACATACATGGAAGAAGAAAATAAAAAGCTGCTTAAAAAAAAAAAAGAAAAAAGTAAAATGCGGTACCATTTGGAACTACAAAAAAAAAAATGTACAAATAAACACAAAAAACCTGGTCATAAAAAATCTACAAACTACAGAGGATGCGATTATTAACTCCTTATACCGTGAATGTAATCTTCAGCATTTTCAAATTCAGCAAGTGGTTTTGAGATTCCAAATTAGTTACTTTGCAATAAAGGTCAATTTCTCATAAAAATGACTGAGATTTTGATCATTAAAGAAGAATACCAATATCATGTTATATTTCCTAAAATTAAATAAATTTCTAGCAATTTTAATTTATGAAAAATCATATTAGTTTCGTGGTTTAATTGTTTTAAAAAGTAATAGCAGTGTTTTATATTTGCAATAAAGACCTGCAGCAAGCGGTATACAATATATGTTACTCTTTTAAGTTAATGGCACAGATTTTTCTACGCCGAGGGACCAATAAAAACTGATTGCCTCAGAATATAAATTAAATACCAAAGCTAAAGAAAAAGACTCAACTCTAGGTCTTAAGAATTCAAAGGCCATTATTATCATTATTTTCTTTTTAAGTTACGATTTACTATCTTAGGTGTTTTAAAGTACAAAACTAATATTATGAATGTGTACCATTGGCGTCCTATTTGCCAATAATAAAGAACATTTTACATCACTAGCTGAGATCACTTTTAATGATTAATAAATTGCTAGGATCTACATTTATTTTTCATTTTGATCAAAACACAATTAGGAAAATAAATACTGCAGGATTTTTGAAGTAACATTATATTGGTGTTCCTCTTTAAGGCAAAGTCCTGATGTTTTTGGAATTAAGTGTAAATATTGTAAAAAGTAAGACAGACTTGACTTCAAGAAATTTAATACAAACTAATAATAAAAAGAACTTAATTTTATAATAAAAGTCTTGGTCGAATAATTTTTCACGCCTATTAAATCGTTGCATATTTTCGATTTGTATTTTATCAATTTTGAATTTAAATCTATGGTGTAAGATTCATAATCACAAATATAATAGTAAATGTTATTTGCATACAGCGTATACAAGTAATATGAATAAAAAATAATAATCAAAATTGATAAAACACAGAAAATATTTAATTTAACTTAAATTTAACATATTTTAACATACTTTGCTTTCTTTCTTTTTGGTAAAGCAAATCATACTATATTTCAAACACATAAAAAAACCACTTGCAAAAAGCATAGAAAAAAAAAATTACATCATACAAAAAAATTAATGTCAAAATTAAATCTAATTAATAATACTGTAAATATAAACAAATAGTGTAATTATTTTAACTTTTGGACCAACATTTATAATGTGTAATTCAAAGTCCATGAGAGATCTAAAACTAATTTAATATCAGAAATATTGTTGAGATAACTATTTAATCTTTGATCAAACAACACGTTCAAATCATGATTTTACATTATAAAAGTTTAATTTTTTAACATTATTTGTAACTAAAAATATTATATTAACATTTATTCTATATCTTATTTATTATTAATTCTAAAATAAGGAAAATATAATAACCTATGAACATAAATCTAAATGAAAAGAAATCAATAAAAAAAAACTACAATATAATAATTAAAAAAAAAAAATGGTATACATGTATATTTTCAATGTTAATTTTACGAATTGATTTTTTTCTCAAATGACTTAATTGGCCACATTTTCATGTATCAAAAATTATTATCTTTTTATCATTCAGTTACTCTGAAAAATTCAAATTACATATTTATTTCTCTTATGCATAAACCTTCTAAATAAGGTCTAAAAACCAATTCATTTATTCTTTACTAGATTTTATTTTTGGTTTCAATCAGTTTAATTTGTTGTGATTGATTTTTAATTTATATTTTTTAATAAAAATGCTCCCTATTTTAGATATATATTTTTAAAAAATAATAATTTCAAAGAAAAAAATCTCAACTATTTAAAAAATATGAGATAAATTATAAAAATTACATGTTATTAATATGTATAACGATGCACAATTCTAGCTATATATGTGTTGGGTATAAAAGCATTTAATACACATTTATATGCATAATATAATTTAGGAGTTGCCATCAAAACTTTTTTTTTTTTTTATAAACATATTCTATGAAAATGTGATACAATGACTACGTGATATACATAGGGGTTGGCAACGTCTAAATATAATGAAGAAATGAAGCAATAGGATAAACAAATAAATAGTTATATGAAAATTCATGAAAATTTTATGCGGAGGGAGGGAGATTAATTGAGGGGTAACGCCACATAATTAACTATGTATTCTACACATATTATAAGAATTAAATCTTATTAATTAGAATATTATTTTTCACATGTGCATTAGATTAATTTCTGCTTCTACTATGCAAGAAATAAGAGCTTGATTATGTACTATATATAATTATCTGTATGTTATAGTATAATATGTTGATGTTTTTTTTTTCATTATTATTTTATTATAGGCAAAAAAAAAAAAAAGTTATAGTCAAAAAATCTTTTCACAATTTTTGTTCACATTCTAGGTTTCATCATATTTTTTTTTTCCTTTTTACATCGTATATATATTTTAATAAAAAATACTCTAGCACCCTTTCTTTATAAACACACTCCATTTTTTTAAGTCACCATTTTCAAATTATCTTTTAATAATTATCTTTTTTAAAAGCACTTCATCATTCCTACTAGTTAAAAATTTGAGGAACTTCTAATATAATTTTGAAACACAGTTAAGATTTTTTTTTTATCAGTAGAAAAGTTCTTCTTTTTTTTTATCTCACTGTATAGATATGATTCTTGAAAAAAAAAAGGAAGAAAAAAAAAAAATAAATATATTAAAACATAATAGATAGAGAGCCCATTACATTTTTTTTCTTTAGAAAATAATAATAAATATTTCACTTTTTTAGATTGTCTATTAGAGTTGCAAGCCTTGTATTTGGGCGTCACTGCGTTGGTGAGCCCTGATCATCGTTTCCATTTTCGGTATGATTTATTTCCGGTTCTTCTTTCACTTTTCTGTGTGGAGTCGCAGTTATATCTGGAGGTAATCGGGCAGTGACTGCGAACGCTGCCGAGCTCTCCCCTCCTTTCTCTAGTATGGAGGGTGGCATGGAGGCCACATAACTAGTCAGTGTGTTCATTGATACATTCAGCATGTCCGCGGCTTCGTTCAGGGTTAGTTCTTTGTTGCGTAGTCTGAGGATTACTTCGGAGGGGCCAGGTTCGTTCCAGAAATCTCGCAGTCGGTATGGATGCTTGAGGCAGCCGTGAGTGTCTCTATAGCGACCATAGAGGGTGCCGTAAGAGACACCGAGGACCTCAGCTACCAGTTTCATCTCCACCTGCGGGCAGAGAGGGGGGTTAACAATGGAATATTTATTCATTAGTGAGTATTAAAAAAATTGGACCATTTTCATTTTTATATACTGCAAATATAGAGGGCTTCAAATTATACAGAATTGTAGGAGAATAAGGAAGATACAGTGGACAAAATACTACTGTTTGTTTGTTTTAGTTTTTTCATATCATGTCTAATTTGTCTACTCAAAATAATCTCAAATACATGTAATAATAAGGGGGATTAGCAAAGGCCAAAGCCCATTTTCTTATCCTATTAACCTCGTCAGCCAGTACCTTACTCCTCTCATTCTAAGGAGATACTGTATACAAGATACAAGAAAGTATTTTATATAAAAAAAAAAAAAAGGCAAGGACATTATGGCACTGGTACAGGTTCAAAACCAAATGAGAAACCTGACTTAATTCGGGAATTTTAAATTCAAGTGTTGAGTCTTTATTTTTAGGTGCTTGAGTTCAAAATTTGGCTCTTGTAAGTATATAAATTAGGTACTATCTAATAATGGAAATTTAAGTTAACAAAATTGTTAACTGTGATTGTGATTTAACACAAATCACAATTCTCTTTAGTATGTAGGATAGGTAAAGAACACTCTAAGGTTTGCATTACTGAAAAAACGCTGGTTGAGAGAGGCTTCTAAAACTAGACATAAGACATACGTACCTCCTTGTTCTTGATGGCATCCATGAGTCGTCGCATGAAGGGTTCCTCCCAGAACTGTTGTCGTCGTCCGGTGACCAGGTAGTCGTTCATCTTGATCACCCCTTTGAAGAGCTCTCGCGTGCGCTCTGAAAGATAAAGGTTGAAGTGAAATTCCCTAACAAAAATCAATCATTACCGTTTTTCAGGGATCGGATGCGGATGCAGATGCAAGATGCACACGGATGCGCAAAAATGGGCTTGCATCCGCATCCGTGCATCCCAGATGCACAGGAAAAAATGAATGCATCTGGATGCGCATCCCAGATGCACGGGGAAAAATGAATGCATCCGGATGCGCATCCCAGATGCATGAAAAATAAATTTGCATCCGGATGCGCATCCACGGATGCACGAAAAATAAATTTGCATCCATTTAACACCTTTTTTTCTCTTTTTTATCAGGTTTTTTGCTAATTGCCTCTAAATAAATCTTTAACACGAGGCATATTTTTTAACTTTATTTGCCACTTGTCGTTTAAAAATTACAAGAAACAAAGTGTATTATAAAAACCAAAGATCGGATGCAGATGCAAGATGCACACGGATGCGCAAAAATGGGCTTGCATCCGCATCCGTGCATCCCAGATGCACGGGAAAAAATTAATGCATCCGGATGCGCATCTCAGATGCATGGAAAATAAATTTGCATCCGGATGCGCATCCCAGATGCATGAAAAATAAATTTGCATCCGGATGCGCATCCATGGATGCACGAAAAATTAATTTGCATCCGGATGCGCATCTCGGATGCACGAAAAAAACGCGTGCATCCGGTCCCTGCCGTTTTTACTACATATTTTTGTAACTAGGGGGAATAGCTAACTAATTTAGGTTATTTAGGCCATGGCTACACGTAGTCACTTAAGTT
This sequence comes from Siphlonurus alternatus, assembly GCA_949825025.1. Taxonomy (NCBI): domain Eukaryota; kingdom Metazoa; phylum Arthropoda; class Insecta; order Ephemeroptera; family Siphlonuridae; genus Siphlonurus; species Siphlonurus alternatus. The sequence continues at coordinate 17,810,607 of OX463786.1, forward strand.
TTTTAAAACAGTAATGGTATTGTCATAATACGCTGCAGTAAATTAACATTGAAAAAAAAAAAAAAAAATCAATTATAAGCAATAAATTTTTTACTTCTGTAAAATACCCTGTGAAATTTTAGCTTAGATGGGCAACAGGGAAGGAAAATTAGTAAAATATAAACTAGAAATAAAGTTCTATTTGCCTAACCTATCGTAGTAAAAAGTAAACAAGGAAAAAAGGTAAAAAATACGAAACTTGTCTTTGAACAACTAAGGCAGACTTTGAAACATTAGATTACAATTTATTTGACAACACATTTTTTTTTAACAAACTAAAAGAAAACCTCAATCCCTGGATATGATAAAAAATTCAAGGTCATTTATTGTTTCGCTTTAAACAAAAAAAAGAAAATATTATCAAAAAGTTGATATTGCTGTAATTAGATGGGTCACGATAATGTGTTTTTATGGGTATTGTCTGCCCTTTTCTTTAATTCATAATAACAATGAAAGCATTCTGGAAGGTAAAATTCCATACAACACATTTTATGATTGAATTTAGTAACTAGACGACCTTCCACGTTTCACACCAAATCTTAAATTCCGTTGACTATGAAGATATTGCACCCATCTTTCACTCACCATCCATGACTGGGGAGGCAGCCGAGGTTGTGGCCGGCCTTCCGTCTGACAGCTGACTCACGACGGACATGTTGGCCAGCCCGCCCCTCTCGCTCTGACCGTCACGAGAAGCAGAGCTCTGCATCGAGTCCTGGAGGTCATTCAACGTTAGTGTGGGAGAATTAAAAAGTAGAGAGACTGTGTTTAGGGATGTTCATTATATGATGTTGTGGAAATTAAATGGGTGAATGAACTATTAAAGGTAAAGGTTACTTCCTTATCTTGTTACACTGATAACAATTTGCAGTGAATGTATGGCTTTTAAACTCTTTTGATCACATAGCTATTGTATATTCCTATAAAACAGATACAATATAACAAACTAGAATATGCATCTTGAAACTGATTTTTAGTTTGAAAAACTCCAACCAACTGACCTCGTGGTCTCCCATCTCCGGTTGTTCCATGTCATAATCGGATCCCATTGAGTCGTTCATCTGTCCTTCCTCCTGCAACAAAACAGAGCTCGTCACAACTGAGGTATGAGAACAGAGGATTGTTATTCTAATATAAAGTTATTGGAAATAAGTTTAATGTACATACACTATAATATTTGTAAACCTTTAAGTATATTATGTCATAAACAATTGAATTAATCAAATAATGAACTACATTTGAACTATACTGGTATTTGCTTCACAAAAACAAAACAAAAATTACAAATGAAATATTGAATGTCATTCTTTACTGTAACATTTTTATATTTTTTGGCAATGTTTCTCACTAAAATGGCTACTATTAAAAAAAAAAAAAAAAAAAAAAAAAGATAAACATTGAGAAAAAAATTAAACTGCTTTTTTTAAATAAATAAATAAATAAATAAATAAATAAATAAATAAATAAATAAATAAATAAATAAATAACATTAATAGCTAGAAAATTAAGTCTCAAATTAAAAACTCAAGTTAAAAACTGGCACTCACTGAGAGGTCTACGTAGGGGGAGGACGCTGATTTGTTGAGGACGAAAGCGTCCTTAGTTCCGACTGCCCCCACCACATTGGTGACGCGTGGCTTGAAGTTCTGTGCCGAGCTGGCCGTGGAGGAAGGACCGGACCGTCGAGCACGCTTGCTGGGAGACTCCATGTCGTCCAGGCACATTCCTGCTGGGGACAAATGATCGTGGGGAAGTTCGTAAATAAGGAAATATGGAGAAAAATAACAAATAAGGGAATTAAGAAATAGATAAATTGATGTAATTGTATGGATATATTAAAAAACGTGAATAAATTAATAGAAGTAAAATAAATTTGAAAGTGAACCTGTGTCCACAAGATTTTCAACTGCTGAATTTTTCAATCAGTAAGGCTTTACTGGTTATTCCTGTCCCTTTCTTTAAATTATATATCAGAACCTTAATGTTATTTTTCTTGAATTTGAACATAAATAAAAATAAACTGCTGTTATTTCCTTGCAAATCCCTTGGTGTTACTAACTTCTGAGACTATCCATATTTTAACGTCAACAATCAGACAATTTTCTTAGTTAAAACCTACCTTGTTTGTAGGCCTCTTTGGTGAGGTAGGCTTCCTCTGCGAGGGCGCTGGCGGCTGCCTGGGCCTCCTCTGCTCGCCATGACACCTCAGCCAGGCCCTTCACTTTCAGCTCCTCGGCGGTCTTCAGAAGAGAGGCCAGGTGCGACTGAAACAATTGACTGTCAGTCCCTGCTTTCTCGATAATCTTGGAATAAGTATTTATTCAATGAATGTAGTAAGTAGTCAGAAAAGGAAGGAAACTATGGGCATTAGACTTCTAGATAGAATTGAAACCTCTTTCAAAGTTTCATATTTAAAACATTAACAAAAAGACAAATTATATATTTCCAAAAAAAAATACATATCGTTGGCTCAGAATGCAAGTCAGTTAAACACATAATAAAATTATAGGAATATGAACCTTAAACACTATGAGTAGTTTTATTTTATTATTATTATTATTTTTTTTTTTTAGAAAAATTTGTCTTTTCCTATTGCTATTTAAATTTTAATCTATCCTGCTCAGACTTTACAGTAAGTAGTTTTGTCACACAGGTAAGTGAAAGTTACACTGCGATCTGATTTAACTCTGTTAAAAACCCTAAAAATTTACAAAAATATTAAAAACAAAATTTCCCTAGCGACAAGTATATGACAATGAAGTACTGACCTGTTCAACATTGATCTCGCCACGGTACATGAACTCAACGAGGGCCTTGATGTCGTTGTATTTAACGTCCTTCAGGATCACGATAGGATTCTTCTCCTCGTACTGGGAGAAGATCTGGTCAAAGTACGTGCTGCATGCAGACAACACCACCTGGTAAAGAAACAAGGAAGTTATTTATCACCCAATCAAAATAAGTAAGTGAAGAAGATTTTTCTAGCAGCCAAAAGTTAATTACTGTATAAAAGAAGTTAATAATACAGTACAACTTTGAATATGTGATTGATTAGAGAGTGTCCTCATTAAAAGCAATACATAATACATGCCTTTGATATGGTTTCTGTTAGAAGCAATTATCAGAACTTCATGAAAGTCTAAGGTGTACAAGCCAATGAGATGATTTTAGGGCTTGAAAGTTAATCATTTTAGATGGAAGGGCTCATCATAGAAGCTTTGGTAGTCAGTCCAATGGAATCAGCTCGTCGTCAGGAGTCCATTGAACTGGCTACTGAAGCTGCTATGATGACTCATTCCATAGAAGACCCTAAAATTGATCTATCGTTACCTTGTGTGCCCTGAGCAGCCTTCCTTCTGAGGCGAGAGTGACGTCACAGAAGCACTCCCTCTCTAACAGCTGAGAGAACATGACTTGCAGGTTGTTGTGGTGGTACTTCCAACGCAGGCAGTACTGCTGGGCCGACATGCCCCCCTCTCCTCCTTGACCGTCCATGGCCCTTGCTTGTTGGGCCGCTGCTTGTTGAGCCGCTGCTTGTCTGCGTTGGCCGAGCTCAATCACCTGAGGAAACTTTACCTGTAAGAATGGACATGGGAAGTTTTTTTAATGTGTATTTGGATAGAGGACCTCGAGTTATCACTCAAAATAGAAGAGAAAGACACTGTGACGTCATAGTCGTGCAACATCTTTTCCTATGCTTGTGTGTTAAATATTTACATGAATATGAAGTCACAGCATTTTGCAGCATGATTTTAGAGGTATTAGAGGGTTAAAAAAAAATCTGAAAGCAATTGACAGTACATAACTCGAGGTCTCCAATCCATATATGCAATAAAAAAAATTAATGAAGGTTGGTTGATGAGCAATCATGTTATAAGAGTGAGATCAGCCAATATTTACTGTATCTTCTTTCACCTGAATATTTTTCATGCTGGGGCTAAATTATTTGCTGTATCAATTGTTACGTGCTTATTTCAAAAAATAATTGAGGTTAATTGCCAGCAGATATTATTACATATTGGCAATTTAAGATCTGCAGAATTATGTAAATGATTGCCAACTTTGAAAGTAGCCTACACTACAATGTCAAATGTCTACTTTGACGTCTACTGGTGTTAATTACACCCCCCCCCCCTTTTCTTCCCTCGATAAAGGTTGCATTATTTCTATTCCTATGCCAGATATCAGGGAACTTGCTCTCCCCATCACTCTAAATATCAGGCCAATGTTGCAGCATGGAGATTTGAGATCTAGGAGGCCTGGCTAGGCTAGCTGTGCATGCACATTTGAAGGTAGGGTGAGCCTCTGATATGAAGCCAAGGAATAGAAAATTATTAGTTTTGTTTTTAAGATTCCTTCTTGAAATGAAAGTCTCAGTGACTGACTGACCTGCGGCTGAGGTTCCGGTGTACGGTCGTCCTCGTCGTCCAAATCGTCGTCCTGGTCAGAGGCTCCTCCAAACTCAATCTCGTCTCCTCCCTCGCTCAACTCCGCCTCAACGTTGTAGATCTGCGGGGGACTGCACTCGCCGGCTAGTCGCGGAGAGAGCTGCAACAACAACAACAACGGTCAGTGTATTTCTACATTGTCACAGTACAGTTGTAATGGCTCAATTTTACAAGGGTCTTCAAATTTTGGTATGTTTGGAACATTCGTGTTAAATGGACAACCTGCATGACAAATTTTTATTGCAGAAATGAATAGAGGGTACCAAATTATGCTACTCTGAATTTTTTCAGATTATTTTGAAACCCAGAACTATTTTTAAATAATTATTGAAAGTGCGGCCACGCCCCCTGGAGCTGTCAATAGGCGTCTCGGTGCTATCCTTTTTACTAAGGATTCAGGGGTGCCAACTTAACTTACAGAAGTTTCAATAATTATTTAAAAATAGTTCTGGTTCTCATAAAAAAAACTAAAAAAATTAAGAGTAGCATAATTTGGCACCCTCTATTTATTTCTGCAATAAAAAATTTTCATGCAGGTTGTCCATTCTAGGAAATGATTGTGGAAGCATTACAAACATGAAAAAAAAAAAAAAAAAAAAAAAAAAAAAAAAAAAAAAAAAAAAAAAAAAAAAAAATCAGATGAAATATGCTCAGCTCAGTTACCTGTAGAGAAAAACATAGAAATCATTTTTCGTGAAAAATAGAAGCAAAATTTTGATGTTGCCAAATATTTTACAATTTACTACATCAGATATGAAGAAAAATTGATAAAACATATTTCAAAGATGCAATAAAAATTATATCAGTACCAGACAACGTTTTGGTATAAATATAATAAAATAATAATCGACGCGGCGCAATTTAATCGGGGGGGGGGGGGGGGGAAAGACGAAAGACGCCACATAGTTAAAAAGCTGCCAGATATAATTTTTCTATATGATCCTAAGACGTAGTTTTTATTTGCTCATCATGAATATCATGATTGCCAAGCGCGGCGGACCCAGAAAATATTTTGCCCCCATCGGTTTTAGCTACATTTTGATTGATATAATATAACCTATGATGCAAATCATGATAAAAAATCTACTGGAATATTGTCGGACTAATATTAAATTGATACATTCAATTACGGAGACGTTGACCATCAAGCTTATTTCGATATAACTTTGTTTTACAGCATAGCTTAATTATATTATAAATTGCAGTAATTCAAAACCATAAAACCTCCGGTAAAAAATAAAATATTAAAAAAAAAAAAGCTTCTGAATCGTGTATCTCGACTTTGATTCTTTAATTGTTCGACTTTTTTGTTATTTACAATATTAATAACCACTATCACCGTTGTCATATCAACGCACATTTTCAATCAAGAGTTGTGTCTCCGTGGGTCTCGGTTTGTAAGGTTTCTGTCTTGGCCTTTTCGCGATCTTGACAAGTCTCATCTTGCAGCCACCACAAACTCGACCTTCTTCGGGAATACCAGAATAGGCCTCCCGCATCCAATCTGTCGCCCGAGTTAGATTCTTGCCGTGACCATGGCGAGGTTTCCAAGCTAGAGGGTTGCAGCAGCGATTTGGGTGAATTTCAAGGGGCATGATCTACCCTGGGAACAAACATTGGACCCTCAGAAGTTGTGTATGTGGGGGCCGTTTCATCAAGATATACGTGGTGGAAAAAAAAAAATCGGAAAAAAATTGAACTCACATGGGCATTTATATAAAGCACTTTATATAGCCTTAATTTTTAGCCCCTATGTTTAATATTTGATTTAATCCGCGATAAAATAAAAACGAGGCTTAAGTGGGGCTTGAGTGTTTAAATTGTAACATTTTTTCGTCACTTCTTAAGACGAACATTAATTAATGTGAATAAAAATGTTAATTTACGGTATAAAGAAATTCTTATTTCAAAATGTATAATATGTACCATGTGTATGTGTTTTACAAGTCTTGTGTTATTATATGCATAATATTTACAGTAAAATGTAAATATTCATTTCAAAAGTATTATTGAAAGACATATTGCAACAACCGACGTACCGTAAAATATTTAAGATAATTTTTTACTCGTTGCATTAACAGTTAATTTACTCCAACTGAAATTCTAGTACTTGATGATGTTTATTAAAAATCAGAATGTTATATAAAAAAAGCCGGTCTAATTGATCGGCAGCAGTAATTGCTTCTTGTGACGTCAATGGAAGAAAACAGTTACAAATTAATCTCAAAATGTGACGCACGAGCCGCACTTTCCAAATTTATTCAGTCTGCTAAATTTATTCAGTACAATATTTCATATTTTTTTTTTTTATAATCAAGTATAAAATGCTACGTGATGTTATAGCAGAATAAATTAAAGTCGGTATTACACGATATAATAACCTACACGAATTTTTTATTTGACGACCTCGAGTTAATTATGTAATGTTAATGGTTTTCATTTTTTTTAAAACCCTAATAACACCTTAAAAATCGAGGGTCAAGTCACTGTGACGTCATAGTCATGCAAATAACATGCAAGCATAGAGAATGATGTTACACGACTATGACGTCACAGCATCTTTTTCTTGACTTTGAGGTTGTTTCGAGGGTTACATTACATTTTTTTTTTTATAAATTTAAAAATGCAGAAAAACAAATTCATGCGCGTGAGCAGATTATCTTTTAATAATAATTGTAAATTTCCTTTACAGTAAGTTTAATTTTTCTTCATGGAAGCGACTTGTGTGCAAGACTTTAGTTTGCAATTAATTTACATAATTATGTTCTACATGAATTCCAAGAAAAAAAAAAATCGTCCATGCAGGACGAGATAAAATTTTAATGCAATGAAAAATTGCAAGCAAAATATTATCGTGTAATACCCAGCTGTAACCAGCTTAATACTCTGCTATCTTAAAATAAATAATACTGTATATAGATAAATTTGAATGTTATACGTTTTACGGTAAAATCAAATGGCTCCTCAATAAAATACATAAATTTAACAACTACATCCGACTTAAATTAAAGCATAAAATTTTAAAAACACATTGACGTCACACAGTTGTAAAATGATTAAAACGCCGCAGAGAAAATACAAATTGGAAATCGAAATACAAAAATAAGCCCGGGGGAAATTTTATCGACACTTTGTAAGGGGGGTTCTGATTTGCATCAATGGGTATGTTTTGACCGAGCTGATGTTTGTCAGAGAGCACCGTAATGTGTACATACAGTCAAATTAATTTCATATTCTTGCCGGAAGTACCCGAAAGTGACCTTCTTTTTTGTATTTGAAGTTTGAAAATTTTGCAGAAAGTAATCCCAGTTACTTCGGAGTCAAAGAATATTTCCCTGCAAACGAATCGAATGAAATAAATTGTAAAAAAAAAATCGAGTATGTTCTAAATATTAATTGCTTATGGTTTGAGCAAATTCAGTCTTGCAGTTTTCTTACGGCAGCTCTGCTGATGAATGCTCTGTTTTAAGATTACTGTTATAATAATTGAAATGTGTAATGCATGACATTATTCTACATGTGTTTCGATTATTATTATTTTTTTTTCTTCCATGTATTGCCGTTTACTTTATTATATATATATATTTTTTTTAAACTGCATGTGGTAGTGTTATAATTTTGAATTTGATATGACATTTTGTTATTTAGTAAAAAAACATATAAAATATGAGACCACCAGATGGAAAAGCATGTAGACATTTGATATTTGACGGTAAAAGTTACTTTCAACGTTCGGAGATAACAAAATAGATCTTATTGCAAGTGTCAAGTGTTTGTTTTTTACAGCTGGCAGTCTCGTATAAAACTTGGAAGTGAAATTAATTTTTCTTCACTATATTAAATTTATTGCAAGTATAAAATTTCAAAACATTAAAACTTCCAGGTACACATTGGGAAGGCTAAAACGTTACGTTGTCTGTTAGAGTTCTACAAGAGTGACAATCATCAGGTCATGTATTAGATTTGTAATTTTTGTGATTTTCGTAGAGGTATATAGAGCACCCATTTCATCAATAACATTTAAAAAAAATTCCCTATATCTCCATATACTGTAAAAACATAAATATATAGAGCAGGGGTAAACATTCGTGGCGTATACTCTCTGAATAAATTTTATTTCTTAAATTGTTCCATGAGCAATTTAATATGATGCATTTTAAGGGCTCTTTACAATTCGTTAAACTAAAAGAATTTGGGTCTGTGTTGTTCATTGCATTATTTAGAAAACAATTTTACTATTAAAGAAAGGTTAGTTTGCCACGCCCTCTTATTTTGGCGCTTTCACTACAAAGTGTTGAAGTATGCACGCACATCATTTTGTACTTGCAAAACAAAATTTTGATTTTAGCGAAACTGTATTCTAATTTTAACAATATTTTCTTTACGTATAACACTGCATTGCGTATGAATAGAATATTGTCACACTGATGGGACTAATAAAAAATTTGAGTGCAATGTCATTACAATTGATCTCAACAAGGTCATGGGCACACAGAAGCATCGTCTACATCTACATCTCACAAGTCTCCACACATAACACGCTGTCTTCAAAAGTGTGAAGCATGCCCAGAGACCGTCTGTGACTTATGACCGGAAATTTGATCAAAAGTTCCATCTTTTTAGGGATGTTTACGCCACTGTCGGGCATAGATAAAATTATTTACTAATAGATAACCATGCGGGGTCGGACTGGATGAAAGACAGAGGCCAGTCAGGTACAAATAGAGGCTTCAAGTCAGCTGCTTTTGCGGTGTTCCCACCGTCATATCTAAACCTATGTAAAAAAAATCGCTTTATTGGCATTAAAAAAATTTTATAGAGAAAAATAAGTACTTTTTGATTCACTATCAGAAGACTCTTAAATGGGGAGAGGGGGTAGGATATGGTTTCAAATTATTAGCTTTAATATAGTTGCTTCGAAAAAATTCAAATGTTCTAACATAGTGGCTTAAGGAGAAAATTTTCCCGCCGGGGAACACTTGAAGCCTCATGCATTATTATTTACAAGCGGCAGGAGCTACCTAAAGGGGGCCTGGAGCCAATTTATGTGCTCCATGGTTTAAAAATTGGAGTCAATCAGGGATCCCTGACACAGCCTTATGGATGGCCAGTCCAAGCCTGGTCACTAATGTAAACTCACGACAGTATGGTCCCCTCAAACTGTCAAATTTCTACCATAACCCATAACACGAAAGTCTATGCAAACATTGCAACCCTCGCTAGACGATTAATTTCTATATGACACTAAAAAAGCACATTAACTATCGTCCTCTATCACAATCTCCACACAAACTGCAGACTTAATATTACAAGATAACCGCTCGCTCTTGTATGGGGATACAGACGCAGCCTCCCAGAATTCCTGCAGCCGAGACGCAGTAAAAAAAAAAATCTAACAAAGACCGCTCTGTTTTCAGACGTAAAGTCGGATCGACGTACGTTCATTTTTGACCTTGACGATTTGAGTTTGTAAATTTAGTTGCGGCAATGAAGCCAATATAAAAGTCTCATGTACTAATAATTAGTACAATTAATAATTATTATGCAGTATATCAATCCTATAATTATTATCATGAACCAATGAATTAGTTGGGTATATATAAGATGGAAAATACCACATTTTTAATTTAAAATTCAATATTTTATCTCCCCCCCCCCACTCTTTAGTCTGCACTTTATCATTTCGTGACACTGGCATGGCTATTTTTACTTTTTTTGGATCAAGAAAATTTAGTCTTTATTGAAATATATTATCAACGAATATATACAGGAGGCGTTATAATGAGCAACAAATTGCATATTTACAAGTCCACCACTCGTTTCACTGTTTATTAGGTCGGGTTCATAAAGAGACGGGAGTTAAATTCAGTCACTTATTGTGACCAGTACCCTACAACAGGGTTCAGTTAAAAAAACTTGAAAAATAAAAATAGTCATGTTTATTTATTTAATTTCTTTCGAAAACTGGGTGTTAATTTGTTAATTTGATTATTTTTATATTATGTGAATTTCAAAGCCCTTTTTTCGAATTGCTCAAATTTTCTAAAGCTGAGGGATGTCATACTGGACCTCCGTGTAATGTTATTCCGATTTTATAATATATAATATCGACATTGTAATCAATTTACATCAATATAATATTAATAACTTCTCTCCAACGATACATCAACAAAACGTAATATTATACGAGGGTAACAACTTCATTCATGCTCCTCAAACTACAATATTTCTACTACAGAACTGAAGTCTATAAAGTTCATATTCGTATAAAAACGCATTGCAAAGACGACATAAATAACGTAAATGCACGCGCCGTCGATTATACAATACTAGATATAACCTTCACATTTATTGAATGAGTGTCAGTAAAGTTCATTTTACCATACAATAACATAACCAGACAGAACAGATGGATAATTACATGAAGTGTAGGCGCAGATGCAGACGGAGAAAGTAGAGAAGTTGCAATATAACGTTACGGTCAATGTCGCTTATTGTAGTGTGTTAAAATGAACCTTATGTCATGTTGATGTTGGGATTCGATTTGCATGCAACAAAAGTAGAGACATTACGGTCGATTTCAAATGTTTTGGAATGCTAAAATGAGCCTTATGTTATGTTGATATTGTGATTCGGTTTGCATGCAACACGCGAGGTGCGTGAAAAGGAGGCGTGGCAGGTCTGTAAGGTAAACGTGACCGTCTTGACTGGTACGATTTAAAACGATTGCGATTATAATGTTATATTATAATGCAGTAAAAAATACCTCTTGATTCTTCTACAATAGACATTTTTGTCACAAATTTGGAAGTTTGTTTGAAAATCATCACTTAAGCGACTTCGGTATTACAAAATAATTTTTCTAATTACTGCATGCTTTCATTAAAAAAAAAAAAAAAAAATCATTTGTTTGTATGGATATGAAAAAATTTTGTAAGGCAAATAAAATTATTGTATGCAAAGTTATACCATGTAATACAGAGGCTTTACAAGAAAACAAGACACGCCATAGAAAGATGAATGTACACTATAATAAAAATGAAACCTGCTCAAATTTTTAGGTTAAGATCTGAATCAATTAATTATAATTTTACCTCAGCCATGCAAAGCCTGCAATTTCATATAAATTTCATATGCTATAAAGAATTTTTATGTAATATTATTACCAATTAAATTTAAATTCTGAAAATGTACACCTCTGGACCCCACAAACGTTACCCCTGCTTTGTTTGTGTAATATAATAAGCGTTTTCACGCAATCTATAGAGGCGTGGTGAACTTTTTGTAGATAGCTTGCATCTGCATCTCTTCGTCTTTTGGAGTTGTAGCTCCATCAAACAAAGTTTAGGGCATAACGTTCCATATATGTCGAAGTGTAATATGTTTTTACCTCATACCTCGATTCCCATGGCCTGCTAGACACGCCTCCTTTTTTTATAAAACGGGAGGAGCGCTTCAATTAACTTTGAGAGCGATCGATATACATAGCTGCAGGAGTCTCTCCCCCCAAAATTTCATTTCTGCATAACACTTTTTTTAAAATGGCTGCTAGCTTGCAAGGGGGATTAATCTAGCTCAGCTTTTCAGAACTTTGCGCCGGCGTTGTCACGCAGTCTACGGAGGCGTGGCGAATTTTAATTTTAGGGGGAAGGGGGTGCTCTTTTGACGAGTCTCAAAATTTAAAATATGCTTAACTTTTTGTGTCTCTTCAAGCTACAGCTCTATTATTAGGCAAGGGAAATTTTAATGCTATTCGAAGTGTACTGTATACTGAATACAAAAATACTTGAAATAAAATTCCATTATATGGAAGAGATGAAACCACTGAAACGGAAAACTGTGGGAAAAAATAGTAAAAATAATTATAATCGCAATTAAGTTTTTCGGTAATGAACATTAATAAAATTAAATTTATTTTTAATTTACATAATGCCATAAATGCAAGTACAGAATAATCACATTATATTAGATTATTCTTATTAAGATTTAGCCAAAATTTTGACTTGTATGATAAAAGTAAATTAAAGTTACCGTGTGTTATATACGAAAATTTTGGTCAACTTAAAAAAAGTACAGGATACTGTAGATTATTATTATATAATGATCCCAAAAAAAGTATAATGCATCATTACATTTTTTTAATATCATGCAGGTATATACGAATAAAGTTTCTGTCATTAGCACGGGTTTTTTTACTATAATTCAACAAAACTTGATTATTTCTTTAGTTATAAAAATTTTAATTACAAAAATAATAAAAAAACTTCAAAAAAATAAAAACCCAAATAAAAAAATATAGCGAGAATTAGAGCAGTAAAAAAACTAACTTGCTTCGATAAACAAAACGCGCATTTTAATGCAAAAAAAAAAAAAGTATGAATTCCGGAAACGATAAAAAAAAATGCTAACGGCCGCAACAGATGCTAGCTATTTGGTAGAAACGAACTTTTTTAGCAACAGATTAGACTGGTTATGTAATCAGTGGCATGTGCAAGAGATATGATGATGGAGAGGGACTTTATCAAGCTCATATGTTTGGTACCCACAATCTAGTTAGTATAGAAAATCGTTTGCCTAGTCCTGTTTGAGATTTTCAATTTATATTAATTTATTTAATTATTTTTAAAAATACGCTTTCTAAAATAAATATATGTCGTTTTATTTTAGTTAATACTGTTAGAGTACACTGTCGATTCATATTTTGTAGCTACAACTACTGGAGTCGTATAATAATATCATATTTCTGCGTAAGATCAGAATCGAATTAAATGAATTTCAATAATTCGAGAATGTTTAATCACATATATATAATTATGGTTTCCGAAGAAATTTCTGATTGCAATAGCTCTATTTCCGGTTTGTCAGGTTCTATTTTAAACTTCTATATATCTCAAGTGTTACAAAATTTATAGGACAGAATTTGTTTATAGAAGTCGAGTTTTAATTAAAATGAAGGCTGCAGTTGTAAGATCCTGAGTTACTGCATGCGATTGACCTCACAATTAAAGCACCAGATATGACATTGAAAATCCCCTCCAATGCTTCTATGACTCACTACACACGCGCGTGCATTTCAGAAAAAAAAATCCGATTATATCTGATGATACTCGAAGTATAAGTTGGACTCCGAGAAACGTAAAATACAACAAATGTCGACTTTTTTTTTAAATAATCTTTTATTTCATCATGAAAATTATTGTCCAGTCAAAAATTTAAATTTTAATTATTTAATTAAGCTTGCCGGCTGGTGCACAATATAAATATATTACATCATACTGTACTGCATGAATTGCATGATATACATATTATGCATTGCATACCATATTTATAAACTAATTTTTGTTAATGTCTTAATTTAAGAATTAAATGTTACTTTATCTCAAGATGAACGTTATATACAGTATTCCTGTCCTCGTTAAGAAATTCCTAGAGCTCTGTATTAGCATTATTACAAGAATGAGATGCAGATTTGCGATTTCGAAGAAATTAAAAATAACATGGCAATCGTTCGCTACAATTCATATACGAGGAAATAAAGTAGGGGTAACGTTTCGACGCGTTTCGTGATGTGTCCGAGGTGTACTGTACACTATTATGAACTTGATTCCAATATATTGTAAATATTCTACACTTTGTTTTATTGTAAAAAAAAAAGAAGGCTATACTTGGAAAGCTGTATATTTAAATTTAAATCGGTACAAAAAAAAAAAAAATGATAAAATGTGTCAATCCACAATAATATGATCGCGTCACACGGCAAGACACGTGCGCTAAAATCAGCACCAAAAAACGATAAGACATCCGGGTTTATGCCAAATTTATGTCGATATAAAATTAGTTCGTTCTTTCCATGAGTTAAAATATTTAATTTTTTTTTTTTGTTTTATTGTAATATATATTATGTTGTATATATTATAATTGTGCCCATGAAAGAGACCATAAAAAATGTTTTAAAACAAAGTCACAAAAGTCTTACGACAGCAACTCAGCGCTTCAAATTAAAAATAAATTCAAATCTTGTAGGGGGAATGAAAAAAAAAAAATCCTGTTTCGCAGGAGAAGAGAGGGGGTGGGGGGGAGGGAAAGAAAGCAATCAACTCCCTTACGAAATTGGCAATAAAGTTAAAAATCACTGTGCACAGCTAGTCAGTAATATTTTAAAACAAATAATATTGCAAATAAATAAGATATTTTCAACTAAAAGATTTTAGGTAAAATGTGGGACATTTCGTTCAATGTGAAATGTGTACTGGTAGTTAATTCATTGCTCAGTTTTTCAATCCTTGGATTATTCCCTGGAAATACAGATTTTCTGACTAATACTTTTGCTCCTTATAAATTGCTTAATTTTTATCCCGTATAAACGGAAGCGGAAATGGCAAAAATAACGAAACTTCCGCCCGGGGGTAGACTATAAGGTTTCAAAGTCTGTGGGTGTCAATATAGTCAAATTAATTATCATCGGGAAACGTTAGATTTGTGGCTAAAATATTTTTAAAGTATTTGAATCGTTTCTAGCTTTGTTATTTTAGTAATAATGAGATTTCAACACTATATAATAACGTATTTTATTATTATACACAGTACAGTATGCAAAATTTTAGAGCTCAAATTGGAGCAGAAAACTCTCACTTCCGGTTCATGTCGGAGGGAACTTTATATTAATTTGACTGTAGCCACTAGGTCCGTTCGTAAACCTTGAACTGTGTAGGTTTTCTGCACCAATTTCCTTAAAAATGCGTTTGGATCTTAGGTCGAACGAGAGCAGAAAGTGTACACGAGGCATGGTTTACATATAGTCCGCTCTTAATTTTCATATTACAAATTCAGTGATAATAAACGATAATTTATCCCGTAAATCTATAAAGTAGGATTTCTTTATTAGACTTTTATTACAGTATATATTTATAATAGTAAGATTTTTGAAGCGGTCCAAATTATAAATGAGGTTATTTAATAGTTATAATAGTTCTGTTGACAAAAAAAAGTATGCATACAGAATAGAAAATAATAATACAGTAATATAACATGTAAAAACATGTTCATATACTGTAAACAAATAAGTATCATGTTCAGTATACAAAACTGTTTTGTTTTCTAAATATTATAACTTTTTACAAACCACATAAATATTACAATAAATAATTTGTTATATAAATAATAATAACAAAAAAAAAAAAAAATATTTATTTAAAATTAAACCAACACTTATTTTTTCAGTGTATATTTTGCTAAAATAAATAAAACGTGTGACTTTCTAAAAATTTGCACAATGCAACCACTCTCAGAAATTGGCGTACGTGACCAACTACCCGCACACTTGCTTATAATTATTACGAAAAAATTGATTTTGTTGACCCGTTATTTTTAAATATATAAAAAGAATGTGTCTGACATTTTTCTTGCTGTATGTAGAAATCTTGAATTTTAATCAATGTTTTATTTTCTTTTTTTTTCCGTTACGTCAAAAATATATTTTTTTTAGATGACTACGCTTTTTCAAACACGTCGTCAGAAGAAATAAAAAAAAAAAAAAAGCTATGACGCGCAACACAATTTTATTTTAACATCCGCGATCGTTTTACTTTAAAATCTTACGGTAATTTTTACATGACATACTAAAAAAATTATTGTCTACAAAATTATATTATAATAAATTAATAATATATTAATTAAAAAAATTATAATTAAAATGGGTCATAAAAAAATTATTTATAAATCAATATAATAAACTAATAGTGTAAGGAATTAGTTGACGTATTTTAAAATCGATGAAAGTAATTAAAATTTTATAAACCTCTTTTTAATCAATAATTTGCAGAGGTAACGGAAATTGGAGACAAGTCAATTTTGAAAAATAAATGACGAGGAATTTTAAATTAAATAACTAAATTAATTATAATATAACCTTGTAGTACGTCTATATATATAAATAAACTTGTCGGGTCTCTGACCTTATAAAACGAAAACATTACCGTATATTTTGATGAATAATTCAAATTATTCAAACGATATTTTAACGGAAATGTTGTTTTTTTTTTTTTTTTCTTTACATCGTATTTTTGTAAATTTTGTAAGTCGATTTTTATTATAAAAATATTTCGAACGGCTATAAAACTTTCGGTATCTTTAGATACACTATGCATACATACTATAATGTATTATAAAAATAATCTAGAGCGCGATTTCAAAATTATAATGTAAAAAAAAAAAAAGTAACTAGTGGTTTTTGAGTGTAATGAAAAAAAAAAAAGTTAAAAATCATTAACTCTAAATAAGTAGGTCTAGCGGTACTTTACTTTTTATTCTCTCGTTACTATTGTTATTACAACAAAAATATTTTCACGTACATTTATATTTTAAAATATTATTAGCACAGTGGGTAATTTTACACCAATCAAATTGTGCGAAAACTTTGTACCTCGTGTTCATTCGCTCGACACTTCTCTCTCTCTCTTACCAGCAGCAAGCAAGTCGACGGGAGGGAAAAAATAGGAGGGAGCATCGGCCGCAAGTGAACCTCAAAAAACGGTGTCTCCTTTTTTTGGCTTAGCTTTGCCAGTTTCAATCGATCTGAAAATTTCCAATATTATATCTGCCAGCGCTGTGTGCTTGCTTTTAGCCTTCATACTTTATTGTAAAAAAAAAAAAAAAAATAAATAAAAAAAAAAATAATAATAAATATAAACTACCTTTCTGATTATTATGACGTCTTAAAATAAACTTTCGAAAATCAACATTTTAATAAATAAAAAATTATTATATTTATTTTATGAACTTTCACGTTACGTTATTGAGTACAAAAAATTAGGATTTTTTTTTTAAATGTTTTTTTTGGTGATGTTACCGGTAAAAATATGAGAACTCATCCATCATTGTTTATGTCTATGTAAACAGCAATCTTATTGTTTAAAAACACCGGTAGCAACCAGATGTGAGTTTATTTTTTTCTAAAAAAAAATACAAAATGTGACGTCATATTGATGTTACGTAATCTAAAATTTAAAAAAAAAAAAAAAAAAAAAGAAAAGAGAGAGAGAGAGAAAACATGGGAGCACTGAATTCATGAAAATTACCAGTAAATTTTGCCGGTTTCAAAAACAAAGCGATAAAAGAATTCGCAAAATTAGCCCAAGTTTATAAAGGGATTAAATTTTAACATTTTTTAAAAAATCTAGTAATTATAATAAAAAATCGGAAATCCCTGATGAATACAAAAAACAATAAATATATGTCCGCTTCCGGTAAATTTAAACTTTAATTAAAAATTAATTAAGTTTCACGCTCCGTGAAATGACAATCACAATTAAATTTCACCCTCGGCTAGACGGATCAATTTTTATTGCATCAACAAAATTAATAACTCATTTTTTGAAGTAAAATCAATAATTTAGCTATCAATATTTTGAAATTACAAAATTAAAATGCATATAATCTAAAATTGTAAATAAAAATTAAAATAAAATTATAAATTTTAATCAAAATTTGGTGTCTGCTTTCATTTTGAATCTAAAGAACATGGCGTACCATTTAGGAATTTCCAAAAAAAATTATTACGTATTTGAAAGTAGCTTCAGAAAAATATTTTTAGATCAAAAACTTTTTACGTAAGCACAATAACATGTTAACAATAAAAATAAATATTAAATAAAAACATAATTGTACTCACTCTTTCTTGTTTCAAGTTAAATTCTGAGATTAGGGATTCTTCAAGATCGTCTTTCCGGCTTTCGAGTTGGGGCACTGGCACTTCCAAACCTAAACTGAGCCGATGCTTGCAGTAGAGCTCGAAATGTTTTTTGCCCTTGCAATGCAACTTTACGTCGTTCAAACCTCCGTGTCCAATATTAAATGTCTTATTACACAAAGAACAGTGAGCTTTATGCTCGTTATTTTTAACTGGAAATAACCAACTAGAATATTCACTTTCGGCTGTATCAATCCAATAATTTTGAAATTTACACAGACGTTTTCGCTGTCGATCGCGCGACGCCATATTCTGTAAAATTAAAAGGTCGTATTTTAGGATATAAATTTTCTCCCCAAATTTGAACCCACTAGTATCTAATTAAGTAATTTTTAATCATATTTTATAATAAAAATAACATACATATTAATAAATATCTTTATAAAACATGTTCTAGAATTATAGTTATTAAAAATTACAATCGAAACAAAAAATAGTAAAATAAATTAATTTTTTTTTACAAAAATGAATCATACCCAAAATTTTTATTATTGGTCAAAATGAGTGATTTTTTTACCTTTATTGTAATGTATAAACAACACCATAGTCTTTAAAAACATTAAATAAATCCGGATTAAAATAAATGTAGGACTACACACACGTAAAATCATAAACTAAATGGAATTTACAAAATTTCTACGAAAATGCTTTTGGCTTGTGCCCGAGATACAGACGCAACGTTGCCAAATTTCTCTTCGCTCCGTGGCGTGGCGGCGAAACAGCTGATCACAAGTTTGCGGGGTCAACCACCGGTTTCTTGCCTAAAATGGTAAGAATAGAGCTTTAATTTTTCATTGAGCTGTACGAACACAACACGCAAATATTTCTTCAAATATCGCACTATGTATTTAATCTGTTGTTTTTATTAATCATGTCCATATTAGTGATTCACCGACCGATTTGCTGTCAACAGATTTGCCCCTCCCCCTTTCTACGTCAACACGTCAACTTTGAAGCGATGTTTACATTGCAAAAATGTGTTTATTTTATCAATCATGTCTTGTAACTATCGTGATAATAATATGTAATATTCTGGTTTTACTTCCAGTAATATCTTTATAATTTTTCATTCACAAATGGCAAGTTTAGGATGTTCTGTTTCAGGTGTTTCTTTTCTCTATCACATTATGCAGTTATTTCGGTTGAAATCCATTTACAATTTACAAAAAAATTTAACTCGGAAAATGTCCTTTGCCTTTTAAAAATAGTATGAATTGTCATAAGAATGGGTGAGAGCGAAGTACAGTAAATGGACCCATTATCCCATTACAGTATCCATTGCATATATGCATTAATATGATGCATTATTGTGCCCTGTGGCGGTATGCTACAAAAGGTTCTATATATGCATCTCTCAATAGTATATTATGACATTGACACCATGTAACGGACAGTCTAATGTGATGATTTTAGGCCTTAGTTATAGGGCATGATAATACGTTGTTTTTCATGAGAATATATATCACAGAAAGCTCAGTAGCCAGTCCAATATATGAAACCACCTCATCGTCAGGAGTCCATTGAACTGGCTACTGGACCTTCTACAATGACGCTCTATGCACTGTCTCATTACCATGGCAACGTGACTTGTTGCAGGACGTGGGTGCGTTTGCAGACGATAATTTTGACGAAAAGGAGTGGATCAACAAAATATTCAGGTCCCCAGAGGCCCAGGAAAACAGAGATGTAAGAATTGTTAACAAAGAAATCACAGCCAATGTTAGATTTCTTTTGAGATTTGCATTTAGTTATTTACAGCAGTAAGTCAGGATTCAAGAAAAGATACAAGACATCATCCTTATATAGTAAATGGTACATTGTTCCCAACTTTCAGTCTATTTACTTTCATAAAAAATAAATAATTTTTGAGGGGGGGAAAAAGCAAATAAGGTCAAGTTTTTGAGATGTTCTTTCAAAATAGCATCTAAAAGACACTAAAATAACTTATCTTATTTACTTTCAAATCCATCAATGATAATCTTATTAAAAGAAAAGGATAGGAATAACCAGCAAGGCCTTACCGATCGAAAGAGTCACAGCAGGTGGAAATTCTTGCGGTCACAGAGGTTCACTCGAAAGTTTTTACATTTTTGAAACGTTTCGCATCGTGGTCAGTCACAGTCACTACTTCTTCTACTTTTTCTTGTGACCGCAAGAATTTCCACCTGCTGTGACTCTTTCGATCGGTAAGGCCTTGCTGGTTATTCCTATCCTTTTCTTTTAATAAGATTATCACAACCTAAATGGTTTATTTTCCTTAATTTGAAAATCTATCAATGATATTATTAATTTTATATTAAACAGTTTACGGTAGTCAATTTGTCTTTTGGTGTAAAAATATTTTAGGTTTATACTCTGGAAATAATTAGCAATGGCTGCCAATGATATCATTAATCCTTTGGCTTTACATTTTAAACGCCATCCTCAAAATCTTGACCTCAATTCTGCCACCTCTACCGGTATTTGAATATTCTCTTGTTACAAAATATTTAATTGTGACGCACACATCTTCTAATTTGGCAGGTGTTTGTGTCCTCGCTGGTCAAGAAACTTCAGGTTTACGTTGGTCAGGTCAACAACGCCCTGGAGGAGACGAGCCAGAAGGTCCTGCAGAGTCTGCCGCGGGTCGTCAGAGATACCGAGCTGCTCCACCAGGAGGCTCTGGTGTTGAGGGACAAGATGCATGCCGTTAAGAAGGAAATAGCAAAGGTGAAGTTGTGTACTACTGTATGACCTGTCCTATTAATCTCAACAGATATCTATTTTGATATGTTGACTGTTGGAGAAATGGGTTGAATGACAAATTTTGACTTGTTCGTTATCGAAGTGACGAATTCCAGGCGGAGCAGGACACTGGCCAGTCCATGGCGACACTTGAGAGGGTAGACCGAGTGAAGACGGAGCTGCAGGCCGCCCAGCAGGCCCTCCACGAGGCCGATAACTGGACCATCTTGGCGACGCAGCTTGAGGAGGTATGAGACAGTTTTAACTGGAGACAATCTCGTCTCAAACTGTAAAATATCTGGTGACGTTTAACAATAATTTTAATTTTGTTTTAATGTTTTTATGTTATCACTTTTCAATTTTTAAGGAAAAGGTTGTATGTATTATTTAAAGAAAAGGACAGGAATAATCAGCAAGGCCTTACCGATCGAAAAAGTCACTATAGGTGAAAATTATGTTGTCACAGGTTCACTTAAAAAAATTACTTGAAATAACTTACAATAATACTGTGCAATCAATATATTTCTCTACAAACTAACTGAATAAAAACAGTAATGTAATAAAAGAATTATTGAATATAATTATATTTTTTTACAATTATATTTATTTGAATTTTCTGAAAGTTAATTTCCCTTTTCCCTTTACTAAATTTTTGGGAGATTAAAACAATCACAAATTGTTTCAGAAACAACAGTGAGAGAGGACAAATAATCTACATTTTTAACATGTTAACATTGTTAACATTTTCCACAGAGGTTTGAACGTGGGGACCTGGAGGGCACTGCAGACACGCTGGTGGGTATGCAGCAGAGCCTCACCATCCTGGCCCACGTGCCGGACTACGAGGACAAGAGACTGCAGCTCGAGGGGCTCAAGAACCGGCTAGAGGCTCTGGCCAGTCCACAGCTGGTGCAAGCCTTCACCTCCGCCAGTGTGGGTGAGTGGCAAACCAGAGTCATTAGACATCTTTAAGTGAGTGGCGGTCAGAGCCTTGTGACGTCAGACCCAGGTATTGTGGGTGACAAACCAGGCTGTGTGTAGTGGTGATATGTCTTGTTTTTAGAAAAGGATATCAGCTTCCCACCCCTTTTTCAAACACTTCCCCTCCCCTGGGTGTGCAGTTTTAACATTCTACATGAAAATATGGTACACTATACTGTACGTACGGTATATACTGTAATTTTCTTGTATTTTTTCCCAGTACAAAACTCTATTTTTTTTTTTTTTTTTTTTTCACTATCTTAATAATAAATTAAACAGAATCAATATTGAAAATTAATGCAATTATTTTTTTTTTTTTTCATTTGTTATACAAGCCCTTTCATTGATAATTAAAATCATGTCACTTTGGATGTTCAGTCATTCTTTTTTTCCGATGCTCATCAGACCAATCTCGACGGCTGGTGGTGATCTTTGAGAGGATTGGTCGCACGCCGCAGCTTCTTAAGTACCACCACAAGTGTCAGGAGAAGGCCCTGCTGACCAAGTGGAGAGATCTCGTTGAGATGGAAGATGAGGAGACGGCCAGCGAGTGTCTCAGGAGGGTCTACGACGCTCTGCTGGCCAGCTGGACCGAGCAGGTGAGAGATGATCAACGTCTGCGCTGTCACTTTGAAGAAGTTCATTGTATGACCTTCGTCAAAGTGACACTGTAGACTACCAAGCTGTAGCCGGGAAAAAAGGAGAGTTGCTGTGAGAGACTTGTGGTAATCAGTTGAACCCTCCAACACCTTTATAACTGCAGTTCTCTGTGCTCAAGATTTGATAGGATAAACCTGAAATAATATTTCTCTGATTGACAATAATAATTAAATTCTCAAATTCAAGTTTTTCTATTTGTCTTTTACTGACTAACCAAAGTGGAATTTATTTATTTATTTTTGAAAATACTGCAATATCTGAAATTAGTATTTAACACAAAAAACATTATCAATACATTATATACTTTTTTTTATTATTCTAGAAGTCTCAATGTATTCATTGTGGGATGTTCTTAAACTAAATCCATGGGAAAAAAAAAAATCATATTTTCCTGTTTTTCTTGACAAAAATTATTTTAGAAAAAAATTTCTAAGTCCTTCAAAATATATTTTTGCTGGTGAATCTCAAAGACTAAAATATTCCTGCATCTCTGACCCTGATTTAATTAAACCTGTATTTCCAGGGCCGCTGGTGCTCCCAGGTGTTTGCTGCGACACCAGCCTTGGTGATCCTGTTACCTTTGTTTGCTGATTTGCTTGTGGCCCTGGAGCCTGCCCTGAGTACCTGTGTGGGGTCTACCCTGACCCTGGAAGACCCTTTATCTGCCCTGGCGGACCTTAGAAATGTCACGAGGCATTTCAGTAGCAGTCTTCAGAGCTCGGTTGAGAACCTTTCTCAGGGTAAGCTTGAATTATGGCGGGAAATGTTTGAATTTTTGGGTACTTACAAGTAAATGTTATATGTACTTATATTAAGTAATGTTATGATACAATATATAGGCAGGAAAGCAGAAACAACTGCAGAAAATATTAGTATTGCTCTTTCCATCATAAACTCGTAACTATTTTAACTCCGTTCCATACTGTATAACAAACTGCTAGATCATACAAAGAATATTGAAAGTGCAGGTATTCGTTTTTAAGAAACAACTGTTTGCATAGTTTATTAATATTTTATTTGTGTTTAATAAAATACTTGTCAAGTACACTACGTTGGTTTGGACATGTTGAGAGAATGGGTGATGAACGAATTGCAAAACAGGTGTTTAAAGGTAGTGTACAAGGCATGAAAGGATTAGGTAGACCTAAAAAAGTTTGGTTGGATGTGATTGCAGAATGTTTGAAGAACAGAAGTGTTAAAAGTACACAGTGTAATAGAGAGTGCAGAAGGCAAAAGAGTGTTATGAGTATTTCTGAAGCAAGTGGAGTATGCAAGAATTGAGTGCTTTGGAGGGCAATTTGTAGACGGCCGAGGTAATAATGCTGCTGGCTTACCCCGTAAAGGGATATGGCATCATGTTATGTATGTATGTATGTATGTAATAAAATACCTATATTACAGAGTAACAAAATTTTATGATAAAATAAAAATCTCCCAATCTCTCTCTCTATCTCCCAGGCTCTTCCCCTGACCCCGACATGGTGTTGGCCCTTGCGCAAGCTGTCCACGCCCCCTGGGTGGTGGCTGTTCAGAGATATGGACAGCTGGAACAGCCCGGGCTGATGGAGGCTCTGAAACAACTGAACACTGTGCCGGGAGAGGACCAGGTATGAACAACGGTCACTTTAGCGTTAGTAGGAGGAGGAGTGAGAATTTGTGATGTGGTGTCCCTAAAATTCAAGTAAAAATTTAAATGTTGCCCCACAATACAATCAAATTTGCACTTTTCTTCTTTTGTTCCTTATTTGTAAATGACTTCGTTTTCTGGCAAAATTGAAGATTTGTTCAGGGTGAATATATAATATTATGTTTTTTTTTTTAACCCCAAAATTTTTAAATTTTTTAAAGTTTGATCAACTGAATTTTAATTGTATGAAATTAAAAAAAAAAACTTATAAATATTTATGCTATTTTTCAATATAATTTTTTTCAAATTAAAGTATTTTATTTTAAAAGGTTGCCAAATTAAGTCAATTTTTTAATATCTCTGAAGCCACTAATATTGTGGTTCCCTTTTGTTGTGTGCAGACCGACTCTGAGAAGCTTGAGGACCAGGTACAGGTGCTGAGTCAGGGAGCGGCCAGGGTCAGTGAACTTTGCTGTGCGGCCGTCACGAGATGCGTCAGACTGACCGAGGGGTGCGGAGCCACAGGACTGATAGAAGCCTTGCAGGTGAGGAATGTTGTATGTTTGCTTGCTAATTAATTAATTAAATATTATATAATTAATTATTTGAAAAAAATCGAACTAAGCGATATTTATTTTTTTAAAAATATTTTTAAAAAAATAAATATTTTATAAAAGCAATATATGCATTTGTATGCACTTGTAAGTTTTATTTTAACTTGCTGCAATATTTAAGATGAAATCTCTATAAAAAAAATACAGTCCTTACTTCTAACTATTGCAGGGCTACACGAAGGGCTTCTGTGAGAAGCTTCGCTCGGTCCTTCAGTCCTTATCGTCTCAAAAGGGCGAGAGGGAGGACTGGAAGCTCTTCCAGATGTGTCTCACCATCCTGCAAGCAGCGGGTATGTCTAATTTTAGAATAAAAGTATTATGGTAAAAAGAATATGTTGTTGTTGGTGGAACTTGTTTTTCAACATCATTCACAGTGGGGTGTTTCTAAATGGGGCACGTATGTTGAATACAAGAATGTAAAAATAATAGTAAATGGTTGAATGTATTGTGAAGGGAATCCTGCATCTAATTTGTTTACATATACTGTAACATATATTAAAGCTCTACCATCAGGAGATCTTTACAGTTAACTTGTCCAAATTTTTGGTGGATAATGAAATCTTTGGAATATCAAATAGCAAATGTGCCTCTTTAAATTTTTAAATTACAAAAAGTAAACAATATGCAGTTTTATTTTGGCCTTAAATTTGCACCTAATATCTACTGTAGATTATTTTAGAACTTAAATTCATTTGGGTTTCATGTTTTTTACCTAATAGAGGACACTGTTTTTAGAACTTCTCGGACTGTTGTTACAGGAGAGTTGCAGTCGCAGCTTGGCCAGGTGGACTCTCTGCTGGCCAGTCACCTGAGAGAACTGTCCAGTCACCTGACCTCCCCCAGACTGAGTCCGTTCCTGCAGCACGACGAGCTGTTACTGACCCCGGAAGGAAGGACGAAGCTGCAGCGACTAATTGAACTCACAGAGCTGGGTGAGAGGACGGCTTTTAGTAATTTAAGAATAATTTTTTATCTTAATTTGTTACTCTAACAGACACAAAATTATTATTTTTAATCTACATGCAGCCATTTTGCAGACCCTGCATCTAGGCAATCTTCTGTCACAAATAATTGAATAAGTTACTGTATGTTTAAAATTCAATATACTTTTTTTTTTTTTTAAGGACATTTATATCTTTATTTTATTCAGGTTTCATTGAAATCTCATTAAAACATTTCTTGCAAGTCAGAATTTTTGGTACAAAAGCTACATTCCAAACAAGTAAAGGTGTCAGTGCCACCTACCAGCACCTAATTAAAACAACCCACGTTGATGTCACAGAAGAGTGCCTGCTGGACATGCGGGTTTGCTCCCAGCTGTGCTCGGAGGCTCAGTCCACCACGGTCGAGGTCATCTTCTCTCCGATCTCGGCCCAACTTCGTTCCGTGCAGACCGCCCAGGTGTGGAGACAGGCGGGGGTGGCCGCGGACCTTCCAGACTTCAGCTTCACCCCCCAGGAGTACATCACTCAGGTGGGGGGGTTGTTTGCTTATTAACGGTGGGAGGGTCTTGCCATTTTAAATTTTGTAGTAAATTACTGCCACCTAGTGTTGACAAATACGAAACCTTCTTATGAAACTACTTAAAAGTTCTCAACTTTCACAGCAGAGGGTTAGTAGTATATTTTAGGGAGGGGGTTGGTTTTGGAAGCAGACAAGTGGATGGTCAATGTTGCCAAACCTACTCCATAATAGATGGTGCGGGCGGACGATTGAAAGAATGACGAGTCTGAGGAGACTGAGATGGGGGAGATAGAGAGAAGGCATTGAACTTTGTTATTACCTGAGCAGAGTGAAAGCTGACCCCCGTAGAAAAAAATAACATAATATTTACATTATTTACTTGTATTCATTCATATTTATTTCTTTTTAAATAAATAAAATTTTATTTATTGAGGGTGGGTGGGAGTTTTATATGATTTTATTGAAATAATAATTCTTATTATATTATTTATTACCTCTTATGTTAACATATTATAAGAAAAGTGAGAAAACCTTTCTGCATAATCTACGTTGAGTTATATAATAATATTAATAATCTTTAAAATTTCCTACTTAAAAATTATGTATAATATATTTATATTATGTTAGCAAAGTGAAAGATGATAAATAAATCGTTTATTTCCTACACTTTTTTTTTTTTTTTTACTATAATTAAACACAAAAATATTTTATTATACTCTGCACGTTGTAATACTTCGCTGGGTTAAAAGCAATAAAAAAATTACTCATTTTTTATTTTAAGTTCTATTAATTTTTCTTTTGGCGATGTACGGCATATGTATTATATAAAAAATAGAATATCACTAATTATATAAAATAAAATACAAACATTCATGGATACCCTATTTACAACATACAATATCATGGAACAAACAATCATGTCACTTGGTCATCCACTAGAATAATATGCTAATTATATACATTCATATTATATGTGTTTGTCGTGTGTGTCGTCTTATTGTAATAGTGAATTTGAGTCATAGTGGGATACAATTTTGGTGATTGACTTACATATACGAAAACTGAACATATTTATTATTAATGGAAATAAGATGGAAATAAGAAACACAAATGCATGCAATGGATGCATAGAGAGTGACTTTCTCGTTTTTCTTATCAAACTGCCCTCGTAAAATTCATATGTGAAGCAACATAATGGGATATTAGAATGTGAAAATTTTAGTGGCTTAATTGAAAATTGAAAGAAGGGGTAAAAATATAGTACTGTGAATTTTTTCAGATTATTTTGAGACCGGGAACTATTTTAAAAAAATTATTGAAAGTCTATTTTATGACGTCACGGGCGGCACAGCCCTATCCTTTTTCTTAAGGAGTTCCGCCCGTGACGTCATCAAAATAGACTTTCCCTCCCTCCCTCTCTCCCTCCCTCCCTCCCTCCCTCCCTCCCTCCCTCCCTCCCTCCCTCCCTCCCTCCCTCCCTCCCTCCCTCCCTCCTCCCTCCCTCCCTCCCTCCCTCCCTCCCTCCCTCCCTCCCTCCCTCCCTCCCTCCCTCCCTCCCTCCCTCCCTCCCTCCCTCCCTCCCTCCCTCCCTCCCTCCCTCCCTCCCTCCCTCCCTCCCTCCCTCCCTCCCTCCCTCCCTCCCTCCCTCCCTCCCTCCCTCCCTCCCTCCCTCCCTCCCTCCCTCCCTCCCTCCCTCCCTCCCTCCCTCCCTCCCTCCCTCCCTCCCTCCCTCCCTCCCTCCCTCCCTCCCTCCCTCCCTCCCTCCCTCCCTCCCTCCCTCCCTCCCTCCCTCTTTATTTTTTTCTCTTGCAGCAATTGTATTACATTTATTATAACTCAACATAATTAGAGACGAAAAACTTATATATTATATTCCTTTATTACATTTATATATCTTTAATAATTATTATTATCAAATTACTATCAAGAATAAATTAATGCCAAATGTGTGTATGGTCAATGTTGCCAATTATCCCCTCTTTTAAACTTTGAATAGCTGGTGCGGCCGGACAATGGTCGTCAGCGAGTGAAAGGAACGGCCGAGGTTGAATGAAGTGATGGTATATCCGCGATCGAGAGAGACAAGAGAGAGAGAGAGAGAGAGAGAGAGAGAGAGAGAGAGAGAGAGAGAGAGAGAGAGAGAGAGAGAGAGAGAGAGAGAGAGAGAGAGAG
The DNA here is from genome assembly GCA_949825025.1 of Siphlonurus alternatus. NCBI lineage: Eukaryota > Metazoa > Arthropoda > Insecta > Ephemeroptera > Siphlonuridae > Siphlonurus > Siphlonurus alternatus. The sequence continues at coordinate 17,839,083 of OX463786.1, forward strand.
AGAGAGAGAGAGAGAGAGAGAGAGAGAGAGAGAGAGAGTGAGAGGAGAGAGAGAGAGAGAGAGACAGAGACGAGAAAGAGAGAGAGAAAGGCATTGATTATTAGTTACTACCTGCATAAAAAAATGTTGATTATTCTTCTAGAGGAAAAAAATAATGTTTACTTTTTACTTCTTTACTAAATATTATTTGGTTTTATTTTATTTACATCTTTATCTTTACATATTTTTCAAACTATATTCATTACTTTTTTATGAAACATGCATGCTAATTTTGGATCATTGTAAATATTATAAAAATTGAAGAAATAAAATATTCAAATTAAATTATAATCTAAATTAAATAAATAAAAAAATCTAAATTGTGGATATTGAATATATTATGTAAGAAATAAATCTTGTATTTTCTAAAACACATACAAACAAAAAATTTGACTTCTGAATTGAATATTAATTTTAAATTATTTATTGTTAATGTATGTATACTGATATAAGTAATACAAAAAAAAACAGCATTGAAAAATGTAGTGAGAAAATGTGCAGGCATGGAGATATCCTTGTGTGCAGGACACAAGCAGCAGGCCGAAGACTACAGCAGCAATAAAATTGAACAAAGGACTCCAATGTTGCCGCTTGTTGTCTGGGTAGTTTCTATAGAAACTGAGAATTCTTCCCTCCCAAGGCCCTCCCCCTGTTGCTAGTTCCTCCTTTCCAACAATTTTAGTGCAGAGGGCAGCAGATACTGCAAATTTTCTATGCGTTTTTCAATGGTAATTTTTTTTATTCGAGGTTTTGACCACTTTTTTTGAAAAATGGTTAATCGCAGAAACAATTAAACTTTATTTCATAGATCATAAGATTGCGGAGCAGGACCTCTGAGATTTTCATGTCTGTCCGTTAATTCTGTTCTATAACAAAGTAATAAATAACAAAAACATAATTCGCGTGATAGTTATAAAAAAAATTAAAAGTGCATCATAAAGTGCATGCAAAATGCTCAAGATGTCAGGGGTCCAAGAAATCGCTATTTTCTATGTTAAAAAAAATAAAGCATAATGATAGGTGCAAGAGAACTTTAAAAAAAAATAGGAAAACCTCGTTAATTATTTACCTGTAATTAGCAGGTTCATAATTAATTAAATATTTTTTTCACTATTTTTAAAAATTGTACTGGTGTACCCTCTACAACATCCTAAAAAATCTTTTTAATCAAACGAATTTTATTTTTCCTTTTTTTTCGACCCGCCCACCCTTAAGGTGGCTGTCGATGTAATAAGTTTTATTAATTACTTCTTAAATTATCGTAAGTTTCATTTTTTATGAATTTATTTATATTTTCCCACTTATTTGATATATATATTTTTTTTTAAATTTAAATTTATTCATAATTTATAATTTATGTTTAATTGATTTAAAAAAAAATACCCTGTCTTTCGTAGTTTTAAATTTATTGCTACTGTAACTGCTTTATTAAATTTAACTCGTTTACTAAATAATATACAGTACATTATTTTTGTGTATGATAAAATATTAAGTATTGTATAATACATTGTTTTATTCATATTTATTGACTTAATTTGGTTAATTACCACCCCATTTTTTATCCATTTGTTATGCAAATAATTTTATTTCACCCTGTTTATATAAAATTATTTCCAACTCACTGATTAATTACTTCAATATTTATCAGGTTGGTCAGTACCTGATGACTCTTCCCCAACATCTTGAGCCTTTCCTACCTCCCTCGTCTGAGGGGGCGTCGCCGGAGGATGGCTTGGCCGCAGACCTCCTGCTAGGGGGTGTGGCTCGGGCCAGCTGCCAGGCCCTCAGCGAGCACGTGCTGGCCATCGAGAGCATCAGTGGCACCGGAGCCAAGCAGCTTGCCACTGACATCAGTGAGTACCAACAATGTCTTAGGATAGAAGAATGGGAAAATGAGCCCTGACCTACGATGATCATCAAATAATATGACTTAGTTTGATTTTTTCACAAATTAATTCCATTTATGAGATGATTAATTAGAAGACTTATGTTTCAGACTACCTTGGCAACGTGCTAGAGGACCTTGGCCTCTCCCTGTCAGAACCCCTCCAGCAAATGTGCCAGCTGCTACGTCTGACGCCCGAGATGTACCAGACGAGCAGCGTGGGGTGTTCACCGAGGCTGGTGGCTGCCGTCAGACAGATGAGAAACCTCGCATCTACCAGCTAGCCTTTGTTTGCAGACAAAATGGAGTCTTCAAGTCAGCTGATTTTGCGGTGTTCCCACCGTCCTATCTAAACCTATGTAAAAAAAAAATAAACTAGAAATTGCTTTTTTGGCACAAAAGATTTTTTTTAGAGAAATGAGTTCTTCATTCATTATCAGAAGACCCCTATATGGGGAGGTAGGAGATGTTTTAAAATTGATTGTTTTAATAGTTACTGAGAAAAAATTCAAATTTTCTGACATGGAGGCTTATGGAGAAAATTTTCCCACCGGGGAACACTTGAAGCCTCCATTCTGTAGAACGTAGTATCAAGTTTTTTACTGCACATAAATGAAGCATAACAAATTTATGCTACTCTCATTTTACTCAAGTGCAAGGATAATATATTTTCTCCATGCTCAAGTGCAACAACTATTTTGAAACATTTATTGAAAATAATGATAACCTTCATAGTTTTTAATAACAATTGATTGTACATTATTCAAACAGGTTTACAATAGTTTTTTCACTTCAATTTTTGTTTACACCATGGAGGAAATATAATTTATCCATGGTTTACACTTACATTCCTAACTTTATATGAGCCTTTCAAATTTCATATATAAAGCTAAGAATGTTTATTTTTTATTCACCCACGATTTTCCACTACTAACTTTTGCTTAGCGCTACTCTGAATGTGTAAAAAGATGCACTATATATTATGATAAATGCTAACAATAAAAATATGTTTTGTATATTTCTTATTTTTTAAAATGTTGTTGGTTGCATAAAACTATTGTCTTAAAACTACGTATCATTTCATATTTTTTGTCAATTTTATTTTTCATCAAACTCAATTTATTAATTATAATAGCAAAAAGTCTGTGACTATATTTATTTTTTTTTTAATTAATTATATATTTTAAAGAAAAGGATAGGAATAACCAGCAAGGCCTTACCAATCGAGAAGTCACAGAAGGAAAAAATCTTGCGGTCACAGGTTCACTCGAAAAATAGTTAAATATCTACATTTTGAAGACGTTTTGCACCGTCTAGGTGCTTCATCAGTTCAGAGAGAAGTCATGTTTATCCTTTTATCTAGCAATTTATACTGTATAAATAATGAAAATAAAATATAATGTATTCTGTACATAAATAATTAAGCAATTTTTTTTATTACATCTTCACATTACCAAAGTTAGCTACATTTATGAAATCAAGATTGTTGATATTAAAATGAACTTACATTTTTTATTTTTATTTATTTCTTTTAATTGGTATGAAAACTGTTGGCAAATAAGAAACAAAAAAGAAAGCACTTTCAAACTAAATAGGATTTTTCATCACTGAAACTAAATTTGTTAGATTTTTTTATTTTATTAATAAAATTACATACATGATAAATTTTTACAATTCCTAAATTACATCAATAATAATTAAAAACATAAAATAGAAAGTCTTTGTTGTATGAATGTTCATACAAAGTTTGAAGTTGAACCAGCATCAAATAACAGAAATTGTAAATGCAGAAGTTATTTAATTAATTTGATTTTAATTTAATTTACTTTAAAAAATGAAATGAAGGTCACTTTTATAATAACAGTTACCACAAGAAAGTTCACAGCAGAAATTATACTGATAATATTATTGGCCAAATGGTATCAACAATAAAAAGTATATAATCTATTTCTATTTAGAAAGCTAAAAAAAGTGTAGTTAAAAATTGAATTAAGATGAAAATGATAAAAAATAAATGATTTATTTTGAAATATGAAAGGTTTGTCACTAAATAAAAAATAACTATCCTTTTTATTATTCACATACAAGTTACAGCGTCCTGATATTTTCAAGATAGAAAAAATATATAAAACTCTGATAGACCAAAAGCCCAATACATTACAGCTTTGCCTGAAAAATTTTCTCTTTTTTTTTTTTACGTTTCTTTTATGATGATTTTATAAAATTTTAATTCACGGGGAAACTTCAATGAAATGACATTTTGTAACCACTACAGTTTTACAATTGTTACCCTCGCTGGTATTCCACCTTACTCCGGTGCCCACAGCTTGAAGGTGCGGTCGTAGGAGCACGTCGCCACGTAGGCAGCGTCGGGGGAGATATCGACACACATGACCTTCCCATCGTGACCTGAGAGAGTCTTGAGGGGCTGCCACGTCTTGTGGGACCAAACCTGGGGAGAAAATCGGGTTGGCAAATTGAGATTCATGTAAAAACATCTTCTGAAATTTATGTAAAAACTTATTTTTATTTATCAAGTTTAATTTGAATAGAAATAGGACTGCATAAAAATATTGGGTTTTTTAGTTTTGTAATTATTTTTATTTTCAATTAGCTACTTAATCTTATATTCAATTAGCACTGGAATAAATAATTATTTTTTAGCTCCTAACTTTTGTTAAATATGTAATATTTCCTTACAGTATCTCTGAAATTTCCCCCTGATCTTTGTTATACAATACAAAATGTAACATCTGATATTTTTAGTTCTATTCTTATTCTTAAGCAGAGGCATTTTGCAAATACTAGATGACTAGTTCAGTACTAGAAAAATCAATTATGGCATTTTGATTATATGACAGAAAAAAATAGAATTGTTTATTTTGTACATAATTTTCTCACAGGGTGCTCTCACCTTTGCTGTGTTGTCGTAGGAGGAGGTGATGAGGAAGTGGCCCTCGGAAGGTTGGTACTTGACCGTGGACACGAGGTTCATGTGTGCCGGGATCGTGTAGACGCACGCCCGCTTGCGAAGGTCCCACACCTTGCAGGAGTGGTCCTCACTGCCCGTGGCCATGTGGTACCTGCAACATATGACTGGAGGTCAAACTATGGTGCAGAAATGTGGGGCGTGATTCATAAATGAAAATTTTTGATTGCGGAAATGAATAGAAGGCAACAAATTATGCCAAACAGATATATATATATATATATATATATATATATATATATATATATATATATATATATATATATATCTTAGTATATATATTTATATATATTTTTAGTATTGCTAAAAAAAGTAAAAAGTTTGGGTTTGAACCCATGCCCGTTTTAAGTATAACTATCGTTTCATTAAGAAGTAATGTTTCTTTCTGTACATTATTTTTTTTTAACAATAGTTCCCGGGCTTTAAAAAATATGAAAAAAATCAGATTAGGATGGTACCTTCTAATCTCTATTCATTTCTGCAGTAAAAAGTTTTCATGTAGAATGTCCATAATTCAGAAAGCTATCCAGCTTTCCCACTTACTGTGGTTAAAGCCAGCCAAATTCAATGACACTTTGATACATATATTATATTCCTATCCAATGAAATTTTGACAATGAAACAGGCTTACAAACCATTGCAAGTAAAGTTACTTTTTATTATTTTGCTTCCCTGAGTAATGTTAAGAGAAAAAGAAACTTTGTACAAAACCTTCAATTATATACAAACTGCAGTTACAAGCTTAAACGAAGGCTTTTTATTAGAGCTGTTAAATCGATAAGCTATCAAGCCTATAGCATACCCAGTAATTATGTTTCTCCTTATTTTATTTCTCCTTGTAATCTCTAACAAAAATAGCACAAAATATGTATTTTTAATACCAACTTCTCAACGAAGGAGACACTCACCCGTTTGGAGAGAAGTCAACTCCGTAGATGGCCTTGAGATGGCCCTCCATGAACATAATGCAGCGTCCAGTGCGAAGGTCCCACACTCGTCCAAATGCATCCAAGCCTCTGCAACATCACATTAACACTGAGCTAGGAACACTCGAAATAGAAACAATATTTTATTGACAGTTATAAAGCTGTAAAGCTTTTAAATCTCATACCAAGGACGCTACAGGTAAGGATAAGTCACGGAGCTGCTGCCCCCTATACGGGCAGTGGCGAACTGGAAAAAAAGAATTGAACATTGCCTTTTTGGAGCCAAAACGCCGTCAAACGCCGTCCGAAATGCGCAAAAAGCGTGTTCGAAAACCGAAGGAGTACTCCGTGCAGGTTTACGAACATGCTTTTTGCGCATTTCGGACGGCGTTTGACGGCGTTTTGGCTCCAAAAAGGCGATGTTCAATTCTTTTTTTCTAGTTCGCCACTGCCCGTATAGGGGGCAGCAGCTCCGTGACTTATCCTTACCTGTAGAGTCCTTGTCTCATACTGCTGACCTATCTTCTAATTATAAACTCTACGTTTGTGTGCATTATTAACTACATATTTTATATTTATCAATTTTTGGCAATTTTAATTTGATATTTTGTTCCATGATTTTTTTTATGTGTCTATGTTTTATAGAATATGCAGCATTTCTGTTTTATTTATTTATTTATTTATTTATTTATTTATTTATTTATTTATTTATTTATTTATTTATTTATTTATTTATTTATTTATTTATATGTTTAATTCTATCTGTACACTTTGTGTTTATTAAAATAAATTATGCATAATAAAAAGAACTTCAAGGAAATTTTAGTTAAATAAAATTGCAGATTTATCTCCAACAAATCACTATTTTTGCCTAAATTTCCTTTATGTCTTGCTTACATGCCTACTCTAGGAGTAGAAATCATTATACATACAGTAAAATGGCTGGGGGTCATGAGAGACAAATCATAAGGTGCCTGACTTTAAGATTATTTTTAAGAGTCTTGTTGAAGTTTTAATTGAAAAATTGAATTGTCAATAATAAAAAAACCTCTCTTTCTAAAACAAGTGGCATTAATTTTTTCCAATTTTTGTTGGGTCAATGACAGCTAAAAACTTGAACTATCTCGCTTCCTAAAAAATCTTTGGCTATCAAATGTGTTCCTCAACTCTTTTTTAAACAAATAATATTACTTTGTTTGATTTTTTTCACAAATTAATTGTAAGTATAAGTAAAAAAATATATACAACTAACCCTGTTGCGCAGACTGAGCCATCCTGCTGGAATGCCAGACAGTAGACGGGCTTGCCGTGACCCTCCTGATGAAGAACTTCGTGTCGCTGACTCAGGTCCCAGAGTCGCCAGGAGTTGTCGAAGCAGCAAGTCCCCAGGAACCGACCAGAGGGGTGGAAGGCGATGCGGGACACGCGGTTGGGGGAGTGGCCCTCCACGTCTGCTAGCGGTTCATCACTGACGGAGAGAAGGTGACCTTTTATTTGACATGTTTTATGTAAGTAAAGGAGAGACAAACTCTACGGATGCTCCTTTTCTAACCTTTAATTTAACAATAAATTATGATTTTTCTGTATGTATTTTTTTTTTCTTCCTACAATAAATACAGTATTTATTACAACTATAATTAATACAATGGGTCCCAGCATTTTAGCTTAGAAAAATTTCACATTAGACTTTGTTTTTCTTGCCCGGTATAAAAAAAAAAGAGAGAAACAAATGGCAGGTACAGTAGTTACAAGAGTGGAACAGCTTTCTTTTACATTTTTATCGTTTTATTGATTAAATTTATTTTCATACCCCAAGACAACACCCAACCCTTTCTGTGTTCAAGATCCAGAGTTAGGCCACACTACACCCCTCCCCTCACCTGTTGAGACTCCAGAGCTTGACAGATCCATCCGCGGCACAAGAGGCGAGGTCGCACACGGCCTGACCTTCCTTCAGGGTGGCCTGGGGGTGAAACACGATTGCACCGACGTTGCAGCCGTGACCTTTGAACGTCCTCACCGGCTCACAGCTCGGCACGGACCACAGCTTGCACAGGCCGCTCCTGAGGTACGAAACACCATTAGTGAATGTAGTTTTAACATTTTATTATATTTTAAGTAAAGAAAAATGAGAGACAAAACCTATTTTAACCTTCAATTTAATAAATAAACATGATTTTTCAGTGTATTATTTCTTTCATATTAAGTACAGTGTAATATGCCACTTTATTATTTATTATTTATTTTTTTTAGATTTTTTAAAGCCCGGGAAGTATTGCTAAAAAGTTTTACCAAGGTTGGGTTTGAACTTTGAACCATGCTCCTTCTGTTCCTATCCTTTTATCAAGAGAGGCGTCAAGAGGTGTCAGTCACTCTCTCTGTACTTTCAATTTTTTTTTTTAAAAATGTAGTTTCCGGACTCTAAAAAATCTGAAAAAAAAAAAAAAAAAAAAATCAAAGTAGCATCACTTTGCACCCTCTGTTCATTTCTGCAATAAAAAATTTGAGGTTGATACTCTATTATTAGAGTGCCATATTACTGGACAAATACCAAATGAAGAAATTTAGTTCCTTGAAGACTCACCAGGAGGCAGTGACGAGCATCTGGCTGTCTGGAGAGAACTGACAGTAAGAGATCGGCCGTGTGTCTCCAATCTGGCTGCAGTAAATGCTCATGGCGTGGATCTTCTTGAGCAGCTCCTGCCGTCTGGCCGTGCGAGTTGTGTCGGGAAGGGCAAGCTCGGACCTAGAAAATGTTGCAGCAATTTTTATAATCAGTGAAGTTCATTGAGGAATTGGGCTGCTCTGACAAAGTACAAAGCACTTTAGTCTGATTTTAGTCTTAATTTTAAGGCTTCAAAATCCGGCTTTTTTGTTTGTGGTTAGATTTTGAAAATTCCTTCATTTTCGAACTCCTCGGGTCCAATTACATGGACTCACGGATTTTCAGCAAGATCGATCTAAAATTACAAGTTTTTGTTATGTCAAGTTTGTCGTTTTCGCTGATTTGAAGTTTAAAGCCGGGTTCACAATAAGCGTAGAATTTTTCTAGACGCGCGTCAGAAGCGTCTGAAGCTTGCAATTCCAAGCTTCTAAAAATCACGCGCATGCGCCCATCTGTTTTTTGACCAATCAGAGGCTTTTGACGCTGCGTCTAGAAAAATTTGACGCCAATGGAGTATTGTCCTCAATTTTTTTATTGCAGAAATGGATAGAGGGTGCAAAGTTATGCTACCCTGATTTTTTTCAGATTTTTTAGAGCCCGGGAAGTATTTTTAAAAAATTATTGAAAGTCCTTTTTGTGACGTCACGCGGCGACAAGTCCTATCTTTTTCTAAAGGAGCGGCGTCTCGTGACGTCACAAAAATAACTTTCAATAATTTTTTAAAAATAGTTCCCGGGCTCTAAGAAATCTGAAAAAATCCAGGGTAGCATAACTTTGCACCCTCTATCCATTTCTGCAATAAAAAAAAATTAGGACAATACTCCATTGTGAACGCCGCTTAAGGCCTCAAAATCCGGCTGTTTTGTTTATAGTTAGATTTTTAAAATTCCTTCATATTCGAACTCCCCGGGTCCAATTACATGGACTCACGGATTTTCAGCGTGATCGAGCTAAAATTACAAGTTTTGGTTTTGTCAAGTTTGTTGTTTTCAAGTTTGAGGCTTCAAAATCCAGCTTTTTTGTTTGTGGTTAGATTTTGAAAACTCCTCATTTTCGAACTTTCCGGGTCCAATTACATGGACTCACGGAGTTTCAGCAAGATCGAGCTAAAGTTACAAGTTTTGGTTTTGTCAAGTTTGTCGTTTTCGCTGTTTTCAAGTTTAAGGTCTCAAAATCTGTCTTTTTTGTTTGTAGTTAGATTTTGAAAATTCCTTCATTTTCGAACTCCCCGGGTCCAATTACATGGACTCACGGATTTTCAGCGTGATCGAGCTAAAATTACAAAATTTGGTTTTGTCAAGTTTGTCGTTTTCGCTGATTTGAAGTTTAAGGCCTCAAAATCCGGCTTTTTTGTTTGTAGACAGATTTTGAAAATTCCTTCATTTTCGAACTCCTCAGGTTCAATTACATGGACTCACGGATTTTCAGCAAGATCAAGCTAAAATTAGAAGTTTTGGTTTTGTTAAGTTTGTCGTTTTTGCTGTTTTCAAGTTTAATGCTTCAAAATCCGGCTTTTTTGTTTGTGGTTAGATTTTGAAAACTCCTTCATTTTCGAACTCCTCAGGTTCAATTACATGGACTCACGGATTTTCAGCGTGATCGAGCTAAAATTACAAAATTTGGTTTTGTCAAGTTTGTCGTTTTCGCTGATTTGAAGTTTAAGGCCTCAAAATCCGGCTTTTTTGCTTGTAGTTGGATTTTGAAAATTCCTTAATTTTCGAACTCCCCGGGTCCAATTCAAGGTCCCTCTACATAAGGTTGGACGCTTAGGTTCACATTTTCGTCCAGTTCGCGCAGGACCAATCAGAGAGAACTGTCACTCTCGAGCCTATTTCGTGGCAGTCAGTGATTGGTCGTGACGTCACAGGCTCCAACAAAAGCTGCGCCAAGATGGCGGAGCGTCAAAACTTATGTAGAGTAATCTTGGGTCCAATTACATGGACTCACGGATTTTCAGCGTGATCGAGCTAAAATTACAAGTTTTGGTTTTGTCAAGTTTGTCGACTTGGCTGATTTGACGTTTAAGGCCTCAAAATCCATCTTTTTTGTTTGTGGTTAGATTTTGAAAATTCCTTCATTTTTGAACTCTCCGGGTCTAATTACATGGACTCACGGATTTTCAGCGTGATCGAGCTAAAATTACAAGTTTTGGTTTTGTCAAGTTTGTCGTTTTTGCTGATTTGAAGTTTAAGGCCTCAAAATCCGGCTTTTTTGTTTGTAGACAGATTTGTAAAATTCCTTAATTTTCGAACTCCCCGGGTCCAATTACATGGACTCACGGATTTTCAGCAAGATCGAGCTAAAATTAGAAGTTTTGGTTTTGTTAATCTAGCCTTGATTTTAAACTCAGGTTATATTGAGTACTAAATATAATAGTGCTAAACCAGGATTAAACATGGTACTGTACTAAAAATCTGAACTAAATCGGTGCTAACATATCTGATTAATATTTCTTAGCATTAATTTAGCCCAATTTTTTTTTTTAGTATTTTTTAGCATAATTTTTATGATTCAATTTAACCCGGAGTAAAAATTGAGGCTAAAGTGCTTTGTGAATGCTCCTAAAAGTGTACTGTATTCAGTCTAAAGTCTTTTTTTTATAATGGTCCAAGTTATATAGTAACAACACAATGGTATTTTGGAGCTACAAGCCAGTAATATTTTTATAATTAAAGATAATTTACCATACGGTAGAATGTGTTGTTTCCTTCACAGGACAGACATTTCACTTTGCTACAAACAATGATAAAGTGAAGACATACCTTGCAGTCTCAAGTCTCGCCTTCGCCTTGGGAAGGCTGTACTCTGCTATCCACATACGGGCGACTCTGAGAGAGTCAGGTCCCTCGTGGTACCACGTGCTGCTCTCCTGGTCCTTGTCATGAACCACTCTGTCATCATCGTCGTCCCGCTTCTTCTTGATGGCATCTTCTCCCAGTCTGTACAACAGTGAATGTTAGCTTCTTACATGCTTTGCTGTATCTCTGGGCTACTGTATGCCAACTATATGTTTAATTATAAATCGGTGGAAGGTTTAAAAGGTATTTCACCTAAAATAACGGTGACAAGTAGAATCTTTCGGGGTACATATAGGCATAGGAGGTCAAGGCATGTTTATTTAAAGTACACCGATGTTATCTTATGGAAAATTTTGAATTTTTAAAATCTAAGGAAAAATATAAGCCATGCAACAAGCCTCATTTTTTTTTTCTTTTTTGCTGTATCTCTGGGCTAACTATTTATCAGAGGAAGGAGTGCAAAAAAATATGTAAGCAAGACTTAAGTTCATGGTTCCAAATCTGCAATCTGTCTTTCTTTAGGACTGTTTATTTAATGAGACAAAAATAAAAGGTAATCTTTTTATGTGTATTGCAGAAATAGAAGGCTCCAAATTATGTTAGTTTTTTTTTTTTTTTTTAGTCCATGAAGTACTGCTAAGAAGTTACATAATTATATTCATACTGTAGTATTCAAATTTCAAGTTTGAACCCACATCCCTTTTAGTCCTATCCTTTTATTAAAGTAGAGTGAGCGATTGCATTTTTTTTAATATTTTATTTTCTAAAAATAGTTTAAGCTGCCCTCTATTGAGATATGAAAACCAAAAAAAATCCATCTCAAATAGTTTCACCACAAAAAATTCCCAAAGTTGGTGTTTCGGAGGCCTTTAACGTGCAGCCTTATGGAACATAAAACCGCGTTTTACTCCAACATTTTCTGAACTATGCTACCATTTAAAAAATACCTACGTAATCTATGATGAATTCTTTAATGGATTTTTAAATAAAAATTTTTTTTTACGGAGCCTTTTTTTCGGAAAAAAATCTTCAAGTTTTTGCGGGTTAATTCCCATAAGGATTTTCATGATTTTTTTCCAAAAAACGAACCCGTAAAAAATTTTTTTATTTGAAAATTCATTAAAGAATTCATCATAGATTAAGTAAGTATTTTTTAAATGGTACCATAGTTCAGAAAAAGTTGGAGTAAAACGCGGTTTTATGTTCCATAAGGCTGCACGTTAAAGGCCTCCGAAACACCAACTTTGGGAATTTTTTGTGGTGAAACTATTTTAGATGGAATTTTTTGATTTCCATTTCTCAATAGAGGGCAGCTTAAACTATTTTTAAAAAATAAAATATTAAAAAAAAATGAACTCGCTCACTCTACTTTAAGAAGTGATACTTCTCTCTATACTTTCAATAATTTTTTGAAAATAGTTCCTAGGCTCTAAAAATCTGAGTAGCATAATTTTGCACCCTCCAATAATTTCTGCAATATAAATTGTACATTTCGAAGCAGCTTTACACTCACGTTGCGACCATGTCCCTCAGCCTGCTCCTTCTCTCGGCGGGCCCCTCCCCAAACAGACAGATCGGCTCTCCGAGATGTCGCAGGTTCCTCTTGACTTCCTCGTCGTCCGTCGAGACGTTGATCTGTCGTGCTCGCTTGCGACGCTCAAACTCCTCCAGCAGGGCTTGTCTGTCCTTGTTCATAGCGTCTTCAAGGTCCATGTACTCTACAAAAGGGTCAGTCCGTTAAGACAACCAATACCATGTACATAATAGTTGACCTCCTATAATAGTTGTGGTATGCATACATGAAACGGGTCGCAGCTTTGAATTAATTTTAACTGTAGGAAGCCAAATTTTTCTGCTAGAAAAGTATGAAATATGCATGATAATTCTCTTAAAATGGTAAATTTCTGAGACTTGCAAATCAGGGCTGCACTCCATCGTAGAGTGCACCGGTAAGCTTACCGGTAATTGTGATTAAAACTGTACAATGTAATGGTATGAAGGAGGGTCACTTAATTACCATCCGAAATATTGATGTTACCGGGCTCCATTCCCCCCGGGGGTGGTTCAGGGCCCACCATTTCACCAGGTTGAGGGCCCATTACGTTGGAAAGATTCGAAGTAAGCCGGGATCGTTCTTGTTCCTCCAGCGAGCCATAGTGAATAGTCCGTGGCTTCTTAGCAAAGAAACAATCATCATCGTCCGACATAGCGAGTATTTGTTATGTATTTTCCCTATATAACTGCAAAATTGACACAGAAAAACTGTAAACAATTTTCAACTAGCCGGGCACATGTTTATGTATGTATTTTCAAGGCGATGTATCTTCTTTATGTAACGAAATACTTACAAAACGTGTGAAAAACCTTCCTGAAATAGCCACCAGTAGCGCGTCGATCGTTATTCTGTGCCGTGACGGGTGCTGCATTGCCGGTTCTTACCGCGATAGACCGCGCCGTGCCGATTAACAATGGTCACATGAGTTTTTTCACCAAAGCTCATAAAATATTACGCACAGTTTTATGATAACTTCCTGAAACTACCGCTTGGGGGCCAAAAATACAAATATTTGGGCCGCCGGCAAAGCTACATCCCCATGGTATTTTTTTAATAATATTTTCACTCTACAAGAATCTTGCTCGAAATAAATAATTTTGATTCGTTGATTTATATCACGTGATTAAACTACCAATGAGAGATTCGTATTTGAGTTGAAAGAAAAACGAATCACAAACGTTGCTATAAAACAGCTGTGATGAAAATGGAAATAACGCAGAATGTTGTGAAACTTGTGAAGTTCACGAATATTTTGATAAATTTTAGGATTATTAAGTGAAATAATCCATTAAATATTAATTTAATCGATAAACTAATAAGCTATCAAAATGTGGTTCTTATATTTATTGAGTTGGATTGCTATGTTAATCCAAATATGTTTTCTAACTATCGCCGTAGGTCAGTATGCCGGGAATTTTGCCAAAATTCTACCAGTTGTTTTCTGAAATATTTTTACTTAACTTTGTTTTTTATTTATTTTACAGCTGCAGGATTATACTATTTAGCTGAATTAGTTGAAGAGTACACAGTTTTAACCCAGAAAATTATTTGGTGGTTATGTGTGGTGAGTTTAAATTTTGTCTTAGCAAATCATGAATAAAAATCGTACTACTGTATATATTTTAATACATTTTACATGAATTGTTATAAAATAATTACGTTTTATGATAGATTATATAATACTCTAACCCAATTATTTAAAAAGTATCATATCTTTTGCAATAACCATTTTATGCATTAAGTCTGCCATAAGAATTCACTGCAAATATGTTGATAATGTAAATTGAGATTTTCGAATTTATGTTTTTTCAGATCGTTCTGTGCATCTACGTTGGGTTCTTCCTGTTTGAGGGTTTCCCGACGTCGTTGATAGTTTGTGGGATCATCAGCCAAGTGGCTCACCTGTGCATCTTGCAGACCTTCCCCTACTTCGTGGTGCTCTCCCCCTCCTTCATCACTGCAGTCGGTAAGACACTGCGAGGATTGGAGTTTATAAGCTATAAGCAGTGGAGGGTGGGATTTTCTGAATTTTTTAATGATCCTAGTGGGGAAATAACAGACTCAAAAGGCTCCTTTTCTTCTGTATGCATATGTGAACTGCTTGCCACCAGCCAAGAAATAGCAATTAAGTGCTGAGGTTTGAATGATACTTGAAGTATGTACCGGTACTTGAAAACCAATTTAGAGTGACATTTAAGTAAAGCTGTTTGTTTTTTATATGCATACTATTATATGCCAGTGGCGTGCGGTCCATTAATGCGTTGGATGCGGCGCATCTAGGGAAAATTTGAGCTTTCTTTAAAAAATATAAATATTTTCTTTTTTAATTTCATCACGTCAAATTTCAATAAAAAAAAATAATTTATCTTTGTCTATGTGAAAATCTTCGTTTGAATTTATTGAAGCGTTTACCGCAAAAACGTAAATGAATTCGTGGTGCAATGCAAAGACGCCCTCTTGCATGAAAGCGGTAGACTCCCTCAGTTTTGTTTTCCCCATGCATGAATCTACATTTTCCCTCCCGCGCCCGTTTTTTCGTATAGTTTTATCATCAAAGAAAAAGATGAGCTTTCTACCGATTTAGGAGGTGGGGGCGAGCTTCAGTCCTGGGAGGGAGTTGAGGGAGGGGAGCGACGACGATCGAGGAGCCGATGTTTTTGCCTCGTGGATCATCGTGGATTATCGTAAATTATATGCTGCCGGGAAAAAAATATAAGATTTGAAAACTTTATCTCTCTTATTTTTAAAGCAAAACAAATATATAGTTTCACAATTATGAAATAGACACTATAATTATTTTAAACGATTAAACTCATGTTCTTAAATTGACTTTACCTTTCAAAACAACAAATTATTTGAAAGAAATTACGTATCTTAGAATTCTTAGAAAATAAAATATTGATTTATTGACTGCTATCCTGATCAATCCGCGTCGCGGATCACAATTAGAATTTAAAACAAGTTTTCAGTTTAGCATAAATATGTATTGACTGCAGAGAATAAAATGTGTATTTTTTTTTTTTCACGTATTGCAGCTGTACATATAGTCGGAATCACAATACAAAAATTATACGTATTGTATTTAGTGAAAATATTTATATCATATATTATGTGCTCGATCATGAATATAACTGTCATACGATCGATATAAAAAAAGACATTACCGACAAAAAATTTAACTCGTCTTACAAATTGATTTAAAAAATTATTTGTGATTGATTTTAGAATTGTATAAAACGTCGAAATATAATATATTTTTGTGTTATTTATATACTTAAAAAGTCGCCTGCCACGCCCCCTTTTTAAAAATTTTTGCGCCTGCGGCGGAGCCCTCCGGACCCCCCTTTTGCTGTGTCCAGTCCCATAATTTTGCCGCCGCATTACTGCCTGCTAAAACCACCACACGCCACTGTTATATGCATATATTACTTTCTCATTAACATTTTGCCAAGTAATTGTGTCTTTTAATTAATTACAGCTTATAAAATTATTGATGTAAAGTTGTCGCCTCAGAAAATTTCCCAATTGTAGCCTTGTTAATAACACAGGACATGGCTGCAGAAAGGAAATTTTCTGAGACAACGAGTGTATAGTACACTTCAGGACAGCTATAAGAACTTAATTAACACCTACTCTGTTTGTGGGCATTGTCATTCAGTGGGTGCTCTTCTTGCCCTGCCAATCTACATCTCTTTGCCTGCTTCGTGTTGCAGTGATGCTGGTGGTGAACCACTACCTGGCCTTCCAGTACTTCTCCATCGTCTTCTACGCCTTCACAGAGGTAACCATCACCTGAATATAGGATCAGTTGGTGTCCCATCTTGATTAAAATAGAACTTATATGTCCTGCATAAACCAAAATTGATTTTTCAGTAATACGAGTGTATGCCAAAAAAGGATATAAAGACTGTATTTTAAAGCCCTAAAATTGTTACATTATTTTATTTAAGTTTAAATAAAAATCTTAACTTAAAGTATTAGCAATGCCTCCTAAAATTTCTCTATTTCTTGTAAAAAAAAATAAAAATAAATAAATAAAATTTTAATTACGTAATACTGTAAGTAAATTAAAAACAAAATACATTTAAAAATTGACAATACCTAATTTGAGGTGTTCTATTCAAAGTTAAAATGAAAACAAATTGATATGTACATTATAAAATACAAAATTAAGTTAGCTCCCTCCTATATCAAAAGTCCAATCTCCGTTTCCTCTGACTGAACTACTCCGATATAAACCACTTTGTAATCGCTGCCTGCAGGTTTTGGCGTACTTCACGCTGTGTCTGTGGATTGTCCCGTTTGCTCTCTTCGTGTCCCTCTCAGCCAATGAGAACATTCTGCCCACCGTCGCAGAGGCAAGACTAGGTGAGACAATGTCTTTAACAGCTTCAGAACTGTCTTTGTTCGTTCGTTCATTTATTTTATTTTCCTCTTGATACATTTAACAGTTGATAGGTGATATTAAACCAAACTAATTTATGTGGTTTAGTATTTCTTTCAATGATTACAGTACCTTAAGACAGAAACTATAGCAAAGTCATGTTTGTTCTATCAAGATTCTTTAAAAACCATACATCCCAAGGACTTCTTGCACCTTATCAAATTAAACGAAGGCATCCACTGATCTCCGTGACGTTTGTTTCAGATGATGACGTTGTTAGCAGCTACTTCTCACGGAAGGGCAAGCGAAACGGTCTACTCAGTTTCTTCAACTACGCTAAGGAGTCAATTTTGCCTCAACGAAGCAAGAAGGCCTTCTGAACGGCAGCTCTCTAAACTTGAGGAACCAAACAGAACTCTTGTGTTCAGTGTGCTTAGCTGTAGAGTTATTATAAACAGAGGCTTATGTGCTAGATAATTAATTGGGCTTCAAGGATTAATTTCACTAAAACAAAGATGACTTTTTTTCTGAAGACTCCAAGAGTCTATAATAAAAATTTGCACAACTTTCAGATAAACTCAATAATTTATTCTGTAGTTTAATATTATGAAATTTAGCCTTAAAAAAAGCCCAAAAAGCTCCCACTTTAAGCTGGTAAAATACATAACTCCAATTGAAATAACTGTTGTTTATAAGCAATTATAAAATTTATCTACTGTAGTTTTAATTAGTCTAATATTTATGTTATTTGGCATACACAAATATGGCTTACATGTCTTTAAATGCAAAAATGCAAATTTTGATTATTATGTGGCACCGCATGTTTTGTAGCCTAATTGGTTATAGTTTATCCAATTCCAGTCTGTACATTTTTATATTTTACAACTAAAAGTCATTTGTTACTAAAGTTTAAGTTGTAATCCCCAAATATACATTTATAATTGTGTCAATTAATTTGTTGTAGATAACTACTTGCTAATAACTTAGCAGCCCAAATTTTAATAATATGAAATCGAAATACAGTCATTTAGTGTGTTGAAAACATACAACAGTATATTTATGCTTTTTTAAAAGCATTTTACAAACCCTTTTGTACATTTTATTTGTAATATTTTCATTCTTTTTACCACCAAGTTGTAATAATTGTAAAGCTAGTAGAGTATTTTGTACTTTATAAATTAGATGTACTCAAATATTTGTGCTAGTAATTTATAAATAGATTTTGCAATTGATGTTTGGTGTAGCTTTATTAATAATAAACAATTTTACACCCATAATAGTGATAGCAAATATTAATAAAATTGTAATAGCAATAATTATAAATATTCAATATAAAAAAATGTGTTTCAAAACGTAGATTCAAATATTGTAAGCTAAAACTACCCACTTTTTCTATAAACTTAGGAAGGTCCTTTTTGTTTCTATGGTTTTCACTTCAAATTACTGGCAATTTTTACAACATACAGTGTACTTGTGAATTGCACTACTTTGACTTCAAATCAATTTTATGTATATAGTACACTTTTCCGTCATTAAAAAAGTGTAAAATAATTAATTTGTTATAGTATATGTATGAATAATTTATTTTTGGCTGTGTATATTCATGTAACCCTTTTTTTTTTTTTTTTTTTTAGTTCTTTTCATGAAAAATTTATTAATTTTATTTAACTTTTGTTTATATTCATGTAACAAAAATGTTATGGATTGTATATAATCTTTATTTTTTTAATTTGTTGTTGGTTTGGGCAGCTTATTTAACTGGTGAATTATTTTTGCTGCCTTTACTTTTCAGAAATTGCAGATATTCATTTTGGAGTTTCTTGTTTCTTAAATATTCAAGTAAATTATAAATATTTTAGGCACACGCAATGAAATTTAACATTAATATGACAAAATGATTGTAACACAAAAAATACACTTTCTAAAAGAAATTTTTGTTTACTGGAAAATTATTTTTTTATTTCAATTCCTACAACAACAGAAATGGACTATTAACTCAATGGAGAAAACCTGCATGAAATTTTTTTACTGCACATTTTGATAGGCCGGAGACACTCAATTTATGTATTGTAAATGTTCTTTAGATTGTTTGTAAACTCTACCACCTTCAGAATCAAGGGGAAAGAAGAGCGAAAGACGCTGCGATATTAAAGTCATTCCATATGCTTGTGTGTTATTTGGATGATTATGACATCACAGCATTTTGCAGCACGATTTTCAGGTACAAGTTAATTAAAGGTGAACTGAAGGGATTGCTTTTTTTTTCCATTAGGGAACCTTATATTACCTATCCCATCCATCTGCACTAATTTTTTCATGGCAGATACTTATTGTGCTGCTGTAGGACAATTAGTGAAAAAGTGAAGTTGTGACGTATCAGCGACGGTTGGTTGACTTAAAACTCGCCGCGGTGAAAAAACACACGAGCTACCGCGAGCGACCGCGGAAACTGCCGCGGGAGCGGCGATCGGCTCGCGATCGCCACTCTCTCGGCAGTTTCCGCGGTCGCTTGTGTGTTTTTTCACCGCGGCGAGTTTTAAGTCAACCAACCGTCGCTGATACGTCACAACTTCACTTTTTCACTAATTGTCCTACAGCAGCACAATAAGTATCTGCCATGAAAAAATTAGTGCAGATGGATGGGATAGGTAATATAAGGTTCCCTAAAGAGAAAGAAAAGCAATCCCTTCAGTTCACCTTTAAGGGAGTTAAAAAAGTTGTTTTCAACACTATCATTAAAAAAATATAAAAGAAATAGGGATGATTAAATCAAAACATTATCATCATGGATAAATTATATCTTCATGCATTATCACATATTAATTCTCCAGCATTTTGTATAATCGATAATATTTAAAGAATTTCATAAATATAATACGTAATAATGTATCACATGCATAGTTTATTTAATTTTGTTTAATTATAAATGTAGTTGAAATAAAAGTATCTTAATGGAGTATCGACCTCATTTTTTTTATTGCAGAAATGGATAGAGGGTGAAAAGTTATGCTAGCCTGATTTTTTTCAGATTTTTTAGAGCCCGGGAAGTATTTTTAAAAAATTATTGGAAGTCCTTTTTGTGACGTCACGCGGCAGCAAGTCCCATCTTTTTCTTAAGGAGCGGCATCGGATCTCGTGTCGTCACAAAAAGAACTTACAATCTTTTTTTAAAAATACTTTCCAGGCTCTAAAAAATCTGAAAAAAATCAGGGTAGCATAACTTTGCACCCTCAACTATCCATTTCTGCAATAATAATAATAAAAAAAAAAAAACACTCTATTATTCAAACAGTAAGAAAACTCCGAAATCACAGAATTCTTATAGATTTTGGGATTATGCTCCATCAAAAAATGAAACAATTAGTTTCAAGTTCTCTGTGCTGTAGTGATTAGTAAAAAAAAAGTTGAAAAAAAAAAATATTAATATTAATATTTTCCCCGCCTCCACATCGACACATCCATGGCATTTTAAAGCTTTTTTGTCTTGTATTTTGATATTTAATCGTCATATTTATACTTCTTTCCATTTTCTGTATTTTTGCAATCTATTATAAGACTATTTTTTATACCATAAAATTTCACAGCAGATATCTACGACGAAAGCCCCAAAAATAGAATTTTCTGGAGTCTACGTCAAAAGTGGGGGGGGGGGGGGGGGGACAGTGATGGAATTTTTTTCCTCCTACATATTAATTGACCATCCCTTTCTAAGCAACATAAAGCTATTTTTATATTTCAAAAGTGGTTTTCTTCTCTCAGAAATTTATTTTTCGATATTGCCATTTCACCATAAAGTTGCTGTGACCATTTTCAGTTTTTTTAATGCCCTTGTCTTTCTACCTCCTTTTACAAAAATGAGGGTTGCAAAAGTTATAAAAAAAAACAAAAAAACTTTAAAAGTCTTTCCCTTTGTGTATGAAGCTAAGTTATTTACATAATATTATTATTTACTTCATGATCTTTTGATATCTTTAAAAAAATTAAGAACAATTTAGAGGATACAAAAGTGTCACAAGCATCTATCATGCATGAAATGCATGGTATTTGATGAATCATCATAATTAGTAATTATAGGCTAATCAATCAATCTGATTTTTACCAAGCATCTGTAAGTTATAGCAACTAACAAAGTCACAAAATTTCAATAATTTTAATCAATAATTTTATAGATATTTTAATGCAAAAACACGATAAGACACGTGTCCCTGCTTCGTCGTGCTAGGGTTAGCTTAAAAATAAAGCTGCAGATTATTTTTACGTGTCAGGGGTCAGTGGCATGTTGGCAGAAACTTGTTGTTTTTATCATCTTCATTTAGGAATATTCTTTCTATAAATATCATGTACAGAAAGATTATATATTGATAAGTAAAAATTTATTTGATCCAACATTATCAAGACACAAAAATACATTAAACAGCTGCCTCACCTTTTGAACACATTGATATGAAAAATAAACACCACAGTTACAGAACTCACAACACGTTTCACATAATTATATATCGAAACAAAAAGAATTCACAAAACATTGCAATTTTACACCCTGTATAGTGATGATAATTAATTAGACAAGCTATATATACTGTATATTGTAAAATCATAATTTAATCCTAATTTTAACAATTCAACACAGCATTAATTTTACCTAATTTTAAATTTGCTTAAAAATTAAATGCATTTATTTAATAGAATGATATACAGTATAAATTTAATATATAATTTAGCCAATCAAGTATAAAGTTATACCAGCTTTTTATAACCAAAATTGTTGTTTTTTCAAGTTAATTTCAACGAAACATAATAAAGAATAGAATATAATATAGATAACAGCTATATAGATATTTTGCTTTATTAAAACATAAAAGTTGAAAATTTTATTGCAATTAAATTTTCATATTTTTTTTTAAATTAATCAACAAAACTATGTTTTTATGTGTTACATACAAGTGTATAAATTTATTTTAGAAAACAATATATTTTTACAACTTTTAGATTATTTTTATATGATTAATAGAGAAAATGAAAATACATGTAATAAACAATACGCTTTTACATTTTTTTGAGATAACTAAATACAATACTTATACTTGTATTTATAAGAGAAAGAAAAAAAAAAATTGAAACAAATAATGGACATAAACATAGAATACTTTAAATATAAAACTAAATTAAAATTTGTTCAATTTCCAGACTAGAAATAATTGATAATTCTTTGTATCAATATGAGAAAATTAAACAATAAAAATACCTTTGATTTAAAATATGGAAGAATATAATAACAATATATTTAAAGAAATTTC
The DNA here is from genome assembly GCA_949825025.1 of Siphlonurus alternatus. Lineage (NCBI taxonomy): Eukaryota > Metazoa > Arthropoda > Insecta > Ephemeroptera > Siphlonuridae > Siphlonurus > Siphlonurus alternatus. The sequence continues at coordinate 17,861,621 of OX463786.1, forward strand.
AATACACGAAAAATTAATTTTTAATAAAATAGAAATTATTGGCAAACCCGTCTTAAAATTATGTAAACAGTTTACACAATTTAAAAAGGAATGCAGTTTTTAAAACATTGGTCTATAGTTTGATTTTATAGCATAACAATTAAAATAAATAGCTAAGAAGTATACAAACATTTACAAAATTATTACAAATTACTTTTGCTAAAAAATTTGATTGCATCATTTAAAAAAAAAAAATCTTTAAAATTAGTGAACCATAAAAACAAAGGAAAACATAATCAGAGAGCTTTAATATGTTGTACAATTTTTTTTGTTCATTTTTACTTTTCCTGTTTTAAATTTAATTTAATATTTTTGGTTACAGCTTAAAATTCTGTAAATTAATTTATAACTTTTGTTCTATTAAAAGAAAGTTCTGTAATATTGCACATCTTGATTTAATAACTATTTTGTTTGTTTTATCCTTCATTTTTATTTGGCATCTAGGATGAAAACTTGGCACAAGAATAAACTAAATGGAAGACCCTAACTACTATTGCACATCTAACTACTTTTATGTCTATGGAATGTACATAAACTATCGTTAGTAATACTTTGCAAATAAAATACTTGAAAGTGATTATGTTGTGTGAATGTTCCGTCTTATTTAAGTCACCATGCAACGTTTATATTTTTTTTTCCATCCTTAAGGGTAAGATAACACGAAACATTGATTGTTGTAGTCCCATTTGATTAACATGTAAACCTCCACAACCTCACAATAATTCTGATTTTTTTTTTTTTTTTAGATACAGTTCTTAGCACCAAAAAAAAGTGGAAAAAATTTCAAAACAATCCAATTTTTTTAATTTAATTTTTTAAATTTTCAGTATAGGGCTTTCCCATGGAGACCTAAACTAAGACATTAAAAAAATTGGATTGTCCGATTGTTTTGAAAATTTTTTCTACATTTTTTTGATACTAAGAACTGTCTCTCAAAAAAAAAAAAAAAAAAAAAAAAAAAACAGAATTATTATGAGGTTGCTAAGGTTTACATGTTAATCAAATGGGACTACAACAATCGATGTTTCGTGTTATCTTACCCTTAAACAGCATAGAAAGCAAATTAAAAAAAATATCATAAAACATTATAAGAGCAAAATTTACAAAAATAAAATGACTGGTTGCAATAAAAAAGTTTTAAACTCCAGAAATAAATGTTATGGAAATCATTTTTAAAAAATACAGTACAATAGGGGCTATATTTATAAAAGAAAAATATACTTAAAAGAGATTTTAGCCCAAAAATATTTAGTATACAGTAGTATTAAAATGTATAGTATCATAATATCTGATACTAGAATTTTTTTTAGGCTAAAATGGATGCTTTTGTTTAAAACTTCTTTTGTGTTTACATTTTGAAGAATACAAATACTGTAGTTTCAAAATAAATTAATTTAAAACTTTACTCATTTTGCAAAGTGTCAATTTTTCTGTAAATAATCAACCCATTTTTCCTGAATCAAATAATATTACTGCTTTCTACATTTGGTGACTTTATCAAATATTAAATATGTAGTAATATTTACTTATAACTAATAATAAGTTTAATTTATATAAAAAAAAATGTTGTGTGATTATTTATCTACTTTTTGCTATTCTAAACAGAATAAAAGATGTGCAGTATATTTTACAATAAGAAGCATTGATTATAAAATAATTAACAACTATAAGTACAATTAACAATTAGTGATGGTTTGTTCATGAAATTGCAACATTGCAATTTTAGTTTTGGCAGCACCAAACAATGTTGCTAGTATAAAAGTTATCCCAATTTAACAAAATTACGTATAGATTTTAGAGTCATCACTTTTATGAACCATATAAGTTCATAATTTAGGAAAGATAGTTCTTAGATTTTATTATATTTGATTAATAAAACATTTAAAATCATTGCATTTTTAACAAAGTAATAGACAACCTTCATGGACATTTTTTATTGCAACTTTCAATACAGGACCTCGAGTTATGTATTGTAAATTTTTTCAATATATTTTTGAACCCTTCAAAATCAAGGGCAAAGACGCTGTGATATCATAGTCATGCAAAATCTTTCCCTATGCTTGTGTGTTAAATATTTGTTTGACTATGACATCACAGCGTTTTGCAGCACAATTGTGTTAGAGATATGAAATGAAATGAAATGAAATGAATGAAATGAAATTTATTTGATAGCTTTCGCTAATAATTACATCACACAAAACATAAGTAGCTGTCTTCTATCGAAATATGCAATAAAAAATTTCATGAAGTCCATTACACTGTATAATTATCATACATTTGAGTGCATATTTTAAAATTTTGTTTACAGATGGAAAACAAATGTCATTACCAGTAGCGTACTGAAAAGTAGGCGGTGATGATAAAGCACTCCCCAGGTTGTTACAGTAGGTCGGCAGGGTTACCTGGCCCTCCAGTTACCTCCCAGATGGTGGCTGCGAGACGTCGAGAATGTTCAAGGACGCAGGAGGACGTTGCCAGCCCGAGGTGGATGCAGAAGAGCTCGTAGCAACGAACCTTGCCCGCACCGAGCTTCGGGAAGCAAGCAGTCACCAGGCGTCTGAAGAAACAGGGAATTTGAAATATTGAGGAAAATTCTACCCAAATATATAATATCACTTCACTTTTCTACTGGCTTACTTAGAGACAGTATTTAATTGTCTGGCATGCAGACTAGATGTTAGGAGCCCCAGAGAGCTTTCTATGTTGAAAAACAAAGTCTTGCCGTTGGTAACTACCAACCAACCACTTTTCTACCTCTCATTTAAAATATCCAATCTCTTCTATAGTAATTACCCAACAACTTGATTCATTACATTTTTTAAGTCTTTTATATAATTTATATAGAATTGTGACCACTTTTAGGACAAAAATTTTTAAGTCTTGAATAAAGACCTAAAATTTTCAAACCTAAAAATTTGAAACTTTGTTGTGAATGCTCATCCTTATAATCTAAATAAATAATTATTGTTGACTGAAATTTTCCAACTTTTGATCTGATAGAACGTCATTCTGGTAAAAAATATTTTCCCCTTTCTTTAAATCTACACAAACTTATTGTTTATTTTTAAATTTAAATAGAACAATAAAAATTGAGCATTAAATACCCCACTAAAAAGATATATCTTGGCGGTTGTAACTTACTGATAAAAATCTCCACACAAAATTCCAGGCAGCGGGAATTGTTTCAGCTGGTGGGTGGGGAAAACTTTTGGTCGAATCGGAGAACCCTGCGAGGAAAATTAAATAACTAAAATTAGATTCAAGTACCCCACAAATTTTTGTTGTGAAGATTGTGAAGCCCAGATATTCCAGCAAAACTTCAAAAAGTCTAGGCTAAGCAAAACAAAGTTAAAGGAAAAATTACGTATATATTTTCATACAGAATAATAACAAAATAAAAGCTTTTAATACAAATTACTAAAAAAAATATGTTTTAGTTGCATTAGTATTTTTAATATTGGATTCCTTGGCTGAATTTATTGCACCATAAAGAAACACGTTAAAATTTGTACATTTTTTTCTCTGCTCTGTTATGATTAACAAATTGAAACCATCAATTTAGTTTTTTTTTTGTATGTTTTCAATTAGGCTTTTTTATCTCTAAAAGAATAGTTTTCATATTAAGATACCTACATTATTTCATGTTTTTTCTACATATATTTTACACACACAACTTCAATAACAACTTTAGAAACATATTGCATGCAGCTAACTTGAAGCTCCTATCGTACGTAGGACATTTTCCCCCTCGTAGATGTCCTCACCTGTGCGTCCTCGAACCAGAGGAAGTAGGCGTAGTTGAAGGTGGTGTCCTTCCACATGAGGGCGATGTGTCCGTCAATGAGGTGGGCGCGGCAGAAGTCAACCATCGACCAGATCTGCGGACAGTAATGAGGGGGGATCAATAACAGGTCATAAAAAAATTATGCATTCACTTTTTTAATTGTTCTCATTAAATCAAGTTAACTTTAAATTATTTTTGTCTAATTTTTTTCTTTTAAGCTCTTGCTTTAATTCCTCAATTAATAGAGGTAATTTTTGTTATTCTAGAGTAGCATTATCTCAAAATAGGAAAATACAAGTCAGAAAACTCAAAACAAAAATCATATCAGTTACATACTGCATGATGAATTTTATGCTCCTTGTGCTTAACAATTGATGTGTGGAGGCCATTGTTATAATTATTTCCCAATAAAATATTTTTATAATTAAAAATGAAGGACAAATTGAGTATTGATTTCATAAAAAAAAAATTAATAGTGTATTTTTTTGTAGTTTTTTTGGGTTGTTGATTTGAGTATAAATTTTTAATACAGTCGCCGCAGTTCCCACGATATTTTTCTAATCTCTATAAATTTATTGAAGGAACACAATGTTATGATACAGATTACAAATGTTGTTCAACGTACCTTCTTCTTGGTGAGCGAGATGGTCTCCTCGGAGCTGAAGTCGAGACTGGGGGTTGTGACTCGCTGGTTGGAACGGTCCACGTAGATGAAGTGCACCAAGCCGGGGAACTCCTCGAGGTACTTGTTGATGGTCAGGGACGCCCGCGTGAGGAACACAGTCAAGGAACGTGGGATTGTTTAATATGGTGTAGAAAACAATGAATTTTTTTTTGCACACAGCATTTTTTATATTTTTTAAAATATGGATTGAAGTGAATTTGCAACAAAAATCAAATTACTGTAGTTAGAAAACATCCCTCCCCCCCAACTCTAAGTTCTCCAGATCTTTAATCGTTTAAAACCATTACAGTATGTTGAAAAATAATAAATAAATAAATAAATAAATAAATAAATAAATAAATAAATAAATAAATAAATAAATAAATAAATAAATAAATAAATAAATAAATAAATAAACAAATAAGTAAGGATTAAATAGTACTAGAAAACGAAACAAACTAAAATCTGCTGCTTTCTTTATGAAAGTTCTAATTCATAGAAATAACCAGTAATTAAGGTGCTACAAATAAGAAACCACAGCAGTTAGAGTAACAATACCAACAATTAACAGCTACTACATGAACAGTATGATCATTGAATAACAAGGATTTTTTTATTGCATATTTGGATAGATGAGTTAAGTTATGTACTCTCAATTTTTTTCAGATTTTTTTTTAACTTTCTAATATCCTCAAAATCAAGGGGAAATATGCTGTGACGTCTAACAGTAAGTCATGCAACATCATTCTCCTATGCATTCGTGCTTAAATATTTGCATGACTGTGACGTTACAGTGCTTTGCAGCACAATTTTAAGAATACTAGAGTAAAAAAAAAAAAAAAAAAAAAATCTGTAAAAAATTTCCAATACAAACTTGAGATCTTGAGATCCTCTATCCAAATATGCAATATAAATCTCATGAAGGTTGTAAATCAAAGCAGTTTTTTACTTTAAAGAATATTAACACAAAAAATTAGTCCTTCCCAAGCTCCCCACTACCGTCATGTTAAAGGATATGATCCGAGGGTGAAATTCCTCAGGGCCTTCACTCTCAGGAAGCTGCTGAAGTCGGCCATCTTGGACCTGACGTGCTTGGCCACGGACCGTGCGGCATCACTCGAGTGAGTCACGGCAGCGTGGTCCAGACAAACAAGTCGGAACACCTCGCAGAGAAGGTCCGCAAACTGAGCACCACAAGACTCCACACGAAGAACACACTCCAGGTCCTGAGAGCGAACAAGCTCGGCGTACTTTCTGCAAAATAATAACATCCAAATTTGTAATAGATACCAATGAACTACCAAAAGACTAAATTGTAACTTTTTGTCTCTTGGATTGGAGATGCTAACGTTTGTACAAGGTTATACTTGATTTGTTGTGAAATTTTTAGTATGATTTTTTTTTAATCAGCTTTTTTATTTTATTTTTCTGCATTTAATAATATATCAAACAGCTGATTAAAAAAAAAAAAAAATCTAAAACTTGTTTTGCTTTTTATTTATACTGCATGACATTTATCATAACTAAAAAAAAATAAACATTTCCCTCTCATAAAATCAGAGCAAAGCAGCTATTTATTTGTCCATCTGTTATTGATTTTTGTTCCAAGAGTTATGATATCGAGAACTTGTATTTTTTCTACAACCTAAAAGTTTAAATAAATAAAAAAAAAGAAATCAAAGGAAAATAAATAAATAAATAAATAAATAAATAAATAAATAAATAAATAAATTGTCAAATTGATGTATTATCAGGATTATCAATCAATAAAACTTATTAAATCAGAAACTAACTTAAATCTATGTTTATCTGTTTTTTTTTTTTTTTTTTTTACATACTACAGTAGATTCATTTTGTCAATATATTCTACTGTTAGGTATGTAATAATTATTGCCAGTCCAGAAAATGTCTTACTTGCGAAGGAAGTCCCAGCTTGAGGTGAGCTGCCGATGACATCTCTCGAGTTCTGGCCGCAGTGACCGGAGCTTCCTGAGTCCCTCGAGGACCTTCTTGACCCCCACGTCGAGGCACTCGGAGGTCTGCTTGACCCCCGCGAGGTCGCGCTGGAGCTGCTGAGACTGCAGCAAGTTGAGGGCGTGGCTGCCCTCCCAGAGACCAGACGAAATACTTGGGCTGCCGGTCTGAAATAGGCAAGTTAGATTCTTTCTTTTTAAAATATTACTGTATGTAGATGAAGCATGGAAATTACAGTGCAATATTTTTTTATAATTTCTGCTTACAGTTATGGGTAAAAAAAAAAGAAAGAAAAGAAACAAAATTGTCAGAAAAGCACAATTTTCATATTTACAGGATTTTATATTTAAACCAAGACTTGTTATTGAAATGTATATCACTTCATGGCATTTTAAAATTGTTGCTTCCCATTTTTTTAAACGTATTAACTTTGGTTTAAGTAAAATAAATAAATAAATAAATAAATAAATAAATAAATAAATAAATAAATAAATAAATAAATAAAATAAATAAAATAAAAAAATAGGGTAGAGTTAATTTTTAAAAAAGAAGTGAACATATATTTTTCATTAATTGTTTTGTTGATCAATTAATGAAAAATACATTGTCATTAAAATATGTACACTATTTAATATTAATAATTTATTATTTAATACTTATTTAATTATGTTTAATTGTATCTGTACACTATTTGTGTTTAATAAAATCAATTATTAAAATATTACAACATAAGAAGGGGCATTCACAGAGCCTTAAGGCCACAATTAAGGCTCGATAATTTAAGACCAGAAATTTTGGATCTAAAAAACACGTCTAAAATCAAGCTTTAAATTATTGAGCCTTAAATGTGGCCTTAAGACTAAGTGAATGCCCCTTCCATTGACAGCTATTGACACAAAATACAAAATAGCTGTGCTCACCTCCAAGACCATTACTAGCGACACTCCGTCCGCTATCGGGGCAATATGGACAACGTGGGGGTTGAAGCCGGGAGGTCGTCCCATCAGCAGCACCAGGTGACTACCTGACAAGGGCTCAGGGGTCTCGGCCTTCCACCCTGGCTCTGCAAGACATAAAAAAATTAAACCCTGCAAATTATGATTAAAAAAAACAGTTTCCTTCAATACTATGTTATCAGGGTCTGTGTACTCTATTGTCTTTAAATATTTTGGGGTAAAATTGAGTCTAATATGTAAATAATATTTTCATTCTTCAAATAATATCAGTAAGAATTTATATATATATAAAAAGAAAAGTGAAACCAAATGAGTCCTGAATAACAAATTTCAAATCTTTAGGACATAACCCTCCATGTGCACTTTTAATTGTGTTATGTTTAAGAGGAAAAAAAAAATATATACAGTATACCCAGTATCCACTCATTAATGTTCATTATTATAATACAAGAAATAAATCCAAGATTATTGTTTCTAAATTTAGAACCGTAAATCAATAACAGACAGGGTCTATATTATCAATCATCCAAATACAATGAAAAATTATGAAATTAAAAAATATGAGACTTTGTTTAATATCTCTCCCCCTTTATTTTTTATTATCTAACACAGTTGCACAGAAAAAGAGTACAGTAACAAACCAAGTCACACTGACCTGAGTCCGGACTCTTTCTCGTGGCACTGGGACTGGACTGCGGACTGTAGAACTCCCCGTCAGTCTCCTCCCCGTCCTCCTGGCTTGGTTCTCGGCTGCTCTCACTGATCCCGCTCTCTCCAGAGGCAAGCGTGGGCTGACAGGCCTCCGTGAGTAGCGCCAGGAACAAAATGTCCGCTGCACTCAGGTCCTGTGCTCCCCGACTGTAGACACATCAAATTAATGACAAAATTTTCACCAATGAGAAAACTAGAAACAAACTCTCCACCAATGAGGAGAGTCATAACAAATTCTTGACCAATGACTGAAGACGTAACACCCACCTTGAATAGAGTGACAAGAACTTGTTCTCCACAAACACAAGTGAGTGGACTCTTGCAAAGTCCGTGGCAGCCCTCAGTCTGTCCGTGGCTTCCATCAGAGCCTTCAAGGTCGCCCCACAGAGGTCAGGGTTCACGGTCAGCTGTTCAACGGCCTCCACAAGGAAGGCTTGCTCCGTGTCCCTCAGGTGGCTCCAAACATCAACCAGCTGAGAGAGAAGGTTCGCACGGCCCTTCACACGTTTCAACCTGCACACATTTGCAAAGAAAATTAACATAACGACAATCTACATTAAAAATGGATAATTAAATTATCTGAATTTTTTTCAGATTTCTTAAAGTGTTTCAAAAAAAATATTGAAAGTGAGGCCATGCTTCTTAAGGTATCTAGGCCTTATCCTTATTCTTTAATTAAGAATTAAGGACTAAACGCCCCTAAGGGGAGTGGCTGCACGTTTAATAATTTTTTAAAATCGTTCCCGGTCTAAAAAAAATGTGAAAAAATCATCATAATTTAGCACGCACTTCTGCAGTAAAAAAGTTTCGTACAGGTTGTCCATCGTCCTTTAAAACTGCGGTCAGTAATTAACCACTGGATGCAACTCACATAGACACGTCGGGCCCACAAAGATGCTGCACTAAGACAATGCACGTCGCGAGACTTCTCCTCAAGACCTCCACCTCCCCCGCTCCGATGTGAACAAACAAGTAGCCGAGGTACTGAAACAAAAGTTGTTGTTGTAAAGACGCGGAACAGCTTTTATATTTTATATTCAATATTTCAAACTTAATTCTGCAACAAACAAAAAGCACAGAAAATTAAGGACTTAGCAGTTTCAAAAATAAATGATTGATTGCAATGAGAAAGTCCTAGCAAGCAATGGCAAAGTCAGAGGAAAAAAAAATCAGAGGGGATATTTTTTACCTTCAATAGAAAGACGATGGAAGGATTTGAGGACTTGACTCTAGCATTACAGTATCAAGATTTTTTTCTCTACATAATACCGGGGGGTGGGGGGGGGGGGGGGAGAGGAGAGGTGGCTGTACTAAACTTTTTATTTCTTGATTTTTTTTTATTATTATTCTTGGCAGGTATACATTGCTGATTGATTATGTACTGCATCTAAGGATTACTATTTTTTTTTAAATACTTTTTTTAATTTTTAAAAGTTTTTTACACTTTTTTTCCCCACTTTAAAAAACTTGTGGGTTATTTCAACCTTTGATAATGCTAATAAGAATTGAAGAATATGAATAAGAATTAGATGGGGAAGGGATGGGGGGGGGGAGGGGTTTAAACATCCCACATATTTTTTTTTCTACACCAAGCTCAATTGAGGCACCGATACCACTACTGTTTGTAGTAAAACATCATTATCTCACCTCGTCAAATACCATGCTGGTCCCGTCCTGACACTGCACTGACGAGTACGAGTTGCCGAATTGACAGCTCATTATTCGCTGTGACGTGACGATCGGAGAGAAGAGTTGCATCACGATGTTGGGACTTAGCTGGGGGTCATCAGTCTCTTCCTGCAACCAAAATTATGCTCCAATGTGGATAAGCCATTAGGAGAGAAGTTTAAACATGTCATAATGTACTGCACCTCTCATTTGATTTTTAGGAAGCACCGAGAAACAACAGAAAATATACAGTACATACAACCTTCATTTTTGAAGATTTATTTTTAATCCAAGGGGCTATGAAGTTTCATAAATTCAGGAGTGAGATCTACAGTAAAATAAGGAAGATTACACTTGTCTAAAATATATTTACAGTATCATAATTAATATAATTATACAATATATGCATACTGTACAGTATGCATATATACAGACATACCCGGTACATACGGCTGTCTTGAAGCTAGGCACCATAATATATAGAGTCAACAGGTATCATAATCTAAGATCTGTTTAAATAGACTGCATATATCCCTCCGATATTAAATAATTGTGATACCCTGTTGTAAATATTTACATATTTTTCGGCTTGGCAAAAGGGGGGCGTGGTTCACATATAAAGCTGATTTTGTCATTGAATATATCACAAAGAAACTAAAACTATACTTGATCTGAATAATGAGATTACTGTGCATATTTCTGTACACAACTGACACATATCTGCTAATCTTTAATTAAATGAAGCCATAAAAACAACAAGCAATCATTTAATTTGCATTTTGAGGTCAATTTTTATAAGCCTATTTTCAATACATAATATGAAATATAACAACTTACCCTTGATTCAGATATTAAACCTTGAATTTTAGCAAGTTTGGTTACATGATTTGCAAACTTTTTGTTACATTTTGAGTAAATTAGATCATTTAAATGATCAAATATTAAAATACACTTCATTTTTACGGCCTGTTTTTTGATCAATCAGCTGACACTGACAGAACGGGAAAATACGAACGCGCACGAAGCACGAAGGGACACGAAGAAAGACGAAACGAAACGCGCGAAAATTGTGAAAATTCATGATGTAGCCCGTATTATATAGTTCAGTACACTGTTTTTGTGTTCAATAAACAATTTATTATTTATTATATAGTTCAGTGGATGTAGCCCGATTCAAAGATCAACGAGTAATTAACTTTTAATTTTTGTTCAATATTCTACGTATAGCAAATATTACTGGCACATGGACAATCTTTTTTTAATATTCTACTATATAGCAATTCCATATTTGCCATGTAAAAATTAAAATTTTTGTGACCTTTTTACTGCAGATTCTCTGCTCCTCATGTGCATGCATTAATTGTGGATCGCTCTAAAGCTATTATACTGTATATTTATCCGCTTTGGAGTGCACCCCCAATTTATGACAAATTATAAATATAATAACGAATTTAAACTAATTAAAAATTGATTTCGTCTAACAATTCTCTTGTTAGATGCAAAAATGAAGCAAGAATTAATTAAAAGTCCATAATCGAAAAATAATACGTATATATTTTATACTCCATTGGATTGGCAGTACATACTTCACTACAAATAATAAAGGTATGAATTAATTAATTTGCTTTATGTTCAGTGTTTTTATTGAGACACGTACAGTTGTATACTAATTACAAATAAAATAAAAAAAAGAGTAGAAATTATAACATTAAATTTCAGATATATCAGAGTGATAATATGGTATACATAATGAACAATTTTCCAATTATGTACGTTTTATTTGAACACACATGATTAAAGGCAAATAAACTTCAGTCAAATTAAGTCGATCAGTCTTAAAAAATGAAAAACTTAATTGTGAGCCAAAATTCATCGGGAATTTTAGAATTGTATTTGAAGAGCTCTCTGTAGTTAATTAGTTTAGGATATTTCATTTTTTAATTGATTGAAATCAATAATATAAAATTTAAAATTTGAGAAAAAAAATAAAATCATGATAAATATAATATATATAATACAATTCAGTAAATGGAATGTATTGCTTTCGTCCAGTAATTTGAATTAATTCAGTTCTTATAGTTTGTATAAATTGTAACATAAAATGCATAAACATTTTTAATATTAGATAAAAGGTAGGCCCAAAACCATTGACATCTCTCGTCTAAATTTAAAAAAAAAAAAAAAAAATCAAGATTTGCCCAAAAATCTTATATAATGTATCATAAAATATATGTAATAAAATAATATTTTACTTACTATATAATATTATAATATATTTTTTGTTGATGTTTTATGACAATATTGTGCATCATGATCTTTGTATTTAAAAACACATTTTATTAATAATTATATATTTACCAATATCGTCATAAAAATATCCACTATTACGGAATGAAATTGTGATAATAAACATACACCATGTAACACATGATACGAAGTAAATATACATGCAATAATCTATCCTATTCTAATTCTAAAATAGTTGAACTCTAAAATAACATTAATATAGAAATGACTCGTCAGTCTCGTTGTACTCAGTCATTTTCTGTGCATAAATTCAGTACATTACACCAACTATAATTGTGTAAATTCAGTACATTACAATAATTATAACTACATAAATTCAGTAGATTACACTATATAACTATAATGAAGTACCAACCTCAAAATTTTTTATTGCAGAAATGGATAGAGGATGCAAAAATATGCTACTCTGAATTTTTTCAGATTTTTCTGAGACCGGGAAGTATTTTTAAAAAATTATTGAAAGTCCATTTTGATGACGAGGCGCCTCTCCTTAAGAAAAGGATAGGACATAAACGCCCGTGATGTCATAAAACGGACTTTCAATAATTTTTTAAAAATACTTCCCGGTCTCAGAAAAATCATTCAGAGTAGCATTTTTTTTTCACCCTGCAATAAAAAAATTTGAGGTCGGTACTCCATTGTGTAAATTCAGTACATTACACCAACTATAATTTTGCATATTCAGTACATTACACCAACTATAATTACATAAAACCTCAGAATTTACGTCAAAAGATAATGAGATGAGACACCAAATACCCATACAGTCTTAAAGTCAACTTTTAAGTTAAGACTTCTGAGGCTTCTATCCCTATTACTATATTATATATATAAAGATTGAAATTAATTGAAATTAACACAAACTGCATATGTAGTGCATATGATGTGTAGATTATTTTTAATATAATATTGTACTATAACTTGTACTTGTTTAAAGTGTAAATAATGACAATTAATATGTGTATATTAATAGCATACCCCGAGATTAATTCATCAGTCACAACATTAACTAAATTTAGTCTACGTCAATTAAATGTAAATACAGTTATATCGTTAAATATTGCAGATAAATGGTTACTTCATTTTAAATGTACTCAGACAATATTTGCACAAAGATAACAGCCACGACAAATATTAAACTCATTTCTAGATAATTTTGTCATGCATATGTATGTCCCAAAGAGCTTTAATTAAAGAGAGATCGAACGCTTATGGGGATGTTTTGTCCTCTAATAGGATTGGTGACGCTGATCATCCCTTAGTTAACTCCGACAAAGTACAGTCAGCGACCTCGCAATGTCGTCAGGAGAAGCTCTCGGGTATCAAAATTTTTATACTTTTCTGAGCACTCCACCAGTTAAACTTGAAAATTCAGGGGAATACAGTTAGCACGGTCATTCTACCTCTCTTCAAATTAAAGCTCTCTGACTGTACTTATATTTTACCTCTCCGTGGTTAAAATGAACAAAATTTCATTTTAACATATTTTTGTTCATTTTAACAGATTTATTACACTACCACTATCTAGTAAACCAATTCTTTTAATATTATTCATAGTATAATTTGTAATGTAATCCCTTTTATAGAGGGAAAAGATTCATATTGAGAATTTGAATTTAAATAATTATATTTTTTTACTCAATTAATCAGAAAACCATAAATTATAATGGAAATTGTTGCCTCTTAATGAATTTTAGATAACTAAAAAAAAAAAAAAAAAAAAAAAAAAAAGACAGAAATATGATCCTTAAATACCATGACCATAAGAGTATCTTAAATTTATTCTCAGGCAATGACATAAAAAGATAAAGTTAATATTTTAAATGCTAGCAACGTCCTACATCTGAGAAAATAATATTGAGATAATTTCTTTAGACATGGTCAAGTTATTTACCAGTGATTGAGGTAATTATTGGCATAAATGGCCATTGCAGAAGTCATGTGGAATAGCGAGAGACCCGGGCTAGAGAATAAGTAAGATGGAGTGGAAATGATCAAGTTATCCATCTACTATCTGCTTGTTAATTTAAAGGACGGGAACGACTTAATATTTTTATGGATGATGTCAAACCTAATTTTGTGTCCAAAAATGAATTCACCACCGCACAGCGCTATGATATTCAACTTTTTTTTTTCAACGTAAGCATGACGGCATTGACTCAATTTTAAATATTAATTGCTGAAGGAGAACAAAATTAGGTATCAATATAAAGACAATAACCGTTCCTCTCCTTTAATTGATGGTGACGATGTAACTATTTGCTTGAATGGCCATTGCAGGAGTCATTTGGAATAGCGAGAGGCCAGTCGAGGCTAGAGACCTCGGTCCACGAAGCCTTGTCGGACGTGACTCCCGACATCTGCACGGTCACCGGGTCAGCAACCGTCAGACTTCCCGTCTTTTTGGTGGACTTTTCCACTGCAGTAACCGTCAACACAGAATCTTGGTTTAATTCCAACGTGATTTCAATCTGTGGTACTTGCTTTGGAGAGCTCATGAGTCCCGTTAGTTCTAATATCCCAAGTAGTACGTTATCTTGAGTCATTTCTCCCTCTCCTTCGTAGATCTTAATGATGACTCCAGTTTGATGGTCATATTGTGTAGTAAATGTTTGAGTATGTTCCACGGGAACGGTCCTGTTTTTCTTAAGTAATGTCGTCATTTTACCCCCAAAAGTCTCAATTCCAAGTGAGTGGGTGGTAATATCAAGCAAGAGGAGAGTTCTGAGAATGGAATTAATGGAGGCGCTTGAAATGGCAGGCTGAATGGCACATCCATAGACTGTGTCTGTTTGAGGGTTCTGCGCAACATGCAAGTCTTGGCCGTCAAAGAATTCCTTGAGCAAACTCTGAATTTTAGGAATTTCAACAGAACCCCCAGTAAGAATAATATCTTTGATCTGATTTTTATTTAATTTTGCATCAATTAATGCAGTCTCTACAGTTTTCATCATATTTTCAAACAGATCAATATTTAATTCTTCAAAGCAAGTACGAGTAATTTTTACATTAAAGTAAATATCATCAAACAACGACTCAATCTCGATGTCAACTTCTTGTTCTGAAGACAGCTTTTGTTTTGCCTGCTCACATTTTGAGCGTAGGGTAAACATTGCCAGTTTGTTTCCAGAGATGTCCTTGTCATGTTTTCGTTTGAACTCCTGGACGCAGTGGTTGACCAGACGAGTATCCAAGTCAATTCCTCCGATGTTTGCGGTGTCAGAAGATTTCATCTCGACGACTCCGTCTTCAAAAGTAGCGATGGAAGCTTCCGTAAATCCAGCGCCGACTTTGAAGATCAGTACCGGGGCTGGCTCACTGATCTGAAAATTAATTCGTGTTGTAGAAATTGTCATGGGAAACAAAAAGAAAGGGAGAAACACCAGGGAAGAAGCCTTATCAGTAGAACTTGACTCATTATCCTCATTTCCTAGCAAGAGCAAAGAGATAGAGCAGAAAAAGAACACGTCTCCATTGGCTAACTAGGAGTAAAATGTTTTATCTACTAAAACACTAAAAAACACAAACAAAATTTGATTTGTCAGTCATTAATCACCTATTTATTGACAGGCTTCTTAGTTTAAAGTAAAATTACAGACTCTACCTAACTGACATAAATATAAAGAAACTTTCTTCTCTTTAAAAAAAAAAAAAAGGCTGTATATTAAGCAACTTAACACTAAACCTTTTTTAATACTATTTTCAAATATAAACTATATATCTGTACAGTAGTACTGAATAAATAAGTAAATATGCTCCCATGAATGTTAAAAGATAATTTACAAAACTGATATTAAAACAGTATTTTGACAGACAACTCACTCTCTCTGCGATCACGTGAGCCAGTGCAGCTGCGGCCGTGTCGCTGATCATCCTCACAACTTTCAGCCCCGCCTGCGCTGCCGCATTCCTCACTGCCTGTCGCTGAGCCATGGAGAAGCACGCCGGTACCGAGACCACAGCATTAGCCACCTCGTGGGCTGGGAAACAAATCTCAGAATAAAATACATAGTAATGGAACAAAAGTTGGGTCATACAAAACATTAAATAACAGATCACTGTAAAAAAAAAAGTAATAATACAAATAATAATAAAAATAGGAAGAAAATTTTTACAGAGTAAAATTCACTGATAGAGTACTGTGCTGCAGTATTATACAGTATATTATTTAGTGTATAAAATAAAAATGCTGCTCACCCAATGTGTTTTCGGCGACACTCTTGACGTGTTCCAGCAGTTTGGTGGTGACTTCTTCGACGGTGAAGCTCTGGTCTGCCGCCTCCAGATGCAACTTCCCCTCCCTCTCCGTCACAGAGAACGGCCAGCGAGGAAGGATGGACTGGACGTCCGAGAGTCTGTGGCCAAGCAGACGTTTCGAATCTGGGGGAGAGAATGTGTAAGTGAGTTGTATCTAGCCAGGGGGACATACTTCCAAAATAAATTACATCACAATTTCATGTTTGAAAGCAGGGGTATTACAAGTACTTTGTGAAATAGAGAATGCAAAAAAGAATATCTGAAGCAAGTGGAGTACAGGTAAGAATCGAGTGTTGTAGATTGAGGTTCTTTTTGTGGACGGCCGAGGTAATAATGCTGCTGGCTTACCCCGTAAGAGATTATATGGCGTCATGTTACATATATATCATAATTTAGGTACAAAAAAGAAATACACCAAAATGTTTTACATTTTTATCTCAATTTTGTAGCCACCATTCATACTGTAAAATCTGTGGAAACTACTGTAAAATAGTCTCTACTTTGAATAAACAATTAACATTAAAACTTCCCCATCTCGGTGAATAAAAAACCATTTCAAAACTCTCTCATGATTGGTGTTCAAAGTATTTGCACAAACATTTTCTTAATTTGCAGCAGACAAGAAGAATACATATTGTCAAAAACTTTTATCACACGTTTCATAACACAGCAAGCTTCTGCATTCCTCAGGCGTACAGAGACTCACCATAGATGCAGCTCTGTGGGTTGATGGCTGCCTGAGTTTTTGCCTCTTCTCCTACAAGACATCCGGAGTCAGACACGGCCACGATGCTGGGAATGTGGACTGTTCCATCCTTGTTTAGCAGGAACTGAACATCCCCGTTTTGTACTATTGCCACGCGACAGTAAGACGTGCCGAGGTCAATACCAAGAGTGGATGACGGCATGGCTGCAGACAAATGCATTTTTAAAGAATACTGAACTACGTGAAGTATGTTACGGTTATAGGACACAGCATATAACCGTATGATACAGTATGCACACTTAAAAAAGTAAAATTATGCCTATGTACTGTAGTACACAGTATATTAAATTTGGCAATGGTCTGAACAACTTTATCAAAAATTCATAAATAATAAATCATAATAATTATATGTTATAAGTGCAATATTATTATATAAAACAACAAAAGGAACAACTAGCTTGTATGATCGATCGATACAGTAGTATACATTATACATCACAACAATAATTAAGATGGAACCACTCCCACTTTTGATGGATGTAAACTAGAAAATTTTACTACGTACATGCTTTGTTGCTACAAAATAATTTTTGTTCTATTTCTAATTTCAGTCAAACATATAATATATCTGCAATAAAAAATATTTTACAATGCCAATTTTTTACAAATAAAACCACCAATAGATAATATATATACACATCTCCTGAATTTCATACAGCTGAACCAACCTGTATATGCAAATTATGTAATCAGACTTGCAGTCAATATCAGTTGAATATTTGTCCTTCTAGAATAAAGTCAATAGTCTGAGCTAGATATATAAAAAAATAATAATAATAATAATAATGAATATGCTAAGGAAGATTTTACTTAACGAATTTTTTTATTTATATGTGTTGTTTATCTTGTGAATCTTCTAAATTTTATACTGCTGATTCAAATAAACTATGTTTTCAATTTTTAGCAATTTTTAATTCAATATTTTGTTCCATAATTTTGTGTCTATGTTTTTATGTCTATATCAAAGTAGAGGAACTTTGTGTCTATATACAGTATGTATAATATATTTATATAGTTATTTATGTTTAATTATTATTATTATATTTTTATTTATGTTTAATTGTCTGCACACAATTTGTGTTTAATAAAATCTTTTTTTTTTTTAATATAATTATGACAAACAACATACTACTAAACATGAGAAAATAACTATCAAATATTAAATTTGTCTTGTTTGAAAAAAACTTTATTAAAAAATTACATGTCTGACACACTCCACTTATAGGCTTCTTCCTCCAGTGCCTTCTTAGCATTCATCTGTTCAAATAATCTCTTCTCGTAGCCTGTAGAACGGTCCACGCCATCCCATCGATGTCCTGGCTGAACGTTGAACCTATTTGGTGGTGGAGCTGGTCCTTGATATCTTGGCTTTGCAGCAGTAGGGTTTTCCTGCTGCTTCTTCTCACGCAGGTACTCAAGCATGGGGTCTCCCTCGCGCTCCTGAGCCTTGAGCAGCTCCTCAAGATCCTGGTCATCTGCGTAGCGTGCAAGTGGCTTGTTCATCTCATGCATGTGCTCCTGCAGACGCTGTGCTTGCTGTTCCACCTGCACCAGCCCCTTGCCAAGTCTCTTGAAATCTGCAAGTTTCTCCTCATCTGCCTCCTCCTTTTCTAGCAGCTCTTGCTGCTCCCGTGCCACGTCACGTCGCTTCCCAGTCTTACGGTCACGTACCACAGTGCTTGCTCCACGCCCAGACATCAAGTCACTCATCTTATCAAAATGATCCTTTTCTTTCTTTTTCAATCGTTCCGTTTCTTCCTTTAAAGTTTTTGCATCCTGCAATCCTGCTTTCTTGCCATCTAAAGTTTGCTTTTCTGTGCCAGGCTCTTGATTAATTTTAACTAGCCGAGGAGGGGAAAGATCAGAATCAACCGAACATTGTCGGCTATTCTTTGCAGAATTTTTTTGTGGATTTTTGTCCGTCATTTGATTTAGCCTTGGTGGTGATAAATCAGAGTCCGAATGTTTGCTTTCCCAGCGACTTTGACGTGGCTTTTTTGTTTTTTCTTCAGCAAGATGTTTTGTTCTTTTAGAGCTTGCATGAGCAGCTCTATGAGATCTTGGAGAAGATGCGTCGGAATCTACATCCAATTTGTTTTTTCGTTGCTTTTTTTTCATGTCTGTGTGTTTATTACGCGAGGATTCCTGGGAACCATGATGCTCATGACTGGGAATGGAAGATAACGATTTACGATCTTGTAAATCTTGTTTCTCTTTTTGCCTTCCATTGCTATCGTTCTTATTTTGCTTTTTTGGAGGAGACATATGTCAGCTAGAGTGTGAGATGTATCGAGAGTTGTCTTTGTGCTTTCTAGCTTTGTGCTTCTTCTCTCTGGTTGGCGAACGATCGTAATTATCGTTTTGCTGCTCAAAATTAAACGAAATATTACCCCTCAAAAACTGTTCCTAATATAAAACATTAACAAAAATACGTAGTAAAGCAGTTAAAACCATCTTACCTGAGACTTTTGACTAATAAAATTGTAATCAAATTTCCGATAGAAAATGTCAACTTTTACATTTACAAAATGAAGTTTCTTAAAACACAGTGTTGATGTAACTTTCTTTGCAATGATTCAATAATGATAGTTTTTGAAAAATAACGTATACGTCAGCTCCGTCAGCTCTCAAATAAATTGTACGCGCGAAGTTTAAATAAGGGAAGATTCCAGAAAAATTAAATTTATTTATTTTTGTATTATAGAATTATCCAACGTTCCTTTATAAAAGAACGTTAGGATTATCAACCAAAATATTCACTAATTACTGCCTGTGGTAACATACGTACTGTATACATAATTATATTATTATCATCTATATAAAATCGTAAGATAAAAATAATATTTTGCTGATAATCCAAATGTAAATCGTGTAAATGTGATTTTTAGACGGAGAAGTACTTAATTTTAATGATCATATTGAGATGATGTAAAAAAAAATTGGGAAAAAAATTGGTTATTTATGCAGAATTTCAGGGTTTTTAAGTACTTGGTGTAAAATTATGGTTTAATTAATTACGTACAAAACTATAATTGCTCCCTCATTTTGAATATTAATTGTGCATAATTGTTTTTATAATACAATTAAGTAAGAGAAATATTAATATGTTACAGAGACTGCAAAACAGAGCTATGAAAATTGTATTGGGTTGTAAAAAAAGAACCCATATAAAATTGATGCTAGAAACTTTGCAATGGTTAAAGTGTTAAACAAAAAGGTTTTTGCCTTAAAAGTGCTGCTATTTTTTTATGATATATATTATATATTATAATGATAAATTTCCAATTAAGTTATTTTAAAAAAGAGCTTAAATTAAGAATAGTGAAATGCATATTTATAATACAAGAGGCTGCAATAATTATTTTAGAAAACATGGATTGGAATAATCAATTTATAACTGTGGTAAAAAAATTTTCAATATATGAATTGCCGATCATCAATATAAAAACGTGTTCTAACAAAAAAATGTTTAAAAGACTATGTATAGAATTTGTAAAAGAAAAATTTGTGTATATAGCAGGTAAATGTATAACAAAGATTATAATTATATGTTTTTTATAATAATTAAGTCAATAATATATATATTTTATTTTTATAGCAATAATTGCATGCCATGGTAACTATAAAATATATATATATTAATATGGTTTTTTGTATCCTAAAAATGTGTTGTACTGTAGGCATAAAATTTTATGAACTGTCATAAATTTTATGAACCAACTGTTTTATATTGTTTAATTAAAACAATATATAAACTATATTTGTACTGAATAGCGAAAGCTAAATAAAGATTATTTCATTTCATAATTTAAATATTATATATTCGTGAGATTATAGGCATATATCAATTTAGATGATGTTCTTATAATTAACTTCCAGAAAAAATCCCAAACCCCTTATATTTATTAATATATGTAATAGGCAAACCGTTGTAAAATATAGTCATGACTGGACTATTAAATTAATTGTTAAAAGTTTTATTACTTTTATTAGGCTACTTTTTGAGCAAAACAAACACACAAAGGTATGATTATATATACATAATATGTTTAGAAACTCTAGATGAGTGTAAACAAATCCCAGAGGTTGCCCCTGCCAATGCAACCAGCTGCGTTTTGCTGCTAGAAAAGTTGCCTGCTTGCAAGGGGCTATAATAATGATGGTTTTATATTTATACTATTAAAGATAATCATATTATTATATATGTCAACGTGGTAACGGAAAAATATCTTAACTTCATTGGTAAGTAAAAATGGAGTTAGGTTATATCTCGTATTATAATGCGCGCGTATATAATATACCCTAACCTAACTGCCTAAAACTCCCATGATAAAACTTAAAACTTACCAATTAATTATAACGTATAAATTGAGAGATAATAATTCAATTAATAATTATACATTTACATTAAAGAAGCGCATGCATATTTAATTTTTAGACAGAAATATGAAAATTTTTCTTGGTCTTGCCTGTATGATGTTTTCTGATACTATATATATATCAATTAAAATTTCACGTGTCTTAATTATTACCTTTATTTATATCGATACAGAGATTGGAACTTTATTTTATGACGTCATCTGTGACGCGTGACCATAATTCAGTGTGCGTGAAATCAAAAATTTATAAATCTATATACGAGTATATACCTCGATCTTAAAACACATGTAGATTATATTATAACGGAATTATAATGGAGTATCGAATTCAATTTTTTTATTGCAGAAATGGATAGAGGGTGCAAAGTTATGCTACTTAGATTTTTTTCAGATTTTTTACAGACCGGGAACTATTTTTAAAAAGTTATTGAAAATCCTTTTTGTGACGTCACGGTCGATCGTCACGTGGCGGCAAGTCCGCGAGGTCAAATTGATGAATTGATGTAATGTATATATATATATATATATATATATATATATATATATATATATATATATATATATATATATATATATATATATATAAAAGTCCATATGATGAAAGCAGTTAGGACCAATAATGGATGACAGTGTCAAAGAATTATGACCAAATGAAATCAACTTTAATTTTATCTACTTCTTTTAATCCTGGTGTTCTCATCTTTTCAGTACGTATATATAATAAAAAATAAAAAAAAATGCAAATTAGAATAAAGTTTTTGAGATACATTATAGAACATAATAATTTAGAAGAATATCATTGAGACTTTAGTCAAAATTTAGTCAAATCAGCATCTAAATATAAATAAACACTAAAAAATTAATAAGTAAAAAGACATGAACCCATTACTTTTTTTATTTGATCAGGTTAATTTGTTTTTTATATTTAGTTGTAGAAATATTTTACATTTACTATCAAGAAGTAATTAGCAGTGACCGCCAATGGTGTCATATTAATTTCTAAGCAATTATCGCGAAATGGGGTACTGACCGGTATTTGAGTTAGCATACTAGTAAAAAGTACTGTGAATTCTATGAAGAATGAGCCCTATTAGAGCACTCTACGACAATTCGCTGATTTTATATGAATTTTTAAAACTTTTTTTGATGACTTCATAGCATGGAACCTTAAAGGGATACAGGCCTCAAATTACAAATTAGACAGACATTAAGTGTTGCTCGAGTTTATAATAAACATTCGTATTATTTTTACATGCGCGCGGTGCGTCTGTGCGAAGTCGCGCTACAAAGAAAGTACTTGCTGACGTCACAACTCACAGCTAGCACCGATTAGCATTGAGTTGTGACGTCATCAAGGACTTCATGACGTCATCAAGGACTAAATTTCTTACTATGACCTGCGACTTCGCACGGATGCATCACGCGTGGAAAAAAATGATGCGAATGTTGATTATATACTCTAAACCCACTTGGTGACTATCTAATTTGTAATTTGAGGCCTGTATGCCTTTAAATGGGAAATTGCATCAGTTAACATTGCTAAAATGAAAAGTTATTGAGGTAGAAATTTGAAACCTTCATTATCGTGATTCTAGCACCTAAAAACCTTGCAAATGAAGTTTTGGTTACATTTCAATATTAAGTATGGGATTCGGCAATGTTAACTGATCTATTTTCCCATTTAAGATTCAATGCTATGACGTCATTTTTGAGAGGTTTTAAAAATTCATATAAAATCAGGAAATTGTCGTAGAATGCTCTAATAGGGCTTGTTCTTCATGAAATTCTCGTGCCTATTGAAATATTGACAAAAACTTTGAACTTTTTTTTTGGTCAGTACCCCATTTCTTTACAATCAAAATGATGCACTAAACCTTAATTGCATGTTGAGCGTAGAACCTGCTTATCTTCATGAAATGACGTATATATGGGGCTTTTATAGTCTTATCACCTGACACTATCTTATATTAAAACAACGTATTAAACACGTTTGTCCGTAGCATGTTATTCAGTGTTGGGAGGATTTCGGTGCATCATCAGTAAAATAGGTGCGTACGTACGTTTTTTTTTTTTTTTTTTAATATTTGTTTATTGATATTATTGATGTTAGCTTATAGCATATACTTACATAATTTCAAATAAATAAATTTCAAGTATATTTTGTTTTCCCTATTTTTTTACAATGAGATATCAGAATGTGAAAATTTTAGTGGCTTAATCGAAAGAAGGAGTAAAAATATGGTACCGTGAATTTTTTCAGATTTTTTTGAGACCGGGAAATATTTTTAAAAAATTATTGAAAGTCTATTTTGATGATGTCACGGGCGGCACTCCTTAAGAAAAAGGATAGGGCAGTGCCGCCCGTGACGTCATAAAATACAAAATAGACTTTCAAAATTTTTTTAAAAATAGTTCCCGGTTTCAGAAAAATCTGAAAAAATTCGCAGTACCATATTTTTACCCCTTCTTTCGATTAGACCACTAAAATTTTCACATTCTAATATCTCATTATGTGTTGTAAGTGCATACGCATTAGTCATAAAAATAATAATTTTACTAGAATAATATATACTGTATAAAAAGTATAAGAATGATGCTATTTTGTAAATTTAATGTAGAAAAAAAATATTATTATATATTATGATATATGTAGTATCATGAAAAGAGCACAAATAAATTGTACAATTCCAGTAAATAAAACTATTTTTGATGGCCTAATTTTCCTGGCATTAATTGCTTAAATGATATAATGTAATAATAATAATTGCCATCTACAATTTGTAATTAATTTTTTTCTACATTATCTCCTTTACACGCTGTTGAACAATAAGGCGTGGCTGCAGGTTCCTGTAAAGCATGCAATATGCGTTGCAGTGACGTCACATGAGTTTATCCTATAATAAATGAAGATAATCAATCTCAGGTAACCACTGAAAGATGGACTGGGAAGCCCTTGTGGCCTCTTGTATTTCGAGTCGGGCCAAGACCTCCAAGAAAATACCAGACTTGGGTAACTTGAGCATGTGGGCGGTGCTGCAGGCCTTTCCACGACTGAGCCAGCAGCAGAAATCGTTCGAATGTCTCCGTAAGTACCTTGGCGTATTTTCAACTAGCTACTCCTTTTTTTTTTATGCATGCGCTAAGTTTATTCTGTTTTTAAAAAACAAATTTTTCCTAGCTGGCTCAATAAAAATTTATGGACTATGGAGTACCGACCTCATTTTTTTTTTATTACAGAAATGGATAGAGGGTGCAAAGTTATGCTACTCTGATTTATTTCAGATTTTTTAGAGCCCGGCAACTATTTTTTTTTTAAATTATTGAAAGTGCAGAAAAAGTGCCGCCTCATGCCACCTCTCTTAATAAAAGATAGGACCCAAAAGGGACGTGGATTCGAACCCGACCTCGCCAAAACTTTTTAGCAATACTTCCCGGTCCCTAAAAAATCTGAAAAAAAAAAAAAAAATCAGAGTAACATAACTTTTCATCCTCTATCCATTTCTGCTATAAAAAAAATTTGAGGTCGATACTCCAATGGAGCGATATCGAAATTGGTCACAGTATCGATGGAATCCCACTGCAATTTTTTTCTCAATGTCAGTATTGAGCACCATATTTTATTATGCTGCTATGTGCGCCTTCCTTTCTCGCACAGTCAAGCCATGTTCGCCATCGCTCCATGAAAAGCGACCTTAAAAGGATAAGGGATATATATTATACAGGCCTCAAATTACAAATTAGACAGTCACCAAGTTTTGTTAGAGTATATATAATCAACATTAGCATAATTTTTCTCCACAAGCGTTGCAGGCATAAGTTGCGGTGCAAAGTAAGAAATTTATTCTCTGCTGACGTCACAACTCAATGCTAATAGGGGCTGCCTGTGAGTTGTGACGTCAGCAGCAAGTATCCTCCTTTGCAGCGCAATTTCTCGCATCGAGAATAGATAAAAATAATGCAAATGTTGTTTATAAATAAGCTTGTGCAGGTGTTTGTCTAATTTGTAATTTGAGGTATCTGCGTAGGATTTTAATTTAATCTGGACTCTAATAATCACCCCACAGCTCCGGAAGTGCTGACAAGGTTCGTGGAGCTGCTGAAGCTAGGTCGACCCTCCAAGTCGATCTCCCTGCAAGAAGTCCGCTCGCTGATTGGAGGAAACCTCGAGCGTCTGTACCTCGACTTGTACGGTTGGAGGGTTCATGACGTGGATGACGTCATCAAACAGTTAGCCAATCAGGTGAGTGAATCAGTGAAGGTATGATTACATGATGGACAATCTAATAAATACATAACTTTTTTTATTGTATATTTGGGTAGAGGACCAAGAATTATATTGCCATTTTTTTAGATTGGATTTGAACCCTCTAACAACCTCAAAATTGTGCTGCAATACGCAGTGACGTCATGTCATGCAAATATTTAGCACGCAATTCTAAAGGAAAAGGCGTTGCTTGACTTTGTCGTCACAGTGTCTTTGATTTTGAGGGTGAATGACAATATGAATTTTTCTATTTATTGCACATTGACAATTTTTCCTTACAAAAGAACTTCATAACCACTTGTTTGTATTTAAAGATGAATTTTTCTTAATAAAAGGAAAATATTGTATGCAATTAATAATAGAAATATGTAATGCAGATTGTCCATTTTATTCTAACCGATGATAATTAATTTGCATCTATAATATAATTAAAGCCATGAGAAATAAAATAAAATAAAACGAAAATAAATAAATAAATTATATAAATAAATAAATAAATAAATGAATAAATAAATAAATAAATAAATAAATAAATAAATAAATAAATAAATAAATAAATAAATAAATAAATAAATAAATAAATAAATAAATAAATAAATAAATAAATAAATAAATAAATAAATAAATAAATAAATAAATAAATAAATAAACAATAAAATATTTGACGGTTACCTCTCGATGATCAGTGTCACCTGAAGATGCTGCAAACCTACGGTCCTCTCACCGCCGCTCAACTCGACGTTGGTTTCGCCTTTCTGACTGACCTGTCAATCACCGCCGATCACAGAGGGCCCTTCTGTGTCCAGGACGATATCTTTATCGCCATAGGAAGCTCCATGCCGAATCTGAGGTCAGTTGTGGCTTATTGGAGTTCAATTTAAATGCAATAATATTAAGCAGTATTCTTTACCACTCATTTGTAAATGATAAAATTAAGTATAGCATTATATATTTTTTGTGAAATATCGTATTATAGTATTGGAATGCAGAATAATTATTTGTTTTATTGTAATATCAGTTGTACTTGATTACATGATTTAAATGTAACAAAAAGCAATAAATACAGAACTCTCTCTCTCCCTCCCCTTCACTATTTAAGACAAGTACAGAGAGAGAGAGAGAGAGAGAGAGAGAGAGAGAGAGAGAGAGAGAGATTTAAACAAAATTAATATTATATTTTAAATGAAGTTCAGATACTCTCCTGACATACAATTCATGGAAACTTTATTTTTTTAATTGAAAAAAACTTCTGCACTTTTGAATTAATAGAAAAATCTTTTTTTCATTTTGTTTTATTTTTTTTTCTTTATTCACTACTAAATTAAAGTTCTGATGTACCATCCAATAATAATTAATCAAATTCTTACCTTGCCAGACGCCTCGAACTTTTCCCCGTTGAAGTGACGGGCTCGATTGGCCGCTACCTTTGTCAGGACGATGGAACACGAGTGTTCGGAAAATGCTCTCAGCTCGAAGAATTGACCATCGGACAACGCGGCAAGTCGAGTTTCAGTCCTGGAGACCTTGTACTTCTGCTCGAAAAACTTCCAAATTTCAAGTCCTTTCGAGATTTCAGAGATCCCTTCTTCATTCTGACAGCAATTTCATTGTACGCAAAGAAACATCCAAATGCTGTACTGCCAAATATCATAGTACCTATCACTGTAAGTGGGAAAAATTATTTGGGAATTTGGAAATCAAAACAATCAGTGGTTCCAAATATAATCCAAATTGATTGTAACGTTGATTTCTATGAATCCACTACTTTGTCTTCACTGCATCTACAACATCAAGCATCTCTTGTAAATCTTGAACTTCAAGGACACGTATACTTTACTCCAGAATGTCGGTACAATAGCAATCTTACCAATTTAAAATTACGTGTTAAAGATAGAGTAGACATTACTCTTATTACAGAATATTGTCCAAATTTGGAGAATCTTGATTTATTAGGAAAAGCATCTGAAAATAATAAATTTTCTCTAAATGTAACCCTTGAAAATCTCAAGTTCATGGACATCGCCGGTGATTTCCCAATTGCAGCTCTACAAGGTTTGCTTCGTTCTCGCAGTTTGGTGACAGTCAAGATCGGTCATTCAGATCTAACTGACGAGGACCTGGCTGCAACGTTCACAGATAACCTGTCTCAACTCGGAGAATTTCACATCTGGTGCAATGACGTCATATCGATCGAGTCGATCAAACTTATTGTGTGTCTTGCACCTCGACTTCGCACAATCGATATTAACAAGTGTCGACTTATCGAGAGTAAACAAGATGATTTGGTGGAATTTCTTTGTGATAATGGACTCAATGAAGGACTCAAAATTATACTTTATGACTAGTGGACATGAGGTTTCATACTGAAGGAATATTGTTGTACAGTTGTCGTCTTGGAAAATTTATCTTTACGGCCTTGCTAATCACCATGCTCCGTAAGAATAACACAGGCCACATACAGGGCATATATAATATGGTGTATATAACAAGGCTGCAAGTGAAAAATTTTCCAATGCGATGCGTGTACCTCTTGGGACGTTACTATAAAATACTGCTGCAGCTACACAAGGGATATAAAGAGATGCAGATTTGCAATTTTGGGAGGTAAAAAGAGCATCCAGTCTAACTGGTAAAGTTTGTACTGTTCCGAGCTGTGCAGTACACATCTAATGATTTTTTTAAATTAAAAATCAATTAATGCTGATTTATTATTAAAATGTAGAAATGTAATAAAATTGTAAATCATTTTATTGAATTAATCTTTCACTTCTTTGGGCTGTTGTAATTTAATATTTAGTTTATTTTATTGTCGTTCAAAGTGTTTTAATGAAAAGAAAAATAAAATTTGTTTTATTCTCTTTTCTAACAGTTATAAAAATAAAGCAAGCTAGCTTAATGTTAATTAAATAATAGAAATATCAACCATGTTTAAGGTTATATCAACCATGTTTACAGCATGATATATGTTTATTAAAAATGCTATTATCTATTTTAATTAATAGAGAACGGTGTTCATTAAAAATGGGAAATATTAAAAATAATATAATATTTTAAAGCATTTTTGTTTATTTAGAAATAGTACAAAACATTTTACACATTTCAAACATTTCATTTACAAATTAATTCCAATGAGTTTATAAAACTCGTTTCAGGGATTAAAACGTAAGACATGGCATAACAATATTATTATATATATTGCAAAGATAAGATTCATAAGATATAACATACTACATTTTCTTATTTTTCTTATGATATATTATTAATATACTGTAATTTATTTACAGAATGGAAAAAAATCTACATATTTTTTTTCATTGCATATTTGGATAGAGGACCTCGAGTTATGTATTTGTTTGTAAATTTTTTGCAGAGTAATTCTCTATCACCCTCAACGTCTTTTCCTATGCTTGCGTGTTAAATATTTGCATGACTATGACGTCAAAACATTTTTTTCAACAAAATTTTAAGGGTAATAGAATGTTAAAAATTTGAACATGACTCGAGGTCCTCTCTCCAAATAAGCAATACAATATTACATGCAGGTTGTCCTCCACATTTAATAATCTTGTGCTTTGTTTAACTGCTTTGTTTAACTCAAAACATTATATTTTTATTATTGTGACGTCATTTCTAATACTGGACATTGCACATGAATGTTTTCACGTAAAGTTTGCGTATGTCTCGAAGGTGTCAAGGTAGTTAAGAGCGACCTGGTGGACGAACTCGAACTGATCCTGAAACATTACAGTGATATTTATTGACTCTTCACCTGTCTGATCTGATTATATTTTTATAATATGATATCTGCATGGTGTTTTATATCAGTGATGCAAATGGAGACTACATGTTATAGGTTATCTATTTTTGAAAAGAAATATCAATTGATATGAGGCGCACATTTAAAAAAAATGTGTTGGGTATTGTACTTATATTTAAAGTAAAAAATATTAATTACAAAATATAATATATAAAAATATAATATATAAAATTTTAATTAAAAAAAAATCGGTTCCAATTATATAAATAAAAAGTATAAGGGAAAGAAGGCTGAATTAAAACTGCAGAATTCTTAATTTGTTATATGGGACCTGCCCCCCCCCCCTCCCTCTAGCTTAATCCTTTCAAGAATAGGAATCAATAGAAAATTAAGATCAATGATTCACAGACCCTTAAAATTTACTTGATAAAAAGAAATAAACTTTAATTTATTTAAGATAATATTAAATATTTATATAATTTAGGTACAATCAGTACATTTACATAACGGTGTTTAATACTTATTCGTTGAAGACGGATAATGTTATTCTTATGACTTATGAGTAGTTATGAGGCGTCGACAACGGATACATATTAAACATCACCGTCATGTGAACGTATTGATTGTCATATGCAGTTATGCATGGCATAATATATATTTTACTGATTTTACATCATCGTGTCTTATATGGTAAGAAAAGGGACAAAAGTTTCACACCTTATGGGGAAAATTTTGGTGATTATCTTGGCATAAGACACGGTGGTGTATACAGTATAAGCATGCTGCCAGTGGTACGAACATACCAGAGATGCTAGGAACTGCGGCCTGGCCAGTCTCATGATCCTCACAGCCAGCCCCACATCCACTTCCTGCTCGAGCTTCATCTTCTCAACGACGAAACTGACGGCCAGAAACAAACCGCAAGCCGTCGCACCGTCACTGTAACACAGGATCAAGTATTGTTTTAATACTCTAGCTCTATGATAACATTTAAGCACCGTCACTGTAATACAGGATCAAGGGACTCACGTTTATTTTAGTTAGATGATTGAAAAAATAAATATTATTTAAATATATCATTATTTAAATGAAAATAAATTATATAATATCAGCTGATATTGCGGTTTTCCCACCGTCTATACTATATATTACCTATATGTAGAAAAACAAAACAAAAAACTCAAAATTACTTCTTTGATGGCATATTAAAAAAACAAATAATAATAAGTCTTTTCCTAAATAGGGGGGTAGGTGATGGTTTCAAATTCATAGCTTTTAAAGTTACTGAGAAAAAATTCAAATTTTCTAGCGTGGTGGCTTTTGGAGGAAATGGGAATTAACACTAAAAAATTATGACAGAAAACCTCTAGAAAGCTCAAGCAAAGGGAACGTTGGAGCTGAACTCACTGGCAGGTGACAACGATGGGTCCCACTCCGGCGAACATTCTCTCGGCCTCCTCCCACAGCTCCAGCAGAAGGTCAGTGTTCGGGGGGAGCTGTTGACCCGCAGACCAGCCCTTCAAGGTCACCACGTTGACCCGGTGCTGCGTGCACTCGCTGCAACCCTGGACCTGGTGAAACGAGGTGTGATATCAAATTTATATTGCATAAATGGACAGAGCATACAAATTATGTTACTGTGATTTTTTTAGTACAAAAAATACGTAAAAATTATGGCGAGTTAAGGTTTGAAGATACACCACGTTCCTTTTTCGGCTATCCTTTTATTATAATAGGAGGAGGCGTCAGTTGATGCCTGAAAGTCGTACTTTCAACAATATTTTAAAAATAGTACTTAAAAGTGTAAAAAAAAAATCAGAGTACCACAACTTTGCACCCTAGCTGTATCCATTTCTGCTGCAAAAAAAAAAAAAAAAAAAAAAAAAAAAAAAAAAAAAAAAAAAAAAAAAAATGAGGTCGATACTCCATTGTTCTAGTGGTGTTAAATGTTAGAAAAGTACAAAATTTATGATTTTACAAATTTACCATTCTCTCGGTGCGCAGCTGGAGGTTACGATACTCGAACAGTTTGGACTCGCTGTGATGTTTGAGCACGAGGCTGCTCGTGTCTGAGAGCACGAGTTCAGAGTCCGCCTCGGGCCAGAACGTGCACGAGCTCTGCAACATGACGTGGTGTTAGTGAACGAGTTTATATAACAGGCCACTAGAGCGGGTCGTAATGGTAAGAAAATTGAACGAAGACACGAAGGATTATCTCTGAAAACTTAAATAACATAATGGAAAAGATAATATGAATGAGGATATCTTTGCCTGCATTGGTGTAATATATTATATTAATCTGTGTATTATTCTTGTTAATTAAAAGGGAGAGTGAGAGAGAAAGGTTTTTTTTTTAAACTTTAAAAATAATTTCACTTCAACTGCCCTGGATTGTAAAACAAAACAAACAGTTTTATCGCACTCACCGGGTCACTGCTAGGGTCTGGTTGGTTCAACACGAGCACCAATCCGGCCCTCGTCTGCACCAACATGTGCCAGAAGTCGTCCAGGGTGGAGGGCAGCGGGTTCTGGGTGACGATGAACTGGTGCTTCACTCTGAACCCGTCAACATAGACCGCGTTGATGAAGTCGGAGCCGCCCGTCGAGCGGGACAGGATCACGCGCCCTATACTGCCTGTAACATTTGAATCGATTTGCTGACGACCGTCTTTATTTAAATATGTTACTTAATCATGCGTTTCTTGCAAAAATATAAGTAATTTATTATATGTAAAATTAATCTTCATTTTAGGAATATATTAACAGACGGTTATACAAAAAATATGACGACTGCATGAGATAAATTATATATTATAATATTTAAAAGCACGATAAAAAAGATTCAGATTGAAGACAATGGACAATTATAAATGAAGTGACGAAATTCCTTGGTTGTGTAATGATTTTTAAAAACAAATATCATCACGTGCAGAAGTATTGATTTTGTTTATTTTCTTCAAAATTGTATATTTCTTTATATATTTTATAGTGTATATAAAATTATACTTAAATATAGCAGTTAAATTACAAAATGTAAAATTTGAATTATTTAAAGTAATTTATAGTTTTATTGGCTAATCACTAAAAAAATAAATAAATTAAATGCTCCTTCGATTGAAAATTCACTATCAAACACACCTGGCTGCAAGAAAGCCTAGACCTTATATAGTACCCTACCTGGCACGATGTCTGGAAAGCGACTCTTCTCGTGAGGCCAGCTGTAGTCAGTGCGCACCTTCTTGAGCGCAGCGTCCCTCAGACAAAGTTTATTGAGGCGGGAGAACTGGCGGCCCAGGATGCTGCGATTCTCACCCTATAAAAAGTCGAGGACTTTTATTGCACCTCTATATGAGCTTGCAGCTCGCAGGGAGGGAGAGGATGGTGGCCATGACATGTAAGGCGTCCAAACATTCGCTGAAGTGAGACTGAGGGAACCGTGGTAACCTCAGTCATGACGGACACCTCTATTTTTTATCGATGGACTAAAGTGATGTCCAAAGCCTGGGGAACTACATACAAATGATTGATGTCATGAATTTCTCTACAAATGGTTTATTGTTAGAATATAAATTAATGAAATAAGCAGTACCATCAAAATAATGAATTTTATTACAATTAAGTAACAGTGACTAACAATTTAATAGCAAATATTATCCAAAATATGGAATGGAATTATGGAACCAATAAACAAATTAAATCAAGTATTGCGCTTAAATAAGCTGAAACATATTTTATTTTAAACTTAATTTTACTCTGTATTTTGTGTTATAATAAATATAATCTCATTATTCGGAGTGATATATATATATATAATATATACTGTATATGAGTGTATAACAAGTAAATCTTAAATAATTAACCACTATATTTGCTTTAAATTATGATTATAAATAAAAAATAAATATATAATTTATTTTTTTTAACTTCAGCATTAAAAAAAAATACATGGCGAAATATTAAACCAATACAATTTTTTAACACTTGCTTACCAGCATTTGTCTAAGTTGTGCAGGGAACTGATTGCACTCGATGTTGAAAGAGTCGGCCACCAAACATTCAAGTAACACCACATGTACGAGTTCGTATTGTTCCTGAAATTAAAATTACGTTAGAAAAAAGTCATGCTTCAATTTGCTGCAATGATTATATTGATTGTATATTTTAGCTATAAGAGGTGAGTAATTCAGTTTTTGATCAGAAATAAATTTATTATAAAATAACTGACAGTAAGATATGTGATAGTCGGTAGACGAGCTATTTTTTTTTCTTTTATGAAATATAATTCATTTTGATAATTTTATTTAATTATAATAATTAACTTATAATAAATTGGCCTTCCATAAAGCCTGTAACACAATACAATTTCGCATACAATTTTTCATTGCAAGAAAATTTCATCTCCATACAAACAAATGGAGTTGAAGTTTTCTTGAATGGAAAAAGTGTATACAATAATTAGAAAAATTGTAACGTGTATAAAATACCGGCTTAATCCGAGGCCCTCTACATCCAAATAAGCGTGCAATAAAAAGTCATGTAGCATGCCTTTTCCACTATCATGGCACAAGACAGAGAGAGAGAGAGAGAGAGAGAGAGAGAGAGAGAGAGAGAGAGAGAGAGAGAGAGAGAGAGAGAGAGAGAGAGAGAGAGAGAGAGAGACAATAGACAGAGAGAGATGGAACGCCAACTCACAGCATTGTCGACCATGTTTGGTCTCTGCGCCCTCATGATCTGCAGAAGTCCCAGAGGGTCCACTTGTCCCTCCACGGCCGCCATTCTCAGACAAGCCACAGCCAGGATCACGGTCCCCGTGCGTCCAACACCAGCGCTAAACATTGGAGAACATAAATATGTAGGTATGAAGGGGGGGGGGGGGGATAAGAAGAGGTACTCTGTCTTTGAAATTTAGGGGTGATGGGGTACCATAAACAATGGATTTGTGGAGTGTGAATTTAACCCACTCAATGATAATTATTTTATTCTTCCTATTTACAGTTGCTATTTCAAGGCTGTCTTTTGGCTATGTCATAAAGCTGCATTGCATATAATATATATGACTTCAGAATATTAATTAATTAACTATTGAAAAAAATTTAACCCCTAAGTTCTAATAGCATAATAGCATAAGGTATAATATTAGAGTTGCTTCGTTTTTATGTAGTAAAGTGGCTCAAGTGTACTAAATTATTTAACGTGAAGAACATAATAGAACATATTTTTCTTTTTTTTTTTTTTTTTGCAAGTAAGTATCAAATTTATCGTATCAATTTTATTAACAATGTTGCAAGAATTAAAAAGAGTTAACATAGTTAACATTCTTTGCAAACGATCAAATTGCTGTCCATTACTTCTTACGATAAATAAATATACACTCATGAAAAATTACAGTCCACTATTTAGCGTTGCAACGTGTTAAATTGCAATGTGTTGAATTCTCCCGAAGCTGCGGTACCTGCAGTGAACGAGGACAGGTCCCTTGATGTCGGTGATGAGGATCTTTTTAAGGTACGAGGCCACTGACTGAGGGTACATTGGCACGCCGTGGTCCGGCCAGGACGTGAAGTGAAGCTGGAGAACCTGCACAAATATCCATTTAACAAACAAAACCTGCATGATTTTTGTATTGCATATTTGGATAGACGACCTCGATTTATTTATATTGTTATTTTTTTTTCTTATTTTTAATTCCCTTAAAATCATGCTGCAAGACATTGTGACGTCATAGTTTCCAATCATGACGTCACCCATAAGGCCTATATAGCTATTTGTAGACAAATTTAACCCGTCATTACCTACGAGCGTCCCTGACTTGGTGCTCATCTTACCTAAAGGACAATTTACTGGGAGGACGCCCAAATTGACGAACTCGACAATTTTCGACAACTTTCGGGAAAGAGACACACGCTCGAGCCGTTCTGTTTGGGGACGTCAAAGATCTGACAGCGTAGCGCTGACGGCTAAAGCGGCACCTTTGTAGTTAGGCTGCTTTTTAAAGTCAGCGTCGTGACATATCAGGGATCTGACGACATGGCTTACTTTGACGTCTGATTTAAAAGTTAGGCCATCTTCCAGTTGGTCTTACCTTCCTGGTAGTGGCCTGGTAATGAACCTCGAAGTGTCTGAAGGTGAAGTCAGCGTACACTTCCTGTGAGGTGGTCGTCACGATGACGTCATCGTACGTGTCTTGGCGACCAGCTTCCGGCCAGTACTGCTCCACCTTGGCCTGTATAATGCATTACCAGTATCATCAATGACGTCACGATTATAAAAATATAATATGAACAACGTAAAGCACAAGCTATAGACGATATAATGTGAAGAAAATTGGCAACCTGAATGCATATTTGGATCCATATGGATCGAATCTCAAGTCTTTTTAAAACCTTTAACATCGATCGTTAAAAATCGTGCTGCGAAACGCTGTGACATCATAGTCATGCAAATTAACACAGAAGCCTATTAGGGGAAAGTAATTGGATAAATAAATGACGTATGGCGTTACAGTGTATTTAATTTAACATTATTTTTTTCTGAAAAGGTTTTTAAATAAACTATATCACGTCCAGTTTTGGAAGTTGCAACAGTTCCCTCACCTTTCCTCCCTCTACGCAGTTTGCCAAGGCCAGGATGAGGTGAACGTTCTCCTGCCAGATCATGTGCCAGAAGTCATCGACCGTGTTCTCCTTGGGGCCTTGTGTGGCGATGTAGGCCCGCGGATTGTTGTAGCCCTGAAATGTTAGTGAAGTAAGTGGAGGCAGGGAATGGGAACGAAAATAGTAATAATTAAATAATAATGAAATAATTAAGAGAAAGAAACTGAAATAGTTAACTCTATTTCAATCTCATTCTTTTAATTATTTCAATTCATGAATATGCTTTTTAATCATCATTTTAAAGTAATTTAAGTCAATATATTATTTGCAATTTTTTTTCTAATGTTTTTTAATTTATATCTTTACAATATTATATAATTTGTATGATGACAGTCTTGAAAAATTATAAATAATAAAATTACATCTGAATTTAATGTTACTTCTATCGTCCCATTGGCTTGAAATTCACAACGCCTTGAAATTAGGCAACTTTTGTGGCACCAAATTAAAATAATAATAAATTATATTTTTTATAGCACTTTTGCTCTAACTGTAGGGCGAGATAGAAAATTTGAAAAGTTATAAATTATATAAATTAAAACACTTTAACAACCCAGAATGTACACTTGTTGCCTTGGAAAATTTTCCTTTGTGGCCTTGCCCCGCAAGAATAACACAGGGCATTGTGATTAACAATTTTCCAAGGCATCAGAAAGAACCCCTTATGAAAAAACTAACTCAAATTCATATTCATATATTATATTATAAGGGATTTTTTGGACTATAATATAATGTACATATTAAAACAAATTTAAATCCCAGACATGACCTACGTCAATGTAGTTTGCGTTGATGTAGTCACAGCTGGAATCTGCCCCCAACTTGACTCTGGTAGCGTCGTAGGCCACCAGGTTTCCGTATCGGTTCTTCCTCTTGTTCTCAGGTTGTCGACCGACCTTCCAGGGCTGGGTTTGTCCACGGGGAAACATCTGAAAAAAAAAATAGACATATTTT
This sequence comes from Siphlonurus alternatus, assembly GCA_949825025.1. NCBI lineage: Eukaryota > Metazoa > Arthropoda > Insecta > Ephemeroptera > Siphlonuridae > Siphlonurus > Siphlonurus alternatus. Next base: position 17,898,754 of record OX463786.1, read on the forward strand.
TAGCTCCGTTCGGTGAACATTAAGAGGCCTGTTCACTATCGTCTCCTGCAAGTTATGCAATTTTCAATTTATTTTACTCTCGACATATCATGATACAATTTTCCGGAAAAACAAAAAGAGATTCACACAGCAAAATGAATTGTAATGCATGCTTTAAAAAAAATAAATCATGGCAAAGCATTTTTTATGTTAACCTCTATTTACTTTTACATTAAAAAAAATATTTAAATTTTAGGTTGTATTTTGATTATATTTCTCAGAACCCTTTATGTATTGCAAAGAGTAAAGAGTTTACTAATGACAAACTTAATTAAATACATTCCGCAACGAAATACTACAAATTTGCGAATAAGTTATTTTAATTAACGTACACTCGTCGCTTTAGAAAATTTCCCTTTGCAGCCTTGTTAAATCACCATGCCTCGTTCCTAAGAATAATACAAGACATGGTGATTTTACAAGACTGCAAGTGGGAAATTTTCCAAGGCAATGAGTAGATTATTTGCCCCCCTCACCGCGTGTTGTTTTCTGATCTCCCCCGATGCTAGTCCGCTCTCGACGTACTGCTCCAATTCTGCCAACCTGACCGGCCTGCTCAGTATCTTGCCTGCTCCCGCCGTGGCGTCAGGTGCCACCTGGGAGTTCAAGTCAGGTGTCACTGGACTGCGGCGCCACGCAACCTTATCTCCAGCAGGCACCACGTCCAGTCCTGAGGGAGCCACCTCACCTGGGGACATCGAGAAGGTTGATTGATTGGTTGGTATTTTGAGGCAATTAATTGACACATTTTGGTCATGTATGCCCCCAGAGAAAAGGTTGATGAGAGGATGTTTGCATGAATTTGTGTTTTTATTTGGAATGAGTTTAATTATTGCACTATATTTTTTTCATTTTTTTATAATAGAGAGTTGATTGCGCTGACATCATGCCCCTGTAAGTTAAGCTGCCCTATGGAGGACCAGAATGCACAGGCTAGTATATAAACAAATTATATATTGATTTTTTTTTCACTTTATTAAACAAAATAAATCAGGGTTAAAAAATTGTAAAAATAACCCAATAGCATAAAAAAATACATCATTAATCATTATAGAATAATCAAAACCACTTTTTTCTATTTATTTCGTCATTTCTCCTATATAATGCCATAGTAGTTGGACCTCCACTTTCTCTTTTATACCCTCCTGACCGTCTGTATACCTGCTATGCTATTTTCCTTCGTAAACATAAACAGCAATAGAGCAATCAACTCTATAACGTCACTCCATTTTGGTGCAGAACAAATTGCCTAACTATCAGGGAACACTTTATCCCAATTATACAAAACATTCTATCAGCTGTTTCAACTGACTTAATTTCTATTGGACTCACCCCCGAGGTTTGCATTGGACTGCAGTCTCTGCTGGTCGCTTTGCACGAGTCCTCGTCTCTTGTTGTGACGTCGCCACAGAAAGAAGAGCACGAGGGCGAGCACGAGGAGGAACAGTAAGGACAACGTGATGGCCAGCACGTGAGACGAGCCCACTGTGGAGAAACCAGATTTAAGTCAATCGAGTGAGGGCTAATGTTATTATGTTTTGAAGAAAGTTATGATATATACTTGGACTGGGAATTATTAAAGTTATCAAAAGCGTATTTTTTATAACCACGTCTCTTCCCATTAAATTGGGAAATAAGTGTAAAAGGTAATTACAAAAAATCTAATAAAATTAGTAATAGCCACCAGACATTGCATTTCCACACTAAAAATAGAGAGGAAACAAAAATTAAAAGTTTGGTTTAGAGTTTAGAGATTTAACTGCGGTTTAACCCCCTGGTAATAGAGCTCAAAAACATTGGCCAGAAAATCACCTTCAATATTTATTTTTTAATGTGAAAAATCAAAATACTGAATTATACAAGTAATCTTCAAGCAATATTAATAATAATTATTTAATCATTTAAATATAATAAGTTAAAGTTAACGCATTTCAATTTATGGAGATTTTAGTTCACTCTGATTTTTTTAAATTTCAGAATTTCCCGCTCTCTCTGTCCTCACCATCCCTGCTCCCCACACCCCCTGTACTTTTGACTTCCGGCGTCCTGATTGAATAGAAGGCCGGTTCTCCGAGGTACACACGAAGGGCTGACACGGACACGTTGTAGCTCGAGGAGGGGTGCATTTTATCGAAGGGAAGTTTGAACTCCGCGCCCTCAACTGCGAAGGACCCGGACGACTTGTCGACGTCCTTTGTCCTCTCCAAACATTCCTCCGATTCTTCATGGCTGCACACCAGCTGTAATAAATGATCGTTAAAAGGTGTTTTCCATGGAGCGATGTCAAGCGGGGCTTGTCTGGCGGTGCGAGAAAGGCGAACTTGCTTCAATGTTATATGTTGGCCATGTTGGCGTGAAATAATCGCTGTGGGATTTTATCGCTGCGATAAAGTGATTTTTTCACGCCATATGATAATGAAGTTAGTGTGCCTTTCTCGCCCCGCCAAACCCCGCTCAACATCGCTCCATGGAAAAGCACTTAAATTTTACTCCATCTGCATCATCATTTATGTCGATTAATTTAGAATTCATTAATTTGGGGGTTTTGGTAGCTAATGGAATTTTCACTAAAAATAATAGACCTCGCGAATTTACAAATTTCCTTTAGATGTTAATTTTGAAGCCTTAAAATTGTGGTGAAATAATCTGTGACGTCATAGTCATGTAAAATATGAACACTCAAACATAATTATATTAATGTGACGTCACTAATTTTGAAGGTGAATTAGATCTTTCCAAAATAATGATTCGTTAACTCGCAGTCCTCTATTTATGTATTGTAATAAAAAATTCAACCTCGTTGCTCATTCTTGAAATACAGAAGATATTGATATAATAAAAAATATATAATTACCACCTTTTAAAAAAAGTTGTACAGAAAATATTTATTATATTATAGTTAAATTTGCACGTACATGGTTAAATGTTTATACAGACTAAAACTAGACGATATACAAGTTTATATAATTCATCTACAAAATATCTCACCATGTAGGAGACATTGTATGTGATGACGTCATGTACTGAGGTCCACGTGACCTTCCCCGTTGTGGGGTCAATGACCAGGTTATGCACCGAGTCAGGAGCTGAGGACACAGGTTTTAAAATTAAGAAAAATTTTATGATAAAGGCTCTAAAACATGCACACATCGCCCGTCGCTCTCGTTTATTAAGGCGAGATAAGTCGTAACATAGTACAGACTGGGCCAGAAATGGTGTTCCGATCGTACGCTAAATTTTCGGCGGGAGGACTTTCAGCTAGAAAGTTGAAATTTGGCATACATAAGGCCAAGGGTTTTAAGTTTTTTTGAAACGTGTTAGAATTTTTTTAAAATCACTCTTTCATGACTTTTTAGGGGTGGATTCATGATTTGCATTACTTCCTTATGGGATTTCCATGTTAAATTAAGTTGATAGAAAAATTTTGTCCGATCAACACCAAATTTTATTTCTGGGGAGTTCAAAACACGTTGAATCTAATGGTGTAATTTAAAATGTGATTAAAACAACCCCTAACGAGATATTGACCCTTACTATGTTAAAAAATAATTGTATCCTAATTTTGACATTACCATTGAAACGAACTAAATTTTTTACCCTAGAACACACCTTTTAACTTTTTAAATCGGAGTTAGTTAAGGATTTAATTTTTAGGGGTTGGTATTTTCACCCCTAATGATGAAATCCTTAAATATCACCGATTTAAAAAATTCAAAGATGTTTTCTGAAGCAAAAAAATGAGTTCGTTTTAATGGTAGTGTCAAAATTAGGATACAATCATTTTTTAACATAGTAAGGGTCAATATCTCGTTAGGGGTTGTTTTTATCACATTTTAAATTACACCATTAGATTCAACGTGTTTTGAACCCCCAGAAAAAAAATTTGGCGCTGATCGGACAAAATTTTTCTATCAACTTAATTTAACATGGAAATCCCATAAGGAAGTAATGCAAATCATGAATCCACCCCTAAAAAGTCATGAAATGGTGATTTTAAAAAAATTCTAACATATGTAAAACAAACTTACAACCCTCGGCTTTATGTATGCCAAATTTCAACTTTCTAGCTGAAAGTCCTCCCGCCGAAAATTTAGCGTACGATCGGAACACCATTTCTGGCCCAGTCTGTAGATGTACCGGAAGGTGTATCTAGATTGTCAAAATAGAGCTTGAATAGTGCCGGGTTTTAATACTTCGATCAATAATGGATGCATATTTTTATTACATATTTAAATAAAGGAGCTCGAGTTATGTAATGACATTTTTTTTAGATCTTTTGAACCCTCTAACACCTGCAAAACACTGTGACGTCATAGTCATGCAAATATTTAACACGCAAGCATAGGGAAAAACTTTGCATGAATAATTATAACGTCACATCGTCTTTCTCTTAGTTCGATATTGAGCGGGTTCAAAAAAATCTGACAACAATTTTCATTGCATTACTCGAGATCCTCTATTTTTTTTTTTCGTCCAGTTGGTATTAGTTAATAATCATCTCACCTGGCGGCGTGGTGAACTCGAAGAACTCCCGTGGTCCCTCCTTCTCTGTGACTGCCCACACTGCGACTTGATATCGAGAGTTTGGTGCGAGGGAGGCGAGGGGGATGATGGCTAAAGTGCCGTCGGCGGAAATGGTTAAAGGTGCGGCAGTGTCTTCTCGATTTTGATTGTCGCACATGTCTTCATTGTTGTTGTGTTCATTGTTGTAGTCATTGTTTTCATTGTTAACGTAATGGCATTTCTGAAGGAAATAAGTAAATAAGTACAGCACATAAAAAATAATAAATATATTAATATGGTAGCGCCCTCATTTGTTATTTATATTACATGGTGACAAATTTTGGAACTATATAAGTAAGCAAAGCACCCTTGTAAACGGCACTTCTACTTAATTCATTTAATATTAAAAAGCAAAAATAAAGTTTTTTAAGTTTTCTTCGAACAACACAATACCTGATTCGTGACGAAGTAGTTCTTGATGTCGCCGCCGGTGCGAAGTGGCGCTGCCCACGTGACCCTCGCACTCACCGAGTCTGATGTGTCGACTGTTAGAGACTGCACGGGGCCGGGAGCTGGGGACACGTCATGAGAACGAGCTTAATATCTCGAAACAAGTCGTCTGAATACCTCGTTTCCAGAGTTGAAATAAATTTCATCGTTTAATCACTATATTAACCTTTCTGCTAATTTAATTTACTCCTATTTTGGCTATTTTACACCATTTTTGAAGGAAAAAGGGGAAAAAAGACAAGATGACGTCTTATTTCCTCTTAAAAATATGTAATAAAATTAGGTTTAAACGTGTAAAGGTTGAGTTGGAGTCGTAATTTTTCAACTATAGGGTTACTTCTTAGATAAATTGTATAGAATATAATAAAGTAAATAAATTTTGAGGTATTTGCAAAACTCGTGACATTGAGTTATACTTTCAAGGCCAATATCTACAGTATTATCAAGTAAAAAATGGGCACCATACCAATTAAATACAGTGTAATATCACAACTATCACAAGATTAATAGACATAGTATAACATTGCACATTAAAAAAAGTTGTTGGTGAAAAAGAATTTTTACTAGTATTAGCATTTCTCGATTTTTGGAGTAGGTGACTGAAATTTAAGTACGCCAGGGCAATATAAAAAGTGCGTTTTTAACCTTTTTGATAACTGTAGAAGGGTAAGCTTTTTTTATAATACTTACGTCCTGGTGTGGTCTTATAAATTTTGTCATATTGTTTTTCTTGACCTTTTATGGAAAATATCAATTTGTATTCAGTGTTTGCTTCAAGTGCTTTATATATGTTAAGTTTGGTAATATTTATAGGTAAGTTTTTTAGTGGGTAAGGATAATAATTTCTTTCGTTTACCCCCACCAAATATTGGTCAGTGGGACAAATCTCATCGGGGTCCTTAAACATGGAACGTAATTAATTAGATTAATGATCTGTTGGTATAGTTGGTATCAAAAAAGTTTTCTTACCTTCACATTCAGAGCAACTGTGAAGTACGTTTGGTGTGGAGCCACTTCGAATTCGGTGAAATCTGAAATTATTAGAAAAGTTATGTTTTTTTCTTTGTTTAAAAATATTTATTTTATTTAATAAAACATATCGAAGGAGTTCCTAAAAATATTATAAAACTGAATTAATTAGGAAAAACTACTATTGAAAATATGAATAATATATTTTAAATATATAATTCAATTTTCAATATACATTGCATCAAACGCAAAATCGCCAAATCTATATACGTAATGCGAAAATCTCGGGGAAGCAACTCTTTACTTGTAACAGCCAGGATTATCACGATGATGTCACTAATGTTGAAGGTCGACAACGCGGTGACCTTTGTTATACTGATAATGAGTTAATTACACTTTTATTTGCAGCATTTTTTTCTCAAAAATCACAGGTAATGTAACTCATAAACAACGTCTAAGTTCATCGTGATGGTCCTGGCTGTTACAAGTAAAGAGTTGCTTCCCCGAAATTTTCGCATTAGATTTGGCGTTGGGTGTAGTTAATGACTCACCGACAGGTCTGCATTTGGTGGTGACCGTCACTTCCTCCGGTACTTGCAGTATGATAGGCACCCTGTCTTGGTCCAACACCACCCCTCGCACCAGGTAGACCTTGTTCCTCCTGAGTTCACTGATTGTAACTTGGCTGGAGGGGGGCCAAGATAACACCGCGTGGTGTGTCCAATCTCGATCGTCGGGTCTCTGAAAGTAAAAGAAACAAAACTTGGAATGGACGGCAGTAATAAATCAATTTCTTAATATTATTATATTAAAAAGGTCAACTGTTAGTAACCTAAAGAAAGAAAAAAATAATTTGCACAACGTGTATTAATACGAATTTATAGTATAATTTATTATTAAATTGTAGCTATATATACTATATTATACATAATAAATTAATAGAAAAATCCATGTAGATACATATAATTATAATTGATTTCCTTATGAAAGAAGCATGAGATATTTAAATATATAATTATATATATATATAATGATTTTTAATATTTCTTTTTATCTGTATTTTAAACCATAAATATATTATTACACATATCATAAAAAAAATAAAATAAAATAATAATTCTTCATGTGTATATTATGTATAGTAAACAGTTATAATACTAGATATAAATAAGGGAAAACTTGTAGTAAAATATGAGAAAAGGTAATAAATTAATACAAGAATCCGATATATAATAATATACTATAATAACAACGAAGGGTCTTACCTTGTATTGCAACTGAAAACTGCTTATATTTGAGGTGTCCAGATCCTGATGGTCTATCACATTTATTGTCAACTCAATTGAATCTTCCACAGCATCATGTAGAGATAAAGCTACATACATCGCTGCAAAGAAATTCAAGACTATAATTATTTGTATACGGGAGCAAAGAATCACATAGTGAGATTCCTTTTTTAATTGTAATAAAACTAATAATATGTATAGTGAATGAGCCATCTCAAAGTTCCTCTTTCTTGAAATAAATTTACAATTGTGGAAGCTGAGTGATTTTAAACCCCATATTAACTATACTAAGAGGAAATTATTTATATATATATATATTGATGAAAGATAACGGATTAGTAAATTTTTAATCACCAAACCCTCATTTAGTCAAAATAGTTTTTGGACTCTAAAAAAATGTGAAAAAATTGGAATGGCATAACTTTGCACCCTATCCATTTCTGCAATATATATTTTTTTAAGTCAATATAAATATAACTCCGCAAACAAAAAAAAAAAAAAAAAAAAATGCAACCATTTCCAAATACTTTGTATTGCGCACCAAGGGTCATCAATACTCTGGTGTAAACTCACGTATGTGACATCGCGCTGCTTTCCAGCCAGTCAGACATCCTCTGTTGTTACACGCTCCAGTTTGGAAGTTGCAGGTCACTGTGCTAGCACATTTGCCGCAGAAAGAACTGCAGGCTCTCCCGTAGCGTCCATTAGGACAGACTGGAAAAGTACATATACATCACGGAGGAAATGCGTGATTGTTCATTATAATTATACATATTTCATTTTGTTTCTATATTATCCCGGACCATTCTTTTTATGTATGCAGGGAGAGAGAGAGAGAGAGAGAGAGAGAGAGAGAGAGAGAGAGAGAGAGAGAGAGAGAGAGAGAGAGAGAGAGAGAGAGAGAGAGAGAGAGAGAGAGAGAGAGAGAGAGAGAGAGAGAGAAAATATGCAAAAATCAACCTGACTTTCTTTCCTTTCAATATTAAATTTAGTAGATTCACTTTTAGAGTTAATTCATTTTCTGAAATTGGCGTCTGGCGCAAAATGGATCCACTTCCTTTTTTCTTTTGATAACAACATTAATGAGATCACCATACTTTCAACTGATATAAAATTATCACTGCTAGCTAATTCTAATTGTTAAAAGATTTCTCTTGCAAATGTCAGTCACCTTGTTAAATTTTCATCAGGAGACTGATTCCTTACCGTAAGTGCAAGCTTCTCCAGTGTAGCCCAGCTGTGCACAGGAGCAAGTGCTGACGTCACAGAACGAGCCACCATAACAAGATGACAGACCGTTCAAGAAACTGCACGTGAGGTTGCAGTGAGCACCGAAATATTCACCGGAACACGAGGCTGCAACAGACACGAGAACTAAATTAACGTACGTGGATCTAGATGGAACGATGATTGATTTCCATACGTTTTAAGATAAAATGAAATTTTGTGTTCTCCATGCATGGAGAATTACGCAATTTATGGCGTAAATTAATTATGGTGCACTATATAATATATTTGTTTAAATGGACAGTATTTTTCAATATTAAAACTGCAGCCTTCAAAGACTATACGGTCAACCCTTTTTATCAGTTCAATTTTATTCCTTATTTTTTAATTTACAAAAAAGCTCATTCACAAAGAAATAAGGCTACTATACTATTAGGTTACAGTTTTTTAAGAATGAAAATTTTGCTTACAAAAACGGAGCCTAATATTAAGTCTTAAATTTTTTTATATTAAATATAATTTTAATTATTTAATGCCTCCTAACAATAACGCGCATTGAATACAATAAAATGCCTTCATTATTCGCTAGCTCTCGAGTAAATGAGCTATTCCCAAATAAAAAAATTATACATTAAATAAACACACGTCTCTAGGATGAAATTTTTAGGCCAACTCACGGAATGCGGAAACACCGTCAGTCGGTTTTCTGGCTTGGATAATTTCTTCGGTCATCAGGTTCATGCAAGTAGCTTTGTTAGTTAGAATTTGTACCAGCGACGAGACGTGGACCTCTGGAACATTGTGATTGTAAATATATATATGATTAGATCTCAAATTTAAAATCTAATAAATTATTGTACTTAATCACTATTTATATAACTTCAAGAAAAATTCACTCATTATGAAACCATCATGAAAATTACATTATTTTTCTTATAGCTACTGCATGTAGCAGATTTTTTCTTCGATAATAAAATTAGAAAATGATTACGTTAATATACTAAATATAGAGATGTAGTACTATTACAGTATATAATTTTGCACTATATACATATTTTATGATTGTTGTTATTATTGGCCTATATACTTGTTTGATTAAACTACTTAAAAATTAATTAAGTTAAAACACAATCATCCGTAATTTACACTTAATGATACGTAAGAGGCCATACATAATTAAGTTATTATTCCAAATTTCAAAGTATTTCCAATTTCCCTGTCGTTATTCACCGTTTTGATTGCACACCCGAACGTCCCCCAGGAGAAATCTTCCCCCGCTCGTTTTTTGTAACTCCAAATTGTGATCAACGTTTTCATGTAGTGTCATTTCTAGTCGTGCGACTTGCCACCCTTCCGATTCCTGAAATGAAAATTGAACATTCATTCATTAAATGGATTTTTGACTTTAAATCTACTGTAGATTATTGTACAGTATGTAAATTATATAATCAAATTTTAAACAAATTAAAAATGAAAATCACTTTCATGTTAATATAAAATTAATTCATGTCCAGTTGAAAATTTTCGTCTTCAACTCATCTTTACACGTCTAAACCAAATCTTATTACGTCCTTTTACCTCAAAAACACATCTTATCTCTTCCGATTTTCAAAGTGAGGAAATAGATGAATGATCTCGTCTTTTTTCTTTCTTTCGAAAATGGTGCAAAATACGAGAAAAAAATAGAGGAGAGACGTTAAAATACTTAAAATTAAATAAAAGATGAAATTCAGAACATATATCACTCACGGTGAGCTCCACAGCCGCGAGGGGCACCCCCTCTCGAGTGATGACCTGCAGACGTGCCGGACCCCCGCTGTTGAGGAAGGTCACGGACACACAGAGGAAAGCGGAGGACGGCAGGGCCACGTGGACCTTCTCAGAGTCGAGGCGCAGCACGTCGTCTGTCAAACATGTCAGCTGATTGTACCTCATCCTCACCAAGGTACTCTTGCTTAGGCGCGGATCCAGAACCGAATTTCGGGTGGGACCCTCTTCATAAGGACAATGTTAAAAAAAATGGAGTGGGGGAAATGCTTTTACTACCCATGTTAAATCTAAAATTTCGGGGGGGGGGGTGGAGGCGCAGCCCCCTTTTTCACCTGGACCCGCGCCTGCTCTTGCACTGTTTGCCACGCACGTAGTTTCATTTGTATGTTTTTATTACATTTTTGTGTGCCTCTTTTTATTATTTGATTAAAAGTTCAAATCAACATCTCTTTTGTATTTTCCAGATACAGCTCTATAGAAAATTAAGCAAGAATGGTGGTATTCAAACAGTCGCAATGTTTATTTTTCCCTTCATATTAATTATTTATTCTCTGATTATAATATTATTATGTTCACTCAATGCTGCACAGCTATAATGAGTATTGCTATAAAAGTACTCACACTTATTAAATCTGATGTAGCCAGGCTTGTCGTAAAACCGGACTGACACAAAATTGACGTCGATGGGATCTTTTTCATCGATCCACTCCAACAAAAGTTTCTCCCCTTGAGATAACGAGATGTGTGCTTGATTGCTGCTGCTTCTGATGATGCGAAGGGTGAAGTGAACCCACTTGTCTAGGGTCAGTAGCGTCATGTTCTGTGGAGAAAAATGTTTCAGTGCGACATTTTAAATTAATTCAGTGTAAAATATTTTCAAAGTTAAACAAAGTTAAAAAAGCAAAGTTCCGCAAGGCGCAATCCTTCAAAGATAATGGGTGCGATTCACGAAGCAGTTAGCCAAGTTTCTAACCATATTTAGCTTAACCACGTTTAACTATACCTGTTTTACGTGTTAAACCACCTAGTTAAACGTGGTTAAGCTAAACTTGTTTAGAAACCTGGCCAACTGCTTCGTGAATCGCGCCCAATGCAAAAAGCAAGTGTAAGGAGCTCATAATTTATTATTATACATACTGTATTATTATAAATGGAGAACCTGCATAACAATTTTTGTTTTTTGCATATTGGGATAGAAGACCTCGGATGGTGAATTTTTGAAAAATATCAGATTTTTGACACCCTTCAAATAAGCAATAAACATTATCGTGCAATATTTGGCAGTTAACATGTCAATATGTTATAAGATATCTCGTGATTTATAATATAAAAGGTGAAAATAATCAAACTTGCCTCTTTGTATGCTTTGAGAGGATGGCAAGGGTCAGTTTTGCCTAGATAGTTCTCACTCGGCCACCCCTGCTGGCATTTCCTGAACGCTGTCATACGAAGTTTATCCCAGCCATCTATGACAACCAGGTACCACGGGGAGTTGTAGTGATCTCTGTTCGTGTGTAGCAGAAGATTGACATCTGACTCAGCCAAAATCGAGAAGTGGAGGGACAAGGGCTTGCCACCTGGGCGAGGGTCCATCAGGGGCATCATGTTGTCGAAGTTATAGCGGCGCAGGTGCTGGATAAACGGAAACTCTGTGAAGAAAATTATATAATTAATTAATTGACTTCAACTTCGTTTATTCTGATTTATTGCATGGAATCAATGCAAATTGAATTGATTTATTGTTTCCTTGCTCATACAGTAAAACAAATCTAAGTTTACGCCTGACATATATGGCTAGACTATACGTCTAGACCGACTGGCGCCCCCTATCTTAGCCATGTTATGGCTTCCAAGATGGCCGCCGCGCGTAATCGAATCCACACGTAAACTAATATCTGTTATACAGTATCTTAATGTTAAACTCATTATTATACCAAATAAAATTATAAACTATTTTTAAATTTGGTTATTAAAAAAAAATATATATATATTATTTCAGAAAATTAATTTTATTTTTAAATTAAGACAGAGCATGACCATAAAAACATAGCTGGCATAACCTAATATTTATAACGTTTAAAATTACCAAATGTGGATAGTATCAAATATCAAATTTTATGCGTTAATTATGTTACTAAATTTCCAATTGACCACATGGAGACTGAAACCTTGGAGTGTAAGGTATATTATTTTATCATAATTAAGCCATCAGGACCATAGTTACTCACTCTCCCAGCGTGTATCGAAGACAGGTGGCAACTCGTCCCCCTCAAAGTTGGACTCCCTGGTCATTCCTTGCCTTTCCCAACCCCCACACTTCCCGGGGGCGGTGAGGTCGCACGAGAGAGCCTCCACCAACCCTTGGGGGGGCGGGGGGCTGGGGGACTTCCAGGAGGACACTGAAAACGGGGGAGCAAAATTATTATCATTTTTGTTATTATCGTTTTAATTACGCTATAATAAATACGATAAAATATTTCTAATTATTGCAATGCATACATATTTTTCTTGAAACTCCCAATCTAACTTTATTTATTTGAATGAAAATGAAATTTTCTTGTAAGGAAAAATTGTATATGCAAAATTTATTATGTAATATATTATTACGCAGCTATTATGTTTTGTGCAGACTTGTTTGCAAATAATGTAAATCTTGCCTTAATTGTATATGTTTTTTGCACTCGTTCTGTGTGTACCGAAGGGAAATGCCTATTCAATGTTTATACAAATATTAGTATCGGCAAAAATGTGTATATGGATTTGTGAGAATAAAGGTCAATCGCTAGCTGCGTTTCTTCTTATCACTAATGCCTTGATGCCACCCATAAGGATTGTGCATAGGCATTTTATATGTTTCCTTCAGTACGGGGTAGTTAAAAAAATTCACTCGAGTGCAGAAAATGCAAACTGGGAATGGTTGAAGAACTAATTATAAATTGCATTTGTAAAAAACAAGAATTTTATGTTTCTTTCGTAGATATACCCACCTGCATTATTTTGCGTGACGCTGCTGGGAGGTACAAACAAGGCGAGGGCAGAGGACCTCGAGTCTCCACTGTCAACACAGTATGTGGAGGTGGAGTACCTCAGGAGTGCCAACTGTCCGGCTATAAAAGTGAGAATGTCACAAATTAGGTTGGTACATCGACATAAATTACTAAAATCACACTTTATAGAATATTTTAGGAATATTTTGTGTTCACCGGAATGTGGCAACGCTGGCATATCTTTATAATGTTAATTTTTCAATTTATTTTATTGTTTTCTAATTTGAACCTACGCTTTACCGATTGCACGAAAAATAATTTAATGAAACAGAGGTATTACACGATACAATTTTTAAAACTTCAACTCCAATTGTATGTATATTATAGAGATTAAATTTTCTTGTAAGGTAGAATAATTGTATGTAAAATTGTATCTTGTAATATCGGCTTAACCCCTGATTTAAATTAAGGAAGGTTAAAATTGAAAAATATAAACAAGATAACATATGCATTTAGAAAAAAAAATGTATATCGTAGTGAGAAAAGATTTACACCAATTTAAATAAAAGAATAAAATTTAATTGTTCCACTAAAAGACATAACTACAAATTGAGTATAATTCTGTATATATAATCATCGGTATATTATTATCTTACCTGCACTGCTGCATACTGCGAGCAGAATGAAAATCCATTCGCGGTGCTTCATTTGTTTTTACCTGCAAGAAAGGAAAATACTTCAGGTTATTATAATTATATTAACTTCGCTTGAAGTAGAAATGATGATATTAACGAAAATAACATAGTTATATTTCTTGACTTCTGTAACCTGCCCACTCAATGATCTGCTTTTGAACGTTTTTTTAAACAAGAAATAGCCGTTTATGCGCGTATGTCCGATATTTTACTGTTTGAAGTGTATGGTAAGATTATATGATATTATATGATTACCGTTTAAATATTAATTCCCATATTATTTTCAAATATTTAAAGGGTTCTTCTGTTATAGATAATGTATCATGGAAATTTTATTATAAATTTAAAAAAGTGAATTATTAAATAATAATTAATTATATAATAATAAATTATTTAAAACCAAGTTTTTTTTTTTTTTTTAAATTCAGACTCAATCTGAAAAAATAAATAACAAATTTTACGTTTTGCAGCTTTCAACTTCTAAAGCCTGTATTACACGATACAATTTTGCATACAGCTTTTACGTTTAAGAAAATTTCATCTGTATGCAAACAAATGGAGTTGAAGTTTTTTTATAAGGAAAAAATGTATACAATTAATTAGAGAAATTGTATCATGTAATATCGGCTTAACTTACCCTTATGTAATTAATAACGACGTGAATTTACTTCGGCCGACTTCGAATCTTATCTACGAACGTGTGGAAATTTGTTTGTCAGGATTATGCGGCCGCCGTGGTGCTCAAATGTCCGGAGTGACGTCACATCGGGTTGTCCTACCGCCGCATGTGGTTTAGATAAAGAGGTTGTAATATCAGCTAGAGAGGTTGATCAATGAATGGGGATAATGGACAACATACATGAAAATTTTTTATTGCAGAAATGAATAGAAGGTACCAAATTATGTTACTCTGAATTTTTTCAGGTTTTTTTGAGACCCAGAACTATTTTTAAATAATTAATGAAAGTGCGGCCACGCCCCCTGGAGGCGTCAATAGGCGTCCAGTCTCCATCCTTTTTATTAAGGCTGCAGGGGTGCCAACTTAAATCACAGGACTTTCAATAATTATTTAAAAATAGTTCCGGGTCTCAAAAAAATCTGAAAAAATTCAGAGTAGCATAATTTGGTACCCTCTCTTCATTTCTGCATTAAAATTTTTTCATGTATGTTGTCCATTAATAGTTTTTTTTTTATGAGTGATTTTGTATTTTATATTGGGGAGCATATAAGATAAAAAAAAGGGGAGTGACAACTTTCATGTTTTTTTTATTGCATATTTGGATATAGAAGACCTTAAATTATGCATTGTCAATACATTCGAACTTCGAACCCTTTAAAATCATGCTACAAAACGCTGTGACGTCACAGTCATTTAAATATTTAACACGCAAGCATAGGGAAAGATTATGACGTCACAGCATTTTCCCCCTCGATTTTAAGGGTGTTAGAGGCCTTTGAGGGTTTTAAAAAAATATGAATAAAATTGACAATTCAAAACTCAAGGTCCAAATAAGAAATAAAAAATTTCATGAAGTTGTTCATTGCCCCCAAATATCAACCAGTCCATCAAGTGCAGGTAATGCCAAAGATTCCATGTGCATGCAATGTTTATGACCAGATAATGGACCAACATGGATCCACTTTCTGAAACGCCTTATTGATCTGAATGATCGAAAACAAATGATTTGAACTATGCATGTTTTTTTTTTTTTTTTTTTTTCATAATTTTGAAGTATTTTAAGGTATTTTTAATGTTAAAAAAATTCCGACACAATAAATGAAACATAAAGGGGCATTCACAAAGTCTTAAGGTCACATTTAGGGCTCGATAATTTAAGACCAGAAATTTTGGGTATAAAAAGCATGCCTAAAATTGGGCTTAAAATTATCGAGCCCTAAATGTGGTCTTAGGGCTTTGTGAATGCCCCTTATAATATCTTAAAATGTTTTTGCATACCTGATATTTTAGCTACTGATGGGAGATGTAGAAGAGAACATTTTAAGATTATAAATATGTTTCATAATTTTCATGTGTGGGATTTTTTTTAACATTAGGCGCTTTACCTTACCTTTAAAAAAATATAACTATAATAATGGCAATATTTTGATTTTTCGGCATTTTTTTATGTTTTTTTTTTTTTTTTTTTTCAAATTTGACACCTGGTTTTCATTGAAAATTTCTAATACCTAAGGATATGAAGGATTGCGTTTGGAATTTAATATTTATATTAGATTGAGATTTTTATGCATATAATTAATATATTTTTTAAATATATTTCTAAAGCAATATGAATAATCATATTTATTTATATAAATTATGATATTAAAATTAAAAAAAAAATAAAAAAGTGTTATCTTGTTGTAATGATTAACTACAACCGATTTTGAATGGGTTTCTATCAAATTGTTGAATATTTTATTTCTCTATCTTCATTTCACTCAAGTTTTTATAATTCAGAGATAATATGCAAAAACCAAATAAAATTTGTTATGTTATGTTATGTTATGTTATGTTATGTTATGTTATGTTATGTTATGTTATGTTATGTTATGTTATGTTATGTTATGTTATGTTATGTTATGTTATGTTATGTTATGTTATGTTATGTTATGTTATGTTATGTTATGTTATGTTATGTTATGTTATGTTATGTTATGTTATGTTATGTTATGTTATGTTATGTTATGTTATGTTATGTTATGTTATGTTATGTTATGTTATGTGTAATACGCCAAATTTATTTCTCTGGTAAAATTATACAACCTCTTTCAAGCATTGGTTTTGATGTTCAAGGAGTGGAAGTTACTTCAAAAACATTTTTATTTATCGAGAAATGTAAGGTTAATTTATTTTAATGTTGTTTCTTTAAAATTTCCATGTTTTCAAAACTTCTTTAATATAAATATATGTGTTGAAATATATTCCTTCATGATCTTGGTTGAAATTTTATTGAAATTTTCGATAAATTTGTAATTTTATATTAAAATACAAAATGAATATAACATGGATGTGCACACGAATAAAAACTATTAGAAAATAAATTAGGAAACATTAAATTTGTATTAATTTATTTATTAGTTCTCTTACATTTATAAAGTATAATAATATACAAGTATTTGGTTCACCCAAAATTTGCTTCGAAAATTTATTATATTATAACAATATTCAAAATGTATTTTAAAAAGCCATAAATTGGTCCTCGTTTAAAATTCTACTGTAGGAAAACAATTAGGCGAAAACATTTTTAAGTCATGATTTTCATGGGCTTTGAGCATAGAAACCTACTAAGGATACGAAACCAAGATAATGAATTACATCCTGTAACACCCATTTAACTGAAGTTTATGATATAATATCTTACGACGATATACAAAACAGTAGATTATCATTTAAATACAATATTACGTTAAATAGTGAGGAAAGGGGAGAGATTAAATTTAAATTAAAATAGTAAAATCTTCCCGCAAGTTGGGATTTCGATTTCTCACAAACAACGATTAGTCATCCCAAATTAATGACAATTAACACGTATGTATATGATGTTAATTATCTTAAATATACTTCAATAAAAAATTATGAGAAAATATTTTGGTTAATTTGTCATTACTATGGGAATTTAAAGTATTGTTTAGGATTGAGTACCCTTGTGGAAAATATTTTTTTCTTTTATTAAGGCACTGAACTAGGAACAAACTTTTTATCAGAGACGATAAAAAAATGTGATGATATATTTATACTATTGGTGGAGCTTTCAAAATGAAGATAAATAACCCATTGTATGTTATAATAATGTGATGAACATGGAGTTGATATTATCTCTCGAATTCAAGTCTCTCTCTACGCTTTAATCTTCAATTTCGGTTGTAACACTCATTTTACTTTCTGGCAGTAATGCTGCAGAGCTGTCAACAGCAGGCGAAACCTGAAAAAATTTGGAATTATTATTTTGAAGTTTCATAATTTTTAGTGAATCATGTTTGTTTTTTATTGAAACCCTTATTCCGTTACATTTATTAATACAAATAGACAATAATGGTTGCATTTTTTTATTTCATAATTAGAAAATATACATTAAATTAAGCTTTTCTGAATTTTTTCAGATTTTTTGGAGTGCGGGAACTAATTTTAAAAAAATATTTAAAATGACTGAATTTGGGTGGTACACCTGATGGGACAACCGTGACGTCATCGACAGCCAATCACAGCAGCCGTGACATCATCAACAGCCAATCACAGCACGACAAATGACGTCACGGTTGTCCCATCAGGTGTACCACCCAAATTCAGACATTATAAATATTTTTTTAAAATTAGTTCCCGCACTCCAAAAAATCCGATAAAATTCAGAAAAGCATAATTTTAGGTATATTTTCTAAATATGAAATAAAAAAATGCAACCATTATTGTCTATTCTAAAATATTTTTAGTGGGAATTTTTTTTTTTTTAATATATCATTAAATCATTTAATTATTTAAAAATAAAGAAATACAAAAAAAATCATATTTAAATTATATATCACATAAATATATTAATAATGCATCATATACATTTTATGTATAAACTCTTAAGAAATAAAATGAATTTAATCGGAAAAAAAAATCAACAATCGCGAACTTGAAAACTCACCTAAATGCAAAATGAATTTAGTGTGATAAAATGAAGCTATAGTCTCTGTCCCACTCTTCATAACTATAAATGTTAATTTGAATTCCACATAGCGTACCTCTTGATTCGACCAGACGGTGAAGACCTCTTTTCGTCCCTCCTCGTCCAGACACAGCAGTTTGACCTCGGTGTCCGAACCCAGGACCTCAGCGTACACTCCCAGAGTGATCTCCATGGACATTCCTGGCAGAAGGACTAGTCTGTTGACGATCAGAGTGAAAAGGTGAAAACAATTGAGGAATGGAGTATTGGTGAAATTGGAGTTGTTGCATTAACTCTACCAAAAATTAGTTCCAAGATATTAAAGAGATGTGCTTTCCTAGAGGTGTAATGTAGTATCGACCTCGATTTTTTTTTATTGCAGAAATTGATAGAGAGTAAAAAGTTATTATATGCTATCCTGATTTTTTTCAGATTTTTTACAGCCCTGGAAGTATTTTTAGAAATTATTGAAATTCCTTTCCATGACGTCACGAGGCGTAAAAGGATAGGACTTGCCACCGCGTGACGTCACAAAAAGGAGTTTCATTAATTTTTTAAAAATACTTCCAGGGCTGTAAAAAATCTAAAAAAAAATCAGGGTAGCATAACTTTGCACCCTCTATCCATTTCTGCAATAAAAATTTTGAGGTCGACACTCCATTGTTGTAAATTTAACAATATCATTATATAATAGGGCATTGTCATGCATTCTATATTTCTATATATATATATATATATATATATTATACAGTATATGGTAAGAAGTTTAATTTAAACACTATTGGAATGGACCGACTAGGTAAAATTCAAATTGCCTTTTTTTTATTTCCATTTTGGTTGCTGCAAAAGACTTATAATAAGCTCTTGCTGTGTGACAAAACTATACCATTATAATGCACTATTCTAATAACAAAAATGACTGACATGTTGCATGGTACTAACCATAATTATAATGATATGCACAACGCAAGATATTTGAACATTTACGCTGCAGCCCCAGGAAAGGGTCGAGGTTATACAGTACCTGGGTGGCTTGATGTCAAGGTAGACCCCTCGCTCGCTGCTCGCCATGACGCTCATCTCCCGAAAAGTGTTTCCCATATTGCGAAGCGTCAGGCGCAATTCACACCGTTCGTTGGGTCGTACCGAGTCGCTCAGCCGAGATATGGTGCATACCAGGCCAGCAGTTACCCCCAGTACCTGTCAAATAAATTACCAATATATTATATTATTAATGAGTTATTAGAATGTGAAAATTTTAGTGGCTTAATCGAAAGAAGGGTTAAAAATATGGTATTGTGAATTTTTTTCAGATTTTTCTGAGACCGGGAACTATTTTTAAAAAGTTATTGAAAGTCTACTTTGATGATGTCACGGGCGGCACTGACCTATCCTTTTTCTTAAGGAGTGCCGCCCGTGACGTCAACAAAATGTTCAATAATTTTTTAAAAATAGTTACCGGTCTCAGAAAAATCTGAAAAAATTCACATTACCATAGTTTTACCCCTAATTTTGATTAAGCCACTAAAATTTTTACATTCTAATATCTCATTAACACCATGCATATAGCACCAGGCATAAAAATCGAGGCTTAAGTGCTTTTTGTGAATGCCCTTCATAAAAATATCATGTTTCTTGTTCATTGCAATCATCTGATATAGCAGAAATTAAATATTATTAATATTATTATTGAGTATTCGATTGAGTTTTCTCTGATGGAATAATTGCTCAAATTTCTTCACTGTGGGCACGTATTCCTTTCATTGGTTTCTCTCGTTTTTTTTTTTATTAAACTAGGAACTTAAAATGGTTAGCCCCTTGTTTAGCACCAGGGATAAAAATCGAGGCTAAAGTGGGGATTAAAGTGTTTTTGTGAATGCCCCCCAATATGCATATATATATTACAGAAATAAAAAAATAGTGAATTCAAAGTTGTTACTCTTTCTTTTTTCATATATATTCAAAGTCCAGGTTTGAAAACTTTGAACCCACGACCTTGTTAGTCTGATCCTTTTATTAAAAAAGTGACTCCTATCGACAGGCGCGGATCCAGAAAAAAATCTCTGAGGAGGCTGCCTCCATGAGGCCAATATGTTAAAAAAAAAATGAAGTGGGGGAAATGCCTATAATTGACCATGTTAAATCCAAAATTGGGGGGGGGGGCCCTGGATCCGCGCCTGCCTATTGACGCCTCTAGCTCTGTACTTTCAATAATTTAACAGCACTATTAAAAAAAAAAATTAGAGTGGCATAACTTTGCACTCACTTTTCTGCATTAAATTTGTTGATATCAATGCTCTATTGTTTCTCATTATTATTACAAACGACTTACCTGTTGCTTGATGACCCCTTCGTTAGACCTCCAGGCCTGCACGGTGGACGATTGCATGTTCTTCACGTGGTTTAATGAACACCTCTGCAACGACACGTGTTAGTGAAGACTGATGTGTGGGAGGGTAAACAGACAAGCCTCCAAAATTAAAGTCAACAAAAGAAGCACGAATTACGTAATATAACATAACGATACTAAATGATTCAGCCTTCTCGCTGTAACAACTTTTTTATTGCTATATGTAAATAATGATATTGAGTTATTAAAATGATCCGCGAGTTATCATGTAGTCAAATGACGTTTTTATGAATGATTAATTTATATTTTATTGTTAATTAAGTTGAAAATAAATTTAATTTGTATAGAAAACCATAAAAAAATGATTAATTTTATATATAATTGAACATTAATATATTAGAGATTATAGTTTACATAATAATTACGTTTAAAACATGTACTTTAATCTTGAATGTATATATAGATGATAGATTATTAAACATTTTATCAGATTTATCTCGCAATTTAAGTAATACATGACGTGTTTTTCTCTACTAGATAAGCATTTTTCATTTTAACGAGTGTTATTTGTCTAGTTATATAATTATTATTGATTGAAATTAAATTAAGTTTTTAATTAATTATAATAATTATTATTTTACTGTTTTTTTAATTTTTTTTTTCTAAGAACAAGATTTTTAATTTTTTTTTTATCAAACTACGTTTTTTTAGATCAAGCCCCTTTTAAACGTCAAAAACTAAATTAATTAATTTAAGAAGGTAAAAAGAGGCTTAATTGCTTCTAAAAACTTTATTAAATACCTCCACTGAACAATCAGAGTTGCCTCTCTAAATTAATTCAATAAAAATCTCGATATAATTATTGTGTACTAGCAACAATGCAACAACAATCGACTTACCTGAAAAAAGCGACGTCTCGCGCGGATCTTCGACTGACTAAGCGCATTTTCACACCCCGTTGTTATCAGCGTGAGATAAGATTAAGATTACAGGCTTATTGATGCAGTCAAAATTACAGCCGGGGATCAAAGTCCATCCTCAGTTACATTTAGTAAAGTGCCGATAGATGGCACTGAATGCGAAAATTCACCTGCTAAATTATTGTAAATGGAGATTAACAATAGCGTAAGTAGATATGTTTGTACATACCGTAAACTTATATATATATTATATATATATATATATATATATATATATATATATATATATATATATATATATATATATATATATACAGTCATTAAGTAATTAAACAATAAATAAATAATAATCATTAAATAATTATTATTTTATTAATATTTAATGATTGTGTAATTCAATATATGAGCTTAATATACACAAACATAACTATTTAAATATACAGATAGAATTTTAATAATAATATTGTTAAGAATAATAAAACAAAATTGGTGAAGATAAAATAGTTTATCACAATACTTCATAAAAGCTGAGAGAACTCAGGAAAGAAAGAGAATTCAATGTATAAAAAAAATATTTTTATTCAAATTTTATTTCTTTGGAAGAGCGTATGGACAACCCATGATGCAATAAGATTACATCATGGAACAACTATAACTAATGAACAATGGACAATAACCTACATGAAATTTTTTTATTGCAGAAATGAATAAAGGGTACCAAATTATGCTACTGAGAATTTTTTCAGATTTTTTTGAAACCCAGAAATATTTTTAAATCATTATTGAAAGTGCGGCCACGCTCCCTGGAGGCGTCAATAGGCATCTCGGTCCTATCCTTTTTATGAAGGATTCAAGGGTGCCAATTTAACTTACAGAACTTTCAATAATTATTTTAAAATAGTTCCGGGTCTCAAAAAAATCTGGAGAAATTCTGAGTGGCATAATTTAATTGGTGACCTCTATGCATTTCTGCAATAAAAAAAGTTCATGTATGTTGTCCATTGTAATTATTGGAACTATTAACAAGAGCAAAATGTATTCTTTTAACTCTCAAATCCGTAGTATAAAACGCTGTAGCGTCATCATATATTATAGTTTTGTAAAAATTAATATGGAAGCTAAAAGGTCAAAAAAGTCTTCTTAAAAGAAGTTACAATAATACAGAAACATCTTTCTTTGGATTTTGAGTGTTAAGCCGGTATTACACGTTACAATTTTTCTGATTATTGTATACAATTTTTCCTTTCAAGAAAACTTCAACTCTATTTGTTTGTATGGAGATGAAATTTTCTTGCAAGAAAAAATTGTATACAAACTTGTATCGTGTAATACCGGCTTTAAAAAAATATATATTATCTACTGTATAGTCTAATTATTGCCCAAAATTTTTCCTTACAAGAAAAATTTAAACTCCATATATGTTTGTATGGGGATGACTTTCTTGTAAGAAAAAATTGTATCGTGTAAAGCATAATTAAAGTCGGTATTACACGATACAATTTTTCTAACTATTGAATACAATTTTTCCTTACAAGAAAATTTGAACTCCATTTGTTTGTATGGAGAAGAAATTTTCTTGTAAGGAAAAATTGTATGCAATAGTTAGAAAAATTGTATCGTGTAATACCGACTTCAGTTTTGAGGTTTTCTATAGGCCAATTATTATTGAAGAAGAAATAAATCAATTCAGGTTTTTCACTACTGTCAAGATACACAAGACATTAAATACGACATTATAGCATTTAAAATGTTTATTAATTAAATGTTACATAATACAATAAAACATATTTGACGTCATGACGAACTATCTTCTTTTGTTCTCCAATACAATTCTCATCGGAGGGTCGCGTGACGTCAAACCAAAGATAAATAGGGACGACTTTAAAATATAATTTAATTCAAAAAATGAGTATGCATCGTTTACAGTGTTTTACACATATATGATTCGAAAATTGCAGGTTTTTGGAATTACTCTTTGCATTTTTTGCAATATTTCATCAAATGTTCATGATGTGCATCAAGAGCAAAAAGAAATACCAAAAAATCTGAAACTTTCAACCTCTTGCGATAGGAGAACTAAAAATTTAATTACATTTTAAATTAATGTCATGTACTTGCACGATCGGGAGGTTTCAATCAGGCCCCCAATTGTTATATACTAATTGAAAACTAGCACCCCTGCCCCCCGAATTATATAAAAAATATTTTAATTTGTAATAATACTTTATATGATTTTTAACTAATTTATAAGTTTTATCTTTTTTTTATATAATTTTATAAAGCTCATTGCCATGCAATTTTGAATATAACAGCTCATTGTCAGATATAAAGTCTCGCAAAACAAAATTGTACAAATTTTAGGTTACAAAATTCATAAACATGGTGAATTTAATCATATAGAGTTCATGGATGCTTATAATAAATTTATGAATTTTAATATATTTAATATTGGTGCAACGGTAAGAAAATATTAAGCAAAAAATATGTTTAAAAAATACATCAATTTTTAAATATTATCTATTGATAAACAGTTTATAAGAAAATTAATTTTTACATATTTTGCCTGAATAAATTACAGAACTCTTAAATATCATCTTAATTAAAAAGGAATAAATGAAGGACATTCACAAAGCACTTTAACCCCCATTTTAGCCTTGATTTTTATCCCTGGTATAGGAGCTTAACATGGTTAACCCATGATCATGTTTAGTACCAGGGATAAAAATCGAGGCTAAAGTGGGGGTTAAAGTGCTTTGTTAATTGCTTAATTCCCCCTCATTAATAACTTTCTGTTCTATTCTAATAATATTATTAAAAAAATAAGCAGTTAATAAATTTTAATTGTGTATAATATATTAATATTGGGCACATGCAGTTCGCACACTAAGAAAGAAGTCAGTAACCTGATCTTCTTCCTTCGTAATGTTAACTATTTCAATCTTTTCAATTGAATATTTCGGATTAAAAAATGTAAAATAAGAAATAAAAGTATTCCTGTTTAAATATATTTTCACCTGTCAGAGACTTTTAATGTTAATGTTGTTTTAAAGTGTTAGATGAAACTGAATGAAAAATGTCACAAAAGGCAAGGTCCGATTTAGGGCTCACTTATTTCTGACATGGTTAAATGGAAAATTTAGCCTAAAATAGGGCCTTAAACCTTTGTGAATGCCTCTTATTATGTTTTATTGAATAAAATATATAAAAAAAAAACCATGCACTAAACCAACACCGAAAAATTACCAAAATGGTACAAAAAAAATTAAACAAATAGTAAACGTGGTGTCACCTATAATATGAGAACATGTATCTATTGTAAATATAATTACTACTGAGAAGATTCCTTAAGTGGTAAAAAAACCTCCTTTTATCAAACCCTTAGTGGGTACTTGTCTTCTACTTATATACTAATTACTTAAGTTTGAAACTCTGCAGAATCTTCTGAAACCCCAACTTACTGTTAGTATAGCATTTTGCAGGCTCTTCCGAAATAGGGCGGCCACGGCCTTGCAAACCATCCCGACATTTGCCTACAACTGAGGGAAACGTGGAAACCTCAGCCAAGATGGACGTTACAGCTTTTGTCAATGAACCGGAAGTACAATGGTTCAAAGCCAGGGGAACCACATAGTGGAAAAGCGCAACAATTTACCCATTTACCGGATTTACCCCTGGGTGGGAAACGTGGTTTTTGTTAAAAAAATGGTCACCCATTCAACTGCTAACCATGCTCGGCGTTGCTTGACTTCGGTGATCTGACGAGACCCGGTCAAGCGCACCTTCCTCTCACTTTTCAGATATAATGAATGTCCACGAAGTTCAAAAGCAGCTTGTGATAGTTATGATGATTTCCCGAAGATTTATTAATGTTATCATTATTAGATAACAAATCTTACTGGAAATGGAGAAAGGAGCTTTTGAAATGAGTGGACATTTAATTCTTAAAATAAATTGAATTTTTGAGCTGATTTGTGAAGCCGTTATAAAAATGGTGAATGCATTAAGGTGCTTTTCCATGGAGCGATATCGAGCGAGGCTTGGCGGGGCGAGAAAAGCGCACTTGCAGTGAAACCGTATATGGCAGCCATATTGGCGAGGAAAAATCACGGCGCGATTAAATCACTGCGGGAAAACGTTTATTCTCGCTAATATGGCTATGCGACGCGATTTTCACGTAAAAGCTGTGAAATCCTATGCGGCGGCGAATTCGCCGGTAATCGCGTTAATTACGATGCTCTTTTTCTTTTAATCGCCAAATATGGCCGCCAATGGATGTTACAGCAATTGCGCATTATTCGCATCGCGTCGCAGGCTGGAAATCGTTATGTGAATCCGCCTTTTAAAGAGAGGTTTTGATTGAGAGTACGAGTGTTCTGGATATTATACGAAAGTATCATGCATCAAAAGCCGTACGTTTGGTTTTATCGAGATAGATAAGATAGATATTGGAATTTGATTTTGTGACAAAATAAAATTCCATATCTTTCTTGATTAAAATAGGAGTAAATTTTAAGCACATGTGAAAATTGACAGTATCGAGTGAAAGAGAAAAATTATATATCTTTATTTTATGTTGAAAGTTTTGTGCTTCTTAAACTACTTCTGCTTCTTCAAAAGGTGTAAATAATACGTACACGATATTTTTCAGCGTCGACTTACGACTTGTACTTGTGATCAGAGCGATTAGCTAAAACTTGGCTTGCGCCCAGTAGATTTGGGCTTCAGGACTGTTTTGCCAAGGTCTATAGAAAACTTAACGCAAGCCGAAAAAAGTGCATTGCTTGGATTACTGAACTTTAAATTTTAACTCGGCGTGAGCTAACTTTTAACTTACAAAAGCTCGTATTTCAACCTTTATTGAATCAAGTGTTGATTCACGGAAGACAGGCTCGAACGTAAGCCGTGACCGTAGCCCTACAGATCGGGCAGTTTGACAGTTGAGGCGCGCAGTCCGTGCAAGACGCAATGTGACCGCATGGCAGAAAGACGACGCCCAACTCTTTGTCGAGGCAAACCTTACAACTGCGAGCGGGAGACAGGCCAGTCCTCACTGTAACAAAGATCATATTCTCTCAGGTACTACATGGGGAAAACAGAGCCCTCTGTGTCTTACGGTGTCAAAATTTACCAAAGTGTCAGAAAATTCATAGTTTCCCGAATTCTCGAAACAAAATCACGCAAAAACAACGAGGCATATAGAGAAATGGTGGAAACTTTTGATCAAACAATTTCTATATAAGTTTTTAATGCATGCAACGTCTCATTGGTAGTTTTAAAAGCTCTCGGCATTCTTGTTGGTGGAGTTACAGCTATAAGCATCTTAGGGCAAAACATTAAAAATTGTTTAAAAACATAAAGAAAAATTTCAAAAATTTTAGGCGCACAATAATTTGCAAATTTATAAAACTGAACATTTTTTTCACCTAACATTTTGTTCACTTATTTATGCATTATGTAAGATTTTTTTTTTTTAATCTCTTGCTTGCCTGCATGCAAAATTGTATACTACTCCACTATTATAGCGGCCAACTTACACTCATCCCATGTAAAATATAGACTGTGTAGCTCAATCTAACAATGATAAAAGGACTGTGATTTTGCTCGTACCTGGAGTTAGAGGCTCCTCATCGCTTGTCTGCACGTGTCTTGAATTGGCTGGAGGAGTGGTGAGCTCGAGCTGGCAAAAATGAAGAAAAATTGAGATATTTATTGAAAAATGTTTAAAGTTTAAAAAAATGACATTGCTCTTATTATTTTTTTTTATTGCTTTTAATTAAATGTGATGCTTTTAAATTTATTAAGTGACCAAATATTATAATTTTAGTGAGTATATATATTTTCGTAAACAATTAATACATCTTTTAAGGACTTTTAAATGTAGAAAATTTATGCAAAAAAAATGAAGCATTTAAGGGTAAGGCAACACGGAGCAGCTGATTGACGTAGTTCCATTTGATTAACATGTAAACCTTAGCTAATTCACAAATATTCTGAAATTTTTTTGAGACACAGATTTAAGCCACAGAAAAAAAAAAAAAAAAAACAGAAAAAAAAACGAGCCGCTTTTTTTTTAATTAATGATTTTTTTTTTAATTTTCAACATAGGGCTTTCTCATGGAGAGCCAAATTAAAAATATAACTTAAAAAAATTGACTCATTTAATTGTTTTTAATTTTTTTCTGTGGTACTAAAATCTGTCGGTAAAAAAAAATGTGAATTTGCAATTTGCTAAGGTTTGCATGCATGTGTTAATCAAATGGGACTACGTCGATCAGTTAAATATTTTTCCACTTCATTTGTGGACAATATTTTTGGTAAAATATTAAATAAAATAATATACCATTTGCAATTATTTCATTGTCCATAGTAAATATTCCGTTTTGATCGCCAAAATCAGCACCAGACACCACTTACCATGTTGTTCCTCCGCCCCTGCACTTGCTGGACGAACTCAGGTCCCTTGACTGAGATCAGGTAGGAACAATGAGGGAACCAGACTGCATGTTCTACCCAGGGAAGGTCCGTTTGACCCCAGTCCTTGAGTCCCCCACCACAATGGTGACAGATCACGCGGTCACCACGTCCTGTAACATATCAGTGAGGGATGAAGGGGTAGTCGGAACCAGACTGCATGTTCTACCCAGTATGATTTGCTGTAACTAAAAACATGAATTTTTCGTAACTACAATAAAATTCAATAACAATAGACAACATTTATGAATTTTTGTTACATATTTGGATAAATTGAGGACAGCGAGTTAGGTGCTGTAAATTTTTTTCATGCTTATTTTTTTAATGCACACGTTCTAATGCCCTCAAAATTGGGGAGAAAGGTGCTGTGACGTCATAGTCATACTCATTATTAATATATTATTCCAATTTTTTTCGAAATCATGCTCTGTTATCCCCCCCCCCACCCACCCTTTAACTTTACACACAAAGTTTCCAATGTTGGAATAATGTCAGTATATAATAAATTCATCTGTCATTAATAATAATGCAGTAGATAAGCTAAAATCGCTTCTCCATCCTCCCATTGGAGAAGCTACATCACAATCCAGCGCTCTCCTCACCTGTGTAGTAAAACCCAGCCTCGCTCAACTCCTCAGGTCTTTGGTGCAGGGAGATTGGCCACAGGGTGTAGCTCTGCAGACGAGTTTCCAGGCTGACGTAGACCACGTGCTTGGGGGGACACGAGATGGGGACATCCTCGATATAGCGAGGGGCAGAAGGCAGGTCTGGAAAAAAAAAAGACAATGAGAAATTATTATAAAATTAATTACAATGTAGTATCGACCTCAAATTTTGTTATTGCAGAAATGGATAGAGCGTGCAAAGTTATGCTACCCTAATTTTTTTCAGATTTTTTAGAGAACTATTTTTAAAAAAATATTAAAAGTTCTTTTTGTGACGTCACGAGACGCCGCTTCTTAAGAAAAAGATAGGACTTGCCGCCTCGTGACGTCACAAAAAAGACTTTCAATATTTTTTTTTAAAAATAGTTCCCGTGCTCTAAAAAATGTGAAAAAAATCAGGGTAGCAGAACTTTGCACGCTCTATCCATTTCTGCAATAAAAAAATGAGGTCGATACTACATTTGAATTAATTAATTAATTTTAATTCAATAATTTAATAATAAAATAATAATTTGCAATTTTATTAATTACAATAAAAAGTAATTTCTTACTTTGTTCCACGACGCTCCTCGCTACCGCACAGTCCACCACGGCATCCATCTGCAGCCCCCCCTCTTCTCCCAGGGGCACGTTTCCCACGGCCCTCCCCTCCAGGAAGGGACAGCGGGGGTTCCAGCGGCGGTGCTCGCTCATGGCGGTGTCCCCCTGCTCCCATCCACGTATCTCCAGCCGACAGAAGGCGCAGCGAGCAGTGTCACCAGTTCCGGTGTAAAAGAATCCAGAGCAAGCGAGGTCCAGACAGCCAACGGGATAGGTGGCAGTGGGCTGAGGGGACATTATAACAATTTAAGGGTAAGGTAACGTCAATCAACTGTTTTTTTAGTCCTATTTGATTAACATGTAAACATTAGCAAATTCACAAAAATTTTGAAAAAAATTGTAGACCCAGATTTTAGTACCTAAAAGCCATAGAAAAAATTTCAAGATAATTATTCGAGACGATTTTTTAATTTATTTTTTTTAACTTTCAGCATAAGGCCGCGGGCTTTCACATAGAGAGTCAAACTAAAAACTTAATTAAAGGAAATCGACTCGAATAATTGTCTTGAAATTTTTTCTATGGCTTTTAGGTATATATACTAAAATCTGTCTCTCCAATTATTTTCAGAATTTTTGTGAATTTCCTAAAGTTTATACAGGAAAAAGGTTAACCGATAATTGATAGCATGCATTATAGTGTGATGTGATTTTTGTGGCATGATAATTCCACGCATTAATTGTGTCGATGAAAATAGCTGTTGTATTATTTCATATATTTACTTAAAGCTTTTTTTTGTTCAGAAACAGTTCTATATTTTACTAATAATAATTTTTTTTTATTTTTGTGTTAGTAAATAATTAAATATTTTAATATATAAATAATACAACAAATTTGACAATTTGACAACTATATTGTTGATATTGGTTGAGTGAAAATTGAAAATGAAATAATTTTTTTATAACAATTTATGCTCAAAAGATGAAAATTGTTTCAACTCTATTGTAAACGAATCCCGAGTTGAAATAAATTTCGTATTTTGTTCACTCGAATCTTGACATCTCTCCAGCATTTTGGATGGGAAAAGAGGGGAAAAGACGAGATTACGTATTTTTTTCCTCTTCTTGAACATAAAGGGGGACATTCACAAAGCATTTTAACCCCCATTTTAGCCTCTATTTTTATCCCTGGTACTAAACATGGTGCTAAACCAGGGGCTAACCATTTTAAGTTCCTAGTTTAGCACCAGGGATAAAAATTGAGGCTAAAGTGGGGGTTAAAATGCTTTGTGAATGCCCCCCAATATGTTAGAAATATTATTGCCATCATTTCATCCTCAATTTGAAACAGGAATAAATGTGTTTTAAAGGGAAAAAGATTTGGTTTAGACGTGTAAAGGAAGAGTTGAAGACGTATAATTTTTTAACTTACCATTTTCGGCCAATTTTCCATCGAGAAAGACAACAAGCGGTTTGCCTCGTAGCGTACGTTGGTGACGTCATCTTGGATGGGAAGGTTGCCCTCCAGAGGGCAGTTCTCGTGTTCTCCAGTGACGTCACTTCCGCTGCTGAAGGTGCAGAAGTTGCAGAAAGCGCGCCCTTCGTTCCAGAAGAGACCATTCTTAGCCAACGTTGTTTTAGCCTCGTAACTTAGCGAGTCGGGGAACGAAATTAGACGGAAAATCTCAGGTAAGTAGGCCGGATTGGAGGTAAATGGGACCTGGGTGTCCGGTTCTTTTGGTCCTTCGACAGTTACAATGAGGTTCACGATTGAAATATTATCGTTTTCAGCTGATACACATTTCATTGCAGCCATTTTTAAATTACAAAAAAATCTTTTACAATATCGTTCTAAATTTTTAGACTTTTTAAACAAAATAGTGATGAGGTAAATCATTGAATGTATTTTCTGTAAAATGATATAAATATATGTATAATAAAGAGTTTTAATGTAGAAATATTAAAATTTTACAAGAGAAAAGAAGTCTCAGATACTTTTATTTCAATCAAACTAGATTGACAAGTGTCTGTGACGTTCTGTTTTTCTCCTGTATTTAAAATTCGTAAGTGACCTTACGACAGATAATAAAATGTTATTGATCCAATTTGATGTCCTGCAATCAATGGTGTTCGCTCTTGAACATTGTAATTGAGTTTACGTTCATTCTTTATGGTGAATTGGGAAGGAATATTGATGGAGATCACAGCTTCTGAAACAAAAGAGAATGTTTCGTTAGGAAAAATAAGTAATTAATGTATTTTAATAATTACATAATTAATTATTTATATAAAAGTAAGGCTTTAGAACAAATAAGTTATGAAGCAATTGAAATTTTTGATCCGCTAATAACATGAATATGATTATTAATATAAAACATAATTATTATTAATAATAAAGTTGTTTTAATATTTTTAAGTTTCTTAATATTTTTGCATTGGTGAATGTTATTTCCGTAAAGGATATTAAATTATTTTCTATAAATAGCAAAACATCTGGGTTCATTCTGTTAACATTATATAGCTATTTTCAACATTTCAGTCATATAGTCACATGTTTCGGCACATGTTTATTTTTTTAATCATTTGTTTATTTTTCACGTTTTAGTCATACCCGCATATATGGCACATATGTTCTTCAGATATATAATTATTTTTGCTATGTACAGCAGTTACGTCATAAGACTTTTTTAGCGTTCAAAA
Organism: Siphlonurus alternatus; assembly: GCA_949825025.1. Taxonomy (NCBI): domain Eukaryota; kingdom Metazoa; phylum Arthropoda; class Insecta; order Ephemeroptera; family Siphlonuridae; genus Siphlonurus; species Siphlonurus alternatus. The sequence goes on from OX463786.1 coordinate 17,931,032, forward strand.
TAACTAAAGATAAGAGAGAAGAGATATGTGTTCATTGGGGAAACATTATAGCATCACTTTTTGTTAAACTAATTTAATGCATAATTGGCAGAATAATTGTATATTATACAATTAGTAATTGCCCCATAGTAAAATTCATGAATTTTAACGCTTGCCTTCTTAATATAATTGACATGCATTGATTTTGTGTCAAATTACATGTCTTACATTTTAAAAATATAAATATTTTCGTCTTGACAATAAAACTTAGAGCAAACTAAACCATAAATAAAATAATTATGAGGAACGGAACATATAAAAAAAAAATCTGTGATATTTAAAATTTTCATAAGTCTAAAAATATTTTATAAAACGAGAGGTATAAAACCAGGAAGGAAGTGCAACGATAAAAGTAGGTGGAAAAGCTATTTTTTATATTGCATAAATAAATTACATAGCACGGCTAGAGATATAGGTGATTTGAAGATTTTTTAACTAACCAAAAATCTTGGATAGTTTTAGCCAAGAATTTCTTCTCATCAAAAACTGGTTTCTAACAATAAATAACGACAGTTCGCCTAATCTCGTAGCTATAACCCGTGGTCAGAGTTATAAAATTGTATGATTTTATATCTCTTAAAATTGTAATGATTAAAGTTCATTAATCCTGGCCTATTATTAGCCTCAATTAGATGATATAAGACTCTTTGCAAACAATGTTATTATAAAAAAATAAATATGTTGTACATAAGACCTAAATTGTAGATGTCCTTCGATAAGTAAGACTGTTTTTAGTTTTTTTTTTTTTTATTATTATTATTAATATAATAACTTCTTATTGAAGGTCGTTGGTCTTGGTCTAGCTATATATTTATGTTGTATTTATAGTATTACAATTAATAGTGATAAGACTTTTTGTCAACAATGTTAATTAATTGCTATAAAAAACAAACATGTAAGACTTTTTTTTATAACAGGAATTTTGAATCGAATTGCTTGATGTATTGACCATGCAGTATTGACTTCTGGTCTGTGGACCTAGCAGTCATTGTCCGTAACATTTAGAACACGAAGATAGCTTATTTTTTATTTTAATTTGCAGTCTAGTGTTCATCATACAGGAAATCACATGCCATTGTGTGGCATACAGAGGCCATGATGCATGAGGTAAGACTTTTCCCACAGTATATAAATTTACAACTTTCCTCTTAACGTGGGGGGAACGAACTGGCAGAAAGTCTAACAGTTACACAATTTTGTGCAAGAATTGCTGTAAAATATTATTAAAATTTTAAAACAGGGCTTAAAATTATAGTTATTATAATGGGTAAATTAAACGAATAATTTTATTACAGAAATGAATAGAGGCCACCAAATTAGGAAATTCTGATTTTTTATTTATTTATTTATTTATTTATTTATTTATTTATTTATTTATTTATTTATTTATTTATTTATTTATTTATTTATTTATTTATTTATTTATTTATTTATTTATTTATTTATTTATTTTATTTATTTATTTATTTATTTATTTATATATATATATATATTTTTTTTTTTTGCAGATTTTTAGAACCCGGAAAGTTTTGTGTTGTAGAGCTTGAATCTTATTGAAACACACGCCTGTATAGTTCAGTGCCCGCGCCCCTTTTAGTCCCTCTCCTTTAATTAAGAAGTCACGCCTATTAAAGCCGCTCTCTGTGCTTTCAATAATTTTTTTTAATAATAGTTTCCGGGTTTTAAAATATCTGAATTAAAAAATCAGAGTGGTATAATTTGGTACCCTCTTTTCATTTCTGCAATAAAAAAAATCAGGTAAGTTACGTGAAAGGCCATAGGAGAGATTTAAAAAAAAAGTCTTACAGCGTTAATTAATTTGTAAAAATTAAGATTAGTTTTACATAATTTGACGTACGATTATATATTATAATATAATTGCTAAGTACCATGTAATATACAGTAGTTACAGTACATCAAAGCTAGAATAATTATATACTTCTTAATATAATTAACATGACTATTGTCTATTGTGTTAACTTTAAGATTTAAGATGGGTTTCGCTTTAAAAGAAAAAACTTAATTAATAAAAAAAAAACTTAATTAATAACTTAATTAATTAATTACTTGATAATGTTATTTTTGATATAACATTATATCAGGCGAAGTAAACCTATATATTATAGTTTATTAATATATTTTTGTTGTTTTACATCATGTTTATAATTGGACTAAACCACAAATAAAAAATTAAGAAAACGGTGAATCGATATTAAAAAAAAAAAAAAATAATAAAAAATGTGGGTAAATTCTTTTGTAATTCATTTTTTTTTATATAAAATGAGTTTTAATGAGCAGAATAAAAGCAGGGCGCAATGGTGGGAATCCATTTACTACCATGGCATATAGATAAAATCGTTAACAAAGAATTTTGTATTACTAAAATTTTGGTTTTAGTAATATGACAATTCGTTCACTGGCATCTGCATAATATATATATAATATATTATAATATATATATATATATATATATATATATATATATATATATATATATATATATATATATATATATATATATATATAATATTTTCAAGAAGTCTTATGTTGTAAGAATATATTTACTGATTATTTAATTATATTATGGAATCAGATCTAATCTTTATGACATATGTCCTTGATCTCAGTATAAATATATTCTTACAGTATAAGACTTTTTGAACCAGCTGATGATATGTTGTTATTAAAAAAACATGACCTATTTGTAGTTGTTATTTGTTTGTCAAAGGTTTAAAATCCTCAGCTGGAGGTCACACGTGCTACATATGGAGGTAAGACTTTTTGTAAATTAACGATTGCAACGTGATGAGTAGCAAAAGGTCTTAGATATTTAACTTTTACAACATATGATGTTATTATTTACATTTTTTATTCATTGTATAGTTATAATATATATTACATTTTATAGACTAAGAAAATTTTTGTTTTTACACCTCAATGATCGAGAAGAGGAAAAAATGTCAATGATTTTTGTACTTAAATTTTTTTCTTCTTTTTGTTACAGATAAAAGACATTGAAATGTTTGTATCTTTTTTATGTCCTTCATTCTTTTAGCTACTCTGTTTTGGCTGTGAAGCATATAATAGACCAGGTCAACTTCCTCAGGATATGTGCATGGTGCAGTTAAGTTCACAAACCTCAATTGTATCAATTTTATTTTAAGGGTAAGGTAATAAACCCAATGTTAAAAAAAAAAAAAAATCCCACAAATGAAAATTATGAAAAAAAATTAAAATGTTCTCCTCTACACCCCCTATATCAGTAGCTTAAATATCAGGTGTACAAATAAAACGATCTAGTTTTTGAGTTACGAATTTTGTAAGTTGACAACTCTAACATAGAGAATTGGAACTTCCATGTTAAATTAGTCAACTTTAAAAATTCATATCTTAAAAACTTGCTCGAATTCGTATACCTGATATTTTAGCTATTGATAGCTTATAGGGGATGTAAAGTAGAACATTTTAAATTTTTTTCACAATTTTCATGCGTGGGATTTTTTTTTTTTAACATTAGACGTTTTACCTTACCCTTAGTTAATTTATATTTTAAAAATTGAAAAAATTATACTTCAGAGACAGCGAATGTAATTGAATATTTGTTATTTTTACGCTATTCTTTCAATTTCATATATTATATTTTAATTAATTATAGCTTTCTTATTTTACCTGATTCTTAAAATTGTATTTTTTTATTAAACATTTAATTATCTAACCTATAATGTATTGCCCTCTTGAAGGTTCTGTTATAATGAACACCTGTAAAAACACAAAAGGTAGGAAGCAATATAATAAATTAATACAAAAATTTTCGTACTGATTGTTGCATGACTACTGTAATATATTTTTTTGTTAAGTTTTCTGTTGTATTTTTTAAAAGTGTAGTTAATGGACAACATACATGAAAAAAATTTATTGCAGAAATAAATAGAGGGTATCAAATTATGCTACTCTGAATTTTTTCAGAAACCTGGAACTATTTTTAAATAATTATTGAAAGTCCTGTGATTTCAGTTGGCACCCCTGAATTCTTAATAAAAAGGATAGGGACTGGACGCCTATAGAGTGCTTGGGTGCATGGCTGTTTTTGGCCTATTCTCAGAAACGGATCAAGAAGAAGAAGAAGAAGACTGGACGCCTATTGACGCCTCCAGGGGGCGTGGCCGCACTTTCAATAATTATTAAAAAATAGTTCTGGGTCTCAAAAAATTCTGAAAAAATTCAGAGTAGCATAATTTGGTACCCTCTATTCATTTCTGCAATAAAAAAATTTCATGTATGTTGTCCATTGTGATATTTAATATAAGTTATTTATAATAATTATAAAAAATTGTACAAAAAAATTATTGAAGTTCTGTATAATACAAATATATAAAAATTTACATTATATAATAATATCTTGCTTAATTATTATTATATTTTTTTACGAGAATAGGCATGACGCATGACACACATACTTCCGACTGCTTCCGCATGAAATGTATAATTAGATTGATATCTAACCTTGATTGGTTGCTGGTGACCAGGTGACGTCAAAAACTTCACGTAGTAAAGCGGCGACAATGTTACGATGACTGTATGAACCATCCAACAGTCGCTCGCCCGGTATAAACCGGTTTCAACTCTGTCTAGGACTTTTCTCACTCGCGCGGTCATGACATTAATCAGTATAAATAAACGGGAATTTAAGTCGAGAGACTTAATTAAGTCCTAGAATTAAGTCTCAGAGATAAATTATCACTGAATTATTAAATTATTACTTACTCATCACTGATAAGCATGATGAGGCATTAACGAGTTTCTCTCGTTACAAAAAATGACATTTTATCGACTCTGATTGGTCGGAAGATTATGATGCATTTTCATCAAATAAAGCAAAAAAAAAATAAAAAATAAAAAAAAAAAATAATAATAATAAAAAAAATAAATAAATAAAATAATAATTAATATATATTGCATGATGTATAAAATAACGTAAGTTTTCCTTATTTCTTATTTCATTTAAGAAGAAATAATAAATATTGCATTAATATTTGTAATAATCAATAGTATTTTTCCTTATAATCTCTATAATCCTCGTCCAATCTTATTATATATTACGCATGATATAATATACATTTTTTTTCATTTATTAATAAATATTAATTTAAATCATTAAAATCATTATAGATGTTATCTTTGTTGAAGAAAATATAGTCAATCGATTTGAAGTTATTTGAACTAAAATGTGTTTCGTATCAGCGGTATCAGCTTTAATTTTTTTTTTCAATCAATAAATAATAAAAAGATTGAAAAGTAATTAATTGAAATTTAAAATTCAATTGTTATTAATCCAAAATTTATTGTATTTCATAATGTCTCTGTGTAAAATATAAAATTAAATAAAACCCTGTATGACGAGTAAACCTGTATGCATGACCAGGTGTTTCTTGGCTAGAAAATAATGCAGAAATTTTTGTACAAAAGTCAATAATATTATTAGTAAAAAAATATAATTTTCTTTATATTTATTTTTGCTGTGAAATTTTTAAATAAACTTTATATTATTTTAATAACAATTAATTCAATAAATAGCTATATAATTATTAATAATAATATAATTAACCCTGGCATTACCAAGGTCCTTTCTGTCTCACGCAATATACACCAGGGGGGGGGGGGGGAGGTGTAAACTATCCACTAAAACCCCTATATAATATTATTTATTTAAAAAATTAATATATATTTTACAATTTTTTTTAAATACGTTGCTGATTGAAACTACAATTAGGATTACTATTTTTTTAAACTTTTGGTACAGAATTTTACCTCTTTAATAAAATATTTGTGGATCATTTCAATCCCATCCCCCCTCCCCCCTTCCCTCATGACCTCCTTTGGTAATGCTAATCTAAAATTAAATATATTATGAAATAAAATTTTTATTAAAAGGATAATTGAAATATGTGGGTAAATATTTTTAAATTATAATCAGGGAACAGTTCATTCATTCATGGTATTCCCTGTTTTAATAGAGTATTGACCTCAAAATTTTTTATTGCAGAAATGGATAGAGCGTGCAAAGTTATACTCCCCTGATTTGTTTCAGATTTTTTGAGCCCGGGAACTATTTTTAAAAAATTATTGAAAGTCCTTTTTGTGACGTCACGCGGCGACAAGTCCTATCTTTTTGTTAAGGAGCGGCGTCTCGTGACGTCACAAAAAATACTTTCAATAATTTTTTAAAAATAGTTCCCGGGCTCTAAAAAATCTGAAAAAAATCAGGGTAACATAACTTTGCACGCTCTATCCATTTCTGTAATAAAAAAATTTGAGGTCAATACTCTATTGTATGCTTCATATTAATGCGGCATAATTTATCCTTATGCCACTTTAAAGAATTAGCTGCAAACTTAAAGTCTGGCCTTATTAACCTTCTGAAAACACGTATTATAAGTCATATATTATTATAATTTGTAACATTTCACAATGCTCGCACAATGAGAGTAATAAAAGTAATTGTGAAAGTGCCTCGCGAAATTAATGCATGACTTACACTCAAGGTCGTTTGTAAAATCATTGACTGAAAAAAGAAATGAAATTGTTAAGCTCTCTATATCAAAAAGCAATAATTTAAATTCTAATTGCTCTTAATTCAATTATTGAAACAAAGGAAATAAAATAATAATAATTTATTATTATTTTATTTCCTTTGTTTCAATAAATAATAATGTAATATCACTAGTGCTACATTATTCACTGCATGCTTTGGGAATGGTTTTGAATTGGAAAATTCAATAACTTTTATTAATTTAATTTAGATATAATATAATGTATAATAAAATACATGTAAAAATTTCAATTGAAAAAACTGGACTATCACTCCAATAAAAAACTTTGATTGTATTGAAATTAATGAACAATTTTATTGTAGAATTCATTTACGTTTTTATTTTAACAATCAATATGTCCGCGTGTGATTATTATATGATAATGCTCCAACATTGACGGCTGTTACAGTTAAATTGATTTGATATTCCTAAGATTCCAGGGCCGTCGCTAGGCTTTGGGGGGCCCTGTGCGAGATAGGAATGGAAAGGAAAGGAGGCCCCCACACCACTGGGGGGTCTGGGGGGCGGAGCCCCCCAGAACAGCCCGCCGCAGGCGAAAAATTTTTTTAAGCCACGCCCCCTTTTTGAGCAATTTTTTTCAATAAATTTCGTATATTTGGCTTGCTGAGAGTTAATTGTAGAAGGTGGGACAGTTTTAATTACATGTTTTAGCATGGCTCCTTTCTGTTTTTCAATCTCTTTTTGTCTGTCTTCGGCAATTTTTCTCTTTTTGCATCCGGGTAGTTGTTTTCTCTTGGCTCTCACTTCACTCTTTCACTTTCACGACCCCTCATATTTATAATTGTAAATAAAACACTTGCTGACTTGCAAAGTATTAATAGATGTTTATACAATAATTCGAATGAAGCAAAATATTACTAAAATCTAATCTAAATCTTTATCTGGCGAAGCACGAGCTGGGACACGTACTTGACCTTGCTCTTGAATTAACTTTTTTGTAATGTGGAAAATCATCTACCGCATCGGATTTTTTCGGATTTTTCCCCGAAGTAACACGAAGACCATTTATAGAATTTGCCGAGTGCCGACGCCGACCAAGCAACAAAGTGATAAAAAGTTCTAATTTTTATTTCCGCCCCTAGATGTCTAAGATGTCTTACTAAGGCCAAGAAGGCTACAGTTAGGAGGTGCCACGCTCCGTGCTGCCCCCAAGCGGATAACGCAGAACTAGCAAATGCAGATGACAGTCTGATATCTGAAACAGATTTTGTCCGCGAAAAATTCAAACGATGGAACTATAAAAGCCAGCAAAAGTCTTATTTACAGTACAAATGTGGGTAAAATTGTGATAGAAATAAACTCTACGTTAAATTCTGAAGAAAATAGACTTAATTTAAAAGAATTTTAATGGATCATCGGCCCGATGTTGACGGATTTAATTTACACCGTTTGAATTTTTCGCGGACAAAATCTGTTTCAGAAATCAGACTGTCATCTGCATACGCTAGTTCTGCGCTATCCGCTTGAGGGCAGCACGGAGCGTGGCACCTCCTAACTGTAGCCTTCTTGACTAAGGCCTAAGGCTATATCTTCTGAGCGAAACTTATTATTATTTTAAAAATAAAGAAGAAAAGAACTATGTGGAATGTGGAAATATAGTGTGTCCAGTGAACGCAATATTCTCGATTAATAAAATTATTAAATTATTAAAAGTATTTTTTTTTTTTTTTTTACATGCGTGCAATTGCGACATTTGCGCTTCGCGCAGTGGTGCCCCCCGGACCGGGGGGCCCTGTTCGGCCACACCGGCTGCTCTACCCTAGCGACGGCCCTATTCCTTCCGGAAGTAGCCGGAAGTTTGAAATTTGCAGCTCTTCTGTTTGTAATTCAGTTTTGAAACTTTACAGAGGAGTGGTTTGAAGCAGAAGTACTGACTGACCTATGTGTGAAATTGTAACGTTGAAATATGAATAGGAAAGTCTTACACTTCCGGCTACTTCCGGAGGGAATATCATGTAAATTTGACTGTAGTCTGCGAAAAGTTCAAAGTCTCGGCCGCCATTACCCCTCTGCTGTTACAAAGATAGGCTACTTGCTGTGCAACTATTGTGGCTGCACAAATGTGATCGAAATTTAAATATAGAATTAAGAATAAGATTTTGATTATGTTTTCCTTTACAGATGGAAATGAGAAGTGAGGTTTTTATTTAATCAATTATATGACGTCATCACTCTTAAAAAAATTTGGCTGAATTTTGACATCTTATAATCATCAGTGCATTTTTAACGCCTTAAATCATGCTTCTTTCAGGTGTTTCGTAGTCATGCAATATTCAGTAGTCAGCATATACTGTCAGTATATAGCTTATACTGACTACTGAAAATGCGCAACGAAACACCTGAAAAAAGCATGATTTAAGGCGTTAAAAATATACTGATTATAAGATGTCAAAATTCAGCCAAATTTTTTTAAGAGTGATAAGGTTAGTGCGAACCTCGTGGCAACTGCTGGAACTACGTGCGTCTGGCGAGGATAGATTGGCTGGTATAACGACTATAACATTGTAAAGTCATGTAAATAAATGTTCTGCCAGCAGCCACAGCATAATTTTACAGAAATGACAAAACTATAATTATAGTTGTCAAATACTTTCGGACAAATATATAAAAAAAAATCAATCTCGTAAGTGATATTATATTTCATGTAAAGTTTTTTTGTCAAACGCCCCAAAATACCAACCATGCTATTATATAGATATATTGCCGTATTCTCGGCAGAATCAGCCAAAATTTCAGGCGTCAGCGCCATCTCTTGGTTTTTACACCTCACTGATGTAACCTCAGACAAATTATACAGTATTTTGTCAATCTACTACTCATTGTGCATTGCTGCTAAATAAAAGTAAAAAGCATTATAACTATACAAATAAAGACATGAAAATATTTTTAAACGTATATGAATCATTTTAATCGAAATTGAGCTTTCAGGTTGCTTCGTAACATTTGAAAAGTCAGTGCGACATGACCTGCCTTAACTAACAGTGGGAGGGGGAGGGTTTACCCGCCTGTTACGTCATACCTCATTCCTGGCAAGGTCACCTCATTTAGCACTCTGCATGGTAAAGAGAAAACTTTCTTTATAAAAGTTTATAAGTGTCTATTTGTGGCTGCGTGTACTTAATTATTATGGCATTGAAGATTCACGCAAATCTAAAAATATAAAATTTATGAAAGGACAAAAGCTTATTTAAGACTGCAGCTACATTATGCATTAGTCTAGAAATAGAGTATCTTAATTGAATATTTTTATTTTGTGTTTTTAATTTTTTAACATTTTGTTAACTAAATTAAAAAAAAAAGGTAAATTTAGTTATATACACACAATATTTCTAATAAAATCTCTAGAAGAACAATTTAATTTAACAACATTTAATAATTAAATGATTGTTTTAATTACATCATAAAATTATTGTATTGTAAAAATAAAATTTTCATTTCATATTCTTAAGGTAGAGATAATACGGATCAGCTGGCCCAATGCTAAAAAAAATCCCATTCATAAAAATTATGAAAAAAAATTTAAAATGTTCTCCTCTACATCCCCTATCAGTAGGTAAAATATCAGGTATACAAAAACGAGCTAGTTTTCGAGATATGAATTTTTTAAGTTGACTAATTTAACATGCAAGTTCCATTTCTCCATGTTAAATTAGTCAACTTTAAAAATTAATAACTCGAAAACTAGCTCGTTTTTGTGTACCTGATATTTTACCTACTGATAGGGGATGTAGAGGAGAACATTTTAAATTTTTTTTCATAATTTTTATGAATGGGATTTTTTTTAGCATTGGGCCAGCTGATCCGTATTATCTCTACCTTAATATTCGAGTAAGAAACAACATTGATCGTATTCTCACGATGACGCCATCACTAGCGCACGTGATAATTTCAAGGTTATGATGACCTTGAGTCAGCTGATTTAATAATTGTATAGGATAAGTATAGAAGAATGGGTATAACTGAGCGCGGAAAATGAAATAATTCAGATGCCGCTTGTATATTTGAGCGAACCAATTGTATAGTGAAGAATAAGTCAAGTGAAAATTAACAATACATTTTATAGTAAATATACTTCGTATTTCTTTTACCCCAAGATAACGAAGTTAATTATTGAGAAATTTGTGTTAAATAGTTCATATTTTAAAATATTTTTTTATCAAAATTTTTAGATAATATCCGACTTCGTAAGTTTCAGCTGTTATTATGATATATGGCATGCACTCTATTGTCGCCAATCTTACTGTTATGTTATATAAACTATTTCTTGTCAACATAAATTCTAATGTCTTACTATTTCAGATAATGTACATCCCAGTGCCAAATTGTTAACTTCTTCAACCATTTTATTGTATATTATTATGTATTAGAGCCTTAGGTATCCAATTATTTATGTATTTCAATTTATCATGTAAAAATATTATAATTCATGTATTCAAATAACAAATATTTTCATTAACTATGTAAAATTCTATGGCTAAAAAGGGATTAAATTCCCTAAATAGCCTCAGCCCTTGAGGCTGAATGTACAATGAATAAAAATATTGTCGCCAATACCCATCCTTCTATATACTTATCCTAAACTATAGTAGAATCACGTGCATAGAGAGAGAATACCTTTCACTTTCTACTTTAACCCATGCAGTTACCGAGCGAGATAAACCATGTGGCACGTATATTATTTAATTAACACGAAACAAATTAAATATAATTTAATTTTCTTAATTAATTCAAATATACTTTTTCCATCATCGACACGCAACGTAGCAACAAAAGAAAAGAGTGAACTCGGCCGAATTCACTCTTTACTTTCGAACATATACTTGGATTTTTATGATTATACGTACCGATGGCGGGAAAAGTACATTGGAATTAATCAATAAAAACGTCATCTGATGGAGATAACATATTGTCTACGGACTAAAAATAGATTTAACGATTAATCTCAGTTACTGCTGGAGTCAAAGAATATTTCCCTGCAAACGAATCAAATTAAATAAATTTTAGAAAATCGAGAATGTTCTTAAAGTTAATCGCTTATGATTTGAGCAAATTCAGTCTTGCAGTTTTTTTTTTACAACAGCTTCATTTCCGGTTTTCGTCCATAAGGCCAATGTTAAATTTCCACCTCACAGTTTTCACAAAACTGATAAAACAGATTCGCTTCAAAATTTGTATGCCACCTATTGATGGTGAGTTCCAAGTCCCCTGCAAGTCTTGTTGCATTCAGGCGCTATATACGATTGTGAGATATCAACCTACTGAGATTCATCCCTAAAATTTTAATTTTCTTTCCTATACAAAACGACAAATATTTATATATATATATATATATATTTATAAATATTACTCCATTTGAAGTACCAATGTCAAATACTTTCAAAATGCTAAGCAAACATTGACCTAATCTGATTGCACCAAAAGTAACCTCGCCCTCTCTGTGGCCCCGTCAATATTGGTCCAAGCTGCTAATCTGCACAGAGGGTCACTTAGCCTCAACCTGTGCAGTCATAACTTTAAAATAAATGTATAGCATCATGTATACTGTACAAGTACTTATTATAGCCAAGTGTATCTTTAACCTCGGTTATCTCCCCTCGTGAATCGCGTCTGATAGCTATATAAATTATTTATCATGATTATTTTTTGTAATAAACTGCATCATCCATTAAATTAATCAAAGTCTAAAAGGATTGAAGTAAATAATTTAGAAGTGAAATTGGTGCTTTGCTGCAATCCACATACACCCATTATAATACTCTATGTACACTGTATTGTTTATTTTTGGTTGAAATAAATTAAAATTCCGAACGTAATATTTTCACGCTATAGAGGCTTCAAGTCAGCTGATTTTTCGGTGTTCCCACCCGCTATATAAACCAAACCTATGTAAAAATAAAACGTGAATTCGTTTTTTCACTAAGAATAAGATTTTTCAGGAAAAATTCCTTTACGGAACTTTGGTCCAAACTGAAAAATAAAGTAGATAATTCAAGACTTAGATTTTTTACTTGATGTATAACCGAGAAAAGTTAAAAAACACTTTGCTTCATTTTCAAGTGCAAGATGGACCTTAGCGACAAACAGTTACGCAGCGAGAACGCATCACTTGAAGCCTCTATATTGATGAAATAATTTTGTTCAGCACGAAGAGAATATGTAAATTTTATAGAAAATGAAAGTAAGGTGTCAAACTTAATGTTTCGTAATGTTCTCACGTGGCGGGATGTCAACGACCTGAGTTAAAACAACCTGTTCCTACAAGATTATTCACGATTTGACGATGACTTTAAGTTGATTGATCCGACAAACGGCAGTAAAACGTCAAGGCCAAGTCAAATCAGACGAGCTTTTTATGACATGAACAAATTTACGATAAGTGGGAGAAGTGCAGCGTTAAAAGAAGTTTTAAAAATAAAACATTACAGGTAAATAGAAGAAAGGTGAAGTTCATTGTTATAAGTGTACATAATATGATTTTTGGCTGCAATGTTCATTAAAGTGAAAAAGTTCATCGAATTAATTAATAAAATTAGATTATAAATTCTAAAAAATATTGAACGTGATTCACGAAGATTTTTTATATCCAGGATTCTCACTAACCATGCATGCACGTTTAGTGTCATTGAATTACTAGTAGACTGGCACTAACCGTGGTTAGTGAGAAGCCTGGGTAACTTTTTCGTGTATCGCCCCTAATTTGATTGGAAATTGATTGTAATATTTTATAAAATTTACAAATGTACTATATGACTCTTGTATGCTTTAATAATATGTTATAACGTAAATTAAATGTGTAGAAAATATATTATAATTATTTTATGACATCCTAGGCTTTTTCACCTCTACTCCACCTCAATCCTCAATGGTTTCAGAGCTCTAAAGAATTCTCCGGATACATTTTTGCAATAACATATTAATTCTCGTCTATTTAGATTGACAGAGAGATCTTTGACGTCATGAAGGTGACATGCAAATGAGTGGGAAATCACAGAACGCACGTGTTATCTCAAGGTCGGTCACGGGGGGAATGTCAAGCAGACGTCAAGTACGTCAGGTACACTTTGGTAATCGTGGAATGTTTTCGTCAGGTACACTTCTAGACTTGAGGAACGTCACCTTGTGATGCTTGTTAGATTTGAAGTTATTGATTTTTCGTAGCGTTGCTTAGGAGTTTGTAGTCTATCTCAGATTTTGTCCAGTTGTGACTGAGGGGACCATGGAAACCTAAGTCAGGATGGTCAGCAATTGATAGAAGTTTAAGTATATCTCTTTTGAGTGGCAAACTTCTTATATTTTTTATTATCTTTAAACACCCGACTTATAAATAAGTCCTTTAATTCTAAGCCAAAGTGAAATCAAAGAATTTAAATCTAATTTTAATTCTTTTTGGTGTGCCATATATGGCTATGAATGAAGCAATGCATCTAAGATTTTATCTAATTTTGTGATTGAGGAAGCCATGGAAACTTCAGTTAAAATGGTCGAAAATTAATTAAAAATGTCAACAATCAGCTCAATAATGAAATTTTTAAATCAGTGTTAGATATGACTGACACATCAAAACTGCGGCGCTTACATCGTAACATTTCCAATGACTCGATGTTTATGTCATGTATTATTATAACATGTATCTTGTTGTGTGAGCTGCTTGTCAGAGTTTGCATTCTTGTTACCTGGAAGGTGAGAAAATAATAAATTAGCAGCAGCTGTGACAAACATCAGTGAGGATAAGATGTTTATGTGTATAAAAGTCACAGGCAAAATATCTTGGAATTGATGTACCTGTGTTTAATATTAATATCTCGATGTCGGAATAATAATTATGATCCATAAGAAGATGGGATGGAAAATTGAAAATCCAGCATTGAGGTAGAAGAAAAATTTGTTTCAATTCTTGAAGACATTATAATATATAGAAGGAACGATTTTAAGGACGTAATTTTTTTTTAATGATTACGTTTTTTATGGCATAAAAAAAATGAAATTTTCGAGGTTATAATTATAGGTGATTATATTTATAAATAGCTATAATCTTTGTTAAAATGCATTTCTTAAATTAAATTATATAGAAAACGGTTGGATTTAATTGAGAAAACTTTGCACGGTGCCTCTCTCTGTATTCTCAGTACTCCAATGCGCGCGCTGCTTAGATTATTAATAAGTTTCTATCTTAGTGTTAGACTTCATCACAAATTTGTTGGTCATATGCCATTTCTTGCTATATAAATAATTCAAAACAAACAACTAATTTAATTGAATTCAACTGGAAAACAACCCTTTTGACAAAATGCCACGTATATGATTATATGACAATTAAGGTGCAAAAATTATAAAAATAAAATAAAAATAAAGAAAAATTTAGATTGAAATATGATAAAAAGCACCTGCTGCAGTGAAGGTATATTATTTACAAAGATATATATATATATATAATTATTTATATATATATATATATATATATATATATATATATATATATAATAGAACCTTCATAGTAAATCATAAATAATATGTACTTACATGCATTGTGAATTTCGATTCACTTTTATCATTCAATACAGTATATTATTATTTAATATTGATTAATAAAAAATAAACATTATAATGCAGTATAGCAAAGCATCAAAAAGAAAAGAAACCTTGATATTGAAAAAAAAAATAAAATAAATCATACATGATTAAGTGCACGAGTTTGTTATGTACATAATTTATGTATTAAAGTAATTAATTAGCCGTCAACTACAATGAAGTACCTTTCAATAACACCTTGTAATGCTACATGGATTTTTTTTATTATAACAGCTACACTGTTATATTAATAATTTAATATTACGTTCCACCATAATTTTGAGTTCTGAAACTTCACACACAGACTTAATTATTGTAGGAATATTTTTTTGTTATTAGTCATGGGCATATTCAAAATATTTTTATGTGCCTGTTTATCAGTAAACATAATATTTCATTCTCTTTTATGATAAATTTGCATACCGGTGGATTTGTAGGGTGTTTTCGAAAACATATGCAATAAAAATTAATAAAAATATCTTAGAACTCCCTGTTGCGGCGGACAGGTTTGTCATAAAATCTTAAACTTGTAAGTAATGTTATAAACGTTGATAATATAATAGAAAAATAATAATTAAGTATCAATGATAACCTCATTAAAATGCTGAAAGACGCATTTTCCACTTTGTTTTCTGCATTACATTAATAATTTATTCAATAAATAAAAGTGTAATAATCAATCACGTATTTAATAATAATTATATAATGATACAAAACCCAAAGTATTTTAATTTATAAATAATTCTAATAATGAATATGTTGCTAAAATATAAATTTCCACTACGAAATATTTTGAAATATTTACCCACAAAATAAATGCACTCGTGTTAAATATTAAGTCAGCTCGACTGATCAGCTGTGAGGCTACCCTGAGATATTACGTAGCGACCTTCAGTTCGCCTTCTCACCAAACTCAGGTTGCGTAACCTGAGGGCCGCGACCTTTGGAATATCTTAGCCACACAGGTGACTTTCGGGAATACCTCATGCATTGGAGAGCACTAGGATGTATTATAGGTTTTGTCTGGATGAGGCGATTGCATTGCACGTTGCCTGTAAATTTGTCAATTTTTTTATTTTTTATTTTACATCATACATATAGTATATATATACATTACATAATAATAAATATATTCTATTATATATATTGAGATGGTTCACACAATTTTTATAATCTTTTATATTAAACAAATGCAATTAATATCATACAGAAAATAATCATATATTATAATGATGATATTAAATTACAAATTTTAGTCAAATTATATTATCATAAAGTTTTTATTATTTAATTTCACTTTCAAAGTGTAAAATTTTACTACTGGCAGTTATCCCATACATTTTCAGGTATGTAAGGTTCTTCGTGCACTGTTTTGTGTTTCCTGCCTTTGACTTATTTGTTATGTATTCACGAGGAAAATATAATAAATAAATAATTTTTTTCCATGCTATTTTGAAATAAATTATTGGCATTTGAATCCCTGAAATGTTTTACACTGTTGTTGAACAAATTTTCCAACAATAACATACTTTTTTTAGGCAATCGTTTTAACCTCTAGAAATTTCAACAAATCGATTAATTAATTTTAAAAAATCATTTATTTGAAATAATATAGTAAAATTCAATGCATATATTATAGTTTGTATATTTTATTGCTTAAATCTATTCTAGGCTGCCTGGTGTATTTTATTTATATACTTATTTATTTATTTCATTTATTTATAACTGCGTTTATTAACATTTAAAATATAATTTCAATTAATGAATCGTTAGACATTAGTGCTTCCCCAGGCTTTTGACATCACGTTGGTCAATTGATAATATAAGTATAGAGGTATCCATCCTGACTAAGGTTTCCACGGTTCCCTCAGTCTCACCTTAGCGAATATGGGTACCAGTATCCCTCCATTATCCTTACCCATTACCCCGCCTCGAGCTCCAAACTCATAGGGGTGTATCCTTTAAAAAAAAAAAAATCTCCCACGCAGATTCCATTCATATTTTATAAACAAGTTAACCTTCTTGATTTGTATTATAACTAAAAATAACGTGACATATTCCTCCCCTGAGTCACATACGCGGATAGACGAAAAGACCTCGGTCTGGATTCCTTCGTTTTTCTTACAATTCATAAAAAAAACTACTCTGTATGTAAATTCCTATGAACAACGATATTTTTATTATTGCATGTTATTGTAGCTTGGTGACATAACGTGGTAGTGAGTCATAATTATTAATATACTGCGTGAAAGGAAATGCTTACTGCATGCTGATAGGTTTTAATAAAGATTAAAAAATTAAATATATACATAGATAGATATAGATAGATGAATAAACCTGTATTACACAATACAATTTTTTCTTACAAGAAAATCTCATATCAATGTCACCTCCTATTTGTACCCCTCAAGGAGCAAAGGTCATTCGTTGACTTTGCTTAGTAATTTGCAGACTCTGCAGTCAGCCAGCAAGGCAGTGCAAAGTAAAGTTACAAGTAATGATTCCTACGCCAGCCACGAGCGCGCGAGCGTCTCGTGCGTCTGCCGCTAGGCAGGCGCGGTTGCCTGTATGTAATAGAAGTTTAATAAATAATTTTAGGGTAATCGCGTGTATGAGTTAATCTAACCCCAGCTAATTGAGTAGCAACTGTAACAGCTCTTAACTGTAACAGCTCTTTTTGCTGTACAATAGCTACTCAATTAGCTGGGGTTAGATTAACTCATACACGCGATTACCCTAAAATTATTTATTAAACTTCTATTACATACAGGCAACCGCGCCTGCCTAGCGGCAGACGCACGAGACGCTCGCGCGCTCGTGGCTGGCGTAGGAATCATTACTTGTAACTTTACTTTGCACTGCCTTGCTGGCTGACTGCAGAGTCTGCAAATTACTAAGCAAAGTCAACGAATGACCTTTGCTCCTTGAGGGGTACAAATAGGAGGTGACATTACTCCCCCTGCAGATTATATTTTGCCCTCAAAATATCAAAATTTATGAGAAATAACTCTATTGCAAGCAAAATTCAGTAACCATCCCTCGCGCATTTAAAATAAATCCAACAATATTTATTTAGTAACTCTTGTTCTTCGTTCGACAATTGTTTTGGGACACACCACGGCTGCTTCCTTTTGCTGCCTGGTAGACCAAAATTTCCCTGAAACCAGAAAACAAAAGAGGCGGTATCTTGGTTTGACACAGTACAACATAATTGAATTTTTAGGTTTAACTTAAAAAAAACCTAGTAGTACAGCACACGTACGCAACTTGTCATCAACAATTGCAAATTATACACATTTCTATCCAAAAATAAATCTTTGCAAGCATTTTATTCACTGCGGTTCATTGACCTTTCTAAGTAGCTGCATGCACTTGCACCTTACACTGCACTTCTCAATGTCACCGACTAAAGTTCACACAAAACCGCTTACAGGAAACTACCTTGCACATTACAACGGATGTACACCCAACAAGTAATACACTATTACTTTATCCAGAAATATTAATACAGAATTATTAAAAAAGAATTATTTTAAAATTATTAAAACCCACGTTGAAATTTATTGGACTACACAATTAAGTGGTTGACTTACAGGTAGTTTACCATTATGCTTCGTAACATTACACTTGATTTATTCTTTGCCTTCTTGTTTATTTTTTTTTATTGATTGTTATTGATTTACTGTATTTTTCTTTAATCCAACTTTGCAATATATTGTTTATATTATATACTCAAATCAGGGCTATTGAATTAATACTTTACATAGTTGTTACGAGTCTCATTGCATTTTGCAAAATTTTTAAATCATATATTATGGCAGCTTTTGGTTGAAATTTAATTCGCGCAAATTATTAATATTTTTACCCTGTGTTGGTAATTAATGGTATAAATGAGCATTTGACTTGGGCTGTTTGAACAGTTTACAAATTAACATGGAGAACTGAGAACATGAATCCATACGACCTCATGAATTTACCATTTTTGCTATAATGAATTAGGCTGACATTTGCATCATAACATTTTCAATACTTGAAATTTTTATGATATTCCTAAACACACATACCTTATAAATGAACTTTTTTAATATTTGCACAAATATTTTAGTAAATCAAAATTTTGTTTTTAGTGCACAAATAATTAATACATAGGAACTTTTTATAATGCAACTCACTCAGCTGGCTACGTCTTAATATGACGATTTTATTCATATTATTGGCCTTTCGCACACATTGGAATTATTGAAGATAGTTATATAACCATACACATTTACATCATCGTGTACTTATAATTGCAGTATTATTCACGTGTAATATTCATTTCACTTATTACTGGCCAGATTACACGTGTCCATGGACATAAAATATTAACTTATACACTGCTTTTACTGCATTCGCGTGCTTTAATTTAATTGAGGTGACCTCTAGGAAACATCTCACCTGTATCCCCTTGAGGATTAGACATAGACTAAGTAGCATCAGCGCAATATGTTGGCGAGTGCCCTATGGGGTCGCGAATCCCAAAGCATCAACACTTGCATATGCTGAACATTTGGCTAGAGAAAATCCTTGGCGAAAGATAATCATCAAACGCTTTTTACTACAGCCATGTTTTACAAGTTTATGTTTCTCTAGCTGTCCCTTGCATGCCTTATATTCTCTACCCTTCATGGGGAGTAAGCTTAATTGTCACCTTTCGGACAAATTACTGCGAAGCGCGCTAATTTACTTTACATTTTGCTTCAGAACAAACAAAATAAAGCGCACTGGCTTACCTCACGTTTCAACTGACGTGTTATATTGCGCTCCTACACCGTGCTTACATTTCACAGTGACGTATTATATTTCAATACTTGGGCATGCTTTTTCACTATGCGTATGTGCGTGCTTTATAATTCCATTATTTATTATTACTGAGTTGCAATCTCAAACTGTACAGTTCCTGTCAATAAAAATGACTTTTTATGTTGCTCCAAAAATTATATTTGTGTAATTAATTGTGCAAACTATGATGGCTCTGACTCCTGACTTGCAATTATTTATATACTTTACAATAATTTAATACAACTTTAAACAAAATTATCGCATCGTTAATGAAATTAAATTCGATGCATGAGAGAAGTACTACTTTTAAGCAAAATTTATTAGCATACCCACAGCAAAAAAAAAACATGACTAATATATATATTTTCTTGTTAAAAATTTTAACAAGTGGCTATGCATCACAAAAACATCACAGTTAATACCCTTAAATCACTAACCAGTAATGCAAAAATATTACTACAATTTCTTTGCCTAAAATCCATTTAATTTTAAGTATGGATTATTTACTGCTTAAAACCATAAAGTAAGAAACTCAGTCTGTCTAGAGATCCATACAGTAACCTTTGCAGGGTATACCTACAGTTAGCGGTACACGTACTCCTTCCATTAGGACTTCATTAATACATATTTAGCTTTGACTTTTAACAGTAACAATTTTTATTAGCTCAAAATAATGACATTTTCCTTAAGAAATTTGCATCAATTAAAACTATAATCGAACTTGTGGTAAAATAGTCCGAATAACTATGCCTTACAAACAAAACATTTTTGCAGCAATGAATTATTGAGCACTCTCTGTTTGTTACTTTTATTTTAAAGGACTCTCTCTTTATAACCACTTATAGAGACACAAAATTAATGACATTAGATATATTTATTTCACTCCAATTACTACATTTTCCTTTTAAACAACTTCATATAAGATTATACTGTTCAAATATTTTAACAATAATTTTGGCTGTGATTATGCTTAAAATGTTAATATGCAACTTGACACGCATGAAGTTTCAGCTGTAGCTATATTGTTTCCCTCATTAAAAATTAACAAAAATACTTTTTAATTTCTATTATTTTATATACTTTACGTTGCAAAGTAATAACCCTCAATTAGAGCAAATATTAAAGATAACAGCCCATATTATTAAATCTTTCATGTGCAATATATATGGTATGTGTAAAACGCTTAGCCTTTCTTTAGATTTCTCAGCTAGTTAATTATAATAATTATATTTTCTTGGGAACACGCGCTTTTATAAAAATCTGCAGTTTGTTCAAATAATTTTTTTTATATATCTTTTCAAATTACGTTAAAATTATTATTCGTTATACACATTCCGAATATTCAATAAGTTCTTGCAATCTTAATTACAATTAACAATTTCATAAGTCCTTTAACAATTTATTATTTTTACTTTTATTTTTCTAAAAATACTTGATCCTTACAAGAAAAATTCGGGCTTAAATGAAAATTACAACATCGATATTATACCAAGAAACATACTATTCTTATTATGTGAACAAACGCAGTCGTACGTGCTGTACTTTACAGCTTTATATAAAAAAAAACAAAGAAAAATGTGTCAAACCTACCTCTTTTGCGTTCCTCTGACGTGGCCCGGTGGTTGATTGCTTTGTCTGTTTCTCACAGTCATTTGATGCTCATCTCGGCTCCAAAAACGGTCGGTCCTTGATAAAATACGCTGCACGGCTCCTGGGGTCGTAAAAACTCTTGCACGACGTGGTCTGCAAGCCCTCTCGATGGGGGATGTCTTCTGCGAAGAACTAACTGAACCTCGTAGTCACCGTAGTATACGCAGTTTTTTCACGTGCTTGAAGTGTACCGTTGATATGCTCAATAAAATATTAGCCGTGGAATTTTAAAATTATTTAACTCGCCGACTCTTCACTTTTTTCTTGATGGAAACTTAACACTTTTCCACGCCAGAGTCTTGTCAGTCTTGTGACCGAAGAACTACTTATTCCCGTAGATTAGTAGAATATTATGTTAAAATAAAATGATCGTTTTTCCAACCCCATTATTTTTAACTATTAAAAAGTAGCTTTAAATAATTATGAGCTCGGATGCCATTATATGAAAACCATGGCATCCCACTTCTGACACCAACTGTAACAGCTCTTTTTGCTGTACAATAGCTACTCAATTAGCTGGGGTTAGATTAACTCATACACGCGATTACCCTAAAATTATTTATTAAACTTCTATTACATACAGGCAACCGCGCCTGCCTAGCGGCAGACGCACGAGACGCTCGCGCGCTCGTGGCTGGCGTAGGAATTATTACTTGTAACTTTACTTTGCACTGCCTTGCTGGCTGACTGCAGAGTCTGCAAATTACTAAGCAAAGTCAACGAATGACCTTTGCTCCTTGAGGGGTACAAATAGGAGGTGACATTAACTCACCTTAGCGAATATGGGTACCAGTATCCCTCCATTATCCTTACCCATTACCCCGCCTCGAGCTCCAAACTCATAGGGGTGTATCCTTTAAAAAAAAGAAAATCTCCCACGCAGATTCCATTCATATTTTATAAACAAGTTAACCTTCTTGATTTGTATTATAACTAAAAATAACGTGACATATTCCTCCCCTGAGTCACATACGCGGATAGACGAAAAGACCTCGGTCTGGATTCCTTCGTTTTTCTTACAATTCATAAAAAAAACTACTCTGTATGTAAATTCCTATGAACAACGATATTTTTATTATTGCATGTTATTGTAGCTTGGTGACATAACGTGGTAGTGAGTCATAATTATTAATATACTGCGTGAAAGGAAATGCTTACTGCATGCTGATAGGTTTTAATAAAGATTAAAAAATTAAATATATACATAGATAGATATATAGATAGATGAATAAACCTGTATTACACAATACAATTTTTTCTTACAAGAAAATCTCATATCAATACAAACAATACAAACAAATGGAGGAAAAATTGTAAGCAAAATTATGTCTTGTAATACCGACTTAAATAAATTAAAACAAATTAGATGATTTTGTTATATAGTAATCTTGATTTCAATAAAAATAAAATATTGATTATAATTATATTAATATTATTTTAATTAATATTTAATTATTTAAATTGGTTAGTTAATTTGGCTTTTAGTGTATTCTTTGATAACTGATATTGTATTGAACCTTATGGTAAATTTAGGAGTTGATGATGGCAATATACTGTCTATACTCTATACTGACCTTCTTTTCTGAGGTTTCTACGTTTCCTTACTTTAATTAGGCAAATACTGGGAATTTTGATACTTTACCCGTCTTCGCATTATTTATTTTATTGTGTAAGTTGAATATACTGAACATAATTGACTTGGGTGACATAAATAAGAGTCAAAGTTGTAAATGTCACCAACATAAATATTTTAGTGCTTCTCGTGACAGTATTTGAAAATCAAACAAAAGTTGATGCCAATTTTCTATCAGATCTGAAAGGAGATACAAACCCGGATGTAAAATCAGCTGTTATTGAGATGCACCTCACATCTTCAAGTTTATTGCCTGGCTGGGACAATGAGTGACGTCACAGGCGTTGCATCAGCACACTCGCCCCCAGGTGTGGAACGTACCGACAGGAAAAATGCGTCTTCGAGGTGTGAAATTGTTAAATCAGATAAGGTTTTCCATGTAATGTATGTAGTTAACTAAATCAGTCATGGTCTGTGTATTTATAGCACTTTTATTGATTTATGTATTATTATATTTCAATGCAAATTTATGCAGAAGTATATATATCTTTATTTGTAAATATATTATATTTTTTTCAGATTCACTTTTAAAACATTAAAAAGAGAATGAAATTTATTTAAAATAACAACAAATCTCTCTAATTTTGTATGTTATTATTATATATTATACGTGTTATGCTTGTATGTTTAAGGTAGAGATAACACGCCCAATGTTACTAAAAATCCCATTCATGGAAATTATGAAAAAAATATAAATAAAATGTTCTCCTCTACATCCCCCATCAGTATAGCTAAAATATCAAGTGTAAAAAAACAAGCTAGTTTTCGAGTTATGAATTTTTAAAGTTCACAAATTTAACATGGAGAAATGGAGCTTCCATGTTAAATTAGTCAACTTTAAAAATTAATAATTCGAAAACTATTAGCTCGTTTTTGTATACCTGATATTTTAGCTGCTGATAGGGGATGTAAAAGAGAATATTTTAAATTTTTTTCATAATTTTTATAAATGGGATTTTTATTAACATTGGGCGTGTTATCTTTACCTTAAGCTCTTTGCTTATAAAAACATATTATTTGGAGAAAGATACTGGTGCATTATTTTTTAAACAAATCTAATATGAATTATGTGAAAATTTTTAGTATATTTAATTGATATTGCAATTTTGGTTAGTTATTAGTAAAAGTTGTACTATATGATTCCCAAATCGTTCAAATGCTAAATGATATATCAATTAATATATAATAATGCAAAATATTTTTATTTTCCCATGTAATATTATAAACAGCATTTTGTTAAATCTGTTGTAAAAATTCATTATTTTTATTAAATTTTATTAGATCAAAGAAAGTATGTTCGTATGTAAATCTTAATTGAAATTTCTCTCATTTGCATACAATGTATTCATTTGTTTCCACAAGGTAAATCTATTCTTCTACCGTTCCATGCAAACGCAGAAAAGACAATATTGACGGAGGTGACTGCAGAAAGACATTTCCATTTGACGAGCGATTGTTTGCATTGTTCCACCTTTGTCACCTTTTACATTTGTTACGGTTTTTTACCACATTAAGATATTGTTAGTTTGTAGTCCAGAGAATATGAATATAGTGTAAGCTTATATTTTAGCATGACAGGAATTGTTTCTATTTTCATTGATAAAATTAAACCTTTTTATAATATTATAAAGTTCTATCACTCATCTGAAATATTAATTATATAATTTTATTAATTGTCATCTTTATAATTTAATGTAATATGTAATTTTAAAATTGTTGAATAAATTATTTATATTTGAAGAATATAATTATATTAAGGACAAGACTATTTTGTTGTCAATTTGTGTATGTAAAATAATATTAACACTAAATTGTTTGTATTAATTATTGTGTCATTGATGTGTACTTAATTATTTTTAATTAAGTTTGATCGCGTTGTGATAAAAAAATTTAAATGTGTGATTCATCGTCAAATTAAGATTATATTTTTGTTTCACAATCTACGAAAATTTTATTTCCGGGAAGTTGGTGACTCGTTTTATCTTATAAAATGAAAATACAAAATTATACTCTGTTTATTATATGCAGAGTATTCTTAAATAATTAATTAATTCAAATAGAGAGTGCCTTTTGCTCTGTATATTATAATAATTTAATATTAAAATTTTCTTTTTTGTTGCAATTAATATGTGAACTGATTTTAATTATAAATTTAGAATAAAAAATCAATTTTATAGAATATATTATAATTTTGTGAATGTTCACAAATGATATATAAATATTTTTTTGTATAAATTTTTTCGTAATAAAATATTGATGGATAATTTTATTTGATATAATAAAGTATTATCAGTTCACTATTATCTACGTATCATATCCTCCTTTATGTAATATATATATATATATATATTATATATATATATATATATATATATATATATATATATATATATATATATATATATATATAAAATTATGAAATGAAATATGAATAAAAATTTAGCATAAAAGCTTAACTAGTTTTATCACTTGTAGAATGAATTAAAAATATAAATAAATATTAATATATTATTTAATAATTTCATAATATTTATTACCACAATAAAAATATTACCGGAAATATCTGCAGTCTCATGACAATTACTGGAATTAAAGATCCTCACCTTATAAATATTTCATGGCTAAGATTTTTCCCTGCTAATAAAGCTGTCTGTCTGTGCCCCCACATCATATAAGAGAGGAAGGTCCGAGAGCTTGATATTCTCAGACATCGAGGTCGTCAGTCAGTCGAGCTAAGGACGTCGGACAGAGAGTTACTTGAGAACCATGAAGCGACTTGTGATCGTGTTAGTGGTGTGTGGAGTGATCGGATTTGCAAGTACACAAGGTAAGCGAAATTACACTTCGGGGCATCACGATTTTTCATCCTGTTTATGCCATGGAGACGTGGTGAACCTTAATTAATTTAATGATAATTTTTGTTACCTTTTAAAATAGAATTTCTTTATATACTTTTCTTGCAGTCGCAGCAAAATATGACAGAGCTATAATTATAACGTTTATGTTTTCATAAAGTGTATATTAAAAAAAAAATTTTTTTACGGAGTTTGAAATTTAGAAGTGAATTAATATTAAATTTATTTAGCAAAAAACATTAAAGTTTTTACGAAGCCTACTATGCCTACTATATATTATTAATATTATAGGCTTTGAGTTTATATATTAATGTATAAAAGCAAAAATTTTAGAAGTTATTGATAAAGAACTTAATCAATAAATTAATTAAATTGATTTTTACTGTCACTGATTATTATCGATCGATTCAGTAAACGCAAAATTAATTAATATTTACGCTGTTTTCTTATAAATATGTCTTAAATATTCTTAAGTGAAATTTCATGAACTGATTGTGAGTGATTGGTGTCAATATACGGTTCTATTTAGAAATTGAAATTTCTTTTGTTTGGGAAAGTGCAACGAATTTAATATTATACAGTGCAGTTAATTCAGTACATATATTTTGTCAATGCATACATTATTTGACAACAAGGCACACCGATAGTTCAAAATTATTTTCTTTTAAACTTCATGCAGCAGAAAGTACAAGATTTTTGTCATCATCTTTCTTATATAAATTTACGACACGTATATTACCTTTAGTACTTTATTTTTAATTTAAAATACAAATATTCTCTATGTATTACACTTGAAAGTTATTTTTTATATTATAAATTTAATTTATTACGTCTTTTTACTTTGTATGAAACAAGAAAATAATATTTTATTCCTTCTCAATATTACCAACATTTTTTTTTGCACATAAAAACTTTAATTACATAAAAAAACTATAAGTACTTTAACCAGTTTGCAGTGGATATGCAATTACTGTCATGTTTCCTGTATTATTACAAACAATTGATGTACTGAGAGATTCTGAAGCGTTCATTTTATTTTAACTGCATTACATATCATTATATTACAACTAAGGGAAACAAGAACTGATTTTAAGTTAATTATATAATTGTCGCGACTTAATAATATATTCTTTAGAGAATACGGGTGATTATATATTATATAGAGCGTTTTATCTGTTTTTCTTTTTCATAGAAAGATTCATCGTAGAAGGTTCAGTAGCTAGTATTTAGTATTTATACCTAAATTGACAAGACTATAAATGCTGTATTGTAACAATGTTTGTTACTGTATTGTATATACCACCAGTGGTCAAAATAAAATAAAAATAATTAAATAAAGTAAAATAGAATCAGCTCATCATCAGCTATGTATTGAACTGCATGGCTACTGAACTTTCTATGATGACTTGATGACTCCATAAAAAAAAATAATAATAATAAAGGGGTAAATTTTTAAAATAAACTAAAACGTGTCATACTGTACATTTCCCAATTGCAGCCTTATTAATATAACCATGATCTGTGTTATTCTTATACGGAGGCATGGTAATTAACAAGGCCTCAAACGGAAATTTTCCAAGGCAACGAGTGTACAAAAGTTAATTCTTATAATAATGTAGATGAGAGCTGCGTTTTAAAGGAATTAAAGACTATTTTCACTAAAGTTCATTATCAGTGAAACGAGATAAGAAATTAACCTTTACGTGCGTTGGTTTTTGATCATATTTGATCCACGGGCTCCCATTGATTATTCATAAAGAAATTATTTTTGTGTGCATTTAATTAAATCAATAATATCAATATAGTAACAAATGGAATGACTTTGGTATAATAAGAGCAGGTAACTGTGCCAGTCACCTTGAATTACATACGAAAAAGGACTTGCTTTCATCATGTGCACCTCAGTATGGTCTAAACGTTACATATGAGTGGTTTTATTATTCATCAAACAACAATGCAGAAACTTGATTTTACAAATGTTACAGCTTTTACAAAGGACAGTTAGGACACGTTGGTGCTAAATTTTAATTTCACTATTTCAATATCAAAATCTACATGTAAATATCTAATGAGTGTAATCTATATTCTGTGATATATATTTAGGGTCAAAATATGATTTTGTCACGCTAAATTATTTGACAAAAAAAAATCTGTAAAAAATAATGGAAATTGATTTCGCAAATTATGAACTCTTAAGGTCGAGCTTTTACAGACAATCAAATTTTTGTCCCCCTTTGGTTTTGAAAATGTCGCCAAATTATTTTTAATCTCTGCTGGGCTTATCAAGAACTTATTTTTAGTGTATAAAGGCTTCAAGTTACCTGATTTTGCGGTGTTCCCACCAAACCTATGTAAATATAATAATATACATAAAAAAAAAAAAAAACACTCGAAAATGCTTTTTTGGCATTCAAGAAATTTTTATGGGGGATGTTTTACGAAATGTTTTGTTACTAAGAAAAAAAAAATCTAACATGGTGACTTATGGAGAAAATTTTCGCACTGGGGAACACTTGAAGTCTCTATTACCGATGTTACTAATTTGCTTCGTTCACAGACGGACTGGCTCGCGCCACGGACGAGGCTGGTTGTCGAGCCCCGGACGGTCGTGCGGGCTCCTGCCTCAACCTCAAACTGTGCCCTGAGCTGCTGGCCATGCTGAGGTCTTCGAGGAGTGGCGCCAGGGAGTACCTTCAGCAAGCAGTGTGTGGGTATGAGGTGAGTAGGGGGTCGAGAGTATAACTACTGTCGGGAGTTGAAAGTGATTAGAAGTATGTGTATAATTTGGAACAATTTTTATGTAGCACGTAAAAATTAAAATATGTAGATTTGAGTTTCTTCAATAAGAACAAAGAAAAACATTTCTGGTGATAATTAAATTGTATAAAACGCATGCAGCAAACTGAACCCCCGCCCATTATTTATAAT
This sequence comes from Siphlonurus alternatus, assembly GCA_949825025.1. Lineage (NCBI taxonomy): Eukaryota > Metazoa > Arthropoda > Insecta > Ephemeroptera > Siphlonuridae > Siphlonurus > Siphlonurus alternatus. The sequence continues at coordinate 17,960,137 of OX463786.1, forward strand.
TATAATTAAAGGATATAATCTGCATTAAATTATTCATTGCATATTATTTTGTAAAGAGGATCTACCTCGATCAATTATTGCCCTTTTTTTTAATTTGAACCTTCTCTTAAAATGGTGCTAAAAAAGCAGTAAGGCCCAGTAACAAATACAGGTACCTTAGTTGAAAAATTACTTCTTCATCTCACCCTTTACACGTCTAAACCTAATCTTTGTACCTTTAAAACACATCTTATTTCAACCTCATTCAAAGTGAGACAATATTTCTAACATTTTACGCTCAAAAAGAGGAAAAAAAGACGTAATCTCGTATTTTTTTTCCCCCTCTAAAATGGTGCAAAATAGGACAAAAGTGGAGAGCTTAAATAGCGAATAAAAGTTGAAATTTATTTAACTCAGGTTGCCTCTCGCCAATCTAAACCATGTTTATGGTCTAAACATGTTGTTGTGTCCTGCAGGGTTTCGAGCCTCGTGTCTGCTGCCCCAACTCTGAGGGGCCACGCCCCCCTGCGACCACGCCCCCTTCCGAGGGTCGCGAGGAACCCCCCGAGTTTCAGTGCGGCTACAGCAACGCCTCACACCCCAGGGTAGTGAACGGAGTCGAGGCACAGCCAGGTACACTTGCGAGCTTGGAATTTGTCATGCAGAGTTCATGGGAAACCCTGGTTGGCTATCATCACAGTTTTTCCTTCCATTTTTGAAAATTATTTTAACTCAAATTATTCCCTGATTTTTTTTATCTATCTTGTAGTTTAAAATGCAAGAAAAAGCTAGAACCTAAAAAAATATGAAAATAAAAATATAATAAGAGTATTCAAATGGAGTATCGATCTCAAAATTTTTTATTACAAAAATGTTTAGAGGGTGCAAAGTTCTCTGATTTTTTTCAGATTTTTTAGAGCCCGGGAAGTATTGCTAAAAAGTTTTGCCAAGGTCAAGTTTGAACCCACGCCCCTTTTAGGTCCTTTTATGTATTATTTAAGTGAGGCGTCAATTAAGAGGCATCACTTTCTCTGTACCTTCAATAAAATATTTTTGAAAGTAGTTCCCAGTCTCTAAAAAAATCACAGTAGCATTACTTTGCACCCTCAATCCATTTTTGCAAATAAAAATTTTGATGTCGATACTCCATTCTACGTTTTTCTCGTTTATGTGTTTTTGTATAGTTTCGATCAGATTCGAGTCCCTGTTAATTGTTTTTCTGCATTCTGACATCACTTTTTGTACTGTGACGTCACAACTAATACTCTCCATTGCTGACAGGCGCCTGGCCGTGGCTCGGAGCGCTCGGTTTCCGGCACCGCGACGGGCGCAGACTGAACTTCCTTTGCGGGGGCGCGCTTATCAGCAAGCGACACATCCTCACCGCGGCGCACTGCGTCAACAACCGGAGGGACCTGTGAGTATGTCTGCAAAATGAGGTTGATCTCGGCCAGGACAGTAAATTAACATGCAACGCATGTCGTATTAAAGTGAAGTATCTCCCTCCCCCCAGAAAAAAAAATCATCGTTTAATCGTGGATACACATTGATACCTTCTGAAATTTATGCTTTTAATTGTCCAATCAATCAAATCTTATCAATCGTTCCATTATATGGTTCCCTTGGCATTGGATCATTGCATTTTCGGTTCATTGACAAAAGCTGTAGCGTTCATCCTGGCTGATCGAGGTTTCCACTTTTTCCTCAATCGCAGGCAAATGCCGGGATGAATTGCAAGGCCGTGGCCGCTCCTGTTCCGGAAGATCCCCCAAAACGCTCAAGTTAGGGTTTCGGAAGGTTTCAAAGTAATATGTAATTAATAATTAGAAGTACCCAATAGAGTTTGATTTAAAAAAAACAACCTAATAATCAAATCATTTTCAGGGAGCTAGTTCGTCTCGGCGAGCACGACCTGACTTCAGACCAGGACGGCGCGAGGGACTACAAGATTTCTCGACGTACCATGCACCCTCAGTACAGTCCCACCACCTTCCAGAATGACATCGCCATCCTGACCCTGGCCGAAGAAGTGTCGCTCTCTACCGCCGTCCTGCCCATCTGTCTGCCCAGCCAGCCTGAGATGAGGGCGATGAACTTTGTCAGGAAACTGCCCTTCGTGGCGGGCTGGGGCGCTGTCAAATTTAGTGAGTTCAATCAATTATTAAGTCAAGCCATCAAAGTGTTATTAGCAGGGTGGGTCTGTGAGCTTCTCCTTAATTAATTAAATTAATTTTTTAACTTTTTGTTCACATTCTTTTGTAGCTTTTGCTGTACGTATTATAAAATTATTATGATAATATATTTAAACATCTTTAAATAATTTTTTTATATATTTATTTTTTTTTGTAAAATTAGATCTTAATTAATTATTTTTTAAATATGCAATTATTTTAAAATATATAGACAATCTGCATGGATTTGTCATTACATATTTTGATAGAAGATATCGAATTGTGTTTTGTTGAGTTTTTCCATTTTTCCATTTTTTTATTGTTATTATTATTTTTTACTCCTTAAAAATCAAGCTGTAAATCACTGTGACGTCACAGTCATGCAAATATGTAATACTTAAGCAAGGAAAATAAAAGGATTTACAGGACTATAACACATTGTTTTGGCAGAACGATTTTCATTGGGGTTTTAAAGGGTTAAAAAAAATATGGCAAGACCTAACTTGAGATATATTATATAAAGAAATAAAAATGTGATTCCATTGTGTTGATCGAAAACTACGAGACATGCTAAAGTAACCAACCACCCTCCTATTTTGCAGACGGTCCCTCGAGCGCGGTGCTACAGGAGGTTCAACTGCCGGTGGTGGAGCAGGCCCGCTGTAAGGACGCGTACGCCAACTTCAAGACGACGGTCATTGACGAGAAGGTCATGTGTGCGGGATACGTGAGCGGGGGCAAGGACGCCTGTCAGGTGAGTCACCGACAGATAGACCTCAAAGTTTTTATTGCAAAAAAGGAGGGTGCAAAATTATGCCATTCTGATTTTTTTCAGATTCTTTAGAGCCCTAAAAAGTTTGGCTGAGGTCGGGTTTGAACTCACGCCCCTTTTAGCTCCTATCCTTTTATTAATAAGAGAGGCGTCTAGAGGCATTACTTTCTCTGTACTTTCAATATTTTTTTTTTAAAATAGTTTCAGGACTTAAAAAAATCTGAAAAAAAAAAATAGAAAACAAAATCAGATTAGGATAATTTTGCAAAACCTCTATCCATTTTTTCAATAAAAATTTTTGAGGTCGAATATATATATATATATATATTATATTACCATATTATAAAATTTGAAATGGATCGAACTAGCGGGAGTAAAACTTTTACTTATACAAAGCAGTTATTCAGATTGATAACCAGTTCTCACTAGCCACGGTTATAGCGTCTATTTCCAAGACCCATGACACTGACCCACACTTTCTCACCCCCTCTCTCCCCACAGGGTGACTCCGGCGGCCCCCTGATGTGGCCCGGCGGACAGAACCAGTACTACGTCATCGGGGTGGTGTCTTACGGCTTCAAGTGTGCGGAGGCGGGCTACCCGGGGGTGTACACTCGCGTCACTCACTTCCTGGACTGGATACAAAGTACAGTACAGGCGGACAGTTAAGAGATATTAAGGACGTTTTGACAGTTTTTTAGTTGGTTTGTCGAATGTATGTTTTATTAAGAAAAAGTGGTGGCAAAATAGAAATTGAAAAACTTTTGATTTTGAGTGTGTATATTATCTAAAAGAAACAATAAATTAGTGGAACTGATTTTTCTTTGTGCGTTATAATAATTAAAATATATTTTTTACATTTATAATTATTATAAGGAGAAAATGAAATGCAGTGATTTTCATAATATGATTATTTTTAATTATATTTTGTAATTTTGCTGATGGGAATATGTAAATAATTTTAATTAAAATTTTTAACACTTAAGTTTATATTACTGTCTAAATTTTCAACAAAATTTGATTCAATATTTAAAGAGGGTATATTCTAAAAAATTACTTTTTACTAACGATCATCGATGTTCATATTTATGTTATAAAATTATAAAACTCCCTTTTTTTATAATATAATTTCGTTTCATGAGGCTCAATGTGTTGTACTGAAGAAATTATCGAATTTGATCAACTTATTATTTTTGTTATAAAGTCATCTCGGTTTTTATCTTTGGTTTGATGTCAAGTGACCCTCCCATTAGAATTGTATTGGAGGACAAAGGAAATGATTTGTGACGTCATATATATCAAAGATAAAATGGAGACGACTTTTCTGATGTGTTTAAATTATTTTATGTTGCTTTATTTTTAATTATGTTAATAATGCTATTTATAACTGTTTCATTTCATACATAAAATTGAAACTGAATTGACTGATTTTATAACTATAATATATTTAATGTGTATAGAGGTGTGAGAATAAATTTATTTAAAAAATATTAAATCAAATTGTTCTTATTAAAAGTTTAATTTTTTGTAACAATTGTATAATAATATATTATAAGTATAGAAAGAAATAAGTGCCAAAATATTAGTTTTCATTTTTTAATTAATACAATTTCATTACAAAAAATATGAAGCGAGGCTTATTTTATCCTTCCTCATCTCCAAACTGTTAATATGAGATCGAATCATGTTCTCATGAAAAACAATTATAAATATTTTAATTATTTAGCGAGCATGAAAGAAAATTTTATAAACAGTTCTAAATTAAATTTATACATAAATTTAGTGGTTTTATTTACATTTATAATGTCTTTATATAATGTTATTAATGTTAGTTTAGAAAATTATGGATACCTTTGTTCAAGTTTCCATTATTTCAAAACCGCTTTCATTCAAAAATTCTAGTAAACTTTCTCCAAATAGTTCAAAAATTACTCACAAGTGGCAGCACACACCACATAAAATTTAATTTTCCTATGAAGTGCTGCCATCTAGCGTGCATAAACAGTAACTACTGTTAGATCAGCTGTCAAAATTCATCGTCGACTACAAATTTTATTTATTTTGTAATTTTGATATTTTGAGGACATTTCTTCCTCAAAATGAGTATCAGCATTACTGCCGTGCAACCAAAGACCAGTATTTTAGATAAATCTTTGAGTAGAGGCAAGGGCGAAGTCAGTTTGAGCGCTTTTGCTCTGCTTTTTTCTGAGGTGGTTCAGTATTGCCAGAACCGAGTCTACACCGTTCCTGAGCTGCAAGATAGGTAAGATAAACCTTAATAACAGACTACCTGCTTCTATGGTATCAGTCAATAATAAAATTTAGATTAAGTTGACCATGGTTTAGGGCAGCAAAGGGGCGATAAAGTCTAAAGAAGTAAGGGTTATAACGTTATGCATATAAGGCAACCCCAAGGGTCCCCAACTGCTACCTATCGATTTTTCCTTTTAACTTATCGTATGTATACCATTGCAGTCTTTGCTCCTTCCCTGGGTATATAAGCCATAGGATAATATTCATATCCTATTTGCATACTGGCCTTCATATTCCTTCACATTCATTTACGTTTTCGTTGGAAACTCTCGATATTATAGTATGTACCCTGTCTAAAAGGCACAGTTGCCCTTCACAGTTGGACTAAATGGGACTCCCATTTAGTTACAGTTCACTCTCAAAATTCACATGTTAATTCAACTTGGTTCAACTGTACGTTCCATTTGAGACCAGCCACAAGGGGATTATGAACTAGGCTGCCAAGTTCAAATAAAATTGGAAAAAGTCATGAATATTGAACTGGGTAGCTAACTGTTTATATATCCATGTAAAGTTCATGCTGTCCTGAGGTGTGCGTTGAGTTTATTTTTTTTTATGGAAATGAAAAATGTTTCCATAGCAGCATAAAGTCATATTGAATGAATGGAGGTTCGTGTGCATACATGATCATTAATTGGAACTAGTATTCACAGACAATAATAGAAGTATCAGTACTGTACTTTGCCATGAACTAATAATACCTTGATTTGTTTCAGGCTAGCTGAGATGGGACGAGAGGTTGGCAGCAAGATGTTGGACCTTCTATTTGTCCGAGACAAGAACTGCAAGCGAGAGACCAAGCTGCTGAACATGCTGCTCTTCGTCAAGTCCACTCTCTGGAAGGTACATTGTATAACCCCAGGAATTGTCCTAGAAGATTCAGTAGCCTGTCCAATGGAACCAGCTCGTCGTCAGGAGTCTATTGAACTGGCTGCTGAACCTTCTATGATGACTCTTTCTTTGTTATTCATGGATGGAAGCAATAACTTCAATGGAAGGGGTGTATTGAACTGGATAATTTGAAACAGCTCCTACACTTACCGGTATCAAATAAATGCTGTGCTGTATCTGAAAGTTTTGACCTAAAACATATTGTAATAAAAATTCGTCAGATATTTTTAACCATTCTAAACGGTAAAATTCATTTGCTATATGTTCAATAATGACTTTACTTACATATATTAATGTTAAGTAGCAATGAGATGCGACTTAAAGCCAGTATTGCCATACTATAAGGTTGTCGTACCAATGGTTGCCGTGGTTACAGAGCCTGTTTGGACGTGAGGCGGACAAGTTGGAACATGCCAACGATGATGAGAGGACATACTACATCATCGAGAAGTCTCCGCTGGTCAACTCGTTCATCTCCGTGCCGCGTGACAAGGGCAGCCTCAACTGTGCCGTCTTTACCGCCGGCATCGTGGAGGCCGTGCTCGGAGACTGTGGATTTGTGAGTACCGACCAGTGTGGAAACCGTTCCTTGCAGCGGGGCATTATCAAAGGACTTTAACTCCATTTTGTCCTAAAATTTACATGTTGTTTTATTGAAACCAAAATCAAGTTGATCAAAAATTAAAAAAAAAAAATAATAATAAAATAAATGCAATAAAAAAACAAAGGCATCAGCAAATACAATACGGTATATAAATTTATATTTATGTGCAGTAGTTTGGTACTGTACTTAATACTTGATTTAACCATAACATGTGTAATATAGAGTGGAGCTTAAGGCCTTACTGTAAATATCCTTCGCTGAGATAGTCTTGAACAAAAAAATTAAATCATGATAAAATTAATTTCATTATGAATTAGACATTCTAATATCTTTGACTAAATTTTACAATTAAATTAAGGTAAAAAAATATATTATCCTCTTCCCTCCTTCTCCCCCTTTAGTTTGAAATCTCTATATTTATTGTTTTATTGTTTACCCTTTCCAATTTTTGTACCACCTGCACGACAGAATGGAGTATCAACATCAAAAAATTTTATTGCAAAAATGGACAGAGGGTGCAAAGTTTTACAACTTTGATTTTTTTCAGATTTTTTAGAACCTGGAAACTATTTTTAAAAAAGTAATAAAAGTAAAGAGAGAAGTGCCACTTCTTTAGTAAAAGGATAGGATCTAAAAGGGGTGTGGGTTTGAACGTGACCTGGCCTCTAAAAAAAATCTGAAAAAAATCACAGTAACATAACTTTGCACCCTCTATCCATTTCTGCAATTTTTTTTTTTTTAAGGTCAATCCTCTATTATGTTAATCACAGTACAGTATTTTACTCCCCTGTTAATTCCATTGTTTGTTTTTCAGCCGGCCAAAGTTACCGCCCACTGGCACCAAGGCACCACCTACATGGTTCGCTTCGAAGAGTCCGTCCTGGCAAGAGACCAGCAGCTGGAGGAGCGATAAGAACTGTGTAGTGTTGTGGGAGACACTGTTGTTTGGTGGGGTTCTTTTAGACTTTGGTGTTTTTTGGAGTCATGGAAGGTTTGGTAGCCAATTCAATATGCTCTTGATGACATGCTGGTTCCATTGGACTAGCTACTGAACTTTCTATGATGATTCCTTCCGTGGATAACAAAGAAAAAGTCATCATACACTAAGTTTACATGACGGTGTTTAATGCGTATTCGTTGACGACGCCTCATAAGAATAACATTATCCGTCGTCAACGAATACGTAAATACCGTCATGTAAACGTAGTGATTGAAGTTTCAGTAGCCAGTTCAGTAGACTCCTGATGTTGATCTGGTTCCATTGGACTGGCTACTGAACCTTCTATGACAATTCCTTCCGTGGATACCAAAGAAAGAGTCATCTTAGAAGTAGTCAGTTAAATAAACTCATAATGACATGCTGATTCTATTGGACTGGCTACTGAACTTTTTACGATGAGTCTTTCTATTACAAAATAGGGTACAGTACCTAAAATTATTCTTATGGCCAATCATGAAGTACCACATTCACTTGGGTTTCCATGTTCCCCCACTTTAGTTAAGTAAATACTGTGGTGTCATTGTGGCTGCAAAAGGTGTTTTCTTTACCTCCTCAGTGGTTAGATGTAATTTTGAACCAGCCATCTTTTGTCACATGACCAAAACCATTCTTCCGCTTGCTTGCATTGGTCAAGCAGTAGACAATTTATCAAATTCTGTTTAAAGAATCAGAAAATGCAATACAGTATGTGACAAGAGATTAAGGGTAAGATAACGTTACCAATGTTAAAAAAGAAAAAAAAAAATCCCTCACACAAAAATTCTGAGAAAAATTTAAAATGTTCTTCTCTACACCCTCTATCAGTAGCTAAAATATCAGGTGTACAAATACGATCTAGTTTTTGAGTTATGAATTTTTAAAATTGACTACTGTACTTTAACATGGAGAAATGGAACTTCCATGTTAAATTAGCCAACTTTAAAAATTCATAACTCAAAAACTAGATTGTATTTGTGTACCTGATATTTTAGCTACTGATAGGGGGTGTAGAGGAGAACATTTTAAATTTTTTTCAGAATTTTTGTGTGAGGGATTTTTTTTTTAACATTGGTGGCGTTATCTTACCCTTAAGGGTAAGGTAACGCCACCAATGTTAAAAAAAATCCCTCTCACAAAAATTCTGAAAAAAATTTAAAATGTTCTCCTCTACACCCCCTATCAGTAACTAAAATATCAGGTATACAAATACGATCTAGTTTTTGAGTTATGAATTTTTAAAGTTGACTACTTTAACATGGAGAAATGGAAATCCCATGTTAAATTAGTCAACTTTAAAAATTCATAACTCAAAAACTAGATCGAATTTGTATACCTGATATTTTAGCTACTGATAGGGGGTGTAGAGGAGAACATTTTAAATTTTTTTCAGAATTTTTGTGTGAGGGATTTTTTTTAACATTGGTGGCGTTACCTTACCCTTAAGCAGAAAAAATTGAGTGCCCCAAATTTATAAAGTGTAAAATCTTATTATTCTTTTATTCAACGGGTGTGTATAAAACCAGCGAACTCAAGCCCAGGGGACTCTGTTTTTGGGTGTTGATTGTTTTTCATGTAAAATAGTTAATAGTCAACTTGTTTACGTTTTGCTTTTTGCTTCAGTACATTTCCGCTCATCTTCTTTGCTACCTTAATTTTTTAAGGGTAAGGTAACGCCACCAATGTTAAAAAAAATCCCTCTCACAAAAATTCTGAAAAAAATTTAAAATGTTCTCCTCTACACCCCCTATCAGTAGCTAAAATATCAGGTATACAAATACGATCTAGTTTTTGAGTTATGAATTTTTAAAGTTGACCAATTTAACATGGGAGTTTCATTTCTCCATGTTAAAGTAGTCAACTTTAAAATTTTATAACTCAAAAACTAGATCGTATTTGTATACCTGATATTTTAGGTACTGATAGGGGGTATAGAGGAGAACATTTTAAATTTTTTTCAGAATTTTTGTGAGAGGAATTTTTTTTAACATTGGTGGCGTTACCTTACCCTTAAATGAAAATCGTAGCCATCTCAGGCTTTTTATATTTCATGTTTATAATTCTTTGAGTCTGTCAAATTAAAATTAGTGCTAAGGACTCAATCATCTTTGTAACGGTCTGTCTATAATCAAACTTATTCAACCAATATAATATGTTCTTTTTTGTATCATGCTGTAAAATATTTCTGTATAATATATTTCTAAACTTAAAATATTACTATTAAAAATGTATCTGTAATTATTAATAAAAACGATTATTAATTATCATAGTTAATTATTTATATTATAAATTTATATCCAATTTTAATTGTGAATAAAGAATTCAGTAAATGAAATATTTATTTTCACTGAATTTTAAATTCATTAATATAATATATTTACAAATTAAAGCTACTAAAAAAGTCAGTAAATGTATACTATATGTGCAGGAGCATTATATTTTAAATACCATATTGCTTCCTTTATAACCCTGGCAGGTTAAAATACTTTGCATGATCTATATTTTGGTTCACAATGTAACAAATGAACAGGATCTATAGCAGTCAATACAACAGAATTTATTTTCATAAGAAAACACTAAGAAAAAAAAAAAAAAGAAGAAATAAATAAATATTTTCGTACAGAGATAAAAATTTCAATTTATAAAACATAACTTTATTTAATTTTATGTTGTAATTTTCAAGCAATTATTGATCAAAAATTCAACAAAAAGCTTCAAAAAACAAACACTTAGAAGCAGCAGATATTATTATTTATTTTTTTTAAGCCCATTTGCAAAATGTATTTCATAAAAATCAATGGACTTGTGACTTTTTCTCCTACGTTAATCCATAATCAAATTGCTATAACATTTTATCTGTGTATTTTTGTAGATGTTTTTTAATAATAATATATTATCATTTACATCAAAAATATGACAAGACAACAATGAATTTATAATAACTAATTACACTCGCCGCAAGGTTCTCTTCTTATGGGTATTTCCATTTCTAAGGCCCCATAAGCAGTAGCTTGACTTCCAACCTCTTAAGTGTTTAATTGCTGAAATTAAAATTAGAAAAATAAGAAATAAGGACATATGATTAGTGCCATTTCAACAAATTTTAATTGTTTTTGGTTTAAGACTTTCCAAAATTTTAACAAATGTGACTCTTAAAAGTGGGGGGGGGGATGCTTTTTGAGGGTCAAAATTAAGTTTGATGTCTTCACTAGGACAGTAAAAGTTGAAGGCTGTCCTTGAAAAGGTACCGTTGTAAAACGCACCTCACGGGTCTGCCTTGGCTACATTCCTTGCTTCTCGACCGTGCACGACGTTGCCATTCAGGTCAATGGAGAAATTGTAGTCGGCCGTGGACGCCAGCGCTGCCTCGATGGCGGCGTCTAGTTTGTCTGCGGTGATGTACGAGCCAGCCAGGGTCTGTGGAGTACAGATTATGTTAGTGTGGACTTGAGTATTGGAGTATAAAAATTGGCTTTATTAATGAATACAGTACAGATTTACACAATAAAAAAATAATGGTAGTACATTGATTGTTCTTTAATCACTTTTTATAATATGAAAGTGATAATCTCCTCCCTCTCTGACATTTTTCTTTTTATGTGAATGTATTACAGTATAATAAATAAATATTGGGAAAGAGAGGATGCTTTTTTCTTTATTCTTATTTCTTCGTTAAAGGAAGGGAGAAAGATGTTTTCAAGTTTAAGGTATAACCTGAGAATTTGTCTGTCAAGGTCAGACCATAAAAAAAACTTGGCAACACTGTAGCGCCCTAGTATAATGCTAATCGGCAGGAGTGGGAGGTGACTACAGTCCCTGAGAGCGTTGCCACATTGCTCATCTAGTTTCAAGAACGAGCAACGCAGCGGTTCAAAATATATGAAAAAATTCATAAAAATAGTCCAAAAAATTAGCTTTTAATCTATGTAAAATTTTAAAAAAATTCTCGAGCCGTTTTTGTGTAATGTTGATTGAAAAATTTAACATTAAAAGGATATGATATTCACATTTGAATACATAAATTAATTATTGTTAAACCAACGGTTAAAAAAATCTGAAAAAAAAATCAGCAGTATTTGGACAATTGTTGTAAGTCTACCAAATTAATTTCAAGAACATCTGTCGATACGTCTTTTTTCGTCCAAATATCTCAGGTTAAAGCCTTAAAACAACATTTGAGGACTCTGTACAGGAATATATCAAGTTCAATCAGTTTTTATCATGTATGTTAAAGTCTTGTTTTATCAATTTTGAAGCTCAATATAAATAAATGACCGAGGACGCAAATGTCTCACCATCTCCGCGCGGACCTCTGCCTCCACCTCCTTCCTCCTCTGCTCGTCCTTTTCCTCTCGTACACTCAGCCCCTTCAATGCTCGCTCTGCCCTGCTGCGCGCCTGTTCTGCCAGCCGGGCCGCACGCACCCCCTCAATCTCGCGGTTCCAGGCGTCGTTGAGCGCCAGGCCGCGTGCAAGCTCTGCGTCCTCACTCTCAGCTCCGAGACGAGAAGATATTTCAGCAGACTCCGCTCGCTCAACCTCCTCCATGAGTACCGTCCTGAGAGAACATAAGGACGGTTTCAAAACAAAGTCTCTTTGCTTAAACAACTGCAGTGTATCATACTAATTTTCAAGGTACATAATAACACAAGGAATAATGTAGTCTACAGTATGCATATGGACTGAATTCTATGGGCAACATCACTCAAAGTCTCAAAGATTGAAAAAAGTTTGGAAAGGAAAATAAAAACAACAAAATAAATTATCATAAGACTTGAAGAACCCTGCAATCACTATAGCAAGACAAAGATTACCTGATGCCTCTCATCTGAGTCCGGTAAATGTTGTTTAGCCTCAACATCTCTTGTTCTTCGTCCTTTGGTACTTGGGGACGCACGGGGATTCTGAACATTTTGCTGCGAGCCACGGGCAGCCATCGAGGCTTCCTTCGCCATCGCACACTCACATTACAGGTGGGATTAGGTGTGAACCTGAGTTCAGGTAGACAAGAAACCAGACGTAAGTTCCTGAACATAATTAAGAGGAAATTACAAAATTAAGACGAAAAAATTTGCACACCGGCCAAATACAAACAGCTGTTTTTGTAATACCAACATGTAAGAATAAAAATAATTAAATTTATTTCAGCTATTATCAAATTGTCTTTCTTTTTACTTCAAAAAAAGTGATTTTATGTTTAATTGTAATAATTTTTATCATAATTTAGTACTAATAATGTCATTTCCTGCCTAAATGTGTTGAAATTATTTCCCACTAGTTGTCTTACTATTTTTTATTGTTGGCTTCTTCTTCTTCTTCTTACAATTGTTGGAAGGAGCCTAAACGGCTATAATTCCACGTACTGAGTAACTTGGATCAATTGTATGGTTGAACTGTTTTTTGCAGGGTCTTGTAAAGGATAATGGACGAACAATGGATAGGATGATTATGGAATGTGGGATATGCAAGGTGATGATGGAAGTGGTACCTATATGCCCACCACGTGTTACCGTGGGTGAACCAAAACCACACAAGGAATTGGTTGGATTTTAGGACATTGGGTTGACGGTGTGGTGTGGGGTGCAATAATGTAGGTTGATGATGCAGGCGACAACATGCAAGGAATGGCAGGAATTTGAAAGATTCTCAACGTGTCGACTCCTGTGGGCCGACCGAAGAGCAGGGTCAAAGTAGGATTATGTGGATGCGGTGAGGCGAGATGATGATTATGAATCAAATTGACTGGGGATAGGAGTATAGAAATCAAGACGATTAATATATAGAATAGGATAGGGATAGTTACCAGGAGAGGACAGACAATTTGAGCGGAGAGTCACGTCGGCGTTGCTCACTCTGGCGCGCCATCTTGATTCTCCTTTTATTGTTGGCGAAAGTGACTTTTTTTACTAACAATTTTAGTTGACTTATTCATAAAGAGATGGCGCTACAAGCAGGAAATATTTTTACGCAAATTTTTTGAATAATTTGAACGCAAAGCTGCTAAAAGAACAAATAAGGTTCTATCAAAAAAGGTGATCTGATCCTTGCGAGTAACATTCTTAAAGACGATAACCACTATCAGAAATTTAGAGTAGTCTCTAAATTATAACACAGAAGAGGAATAAGACGTCCTCTTATAGTAAAATTTTAGACAAGAAAAATAGGTTCAAAATTTCAGTATTTCAGTGGCGTAGCTAGGATTTGCCCAAGGGGGGGGGGATGTCAGGATAAATATTGAGAACAGCTCACTGGGGGGTATGGGGGGCGAAGCCCCCCAATAGCCCGTCGCAGGCGCGATTTTTTTTAAGGACACGCCCCCTTTTTAGGGTAAAATAATGGAAAAATACTATTATATTAGAGCTAGGATAATGCTCTAATATAATATAATATAATCTAATCTGATGCAATTTTTTTAACAGTTTATATTTTTTTTCACCCCATTTTTCAATTTCTTTTGAATACGTGCGTATAATAAATAAAGCTTTGAGTAAATCATTTTAATTAAATCAAGTAATTTATGTAACCACTTTTATATTATTTTTATAGAATCAGTGTACGTGTCATTTAATTGAATTTGATTTTTAAAAATTATTTAATAATCCAAGTTCACATCATTAAGATATTGTAAAAAATAAATAAAAAAATAAAAAAGGGAATTGCTTCTCTTATTTTTGTTAAATTTTGTCTGCACCGGGCGCGTGGAGCAACCAATTAAATGAAAGTGCGGCACACGTGAGAGCGTTTTAATTTATACAAAAGTAGTTATATGCACATGCAGTTTGTAAGGGAAATAAAACATTTATTTATGAGTCGCACTTTTTCCTGTTAAAATTAGAAACTAACTTATAATTTGTTTATTTTAAAGAAAAGACTACTTGATACCCCTAAATTTCAATTTTTTATTTAACTTTTTTTTTCAAATTTACATAATTTTTCCTTTTTTCTTCTTATATCCAGTCATTACTCGATCTTCATGGGGGGGCCGGGGGTTAAACCCCGAACCCCCCCCCCCCCCCCCGTGGCTACGCCACTGCAAAATTTCTTTCGATATTATTTTATTCTGATCAAACTGATCAAACTATAAAAACTCAACAACTTTATTATTTAAAAAATATGGCCTTATATAATCTGTAATTTTAAATCCCTTTTAATAAGCTAGGAAATTCTTAGTTAAAGCAGAAAAAGTACCAAATATGCATGCAAGTAATTTAAGCAGGGAATGATGATCGACCTATTCCCCTGCTTCAAGTGATGCGCTCGCGCTGCGCGCAACTGTTTGTCGCTATATATTAAGGTCCATCTTGCACTTGGAAATGAAGCAAAGTGTTTTTTTAACTTTAATCGATTATAAATCAAGTAAAAAATCTAAATTTTGAATTATCTACTTTATTTTTCAGTTTGGACCAAAGTTTCGGCCGTAAAGGAATTTTCGCTGAAAAATCTTATTCTTAGTGAAAAAACGAATTCACGTTTTTTTACATAGGTTTGGTATAGCGGGTGGGAACACTGAAAATTCAGCTGACTTGAAGCCTCTAAAAACACACTTTAATATAATTATTATGTACAATTATTATACTGGTACCTATTACACATACATGACTGATTTTAATATGACAATAATGCAAGGATTTGCTAAAAATTTGGGAGTTAAAAAAATCATAAAAAAAATCATTAATAAATTTTATTTCGATATGCATATTACAGATATCCCATTTTTAATATAAAAATATAATTTCGGAGGACCAATAAAAAAAATTCTAATTTCTTTGCGAATATGTCTAGCTTTTTTAAAATAAAATTAATAAAAATACAGTGCGTTAGTTATTTAATGTGTAATATATATAAACGCATGATGAAATCATTGAGTAAATATTCAGTTGTTAATTACTTGTGTATCTTAATTGTTTTCTTCAACGGACCAGGGTCCAGTACAGCATGGTGGCACCTATACCAATAAAAGAATATTAAAATTACCAACAATTAGCAAGAATAGTCCAAAATTTTTGGAATTTTATCCTTGAAATTATACCTTAACCTACTTAATTTTCACTGATTTTCTTTATTTCTCCCCTATATACCCATCAGTTTTATATTTTAATTTGTACCGCCCCCACAATCGCTATATAAACCCCTGTTCAAAAAGCTTAAGGGTAAGGTAACGCCACCAATGTTAAAAAAAATCCCTCTCACAAAAATTCTGAAAAAAATTTAAAATGTTCTCCTCTATACCCCCTATCAGTACCTAAAATATCAGGTATACAAATACGATCTAGTTTTTGAGTTATAAAATTTTAAAGTTGACTACTTTAACATGGAGAAATGAAACTCCCATGTTAAATTGGTCAACTTTAAAAATTCATAACTCAAAAACTAGATCGTATTTGTACACCTGATATTTTAGCTACTGATAGGGGGTGTAGAGGAGAACATTTTAAATTTTTTTCAGAATTTTTGTGAGAGGGATTTTTTTTAACATTGGTGGCGTTACCTTACCCTTAAGCAACAGGAACTAACAATTAATATGACGAACTGCAATGTGAACATTATTGCACCCTATATTACAGGGTATAGTCACTATTTTGACCCGAAGTCATCCATTTCATATTTTTGGCATCATCCATCACCTTTCCACCTTCATAGCACATCCATAGAGAAATATATTTGGAAATATATTTCTCTATGGCACATCCCATGCAATGATTATAAAAAAAACCTATGTATATATATATATATATATATATATATATATATATATATATTTCATCCATTACAAGATCCTGCGGGGGCATACATGACCAAAATGGGTCAATTGCCCCAAAATACCAACTAACCAACCAACAAGGCTAATGAACAATATACTTTGAAAGTAGGTATATGGATTGGATATATGTTCTCATAAAAGTGAGAAGTTTAGCAAAAAGATTATAAATAATAAATCTTAAATTACCAATGGTCGGTTGATATTTTGCGGAGTGAGTCCCCTTGATCTCGAAGCCAAATTTTTCTTTTAGTTTATCCAGGACCAAGCACACTGGCTCCTCGACAACGTACAGTGCATTGCTGAGAACAAAATTAGATGCTGACTTGACATTTATTTATTTTGTCTTGATCGAAGCAGTTAGTTATATCACAGACAATAATTATGTATACATATGTTTTACGCTGCATGTATATCACATTTCATTTGTTTTTCAACATCGTTTATTACACTCTTTTATAGGTGGAATTTTGTAATGAAGGACTTCATTTTTTTATTTCAAACCATTTGGAGTCTAGAACATATCTAATGAAAACCAATTTGAAAAGTGTTAATGGACAACATACATGAAAAATTTTTATTTCAGAAATGAATAGAGGGTACCAAATTATGCTACTCTGAATTTTTTCAGATTTTTTTGAGACCCGGAACTATTTTAAAATAATTATTGAAAGTGCGGCCACGCCCCCTGGGGGCGTCAATAGGCATCCAGTCTCTATCCTTTTTATTAAGAATTCAGGGGTGCCAACTGAAATCACAGGACTTTCAATAATTATTTAAAAATAGTTCCGGGTCTCAAAAAAATCTGAACAAATTCAGAGTAGCATAATTTGCATGGTACCCTCTATTCATTTCTGCAATAAAATTTTTTCATGTATGTTGTCCATTGTGTTTTGCATGTTTTTTTATTGTCATTTTCATGCATATAAAGTAAAATGAATGTTCAACAAATAATTTTTTACTTACATACACTGATGACTTGAATATTTAAATTCAACTCCTCCAAGGCTTTCAACAATCTCTTTAGGCGTGTATTTGTCACCAAAGTGGGTTCTGTTATTGGCGCTTCCTCCTACCTAATGTGAACAAAAAAAAAAAAATAATTTTTAAATAATTTTCTGTTTCAAGTGGACCCAGTTGTAAATTATATAGACAGAGTTATAAGGTGTTTGAGAGAGTTTTCTCGCCCACCTTTGACCCTTTTATCGAAATTTTTTTAGCCCCCCTCCCCCATTCCCGAAGAATCTCCGAATTTTGATTATCACACTATATAGAATGTAATGAATGTTTTTATTTTATATCAATCTGAAAAATGTATGAAATGAGATGGGTATATATATATATATATATATATAAACATATTAAAAATAAAAATGAATTATTAATGTTGATTATATTATATAAATATATTTATTTAATCAACGAATAATTTTGTAAATTTTGTTAAATTATGCATTATCCAATAATTATTTATATATGTAAGTACATGCTATACGGCCGATATGCTTAATAAACAGAATACAGAATTTGATTAATAATTACCACTGTCTGTACTATGATGTGCCTGCAGTACTGCGACATTTTTACTTCACTAACTCGATATAACTGCAACTGCTGTTAACAAAATAATTATTGATGTTGCTATGAAGCTGAAACGAAAATAAGGATTAATTCACATCATTATATGGAATATATGGGATTAGTAAAAGTGGTGAAGATGTCTTTTAGATTACTTAAAAAATAAGAGTATCGGTATAAAATATATATGTATTGTGTGTGTGAATATTATATATAAATATGCATACGCACACGAGCAATACGAGTATTATATTATATATAATTATGTATACGCTCCTAAAACACGATTGTGTTGTGATTTAGACAATATGATCGCTGTGTGGCAATTAATATAAACAGCGGCTATATATAATTATATTATATATATTAAATATACCAGAGTTAATAATATTGTGCTGGATATATACTTTTTTGAAGCTTATTTGAGGCGGAGTACGTGATTCCGGGGGTACAATTAATATATGAGTGTGTTTATATATACTCATGATTTTATTATTATCCAAATTCTCAAAAATTCTGAAAAAAATAAATAAATATAAATAAAAAATCAGAATTTTTGTGAATTTGCTAATTTTTACATGTTAGTCAAAGGGGACTACGTCGAACAGCTGATTCGTGTATTATCTCTACCTTAAGACAACAGTAGGAAAAAAGTTCACATAAAAATGGTATATAATTTAATTCTTAACGAACTTATTAACTTACAGGCGTGAATCTAGAATCAAATTTCGAGGGGGGCGGGGCGTCGATCTCCATAAGGCCAATGTTAAAAAAAAAAAAAATGGAGTGGGAAAAATGCCTATATTGACCACGTTAAATTTAGAATTTCACGCCACCCTCCCCCCCCTGCCCCCGGATCAGCGCCTGTGGTGACTCATTTGTTAAATTCACATCAAATCACGCAGACCACACCCACTATCTACTTGACACCCACCATACTCGGTTCATGTGTTAATTACAATAACCGCGCCCAATGTACGTTGTGTTGTTCTCATGATGATTATAGATTCAAAGAAGCCTAGAATAAACAGAAGGATATATTGTCCATACTAAACTTAGATATATATATATAAATACCAGTGGTGAAAGTAGTTTCAAATTCTTACCAGTGCGCTTCAGATAGAGGCCTGAAGGGCCCAAACCCCCGCCGGAGGCGCGATTTTTTGGGAAAAAGGGGTGTGGCTTATTTTTTTTAATTGAAAGTTGCACTAAAATTGATTTATAATTATTTTTTTAAATAGAGTGAGCGATTGCATTTTTTTAAAGAATTTATTTTCTAAAAATATTTTAAAACCTGCCCTCTATTAATTAAGAAATGAAAACCAAAAATTTACCAAAGTTGGTGTTTCGGAGGCGTTTAACATGCAAAATTTTGGCACAGAAAACAGCTTTTTACTTAAACTTTACTTGAACTATGGTACCAATTAAAAAATACGTACGTAATCTATCATAAATTCATTAATGAATTTTCGATTTAAAAATAAAATATTTTTTTACGGAGCCGTTTTTCCAGAAAAAATATTGAAAATCCCACAAAATAAGTAAAATTAAATAATTATTCAAACTTTTAACCGATTAAAAAAAAATGTAGTGTCGCATATTAAATTGCATGATAAAAAAATATTCAAAAATATCTGTGCTGGCTAATGAAAATTAAAACATAACTTTTAATATGAAAAAAAAATCGCAAACAAGTTGTCTATGTCTAGCAGCAGTGTTAATACAATAAAAATATTTTAATGAACTGTTTCACAATTTAGAATATTCTATAAATTTAATTAATTTAATAAATGATACATTTTTTTAAATAATTAAATTATCGTTTAAAGTGTCTCAAAAATTAATTTAATAAAAAAATTCCAAAAAGGTTACAATTTTAAAAAAGTGATAACGACTACCAATTTATAGGAAAATTGAAGATAAAATAGTAAACCCAGGAAACAGTAAACCTACAGATATTTAAAAAATATATATAAAACATTCTTTGATTAAAAAAAATTAAAAAAAATTACATAATAAATAAATGTGTTCTCAGGCTCGCGCGCCAATAAAAAAAAACTAGGCGTTTGTGAGAAAAATATTAAAATTAACTTTTTTATCATAGTCTTTTAAAATAATGTTTTACTGTAGCACTTACTATTTATTTATAATGCAACAATTTTGTATCACAAATTGTCAATTTATTTTTATCTTTTACCCAATGAAAAATATAAATAAAAGTAAATACATTCAACATGGATTTCAATTACTTTTTTTTAGTACAAAATTTTGACTTTAAAAGAAAGTACGTGCAAGTTATAACTTCGTGAGATAAATAAAATCAAAGTACAAGAACATGTATTGAGCATGATTATAATGGTTTATAATGTGATCTGTTCACACATGCAAATATTGTTTTTTTCATTAAAAATTATTGATTTTTTTAGTAAATTTCGATCAGTGTCTTACCAGTGCGCCGCACTGGCGTCAAATGTCTTACCAGTGCGGCGCACTGGTGCGCACCGGCTTACTTTCACCACTGATAAATACAATTAAAAGCTATAATACACACCATGGTATACAATTTACTTACAATTTTACGAAAATAACAAAGTATTACCAAATTTTGACAAGTAGCAAATCCGGCAATTACGCGAACATCGTCATCTGTATTTTGCCAACATGCAGTGCTAAAATAATAGCACTAAATTTGCTAATTTATAAACAAGTTAAGAACCTTTTGAATGCAATGAAATAGCATTTTTATGTTAATTTTAAATGCTATACATTAAAATCTAGTATTCAAAATCAAATTATGCTTTTTTAATTCAATATCAGTTTACTGTATTAATTTTATTGTAATTATCTAGTGTTGGTGAAAATGAAATTTAGCAATATTTTAGTTGGAAATAATAAAAAGAGATGACGCTACAATCAGATGTCTTGTTAGCGGAACTATATTTTTTTTTATTATTTAATATTCACAGCCAGTATTTGCCTTTACCGTATTTTGAATACAAAGCTGTTTCAAGCCGCAGGGCTAGTCTATAACAATAATTCAAAATAATTATCTTTTAAAATACTACTTTACGATTTTAAATTATGCACTAGCTGCAATAATTAATATATATTATTAATTAATTAATAAATAATAATATACATTAATTCATTCGACTTCATGGCAATAATGCATATATTTTATTTATCAATTAATTAAATTCTTGCGATTTAAAAATAACATGTCATAACAAAGAAAGGGGGTATAATTATGTGAAACAATAATAATTACTAAAAATATGTATTGAGTTTTTAAGATTAATTTTTTATTGATATTTATTTTGATATAAATAACTATTACAACATTATTATAATAGAATACAACGAGACTCGTAATAGAGAATAATAAAATACTCTATTTTTTTCATATTTTAGAATTGAAGTATAAAAAGACGTACAGAGATATAATTTTAGACAAAAAGCATAATTATATTTTAATAATAATTAATAGTAACATAGCATAAATAGATATTAACTTTGGCTCATTTTATAGCTGCAGACTTATAAAGTATAATAATAGGAATTTGATTTAAAATTTTAATTCTTAAGATTTAGACTATAATAGTATATAAAAAATATATATACTATAAATATATAGTGGTAAAATTGTGGTATATACTGTATTTTATGTTACCACCAAAAGCCAAATTGAGACAAAAGACGAAAAAAAAAAAAATTAGCAAAACTAGTTTTGCGCAAACCCTAAAAAGAGAATTTCTTTCGGAAAAATTGGAGAAAATCTAGTTTGGCGCATTTTCAAAATTATATATTTAAATTATAATCACATGATTGATTTTATTTAAAGCAATAAAAGTTACAAATATTAATAAAAAAATTAATTAAATAGAGAATCATGGTTTATCACATATATTATAGTTGCAGAAAATTTCCAGTATCAAATCTTTGGAAAATATAAATAATACAAGATTAATAAGATAACAAAATACATAGAGAAATATAGTATTAATTATTTATAAATATAATATCTTGGTTTGATAAAACTGATGAGTATGTAACGTTAATTTTTCAAATGATGTTCATCGGCCGAGGGTCCAGAGAAGAATATGTTCATCTATCACAGAAAAATAATTATTATTATTTAATTATTATCAATTTTTATTATATCAATACAAATTATTGCCCAGCTAAAACTCCCTTACATTTAAAGCTTGCCAGCTGATACAAATAATATATCTATAGATTAATATTTCGAGGGCTTTTTGAGTGAAAAATAAAATTAAAATGATTTTTAATTGAATTTTTAATATAAAAAAATGTAAAAAATTCCAACAAAACATTGGTTTGACAAAACGGTTGCACTGTTATTATTATTGTTAATAATATAATTTATTTTAATTAATTATATAATTAATACTGTATAATTTTATATATATTAATAATAATAATAATAATGGGTGCGATTCACGAAGCAGTTACAAGCCAGGTTTCTAATCACGTTTAACTATACCTGTTTTACGTATTAAACCACCAAATGGAGTATCGACCTCAATTTTTTTTATTGCAGAAATGGATAGAGCGTGCAAAGTTATGCTACCCGGCCTGTTTTTTTTTTCAGATTTTTTAGAGCCCGGTAAGTATTTTTAAAAAATTATTGAAAGTTCTTTTTGTGACGTCACGAGACGCCGCTCCTTAAGAAAAAGATAGGACTTGCCGCCTCGTGACGTCACAAAAAGAACTTTCAATAATTTTTTAAAAATACTTCCCAGGCTCTAAAAAATCTGAAAAAAATCAGGGTAGCATAACTTTGCACGCTCTATCCATATCTGCAATAAAAAATTTTGAGGTCGATACTCCATTAAACGTTGTTAAGCTAAACGTGGTTAGAAACCTGACTAACTGCTTCGTGAATCGCGCCCATATGTAAAAGCCTAACATACATTTTGCAGTAAATCAAACAAAAGTATTGTATTTACCAAAACATTGTTGGTTTGGTTTACTTCGCAAGGTGTGGGTGCCTTTGACCTCAAAGCCAAACTCGGCCTTTAGTTTGTCCAAGACCCAGGTGACTGGCTGTTTGACTTCGTAGAGGGCGCTGAGGACAAATAAATGTTAGTGGATTCAAAGGTGTCGATCGTTAAATTGAAATGTGATTCACACCGAGTTGAAATAAATTTCATCTTTTATTCGCTATATTAAGCTCTCTCCTCGTCTAATTCCCTCTTTGCACCATTTTAGAAGAAAAAAAGAGGGGAAAAGATGAGATTACATATTTTTTCCTCTTCTTGAGAATAAAATATTAAGATGACTTATTTTTTCCATTTAATCCTCACTTTGAGCGAAGAGAAAATAAGATGTGTTTTTGAGGTAGAAAGACGTAAGAATATTATCATATAATAATAACATAATAATATAATAATAAAGAATAAAGAATATTATATAAACGTAAAACTAATATAAATTATTAATATTACTTACTAATTACTCGAATTAAGGTACGAGTTGGACGATGATGAAATTTTGGATGCTCCGAGGCTGATGACGATCTCCCGAGGCGTGTAGTGGTCACCGAAGAAAGTGGGGCCGTTCAACCCGAACTATACCAGAACAATATTGTGGTTACCGAAACAGACTGCATGTGATATTATTATACTGTTTGTTTGCACCTCAAGTTATATATATAAGGTCTGTTCGTAAATACACAATCAGAAAGAATCGATTATTTCTGATTGTGTATTTACGAACAGACCTATAATGTATTATCAATTTTTTTACATTTTTTTTTTTAAAAAATCCTCAAAATCGAGTAGAAAAACCCTGTAACGTCATAGTCAAGCGACGTATTTTTCTATGTTTGCATGTTAAATACTTGCATGACTATGACGTCACAGCATTTTGAGTTAAGGGTGTAGAGGGTTGGAAAAAGAATATGAAAAATATTGGTAATACATAAATATGTATGACTCGCTCAATCAACTTGCGCTATCCAAATATATATTATAATACAATCAAAAGAATATATAGGCAAAGAGGATTAATATAAAGATATATGATTATATCCATTTACCCCCTCCCCCATCACCCGAATAGGTATAGAGGAAAATACATTGATGAGAACACCCTCCTTTAGATTTTAAATCCCTTCACCTGAAGTTGATGAGCCATTTTTGAATTTTTACCACGATCGGAAACTTAAATTAATATAAAGAAAATTTTAATATTCGGTTTTAATTATTATAAATTATAAAATTTTATTTATGTAATTGTATAATGTACTACATACTTAATAAACTATATATAAAATATAAATTGTCAAAAATTTGATACATCAACTTTTTGTCTTGCTGATGAAAATAAAAATCAATAATTAATAAATAATTATTTTTACCTTTGAATGCACCATGATGTGGTTCGTCATTTTTATTTTGCAACCTTCGTTTATGTAGAAACTGAAATTAAACATTCACATGCTTTATTTAAATATAACATAAAATATAAATGCTAGCTATAAAAAAACTATATAATAGTCACATCTTTTATTCCGGAAACAATTAAAAAAATAATGAAGACCATGCATGTCTACTTTTCTGCCGATAAAAGCGTCCCTTTATGATAGAGGGACGTGGAATTAAAATTTATATAATTTCCTGCAATGGAGTATCGACCTTAATTTTTTTTATTACAGAAATAAATAGAGGGTGCAAAGTTATGCTACCCTGATTTTTTTCAGATTTTTTTGAGACCGGGAACTATTTTTAAAAAAATTATTGAAAGTTCTTTTTGCGACGTCACGAGACGCCGCTGCTTACGAAAAATATAGAACTTGCCGCCTCGTGACGTCACAAAAAGAACTTTCAATAATTTTTTAAAAATAGTTCCCAGTCACAAAAAAATCGGAACAAAACAGGGTAGCATAACTTTGCACCCTTTATCTATTTCTGCAATAAAAAAAATGGAGGTTGATACTCCATTGGAAAAAAAATCAGAGTATATATAATACCATATGTTGGCAAAATATATTAATATTTCTAAACTTATCAATTTATGACATACAACAATAAAAAAATTTACGTCGACAATCACCAACTCTTTATACAGTGAATGATTTATTTTATATCATATTAATTTAATTTATTATTATGATTTTTTTAAGTATGTCATGCAGTTCAAAATTATAAATATTTTATTTAAATTTACAACAATCTATAGTTAAATGTGTATTAATTATATAATTATGTAGGTGTAATGGATATTATGGTGATATTATAGTGTGTTATGTATGCATATATATGCATAAATATATACATAGAATATAATTCTCTGGTGGTTTGAAATAATAAATTATTTGAAAATGTTATACAACATTAGGTATTTTTTCATAAATTTCACAAGTGACGGTTGCTAAAGAACATCCACTCGTGCATCCCGGAGGTGATTGATAGCATCCTCCATCAATTGCCGACCATCCTGACTGAGGTTTCCATGGTTTTCTCAGTCACAACCAGGCGAATGCTGGGGCCATTGCTTAGGCCATAGCCACAAAAGGGACCCACAATAGTAGGGGTTAAATTCAGTCACTTAATTGAGGCCAGTACCTTACAACATTCAGTTAAAGCAAAATAATATTAATAATAATAAAAATAAATAAATACACAATCGATCCACGAATCCCACGAATCAATAATCAAATGAACCATCTCTTTACAAGACTGTACATTGATTTATAGCCTCTGACTGCGTATTTACAAACAGATCTATTGCATGCCCAGTAATTTTAAGAATTGTTGACACAAATTACATCTAAAACATTTACTACAACATCAAATTTGCTTACAATTTGACGAGGAATTTACAAAATTGTGACAGCAGCCAGCTTCGAACAGCTGTTTTACTTTGCCAACATGACAAGAATAAAATTACTATTATTGATTTTTAAGTAAAGTGACAATATTTCTTGGTGTTTTCAATGAAATAAAGAATCATTTTTAACTTTTTTTAAGTATAATATTTGTAATATTTACAGAAAAAATGTAGACTTTAAATGCTATTTTGCTTTTTAATGAAGTGCACTATCTTAATTATCAGCTTTACAATGATTTTTAGTTGTTGGTGCAAGTTAAATTGGGAATAATTTTTAATTGACAATAATGACAAGAGATGGCACTGATAGCAGATAAATATATTTTTTTTAGAATTAATTTATTTGTAAATAACGTGTAATTTGATTGAGTATCGAACCCTGTTGTTCTGGCTGTTCTGAAGGACAAAGGCAATATATATAATCAATTAATTGTAATGCTATAATGCTGTGAGAGACGAATGATTAAAATATATTTATTCATTATATTATATTTGTTTACGAAACCATATTTAATTATAGTTTTAATAATTCAGCTAAGATCTTGAGGTGTTGTGGAGGTGAAATTTTAAAATAAAGCTTAATTATAATATAATATGATATATAAAATTAATACTTAAATGGGCAAGTACAATACATTTTATTTTTACTTCATTTTCAAAAGTTAAATATTACCTGTACTTCCTATGACTATAATGTGAGGATTGATGGGAAATAATAAATATATATCTGAAATTTTTAAAGAAATTTTTATTTTATTTCAAAGTAGCTATTACAACATTTTTACTGATTGTTATACATATATCTTGAAATTATCATGAAATTTCAATAAAGAAATTTGATGCTACAAAGATATTATATTTATAGTTTCAAGGAAATAATTATGAAAATTTAAATTTTTTTTTATAAAATTTTATACAATATATAACAATTAAGTTATAAAACTTATTATATATAATACTCTCAAAGTTTGAACCTTTTCCGAAACCCTAAAACTTGAGCCTTTCCAGGGCTTTTCTGGAACGGGAGCGACAACGGCCTGGCAATCCATCCCGGCATTTGCCCAGCTGTGACTGAGGGATACGTGGAAACCTCAACCAGGATGGACGCCTCAGCTTCTATCAATGGAAGTGCAATGGTCCAAAACCAGGTGAACCACATAGTGGAAAAGCGCAACGATTCACCCCTGACGTGATTTTTGTTGAAAATGGTCACCCATCCAACTACTAACCACGCTTGGAGTTACTTGACATCCTGAAAGTTCACCACACCTTCATAGACTGCGTGACAACCTACGTTCGTGATGTTCCAAGGTGTACATAATTATATTTTCATAATTAAAATATATATGATACGTGTGAAATAAGAATAAACTTTTATCTATATTCAGATAATGTCTTGGCACACATTCTAATCAAAACTATTATCATTCGTAGTGACACATAGCAACATGAAGGTAGCGATCTTTTTGGTGTTTGGTAAGTCATAATGGACTTTTTTTTTAATAGATGTGTCACAAGTTATCGAGCATGGGTGGGTTTGTATCTGCATACTTAGCGGGAAAATAGTGTAAAGAAGTGCTATGAAAAAAATAGCAATTCTCGTCAGTCATCGCAACGTACTTACTATAAAATAATTAAAAAGATAAAAAAACGAAAAACTAAAAAAAAAAAAAAATAAAAATAGCTTCAGGTAGTGATACCACGGATCAGCTGACCCAATGCTAAAAAATCCCATCCATGAAAATTATATAAAAAAAAAATAAATAAAATGTTCTCTTCTACATCCCCTATCGGTATTATAGCTATAATATCAGGTATACAAATTCGAGCTAGTTTTTGAGTTAATAATTTTTAAAGTTGACTAATTTAACATTGAAGTTTCATTTCTCCATTTTAAAGTAATCAACTCTAAAAATTAATAACTCGAAAACTAGCTCGTTTTTATATACCTGATATTTTAGCTATACTAATAGGGGATGTAGAGAAGAACATTATATTTTTTTTTATAATTTTCATGAATGGTATTTTTTTAGCATTGGGTCAGCTGATTCGTGTTAACTCTACTTTACCCCCCCTAACCCCTTTATAGTGCGTGGAACGAAGAAGTCCTTGGTAATGTAGAATTTAATTTAAAGACACCAAGATACTGTACTGTACCAAAGCTATAACTCACCGTAATAATTACATATGATTAAATATTCATTTTTATTTTTCATACATGCATGATTATGGAGCTAGCTGGATTATTTTTTTACATTATATTCTACATTTATATCAGGGAATTTCTTTTCTCTGTTTCTATCATCAAAATATGCAACACTAAATACTATTATAACTGTTATTTTTATACTATTTTTGTTTAAAGCCAGACACCTTTAATATATATAAAAATAAATTACATATTTTTATAAATGAATAAAATGAATTTCCGTTTTAATTCATTATCATGTGAAAAAATTGCAATAAAGCAAGTTTAAAACTTTTTACAATTTGCTTATATTTTCCATCATTAATATTAAATGACTGCCCCCAGGTGCGATGCTGGTGCTCTGTGTGCTAGCAGACGAGGAGGATTGTCCAAGTAGCTGCGCAGAACACTTCAGTCCCGTCTGCGCAACTGACTCTGAGGAGGACCAGAAAATATTCAGTAACGAGTGTGAGATGGAGCGGTTCAACTGCGATCACAACAAAGGTGACTTCTCGAGGAAGAAGGACTGTCCTTGAGGATACCAAGTCAGCTGATTTTGCGTTGTTCCCATCGTCCTATATTTGTAAAAAAAAAAAGAAAAACTTGAAATTACTGTATTGACATTTTGACATATTAAAGATTTTCTTTTTAGAGAAAAATAAGCTAAAATAATCAAAATCAGAAGACTCTTAAATGTGGGGGTAAGAGACGGTTTTAAATTAACAATCACTACGTTTACATGACGGTGTTTAATGCGTATCCGTTGATGACGGATAATGTTATTCTTATGAGGCATCGTCAACGGATACGCATTATGTTTTGGGTTTAGTTGATTGGACTGTCTAGTCCTGACTACGCCTTTTTTTTATAAATAAAGCCCTTTATAATTATTATTATTTATTATTATTAAACACCGTCATGTAAACGTAGTGAATAAAGCTTTAACAGTTAATTAATATTTAACATGATGAAAAATTTTTCCTTCGGAGAACACTTGAAGTATTTATTTAATATTTAAAGAGACAATAAATTGTTATTAATTTTTTAATATTGTATTAAACCCTCTCTAACATCCTTAAAATCGTGCTGCAAAACGCTATGACGTCATAGTCATATAATGCTTGTTCCTGTATATGCTTGTATGTTAAATATTTGCATGACAATAGGTCTGTTCGTAAATATAGCTAAATACGCAATCAGAAAGAATCGATTATTTGTGATGAACCTTAAGTTCTATGTACATAAGGTTCATCACAAATAATCGATTCTTTCTGATTGTGTATATTTACGAACAGACCTTATGACTTCATAACGTTTTGCAGCACGCACGATTTTAAGGGTTTTAGAGGGCTAAAAATATCAGAAAATTTTTATTATTAATACATATCGGAGAGTTCCCTATTCAAACACACAGTAAAAAATGCCATACCGGTTTCATACTTAAATATTGTATTGATAATAATATTTAAAAATAAATTGACATGTTTATTTTTGCAGATTACATTGCTCAGCCAGAGGGGGAATGTTTCCATGAGAAAAGAGAGCAACAGGAAGAAGGAAAACAAGAATTATGAAAAGTGAAATTATTGATTATTGTAATGAAAATTCAGAAATAAAGCATTTTTCTCGTAATTAAGTTAAAATACAAGTAGCAGTCTGTAATATATTCACCCCATTTACTTAACAGGAATCATCATAGAAGGTTCAGTAGCCGCCAGTTCAATAGAACCGGCTCGTTGTCAGCTACGAGTCTATTAAACTGGCTAGGGCTCCTGATGACTACAAACTGTAATTATTCTTTCAATTAATAAGAATAAATGAGATAGTTTCAAAACCAAATATTTATATTCCCGTTAAGATACCTGAAAGCTAGTCTTTATTTCAAGTGTCATTTATCCGGTTTTGAATAAAGAGATTTCCATAGTTCTCTCAGTCACAATCAAGCAAATGCTGTGATAGAGATTTTTGGAAGGCACAACAAAATCTTATACATCTTATATATTGCCAATTTGATTCATGGAAAGCCTGGAAGTTTAATTCAGTCACTTGTGCCCAAAGCCTTACAACAGGGTTCATTTGAAGTAAAAAAAATATGCATAAAAAAGTTAATTAAATAAATTAATTGCGGAAACAATGAGGGGAATTCAAAAAGACTTATCCGCGAGGTTTATCCGGCGGATAACTTGTCCAAGTTCTAGTCTGGATAACCTAAATACTTAGCCGCATGGACAAGTATTATATATAGGCCCAGACAAGGGTTTGGATAAGTTACTTTGGACAAGTCACTTAGCCAAACCTGTTGGACAAATTCTCGTGGCTATTATAAGATAGCCGCACGGATAAGTATCGCGGACATCTCTCTCACCTGGATATCTTTTAATTACGAAGCCATCTTGGATTACGTATTAAATATGGAGGCAATTGGACCTCGATATATGGTGATTTGTTGCTAATTTATTTAGCAATTGTGTTTAAATATGATTGAGTATCAATATTTGTAGTTTTTAGAAGACTATAATTTCAGAGCATGATTGAGCTAAAATTAGAAGTTTTGGTTTTGTCAAGTTTTGCCGTTTTCACTGTTTTGAGGTTTAATGCCTCAAAATCCGGCTTTTTTGTTTGTTATTGAATCTTCAAAATTCCTTCATATTTGAACTCCTAGGGTCCAATTACATGACGTCAGGTGTTTTCAGCATGATCGAGCTAAAATTAAATGTTTTGGTTTTGACAAGTTTTGCCGTTTTTACTGTTTTGAAGTTTAAGGCCTCAAAATCAGGCTTTTTGTTTGTTATTGAATCTTCAAAATTCCTTCATATTTGAACTCCTAGGGTCCAATTACACGGCGTCAGGTGTTTTTAGTATGATCAAGCTAAAATTAAAAGTTTTGGTTTTGCCGTTTTCACTGTTTTGAAGTTTAAGGCCTCAAAATCCGGCACTTTTGTTTATGATTAAAACTTCAAAATTCCTTCATATTTGAACTCCTAGGGTCCAATTACATGGCTTCAGGTGTTTTCAGCATAATCGAGCTACAATTAGAAGTTTTGGTTGTGTCAGGTTTTGCCGTTTTCACTGTTTTGAAGTTTAAGGCCTCAAAATCCGGCTTTTTTGTTTCTGCCTAAATCTTCAAAATTCCTTCATATTTGAACTCCTAGGGTCCAATTACATGACGTCAGGTGTTTACAGCATGATCGAGCTAAAATTAGAAGTTTTGGTTTTGTCGTGTTTTGCCGTTTTCACTGTTTTGATGTTTAAGGCCTCAAAATCCGGCTTTTTTGTTTGTTATTGAATCTTCAAAATTCCTTCATATTTGAACTCCTAGGGTCCAATTACATGACGTCAGGTGTTTTCAGCATGATCGAGCTAAAATTAAATGTTTTGGTTTTGACAAGTTTTGCCGTTTTTACTGTTTTGAAGTTTAAGGCCTCAAAATCAGGCTTTTTGTTTGTTATTGAATCTTCAAAATTCCTTCATATTTGAACTCCTAGGGTCCAATTACACGGCGTCAGGTGTTTTTAGTATGATCAAGCTAAAATTAAAAGTTTTGGTTTTGCCGTTTTCACTGTTTTGAAGTTTAAGGCCTCAAAATCCGGCACTTTTGTTTATGATTAAAACTTCAAAATTCCTTCATATTTGAACTCCTAGGGTCCAATTACATGGCTTCAGGTGTTTTCAGCATAATCGAGCTACAATTAGAAGTTTTGGTTGTGTCAGGTTTTGCCGTTTTCACTGTTTTGAAGTTTAAGGCCTCAAAATCCGGCTTTTTTGTTTCTGCCTAAATCTTCAAAATTCCTTCATATTTGAACTCCTAGGGTCCAATTACATGACGTCAGGTGTTTACAGCATGATCGAGCTAAAATTAGAAGTTTTGGTTTTGTCGTGTTTTGCCGTTTTCACTGTTTTGATGTTTAAGGCCTCAAAATCCGGCTTTTTTGATTCTGACTGAATCTTCAAAATTCCTTCATATTTGAACCCCTAGGTTCCAATTAAATGACGTCAGGTGTTTTCAGCGTTATCGAGCTAAAATTAGGAGGCTTGGATTTGTCAAGTTTGACTGTTTTCACTGTTTTGAAGTTTAAGGCCTCAAAATCCGGCTTTTTTGTTTGTTATTGAATCTTAAAAATTCCTTCATATTTGAACTCCTAGGGTCGCATTACATGGTTTCAGGTGTTTTCAGTATGATCGAGCTAAAATTTAAAGTTTTGGTTTTGTAAATTTTTGACGTTTTCACTGTTTTGAAGCTTAAGGCCTCAAAATCCGGCATTTTTGTTTGCTATTTTATCTTAAAAATTTCTTCATATTAGAACTCCTAGGGTCCAATTACATGGCTTCAGGTGTTTTCAGCATAATCGAGCTACAATTAGAAGTTTTGGTTGTGTCAGGTTTTGAGGTTTTCACTGTTTTGAAGTTTAAGGCCTCAAAATCCGGCTTTTTTGTTTCTGCCTAAATCTTCAAAATTCCATCATATTTGAACTCCTAGGGTCCAATTACATGACGTCAGGTGTTTACAGCATGATCGAGCTAAAATTAGAAGTTATGGTTTTGTCAAGTTTTGCCGTTTTCACCGTTTTGAAGTTTAAAGCCTCAAAATCCGGCTCTTTTGTTTATGATTGAATCTTCAAAAATCTTTCATGTTTGAAATCCTAGGGTCCAATTACATGACGTCAGGTGTTTACAGCATGATCGAGCTAAAATTAGAAGTTATGGTTTTGTCAAGTTTTGCCGTTTTCACCGTTTTGAAGTTTAAAGCCTCAAAATCCGGCTCTTTTGTTTATGATTGAATCTTCAAAAATCCTTCATGTTTGAACTCCTAGGGTCCAATTACATGGCGTCAGGTGTTTTCAGCATGATCAAGCTAAAATTTGAAGTTATGGTTTTGTCAAGTTTTGCCGTTTTCACTGTTTTGAAGCTTAAGTCCTCAAAATCCGGCATTTTTGTTTGCTATTGAATCTTAAAAATTTCTTCATATTTGAACTCCTAGGGTCCAATTACATGGCGTCAGGTGTTTTCAGTATGATCGAGCTAAAATTAAAAGTTTTGGTTTCGTCAAGTTTTGCCGTTTTTACTGTTTTGAAGTTTAAGGCCTCAAAATCCTGAACTTTTGTTTAAATTGGAATCTTCAAATTTCCTTCGTATTTGATTTCCTAGTGTCCAATTACATGGCGAAACGTGTTTTCAGCATGATCAAGCTAAAATTAGAAGTGTTGGTTTTGTCAAGTTTTGCCGTTTTTACTGTTTTGAGGTTTAATGCCTCAAAATCCGGCTTTTTTGTTTATGATTGAATCTTCAAAATTCCTTCATATTTGAACTCCTAGGGTCCAACTACATGGTTTCAGGTGTTTTCAGCATGATCGAGCCAAAATTAGAAGATTTGGTTTTGTCAAGTTTTGCCGTTTTCACTGTTTTGAAGTTTAAGGCCTCAAAATCCGGCTTTTTCGTTTGTGATTAAATCTTCAAAATTCCTTCATATTTGAACTCCCTTGTTCCAAGTACATGGTGTCAGGTGTTTTCATCATGATCAAGCTAAAATTAGAAGTGTTGGTTTTGTCAAGTTTTGCCGTTTTCACTGTTTTGAGGTTTAATGCTTTAAAATCCGGCTTTTTTGTTTATGATTAAATCTTTAAAATTCCTTCATATTTGAACTCCTAGGGTCCAACTACATGGTTTCAGGTGTTTTCAGCTTGGTCAAGCTAAAATTTGAAGTTATGCTTTTGTCAAGTTTTGCCGTTTTCACTGTTTTGAAGTTTAAGGCCTCAAAATCCGGCATTTTTGTTTGCTATTGAATCTTCAAAATTTCTTCATATTTGAACTCCTAGGGTCCAATTACATGGCATCAGGGGTTTTCAGTATGATCAATCTAAAATTAAAAGTTTAAATTTTGTCAAGTTTTGCCGTTTTTACTGTTTTCAAGTTTAAGGCCTCAAAATCCGGCTCTTTTGTTTATGATTCAATCTTCAAAATTGCTTAATATTTGAACTCCTAGGGTTCAATTACATGGTTTCAGGTGTTTTCAGCATGATCGAGCCAAAATTAGAAGATTTGGTTTTGTCAAGTTTTGCCGTTTTCACTGTTTTGAAGTTTAAGGCCTCAAAATCCGGCTTTTACGTTTGTGATTAAATCTTCAAAATTCCTTCATATTTGAACTCCCTTGTTCCAAGTACATGGTGTCAGGTGTTTTCAGCATGATCAAGCTACAATTAGATGTTTTGGTTTTGTCAAGTTTTGCCGTTTTTACTGTGGGACATTCACAAAGCACTTTAACCCCCACTTTAGCCCCGATTTTTAACCCTGGTGCTAAACATGGTGCTAAACCATGAGCTTAACATGGTTAGCCCCTGGTTTAGTACCATGTTTAGCACCAGGGTTAAAAATCGGGGCTAAAGTGGGGGTTAAAGTGCTTTGTGAATGTCCCCCACTGTTTTCAAGATTAAGACCTCAAAATCCGGCTCTTTTGTTTATGATTCAATCTTCAAAATTCCTTCATATTTGAACTCCTAGGGTCCAATTACATGGCGAAAGGTGTTTTCAGCATGATCAAGCTAAAATTAGAAGTTTTGGTTTTGTCAAGTTTTGCCGTTTTCACTGTTTTGAGGTTTAATGCCTCAAAATCCGGCTTTTTTGTTTCGTATTGAATCTTTAAAATTCCTTCATATTTAAACTCCAAGGGTCGAATTACATGGCGTTAGGTGTTTTCAGTATGATCGAGCTAAAATTAGAAGTTTTGGTTTTGTCAAGGGGCATTCACAAAGCCTTAAGGCCACATTTAAGGCTCAATAATTTAAGGCTTGATTTTAGACGTGTTTTTTAGACCCAAAATTTCTGGTCTTAAATTATTGAGCCTTAATTGTGGCCTTAAGGCTTTGTGAATGCCCCTTGTCAAGTTTTGCCGTTTTCACTGTTTTGAGGTTTAATGTTTAATGCCTCAAAATCCGGCTTTTTTGTTTATGATTGAATCTTCAAAATTCCTCCATATTTGAACTCCTAGGGTCCAATTACACGGCGTCAGGTGTTTTCAGCATGATCGAGCTAAAATTAAAAGTTTTGGTTTTGTCAAGTTTTGCGTTTTCACCGTTTTGAAGTTTAAAGCCTCAAAATCCGGCTCTTTTGTTTATGATTGAATCTTCAAAATTCCTTCATGTTTGAACTCCTGGGGTCCAATTACATAACGTCAGGTGTTTTCAGCATGATCGAGCTAAAATTAGAAGTTTTGGTTTTTCATGTTTTGCCGTTTTCACTGTTTTGAAGCTTAAGGCCTCAAAATCCGGCATTTTTGTTTGCTATTGAATCTTCAAAATTTCTTCATATTTGAACTCCTAGGGTCCAATTACATGGCGTCAGGTGTATTCAGTATGATCGAGCTAAAATTAAAAGTTTTGGTTTTGTCAAGTTTTGCCGTTTTCACCGTTTTGAAGTTTAAGGCCTCAAAATCCGGCTTTTTTGTTTGTTATTGAATCTTCAAAATTCCTTCATCTTTGAACTCCAAGGGTCGAATTACATGGCGAGAGGTGTTTTCAGCATGATCAAGCTAAAATTAGAAGTGTTGGTTTTGTCAAGATTTGCCGTTTTCACTGTTTTGAAGTTTAAGGCCTCAAAATCCGGCTTTTTTGTTTGCTATTGAATCTTCAAAATTTCTTCATATTTGAACTCCTAGGGTCCAATTACATGGCGTCAGGTGTTTTCAGTATGATCGAGCTAAAATTAGAAGTTTTGGTTTTGTCAAGTTTTGCCGTTTTCACCGTTTTGAGGTTTAAGGCTTCAAAATCCAGCTTTTTTGTTTATGATTGAATCTTG
Organism: Siphlonurus alternatus; assembly: GCA_949825025.1. NCBI lineage: Eukaryota > Metazoa > Arthropoda > Insecta > Ephemeroptera > Siphlonuridae > Siphlonurus > Siphlonurus alternatus. The sequence goes on from OX463786.1 coordinate 17,996,008, forward strand.
TAAATTCTTTCTTATTTGAACTCCTATATAAGAGGGAAATTCAAAAAAACTTATCCTCGAGGTTTAGCCGGCAGATAACGTGTCCACGTTCTAGTCTGGATAACCTAAATACTTAGCCGCGTGGACAAGTATAGGCCCAGACAAATGTTTGGATAAGTTACTTTGGACAAGTCACTTAGAAAAACCTGTTGGACAAATTCTCGTGGCTAAGATAGCCGCGCGGATAAGTATCGCGGACATCTCTCTCACCTGGATTTCTTTTAATTACGCCGCCACCTTGGATTACGTCTTAAATATGGAGGTAATTGGACCTCGATATATGGTGATTTGTTGCTAATTAATTTAGCAATTGTGTTCAAATTTGATTGAATATCAATTTGTGTGGTATTTTTGTATACAAAGTTTGATTTAAAACAATTTAGCACTTATTTTCAATTGTTACCGCCCCTTTTCTATGACATCAACAAGCTCCGCCCTCTCTGAAAGGTAGCATATGTTTTGCTGTGCTATATTTTATAGTAATTGGAACATAAATGCAGAATATTTGTGTTAACGATTAATCTCAGTTACTTCGGAATCAATGAATATTTCCCTGCAAACGAATTGAATGAAATAAATTTTAAAAAATCGAGAATGTTCTAAGACTTAATCGCTTATGGTTTGAGCAATTTCAGTCTTGCAGTTTTCTTACAACAGCTCCATTTCCGGTTTCCGTCCATAAGGCCAATGTTAAACTTCTACCTCAGTTTTCACAAAACTGATAAGACAGATTCGCTTCAAAATTTGTATGCCACCTATTGATGGTGAGTTCTAATTGTAAGTCCCCTGCAAGTCTTGTTGCATTCAGGCGGTACGATTGCGAAATATCAACCTACTGAGATTCATCCTTAAATAATTTCATAAGACCTTCCCAAGGACACACTCTATGCCATATAAAAAGATAAGTGAAATATCTATCGTTTATTTACTCATTTTGATGATTTATTAGAGCCCTTTGTTCACTATGATACAATTTCTGTCACCTTTTCCGAGACTTCATTTGCATATTTATGTTCTATTTACACATTTAAACATGTAAATTTACTAAAAAATGCTCGGTATTGGCCTGGCAGAAGTTCATGATTGAATACAAACTTTTTCGTCAAAAATATAAGTAAAATAAAGCAGGCAGGAATTGTCGAGGGGAAAAAAAGCAAAGTTGTACCGTTGTAAACGAGCTCTCAAATATCGTCAAAATAAGCAATTCTCTAATGGATATTTCACTTACCTCATAATTATATCATAATGGAATATAATCCTGTAATAATATAAATAATTAACGCCAATCTTGCGTATTAATAGGTATATAGGTGCAAATTTGGTGAAAAATATGGCACTTCTTTATTATGTCAGCATTGTCAGCCGAAAAAGAGGGATGAGCCGGCAGCTGGATGAGGGGAGCGAGGGGAGGGAAAAGAAATAAAAGTCCTGTTCGTAAACCCTGCTCGGTGTACACTTTCTACACCCAATCGACCTTATATCGCATGTAAATAAGGTCGATTGGGTGTAGAAAGTGTACACCGAGCAAGGTTTACGAACAGGCCTATAACAAACGATATTATAATAGGGAGGCGCTAAAATTTGAAATTATAGTCTTCTAAAAGCTACACAAATTGATACTCAATCAAATTTAAACACAATTGCTAAATAAATTAGCAACAAATCACCATATAACGAGGTCCAATTACCTCCATATTTAAGACCTAATCCAAGATGGCGTCCTAAATAAAAAATTATTCAGGTGGGAGAGATGTCCGCGATACTTATCCGCGCGGCTAACTTAGCCACGTGAATCTGTCCAACAGGTTTGGCTAAGTGACTTGTCCAAAGTAACTTATCCAAACACTTGTCTGGGCCTATACTTGTCCACGCGGCTAAGTATATATTTAGGTTATCCAGACTAGAACGTGGACAAGTTATCCGCCGGCTAAACCTCGCGGATAAGTCTTTTTGAATTCCTCTCATAATAATACCAGCAATGACATTTATTTTATCGGAAGCAGACATCACAAGGCTTGCGGAAATTATAATTTCCGGGAAATAAGGTTATTTTTCCCGACATTAAAATTACTGAAGCTTTAATGAAACCGCGCTGTGGTTACGTCGGAAACAGTAAATTAATTTTGACATGAGCTTTGGTTTCCTTTAATTAGAACATTGTTGTTATATGCAGTGTCCTGAATTGAAAATAAAGAGTTGCAAACCAATAATGACACAAGTATATAATGATAAACAACACTTGCAATAATACATAATAATGCAATTAAAATTTTACATTAAGTATATTAAAGAAGTATTAAAAATGAAATTATTTATCAAATAAAATAATATTGAGTTGACGGTGGTTAAAAACTATTAACTTAAAGAGATTAATTATTAACTTTACCTCCAATTCAGGAAATGAAACGCTGTCAATTTTATTGCAAACATATTATATATATATGTTATATATATATTATACGTTCATAATGAAAAACATTAAATCAATGATATTATTTATATGTTTATTTTTTATTCACCCAAGTACATATACAAAAAAACATATACAACAAACAATTGAGGTGAATAGGATACAATACACGGCACAAGCAGCACCATAACACGTGGTATGTCGTATTATATCCAATTTATAAGAACAAAAAAAAAAAAAAAAAAAAAAAAAAAAAAAAAAAATGCATCAATGTCAATAAAATAGTAGTCCGTTATTATCAACATTGTCAAAATTAAACAAATTAAATTAAACAGTAATTTACATTTTTTAATATTTTGGTACAATCTAAACACTATATTAAATCACCAACGGTTAATATATTCCCCTGGCAACAAAGGCGGTATATCCTTGGAGTCACGCCGCGGATTTCCCCCCTCACGTATGCTAATGTTCTGCAAGGCCGGCTGACCAGCAGTCAGTTTGCTTCGTCGCCAAGTCGCACCATGAAGTCTCAAGCCGTCTTCTTTGCCTCTCTGCTGATAATGTTTGCACTTGGTGAGTAAATATTGTGTTTGTTTAGGGAGTCATGCAGAGACCTAGAGGGCTACCACGTCTTGATTTCAGTTTTATTGTAATTGAATGACAAATATAAGAAGTACGTGCATGCAGTATAAGAAAAAAGTTCACTTATGTACTATGTAAAAAACGTCGATAAATATTGAAGGATTCACTTTATTCAAAAAAATCAAGAACCTCTATTTAAATATTCAGGAAGGCTTATTTTATCGTATTTTTACTGATAAAAATGACCTTTATTGAAACACAGTCGAATTCATGTTACCCCATGAATACTGCAGTATCGATAATGATGCAAACTCGATCATGATGGAAAATAAATATTACAAATCATAATATTTTGTTTGCTAAAATAGAATTAGTAAGTATGATTTTTCAACAAATAATATAGTAAATAAAATGGTACAGTCATCGCACTCTTTGCAGCTTTGTTAGTTACCATGATCTGTAAGAATAATATAGGGAACTGTGATTAACAAGGCTGCAAGTGGGAAATTTTCTAAGACGATAAGTGTACCTACTTTTCAATTCTATTTACAACTATTTCTTCCACAGTCGACTGCGCGCCGCACCCCGCCCAGACCTCACGGCCCCCCTCAGCCAAAACCACCCTCTCACCGGGGGGGTGCAACTGTCGGTGCTCACTGCACCACTACGATCCGATCTGTGCCACCAACAGTCGGGGCGAGAGGGAGACGTTCAACAATCAGTGTCAGCTGGGCTGCTACAACTGCACCCATGACGCAGGTTTGGACGAACCTAAAGTCGGGACCAATTATCTTTGGTTTGACGTCACGTGACCCTCCCATTATTGGAGGATAAAGGAAAAGGTTCGTGACGTCAAATCAAAGATCATGTATAAACCTATATGAACAGATTGCATGAAAATTTGTATATATTTGAATAGAAGACCTCTCGAGTTATTGTAATTTTTTTAACCCTCTAAAGGTTGGATTTTCATGAGCGATTTCCAGCCTGCGACGCGACGCAAATAAAGCGCACTTGCTATAACTTCCATTGGTGGTCATATTTGGTGATTAAAAGAAAAAGAACATCCTGAGCATCGTAATTAACGCGATTACCGGCGAATTCGCCGCTGCATAGAATTTCGCAGCTTTTACGTCAAATCGCGCCGCATCGCTGTTGTCGCTCATGAAAATCCATGCACCTTAACACCCTTAAAAATTATGCTGGAAAAATGCTGTGACGTCATAATCATGCATATATTTAAAAAAAACAAGTATAGGGAAAGACGTTGTATGACTATGACGTCATAGAGTTAAAATTCCATTAAATCGGAAGAAAAATATATCAGTACATAAATCGAGATCTTAACAAATATGGAATAAAAAAATCAAGCAGGGTTGTCCATTATTTATATTTATTTTTTAACAAATTTTATAATGCATGAAATGTCAAGATATTTGAAAAAAAAATAGGTAGGATGATCACCATACTTTATTGAATACGTCTTGCAATTGAGTTCATTAAGGGTAAGGTAACATGGATCAGCTGGTTTTTTAGTACCATTTTTTGATTAACATGTAAACCAAAGCAGGCACACAAAAATTCAGAATTTTTTTCCAGGGATAGATTTTAATATAAGTCACAGAAAAAATTTCAAAACAATTATATACTCGAGCCGATTTTTTTAATTATTGTTATTATTTTTTTTAATTTTCAGCATATAGGGCTTTCCAATGGAGAGCCAAACTAAAAAATTAATTAAAAAAAAATCGGCTCGAAAAATTGTTCTGAAATTTTTTCTGTGTCTTTTAAGCCTATATTACACGATACAATTTTTCTAACTATTGTATACAATTTTTCCTTACAAGAACTTTTTCTCCATTCGTTTTTATGTAGAGGAAATTTTCTTGCAAGGAAAAATTGTATACAATAATCAGAAAAATTGCATCTTGTAATATAGGCTTTAGGTACTAAAATCTGTCTTTAAAAAAAAAAAAAAAATAGAATTATTGTGTGTCGCTAAGATTTATAACATGTTAATCAAATGGTACTAAAAAACCAGCGGATCCGTGTTACCTTACTCTTAACCGAATGTTTTTAATTTAGACACCACGAATGCTGCTCTATTTGTCGGCGTTGTCACGCAGTTTATGGAGGATTGATGAACATGAAATTTTCAGGATGGCTACAGTCAAATTTACATGATATTCCCTCCGGAATTAGCCGGAAATGTAAGGTTTCTGGTCTTCCTATTCATATTTCAGCGTTACAATTGAACACATAGGTCAGTACTTCTATACTTCAAACCAATCTGTAAAGTTTCAAAACTGAATTAAAAAGATAAAAGCTGCAAACTTCACACTTCCAGCTACTTCCGGAAGGAATATCAATTTAATTTGACTGTAGACTAAATGCTTTTCTTACCTCCCCTGAAATTGCAAATCTGAAGTGTAACGCCAGCAAAGGAGTAACGTTCGTGGTGTACACTGCGGTGCAGTGGGAATGTCACTTGATACACATCCTTCATAAAGTGCATGACGTCACACATAATGACATCCTGGGTGTGCCAAAGTGTATATTACATAAACATTGCGACATTAACAGAAAGTAGCGCGCAGTACCCCTTCAATTTATTCATTATACTTGCATGCAATTTACCATCTGTCTCCATTGCGTACTTGAACTACATTGCTAAGTTTTATTGATTAATTTAGTTAACATTATGTAACTGAATAATCTAGTCATTCATTTTAACTGCATTTTATTATAAGGACAATATAGGTCTGTTCGTAAATACACAATCAGAAAGAATCGATTATTTGTGATGAACCTTCTGTACATGGAACATAACGTTCATCACAAATAATCGATTCTTTCTGATTGTACATTTACCAACAGACCTTAAGCCGGTATTACACCATACAATTTTGCTTACAATTTTTCCTTGCAAGAAAATTTCATCTCCATACAAACAAATGTAGTTCAAGTTTTCTTGTAAGGAAAAATTGTATATGCAATAGTTAGAAAAATAATAATTGTATCGTGTAATACCGGCTTTATATTATATTTGGAAATTTGGAAGAAAGTTGGCAAATATTTAAATATTGAAATAAATTTATTTTAAAATTTTAAGACATGAAATCTATGCTAGATTAATTATTAATTTAATACTTCTTTATATTTAGTATTTACTAACTTTACCTTTTAAATTTATGCTTATTTGGTTTTTGCATATTATTTGGAATAAAATGTTTGATGGAATTAATTAAAATTAAATTAATATTTATTTCCTCCCCATCATTTCGTTAATATTTCAATTCATGCTAAGGTGAGGTAAATAGCTTCAATGTTTAATAGTACAAAAAATGTACCGCACAAATCATACATTTCTGTTACTATAAGACCAAGATACCTTGTGTATTAAGTGTAAGGCTCAAATTTATAAATCGAATTACAAACGAAGTAAAACTTTCTTCAAAATATTATAAGTTTATAATTATTTAATTTTAAATATATTTATTTTCTATAAAATAACAATTATTATTAATATTTTGTAACTTATTTACATCAAATATATTTATTTTTTAATATAATAATATTTATGAATAATAAATAAAGTTAAATCATTTTATAAATAACAAACCTTTGCATGAATTTCATGGAATGGTCCCTAAATACCAAATTCATTGGCATCTTTTATGGTCTCATGTTGCATAATGCATATAATATGTATAGTACTATAATATCTTACCGTTAAATATAATATAAATAAAATAAAATGAAAACCTTTCATAAATAATTATGTTGTATCTAAAACTGATTCTTGAAACAGTTTTATCAATAAATATCTTTCATGTTTCATTTCATTACAAATAAATGTTATATTGATGCCAATGCAAATATCAGTGGCGTTGATAGTTGATGGAACCTTGAGAGGTATTTTTTCACAATGAGATATTAGAATGTGAAAATTTTAGTGGCTTAATCGAAAGAACGGGTAAAAATATGGTACTGTGAATTTTTTCAGATTTTTCTGAGACCGGGAACTATTTTTAAAAACTATTGAAAGTCTATTTTGATGACGTCACGGGCGGCACTGTCCTATCCTTTTTCTTAAGGAGTGCCGCCCATGACGTCATCAAAATGGACTTTCAATAATTTTTAAAAAATAGTTCCTGGTCTCAGAAAAATCTGAAAAAATTCACAGTACCATATTTTTACTCCTTCTTTCGATTAAGCCACTAAAATTTTCACATTCTAATATCTCATTTAAAATAAATCATTTAATTGACCCCAGATAGTTTTACTAACAAATATTGGTCCCTCATTCAATGTTTTTTTTTTAAGTCCAATAACAACCTCAATATTTTATATTGAAAGTCATCGTAGAAGGTTAAATAGACAATTCAATAAAACCAGCTTCTTTTCATAAGTCCTTTGAACTGGCTACTAAAAATTCTGCAATGACTTTTCATGGAAAATAATAAAAGTTAGTCTTCAAATTCTCTCAACTTGTGTCACATATAATCAAGCACTGACAGCCTATATTACGTCTAAAGGATGCAGATGGCGACAACGGTGACGCGATGCGATTTTTTCACACAAGCTGTGAAATCCTATAATGCGGCGAGAGAATTCGCCAGGTTGCGGCAGCGAAATCGCGTTAATTGCGATGCTCTTTTTTTTTTAGTCGCCAAATATGACCGTCAATGGGTGTCACAGCAAGTGGTGCGCATTATTCGCGTCGCGTCGCATGATAAAAACCGCCATGTAAATCCGCCTTTAACCTTCCATATGATGCAACAGGCACAACATATTTCTAATATAAAATTTCTGTTTCAGATTATCGCATCGTTCTGAGAAAACAATGCAGTTAAGATTTTCCTGCTAAAGGCTCACTGACCTACGATTTTAACGCCATAATTTGTAATTATATTTTGACCTTTGAACTTTTTGTTTTCGTGACCTAGAAGTGTCAAAGGTCAAGTCTGTCAAATTGATAACAAAGTAGCACACACCAAATTGCATGATCAGATGATTCTACTGAAATTAAATTATTTTTAAAAATAAACTCTAGTTAAATTTAAAATGTAAAAATTGTTATTTGTATTTCTATATTGTAGACTTTTAGTTTTCTAAACCTTACACATAATTTTTTTCTTGTGAATTTATGTTTAATTATTTTAAATCAATCCCAAAATTGAAATTTACTCTTCATTAAAATGTAATTTTTTCCTATTTAATTTCTTATTAAACTAACTTCTAGTTTTTTTTTTAAATATTGCATAATTATTAAATATGCTGCATATCAATGTATAAAAAATACATTTACCAAAAAATGTAAAACAATAGCTCTATTTGTAAATACACAATCAGAAAGAACCTATTTTTATAGATGAACCTTATGTACATGGAACATAATGATAAAGATCATTTAAAAATCGATTCTTTCTGATTGTATATTTACGAACAAACCTGCTAATAATAATTATATTAATTTTTGAGAGAAAAGTTTAGACCTTGTAAAGCATGATAATAACAGAAATGATGCAATGATTTTATGAATTGACATAACCTAATAGTGTCATTTAATTAAGTTCTTAATTATATTGTCTACAACCTAAATGCATAAATAAATAATACAAGGTTGCATTCATAATTTTATATTTCATGGCTCAAGGTTTTATAATTATGTTTTGTAATGTGTGTATTTGTTGAATAAATTATTAAAAATCAATTCTTATGACTATTAAATATATTTGAAGTCCCAAGTTAAGAAAAACTCCCTCTCTGTTTCTTCTACTTCTATTTTACACATTCTCATTCATAAGTTCATAATAACATTCAGAATTTATACTATTGGGAGTTTCATTCAAAATTTTTGCAGACCAGAAAATTTCAATATTGCAATTTAATTTACTGATTTATTCTAAAAAATGACTCTTCTTAGTTTTATACACTGTTTAAATACAGTGTTTAAAAAAAAATACAATATTATCACACTATATCGATGATTCATAGTACGTATCAACTGTTATATATTTTGAGTACATCGATTGATTAACTCATAAGCAGGTGTCACCACCTAATCAGTTTATTTGTACACGTGATAACGAAATGTGCTGAGTCACGGTCTGACTCATATCGAATGACATTCAAATTTGATCGTTCTAAAATTTATCAATAGTAAAAGGATTATTATTATTATTAATTATAGTTAACATGGTATGGTATATGTACTGTAGCATTCGATCTGTATAAGGTATAAAAAGTAGTATAGATATACATGAAAACTATTACAGCCAGGACCAGCAAAAATTTAAAACTATAATATCAATAATTGTGTTGTACTAATTTGCAATAAATTAATTGAGGGTTTAAAAAAATGTATATTTAAGTTAAAAATTTCGCAAAAAAAAAAAAGTCCGAACAAATATAATAAAAATTGTTATTCAAAATATTATTCACTTTTACTTATCAGCTTTGTTAACAAAATTAAATGATTCATCACTCCAGTAATCTAGAACTTAGCACTAAATGATTCATAGTTCTCATTTAGGAACTTATAAAAATAATTATACTTATGATGATAATTTAAAAAACTTATTCATTGAGTACCACTAATAAAAATACACGTTAATGTAATATAATTACAGAGAGAAAAAGAATATTTACCAAGCACTCAAACTTCAGTACTCTTCGTAATTAGCATTAATGAAAATTTCATTAATAAAAACAAATTATTTAATTGACTTTTGTTTACTTATTACTCGTATGAAGAGTTGTGACATCACCTTAAACATCCTGGATAGAAAATAAATTTAAATTTCAAGGCTTAAGCTAATTTTTATGCGCATGCAAAATAATACATCCAGTTACTTATTTTCAATTTTCTTGTTAAACATATCAGGAAAAATCACCATGGGTGAATATAGTTTATGGAGATATTATAATTATTATTATAAGAACAGCAGTTAGATTTAATATATAATAATTTAATAGCGTCGATTGTTTGACAAGGTGAATGTATAAATCATGAAAATAAAATACAAAATGAAACAAACATTTGATTTATTAATTAAGTTAGAGATAATACGGATCAGGTGACCCAATGCTAAAAAAAATCCCATTCATGAAAATTATGAAAAAAATTTAAAATGTTCTCCTCTACATCCCTTATCAGTAGCTAAAATATCAGGTACACAAAAACGAGCTAGTTTTCGAGTTATGAATTTTTAAAGTTGAATAATTTAAAAAAAAAAAAAAAATTAACATATTTTTTTTTATAAACAAATAAAAAAAAAACTGTATCATGTACAGTAAGTCTCTTTAATAATATAAATAACTAAAATTGATTATTATATTTAATTTACACTTTTGGTACTGCATGCTTACGTAGCGAGTATGGCAATTAATTTCAATGAAATAGTTTTTTTATTGTGATGGCGATGTTATATTCGTACACGGAAAAAACACTTGACAGTTTTCCTGTTAAATTTAGCTGTTTTACGCGGTTGTTTTTGTACCCATAATAAAAATTGGTTAAAATCAACAGAGTTGCTATTTTAGATTTTTACAAATTCAGAACTGTTGAATTTTAGACATTAGATGTGTAGAATTTGGTGTAGCAGTGTATGAATGTTAAAAACGACAGAGTTTGCGATGTAAGATTTATAGGTTCTATCTTTTTAATTTTAACATTTCTACTCTTTTAATTTCTACAGTTTATTCCTTGATTCTACTGACGTATCTACTTCCTTATATTCTACAACTTTACTCTGTTAAATATATAATGTTCTAGAAGCTGGTATTAGATGATGCAATTGATCTATTTATTGCATACAGTTTTTCTTTATACAAGAAAACATAAGTTCCATTTCGTACAAGTGGACTTAAAAGTTTTCTTGTAAAGAAAAACTGTTTGCATTAAATAGATCAGTTGCATCAACATGTAATACACCATCTTCTATATTATCGAACATTCCATCAAAAAATATTACAAGTTTCATAAGCAATATATAGTAAGTTATTGACAATATTATAATTAAATAATGTTTAGGGAGCAAACTAAATAAGCTAATCCTGAATAAAGATTTAAAATGGTTATAAGGGTTAATTCATTTAAAAAAATATAGATTTATTTATAGTAAATATTTAATTAAAAAAATTCAAACAATATACAATATTAGATGACTTTATTTGTACATTAAAAACATTATAAATTTTGTGAATGAGGTGAAGATGGAAATTTGTCACACTTGAACTCTATTTTTACACTATTATACTCAACAACTGACGTAAAGGAGCATCATCTTGAGGGTCAATTCTGGGTTTCCTTTCCATCTGGGTAGTTTGAATGGCCGTTCGGGGAAGTGGTGGTAGCACAAGGGCGGTTGTAATCTGGACTGCATTCGCTAGACGTTCAGTGTGATGCATAATCCCCACATGGACGTCAACTATAAAAATGCACAGTTCTAGCATTAGTATTATTGCAAATTTATGGCAAGTAATCCTTCAACTTACCAAAAAATATGCACTTGTAGCGTTATAGCCCTCATCGCTCCTCAACGGTTCGAATATCGTCGGCCGTGTGAATTTGCCTCGAAAACACTCCGGCACGCAGTATTGCTGACCGCACGTGTCTTAAAATATTAACACAATTATTAAAACAACGAATGACATAACATTATAGGAAGTAAAATATTAATTAAACTTACCATTGATGATCCAGAATACATTTCACAGAGAGAGCACAACAAGAACTGAAATGACGCCTGCAGATTGAAACAGGAAATGACCAAAACGTGTCTGTCGCGCAGAAATAACGGTCATTTTATAACGTGGTAAAACGTTTAATTTTTGCAGAGTAGATGTGTTAAAATTAATGTAACCGTTGAAACTTCAAAATGTTACAAAGTTTCTAACGTTGAATGTATGCTTACACATTGCCAAACTGTTACTTTGCTTTTTACATATTCTAACATTTAATTTCCAACAATTTCGCACGGTTAAAAATTACACCGTAAAACGTACTTCCCTTTTAACAGAGTAAAATGCAACTTTTACGTATTGAAATGCTAAATCTTACAATGCAACTGCGTACATTGATATTTAACAGGGTAGAGACTGTTGATTTTGACAGTCCTCGCTTAACAGTGTTTGGAACTGTTGAATTTAACACAGAACTAGTTTATATTTAACAGGAATACTGTAGAATTTGTACTAACAGTTCAAAGACTGTCAACTGTTTTTTCAGTGTAGGAGTGGAATCAAAACAAACAGACAATAAATTAACGAAACCAGCAATATAAGCTCCGTTACCTTGACACAATTTTGAATATAATTATTACGTAGCAGTAATCATTAATTTGCTGAACATTTTTCATGACAATAAAATTCATTAAATCGAACATTTTCTGCATTTATCTTACAATTGTTCGCAAAACATAAAATTTCAGGTTTTAAAATTACGAAATGTTTATTCCCCCTATGTTAATTTTCAGCAACTACAATATTCACATTATAATTGCTAATTAATAAGCCGACAGTAAACATTTCCTCGAAGTAAGATAAGCAAATATTATGACGCGGTCACAGCTGAGGCCGTCCTTTATAAGCGAGAGTCAAGTCAAATAACACATCAGTATCTTCCTCGCTTCAACCAACAATCTTCGCGTCTTATCAGAATGGCAAAATTCACAGGCAAGTTGATAATGTTTTATTATAATATCCCTAGTTGAAAAATTACATCTTTAACTCATCCTTTACGTCTAAACCTAATATTTTTACCTCTAAAACAAATCTTATTTCATTTTCGCTGAAAGTGAGGATGAAATGAAGACAATATTTCAGAGGAAAAAAGAAGTTAACTCGTCTTTTTCGCCCTTTTTTCCTCTCTCTAAAATGATGCAAAATAAGAGGGAATTAGACGAGCAGAGAGCTTAATAGAGAATAGAAGATGAAATTTATTTCAACTTGGGATAGCACTGCAAATTGATTATATTGAATTTCATTTGTCATTAGAAGAAATGCTTTTGAATGGTTTGTAAATTTGATATAAATTATTTAATACAGAGAGCAGTTGCAACTTTTTAAAGAAATTTGTTAGCAATAACATTGACGTTCATTAACAATGTTCATTCTATAACTTAATTTGCAAAAAGAATTTAATATTATTTTTTTACTTTAACTGAACCTTGTATTAATTTTTAAGGATACTGATCATAATTGGATTCAAACTTAATTCTCGGCTCTTCGTGAACCCGACCTAGCTATGCTTATGATTTTGAGGGTCCTTACTAGACCGTAGGTTGCCAAATTGTGTAGTAAGATAGCTAGGACCGTGACTTGTTGAGAGAAATTTATTTTATGATCAGACCTCAATAATTTATATTCTTTTTCATGTGATCGCGATTTACAAAGGACGTACATTTTTTAGAATGAACGAACGAGTTACTTGGGCCTAAATCAAACAATTCTTTGATGAGATAAAATTTAGCTCATGCATGAATGAATAATAATTTATTAATAATTAATTGGGATATTATTATACAGTATTATTGTATTCTAAGCACTATCTTTCTTGTCTGCATTAATTTTAATGTTTTTATTTTAATATATTACTATTATTAAATTATTATTTCTGAACTATTAGCTATGTGATTCTAAAATTATCTTACTTAAATTATTATATTTATTTAAATCGCTTAAATATTTATTACAAAATAATAAATTTGAAAAAACTTGTTTTATATTACAAATTTTAAATATAAAATAATTCTGATTAAAATTGTATCATTTTTAATAAATTGATAAATTGTTAAAAGAATTAAAGATATTTTGTGTCCTCTTGTTTTGTTTATTTTAGAGATTTAAAGGAAAAAGACAAGACAACGGTTTCTTTCCTCTTATTGAGCATGATTATTAGAAATATTGTCTTTGTTTCATCTTCATTTTGAGTGAAAATGAAATAAGATGAGTTTTATATAGAGGTAAAAAGTTAAAAAAAGGTCAGATTTAGACATAATTTTTCAACAAGGACTCTCCCCAGGTATACTCCGAGGTACTAACAATGTTCTCCACAGTTCTCCTGGCTCTCCTGGTCGCAGTTCTTCTCCTGACGACGGTTAACGCCCAGGATTGTGAATGCAAATGTCGCCGGAACCGGAAGCCAGTGTGTGGACAGAACGAGGCCGGAGCAAAGATCGAGTACGCTAACGAATGTCTTCTAGAGTGCGCGAACCGCTGTGACAACGCAGGTGAGATTCTAGATTCTAGAAATTCTAGAATTATTGGTAAATCTAGACGCAGGGTTTGTTTAACAGAAAAGTCTACGTCAGTATAGATCTAATATGCTTGATGAACTGTATAGACCACAATATTTTTATTAAAATACAGTCGTCGCCTAGAAAAATTTCCCTTTTGCAGCCTTGTTAATTACCATGCCCCGTAAGAATAACACAGGGCATATATAGTGTTAATCATCATGCCCCGTAAGAATAACACAGGGCATAGTGATTAACAAGGCTGTAAGTGAGAAATTTTCCAAGGCGGCAAGTGCACAATTTTCTAACATAAAAATAGTACATTTTAAATACGATTCCGACCGTATATAAATATACACCTATACCATTTAGATAAAAAATACAAACTGCATGTAATTCGTATTTTATATGATGAATATAGATATACCTCAAGCAATGTATAATTTTTGTTAATTTTCTTAAATTCAAAGTGCAGCCTTTTATTATGATATTTAAAATAATCATGCCATTGCCAATATTTGAGTATTAAATTTGTAGTACATGGCCATACCCGCGTTGAAATGAATTTCATATTTTCTTCGCTAACAAGCTCTCTCCTCGCCTAATTCCTTTCCTATTTTGCACCATTTTAGAAGGGAAAAGACGAGATTATACGTATTTTTCCCTCTTATTGAACATGAAATGTAAGAAATATTGTATTCATTTCATCCTCACTTTAAGCGAAGAGGAAATAAGATGAGTTTTAGAGGTAAAAAGATTAAGTTTAGACGTGTAAAAGATGAGTTGAAGAAGTAATTTTTCAACTTGAGGTCCTATATCCAAATATACAATAAAACAAATGTAACACAGGTTGTCAATATGTCAATTTTCTAATCAGTTGTCTCTATCTTTAAATAATTTTATCTTAAATATCTTTAAGACGCAATTTCGAAGTTTATTCATCTATAAACAAATTTTGACTGCCATTTTTATTGTTCTCACAACAGACTGGAGGTTATCTCGTGGCGCGACTTTTATCAGATAATTCAGACATTGATGAACTACTTTGTAGTGCAAACACTCGGCGGATAGAACTCGTGATAGTGGATGAGATTATGTAAGCTACAGTCGACGAATGTTAAAACATCACTCGATACTTCATTCCCAATCAAATCTATAATTTTATCATATTATAATTACATATCTTTAAATGATATTGTAGATATTTTGTGATATATTTGTTTCATCGTGATAGCATAAAAAAACAGCTAATGAACTAAATTTCTTTATAAATAACACGAGCCATATAATTTTTATGATTTTTTTAAAATAAGACTTTTATCTGCACAAACAGCAAACAAGGTACAAAAAGAGAAAAATATTTAATTATAGTCATGGTAGTGAAAAAAAGATTTAATTCTTTACTGCACAATAAAACTAAAGAAAAATGCAAGCCTCTTAAAAGAAATACAATATAATGGTTGAATTGTGTAATTTCACATATCTTAGGGATTATTGGGTATTTCCATCTATTTTTAGAGTAACAAATTTGGCAAAAACCTCTAAATATAACAAAAATGTCAATGGTTTCAGTGAATTTAAAGTAACTTTTGCACAAGAACACATAATATTCCTGAAAGAAGAGAAATAATGCAAATTTTGAACGAATTTCTAAATAAAAGACACGTAGAATATTAAAAAAAAATGTTAAAGTATTTCACAATATGAATGATATCGTAGCGGATATACAAATGTTTTATGACATTTTTAACCCAGTTTTGGTTGACACATCCTAGCAATTGTTGGAGATAACAATGTATATATGTGATAACAATGATGTTACAGGAGTGACGTTGGTGGATTCAATTAATTGCGGCATCGTGGAGGCGTGATCGTTCTACAAAATTTTATATATCATACTTTAATAAATATATTTTTATAACATATCTATAAAATGTGTATTATTATCTTTCTTCGATCCTAAATTGTCATCAATATTTTTTAAAGAGTTTAGTTTAAGCATGTATTATGTGTTGCAACCATTCTTTGTCAAAATATAATTTCATAGCCTTAAATTGCTAAGAAAAACAGAGAGAAGAAAAATAAGCAAGTAATAATTCGTAATAATATACATTATGTCACCTTTAATTTATAGAAGTAAATTATTTATTTCCCTTCGATTTTACATGAAAAACGTAACAAAATCTTGTCATCATGTAACTGGAAGTTACTGCCTTACAGCTTGGCAGCAAATTAAATTAATTAATAATTAAATAATAGGCCTGTTCGTAAACCCTGCTCGGTGTACACTTTCTACACCCAATTGACCTTATGTTCAGGTGCATAAGATCGATTGGGTGCAGAAAGTGTACACCAAACAGGGTTTACGAACAAGCCTAATAATAAATTAGCTTATTGTACTTGTCATTTAATTAGAAATTTAATTTTGTAATTTTATATTATATTTTTGTATATTTATTATTTGAATTTAAAATTTTAATAATGAAAATATAATTTTTAAATACATTAAATTATTTACATAATAATTTTTATGCAATATTTTAAGAAATTATCGAAAAAATTTAGCTAGGTCCTAATATATAAAATATAGCATGGCTTATAATTAGTAATGTGTTTTTATATATCTCTGACAGAGGGGGTAGGAGTTCGTAGTCAAATTTCTTAATTAGAACATGCCCACCCACTGTCCAAGTAAGGTTCTGGTATGGTTGATGAGAACTCCCAATACTAATATATAGTGAGGGAGCTCAAGTGCTTAAGTACCAAATGAAAACGAGGACATTTGTACTTCAGTCAGCTTCAGTTACTAAATTTACACTTATTATAATTATTGTATCTTTCAAGCTATTAGTGTACAGGGATTGAAAAAAATTGTGCAATATGATGCATCTACAAATTCACTGTTACTTATTTTATAATTATAAAATAAAATTGTATTAAATTTTTTATTAAATATAAGCTTTTTACGTACGATATTTTACAGATAGAATATATTTTTTAATTTAACTATTATTTTATTTTTATTTTTAAAATAACTTTTAAATTTAAAATAGTTTTTTCTGATGATTTAATGCTATTTAAAAACATCTAGGTCTCTAAAAAAATATCTGTAACGTAAACATACTGCATGCCACATATAATTTTCATTGTATTGTTAATTCTTTATAATTATAATTATGTTATATTGAAAAATATGATACAGCATGTATGTGATAACATACATGTTTTATTTGTAATATTCATGAAATATTTTAAATAGAAATATATTATTATTTTACAAGCATAATGCTATTTAGAATATGCTGAGAAATATCAATTAAAAGGAACTAAAGCCGGTATTACACCATACAATCTTTTCTTACAAGAAAATTTCATCTTCATACAAACAAATGGAGTTTAAATTTTCTTGTAAGGAAAAATTGTATGCAATAATTAGAAAAATTGTATGGTGTAATACCGGCATAATATTAAGTAGTGTATATTAATTAATTGATTTTATAACATTTTAACAATACACAATACTATATTATTGAAAACTAAAATAATAAATAACTTTTAAACTTGTCTTTGGCAGTATTTTTTTTTTTTTTTTTTTTCCTCTTTAAAGCAACTGCTTAAAAAGCGCTCTGAACTTTGAAGTGACTAAATTAATTATCGGAGTTCTTATCAATTTGGGTCAGACTGTCAGACGAAAACAATCTCAGTTTGACGTATCTCTTGAACTGGACCTCGAGATTGTTTACTACTTAAGGGGACAAAAAAATGTCCTACATTGAATGTATAATTAATTATAATTTTAATTGCAAATGTTTTGTCAATTAATTATAATAATATAAAAATTTTAAGTTTAAAATATTTCTAGAAGACTGTCTAAAGTTTCAAGAAATATTTTAAAAATATACAATAATTGTCCTGCAAATTTTAAAAACAAAAATATAAAGCACGCTATAATACGATGTAATATAAAAGTTATTGATTTTGCAATAACTAGATTACTAGATTGCTTAAATTGAGATTTTTTGTTTGTAAGTAGTATAATTCCATCATTTTTTTTTTTTTTTTTTTTTTTTATTATTAAAATTTAGTACACATTGATGAAATAAAAGTGTCATTTGCAGTTGATAATTTAGTTTATTGATAATTAAAGAAAGTACATCCAAAGTTTTGCATCCATGTACCTGACATAAGTCAAGTCGTGGTAAAAGAAAATGTATTGTTGATTAGCAGGGACCAACTCGCTGCTTGATGAAATCTGTAAACAAAAACAAAAAAATTCTATTAGAATTTCTCACGAGCAAAAGTAATTTATAAATTTTAAAAATAATATGAATGATGTGCAGTGTAAAACTTTTTATTTTTTTTTTTTGCATCTTGCTAACATTAATAATAAACTGAAATAACCATATTTATTTATACTCTGATAATTTATTCTCTATTATTAATTATGTAATAATTATTATTTCATTCAACGATCATAATATATTATATTGTCACAGGTTCGGACTGGCCATAGGGCTGGGTCAGGGATATCTAACTGGTCTCTTCACTTTTTAACACAGCGGATATACAAAGAGTGGCCTCAGACCCTCCTCCAGGTGGCTCCTGCTGCCTGTAATGTCTATATGGGCTACACTGGCCCCTAGCTTCCCAGTACGAGCCTATTTATCACCTTACTAGTACAGTATAAAATTTAGAAAATTAGGAATAAATTTTTGGATTGCCAAAATTAACAACCCTAAATTACATCTTGAAAAAATAAGGTATTGAGAAAAATTAATTCTCCTAAAGTCTCTACCCAATTATTACAAAAGTAATTACTATAATTACATACTATGTATGATATTAACTAACTTTCTTGTGGTAAGGAGGTAAAAACTATATATACTGAGAAGTTCTCTTTAACTTTCTATCCCAGAACTGTTCCAAATTGGATTATAAAATATATACTTTAATGAATTTAAATAAAAATCATTTCATCAGATCATACACCAAAGTTTCAAAATCAACAATATTTTCTCTGCTACATATATTTGTCCCAAAAAATCATCCCCTAAAAAATTACTGAAGAACATGCGCCCTACTTCATATTAAAGTAGAGACAGAGGACGTACCTGACTTATTAGCACAGTTCCTCGCTCTCATGACACACTCGTTGTCAAAGGTCTGGTCTTCTCCCGCAGAGTTGCGCGCGCACACCGGGCCGTAAAGTTGGGGACAGATGGTGGGGCAGTCCGAGTCGGCACCCTGTGACGTCACTCCGGCCACCAGCACCGCGGCTGTGGAGGGATAGAGAGTTAGAACATCCTACTGTCCTGTCATCTTGACGGTTCGGACGATTATACAATTTTTGTTGATTCTGTAACTCTACCGATGCCATAGGTATTGCTGTGTAGAATAAAATTAATATTTGAAGAGCGCCATAGGTTCGGTGTCGTTTATAATAATTAACTGATTCCAAATTATTTAATCATTTATTATTTAATAATTTTATTCTTTTTTATTTAATTAATTCTTTTAATACTCAGTGATAAAATAGATATTTATTATAATTATACGTAACACCAAATTGAATATAACGGTACAAAGGTGTCATAAGCTGTTCTCATAATTGGTATAAACCGTTGAGGAGGAATATATTACTGTATATTTATTTTAATATTTTTAAAGCCAATGTTAAAAAGTACAATTCAATATTGATGTTTAACATTATTATAAATTATATTTACTTGTTTTTATTGTTTATCATTATTTTATAATATATTTATACTTTATTAAAATGTAAAATTTATAAAAATAAAAAGAAGTTTTGAATAAAAAAAAATTGATTAAATTATTAACAAAAATTATGTCAACTATGTCACCTATTATAATTATATTTTCCATCATGAATACAGATGCAGAAGACAAAACAGTGCATTAATTTAATATCATTTAAGTTATTAAGCCTTATGTTCATTAGTTGGCGATCGAGATATAATATTGGAAATATTTCATTAACAGAATATGATGGTATTTCAACATTTTTATTAACAAATACTCAACTACAACAATCCACAAAATTAAACTATATTATTTTAAATACGTCATATTTATTTATATATAAAATGTTACTAAACAAAATTTGTTTAATATTCCTGCAACATTAAAATAGAAAATAAAACCTATAATATATTAGGCGTGATTCACAAAAAAGAATCAAAACTCAGAGAGAATGGTTAAATTTTGTTTAAATCACGTCCAATATTTGGAATATTAAAATCAGAACTCAAAATTTTAATTAATAACTCACCAAGTACACACAACATGACGAACTTCATGATTCTCGCTGGCAGGTTTGATATCAGCTGTGAGATACGAGGTGGTGCTCGCGTATTTATCTAAAAAGAGAGGTCACGTGACGTTCTAGAACCAATCATCAACTGGTGAATCACTGCAGGTTTTTTTTATCACGATGTTGTCACAGGATGTTCTTTTCAGGTTTGTTTGTTCAAAATACCGTCCTGTTGTTGGACAATTAGCAACCTCGACTTCTCTAATAGTTGCATCATAATTTTTTAAAAACATATTGCATTCATGTTAATTTTTTCTAGAATTATCCTCATTTATATGATAATTATTAAACGCTACAAAAATATTTGTACAGTACAATAATGTATAGATAATTTTATTAATGCAGTTGTCATTTATTTATTTACAGTTATTCAAATATCACGTGCGAGGTGTGACGCAGTGCGCTTGACCAGGTCTTGTCAGATCACTGAAGTCAAGCAACGCTGAACGTAGTTAGTAGTTGGATGGGTGAACATTTTCAACAAAAAACATGTTTCCCACCCAGGGGTAAACCGTTGCGCTTTTCCACTATGTGGTTCCCCTGACACATTGTTCATTGACGTAGCGACCATCCTGGCTGAGGTTTCCACGTTTCCCTCAATCACAGGCAAATGCCGGGATGGATTACAAGAACGTGGCCGCCTCCGTTCCGGAAGAGCTCGCGAAACGCTAAGTTAGGGTTTCGGAAAGTTCGGGGTTGCAAAGTAGTATGTAATTAGTAAGTAGAAGTACCCAATAGGGGTTGATAAAAAAATATATATATCAGGTTAAAAAGTAATGTTATTCTAGCTTCTATTATAAGAATAAAATTGTTAGTTGTAGATTTAAAAAAAAAAAAAACTAAATTCCTTCTCTGCTGAAAAATAAATATTATGATTAATATAAAAATGTCTCAAGTTTAGAGATATTAATGTGAAGGGTTTTACGTTACCAATTCAAGGACTTGCTTTGTCAGATTTTTATTTTTTCATACACCAAAATAGATTTTATTATTATTTATATTTATTTTTATTACCTTGATTTTAAATGCAGGTAGATCATTAATGAAATTCAAGAAAATTTGTTAAATGTTTACAGTAAAAATGGGTCAAACAAACTCCCTAGCTAAATCAAAGCAAATATACTTTATATATAGCGATGGGCACAGCAATCCAAATATTGAATTAAGGTTGTAATTTCTGCATGCAGTTAACACCATGGTGCAATTCACGCAGCTGAAATGAGGCTATTGACTGAGATTTTGTCATCAAATGCATTAACCTCCAAAATTCGCCCCATGCAGTTGTGATGAAATGTAAATAGTTTCGTAATTGCTCTAATTTCAAGTTGCATGTGCACTGTTTACATTATTACTCGAGAATCTTTTATGGGAGTTGCATAAGTTGTGATATGAAATATTTCAAATAACTTTTGTTGTAGGTCAAAATTTATAACAGCTCGATTGATTATTTTTAAATATTTATGACAAAATTCCTTCCACCTTTCATTATTTATTACTTTAAAAGTATTAAAATTAACCAAGGTATAAAACGTTTTGAGGGTAAAATATTTTTTTAACACTATTTTTAAGTCGTACTTTTATTAAAAATGAATTTAAATTTGTAAATTTATTAAAGTTATAATTTTATTTTTAATTTTTTCAATAATTATATTAAAATTTGTGTTATTCTTATTTTTATATTAAATATTTTATTTATTAGATTTTTTGATTATTACATAATATAACAGAATGTTTTGTTTTTTAAATGGAGTACCGACCTCAAAAGTTTTTATTGCAGAAATGGATAGAGGGTGCAAAAATATGCTACTCTGAATTTTTTCAGATTTTTCTGAGACCGGGAAGTATTTTTAAAAAATTATTGAAAGTGCAGAAAAAGTTGCCGCCTCTCTTAATAAAAGATAGGACCCAAAAGGGACGTGGATTCGAACCCGACCTCGCCAAAACTTTTTAGCAACACTTCCGGCCGGTCCCTAAAAAATCTGAAAAAAATCAGAGTAGCACATTTTTGCACCCTCTATCTATTTCTGCATGCAATAAAAAAATTTGAGGTCGGTACTGCATTACTTTTTTATAGAACATTAATAAACTATTTTATGATTTAAAACTTTTTTTATATAAATTTTTTTCAAAATCTGAAAATTTACTTACCTCCAATGAATAATATATGTGAAAAAAAAAATGCATATAACAGTACCGTTGCTACACGAGGGAAAAAATATATACAATGTTGCACTAATAATGAAAAAAATATTAAAATTTAAGGGAAATGACTATTGATATTTATGATCAATGCTGGTCTGTTAAGGCGTGTTTCACGAAGCGATTAGCTTAACCACACGTTTAACTATACCTGCATGTTTTACGTGTTAAATCAGCTAGTTAAACGTGCTCACAGAAACCTGCATGGCTAACTGCTTCGTGAATCGCATCCAAATTTTTTACTGCACATCTTTTCAGATTACGTATATTTTTAAAATAGTTGATAACTTTTAAATAATTATCTGCAATTTTAACAATTTTTAACCAATTATTTCTGTAATTTCTCATCAGATTTCAGCCTGCCATCAAGCATTATCATAATAATCATGCAGCTTCAGAAAAATGTCGACCTTGTTTCAAATCCATAATATTGTTTAGTGTAATTGTCCTTAATACAATATTTAATTATAATAAAAAACTAAATTTCTTGAAATACTACTTGTCTTTTGTCAAATATTTCTTAGTTTGTATAATATATTTTACGTTAAAAAACATAAAAGTTCCTGATAAAATTATGACACGTTATATACGTCATATTGAAAGATATTGAGAGAAAGAGGCAGTATTAAAGATAATCATGATGGAATAGGTAATATTATTCTTAATAAAATGAAAACAAAATACATGCATGGTTTTAAATATTTTATTACAATTAACATTATTTTATCAAATTTACATTCAATGTTAGTTTTCCACAGACAATTAAGAAGTGGATATTTCAAATTATAATTAAATTCATTTTAAAAACTACTATTACCATCTATCGGTAAAAAATATAACTTGCTTTATAATATACGAAACTGAGGGAATTTTAAATCCAATTCATCATCAATTCAACTGGCTGAAAGGGTGAAGCTAATAGCAACCCTCAGATTGCTGAAAACCATACGAGTTAAAATATTAATTATTTTCCTCGTTGTTTTTATTAACGTCTTCCGTCGCTTCTCCCGCACTTTTCTCCTCCACAGGGTCCTCCTGCGATTTCTTCGCTTCGTCCTTCGCCTCACTGACCTTTGTGACCTTCTGGTGTTGACCTGAGATATAAAAGGTCATCACTGAAAAACTTATATTTATGTCCAGATCTAATGTACAACGTAACTCCTTGAATAAAGCCAATGAAAACCAAATTTAAAAATAACTAATATAAGAAAACACATGACATAAATGTGCCACACAAAATAAATCAATATTTTGAAATATTTCAAGTAAACACTGATGAAAACAAACAAATATGTAATTAAGAATAAAAATTTTTTTAAATATTTTACGATTATTTTTGTATTGCTTAGTAATTTATGCTAAAAATAAATATTTTTTTATTTAAATGTACATGTTTTTATATAAAATTTAATTTATTTTAAATATTATATATTGTTTTCTGTTAAATTATTTATTACTAAAATACAAAGTTAAAATATATTTTTATTTGTTGGCATTAATTATTATATCTATAAAATTTGTTCCTTTTAATTTGTAGTCTGATATACAGTAAAACAAATCTAAGTTTACGCCTGACATGGCTAGACTATACGTCTAGACCGACTGGCGCCCCCTATCTTAGCCATGTTATGACTTCCAAGATGGCCGTCGCGCGTAATCGAATCCACACGTAAACTAAGATCTGTTATACTGTAATCAAATATGTTTCTGATATTGCATTTATTCATATGCATACTTAATGAAAATTAGACGGATAAAATGCAACAAATGTAAAATTTTTCAAATACACAGTCAGGCTAAAAAAGCAAACATTTTTTTTAATAAAACTTTAAACTTTTAAATTTTTTGTAATTACTAAGGTCAAACATAAGCAATTATAATTTAATTAATGTATTTTTTTTTAAAGTCTAGATCCCTAGAAACTGTGGAAACAGAATGAGGAAAATAATTTTAATTTTCAAATAACATTTAGTAAATACTAAAATACTAAGGTCTTAATTTTTAGCACATTTCCGACTTAAATAAACCAGAAACAAATAATATAATGGACCTTACAGTAATTTGTTGTATATAGACCAATATGAAAAAATAAATTAAATAATTTATATTTAGGACCTCAAGTTATGTTCGATATATTTTTCCACCCCCCTATAACTGCATATTAATAGGGAGTAATAATAAAAAAAACACTTGAGTTATTAAACGGCCTTGCAATTCTATTGACCCTCTCCCCACTCACCCCTGGCGAAGGCGAGGTGCAGAAGGTTGAGGGTGGGGGCCTCACATCCCAGGTACAGAACCATCGCCAGCCAGCCGTTAATGAAGAGGTCGCTCAGGAAGCGTTGGACCTGGAGGAACAGATGGCATTTTTTTATAATGTACACTCTTCGCCTCTGAAAATTTCTCTTCTGCATTGCAGCCTTTTTAATCACCATGTCTTGTAAGTTTAATACACGGCATGGTGATTAACAAGGCAGCAAACGAGAACTCCCAGAGTCGAGGAGTGCATCAAAACGATGTTTTTAATACGTTGGTAAATTCTTTAGTAAAATCAAACCTAGAGCTTTGTTGATTGCACGAATGTCGATATAATTAAGACGTAAGAAAATTTAATAATACATATTTTAAAAATCATTTTGAATTATTTTCAAATTTCAAATATTTTAAATTCTAGGTTCAAATTTACTTAATAAAATTAAATTAACATTTTGAAGATACGATAGTGTAGTCACCTACTGAGGATACCCATTACCTTTAAAACTGATACAAATTTATATTACTATATAATAAAATATTTCATAAAACACCAATTTCCACGGTTCCCCCACTCACGATCGCGAAGTGGCTGACGTAACCGACGGTGAACGAGTGTCCGGAGTCGTAGTAGAAGAGGATGAATTGCGTGAGGAAGGCGCAATAAGAGAGTCGGCTGAGGGGGAGCAGGGCGGGCCAAGACAGGATCGAGTTCACCCAGCCTGGAATATAATTAACAGCTGAAGTTTGAAGTTCTTTTAAGTAATATAAACCCACATCAGTTGAAAACTTACGTACTATTTTTACAGCAACTGGATCATTAAATTATTTATATGATGAATTTTTCTGTCATAAATTTTTTAGCTCTTAAAATCCTTGTTCGTTTCTATCTACTGAGGACAGTTCAAACACTCCAAAACTTGATTTATTCTGAATATATAATATATAGTTAAATACAGAAACCATCAGAGACCGCGTATTTTATGGCCAGAAATTTTACAAAGATTTTCAAAGCTTTGCGGAGTCTCAAAATGGTGTCGCTATAAGTGTAGCTCATAAAAATGTACTGCACTAGCGACACCATGCTCTGAAAATTTTTGACAAATTTCTGACATAAGACACGGAGATCTCTGAGCTAAATACTCACCCCCGTATCCTCTAGAGCAGGCGAAAACGATCCATGCAAGAGACAGCGACCATCCCAGTTTGTGGAAGCCCGCGTACAGTGAGGCCAGGAAGGGGTCATACTGGTACCCTGGCTGGTACATGACAGCGGTACCAAACACCACAGCCAGGGCACACACGGTGGAAAGGAACCATCCTGCTGCGACCATCCACTGTCAACATAACATTGTTATGTACTGGTACCCTGGCTGGTACATGACAGCGGTACCAAACACCACAGCCAGGGCACAAACGGTGGAAAAGAACCATCCTGCTGCGACCATCCACTGTCAACATCACATTGTTATGTACTGGTACCCTGGCTGGTACATGACAGCGGTACCAAACACCACAGCCAGGGCACAAACGGTGGAAAGGAACCATCCTGCTGCGACCATCCACTGTCAACATAACATTGTTATGTACTGGTACCCTGGCTGGTACATGACAGCGGTACCAAACACCACAGCCAGGGCACAAACGGTGGAAAGGAACCATCCTGCTGCGACCATCCACTGTCAACATAACATTGTTATGTACTGGTACCCTGGCTGGTACATGACAGCGGTACCAAACACCACAGCCAGGGCACAAACGGTGGAAAAGAACCATCCTGCTGCGACCATCCACTGATAACAATAAAGGTACCGACATAGGTTTTCAAAGTGTTATACAGAGAGGTCTTAAGGTGTTTTTACATGTGGAGCGATGTCAAGCGGGGTTTGGCAGGACGAAAATAGCGCATTTGCTTCAATGTCATATGGTGGCCACGTTAGCGTAAAAAAATGGCGGTGGGAAAGCAATTTTTCCATGCCAACATGGCCGCCTTATGACATTGAAGCAAGTGCGCCTTTCTCGCTTCACTTGACATGGCTCCATGTAAGAAAAGCACCTTTATGGGTGACGTCATAAATTACGTTCTGATGTAAATAATCGGCCAGTAAAGACACGTTCAAATAAACATCTCACCTTTGTCATGGTGATTTGATGATTTCTGTAGTGGAACATAAAGTACGCCAAAGCGATACCCACTAAGTATGGTGTGGCACGCATGTGACTGGGCTGGTACAGTTCTATGATCCAGCGGTAACCCAGATCCCAGCTGCAATCACAAATACAATTAGAGTGTACACTATTTTTCACAGAAAAATTCCCGTTGTATTCAGATGGCTCCTAACAGTTTGTTATCTGTGGTAGAGAGCAATCATGGGATAATTTTTGTGCAATTGACTACTTTTTGGGCAGCAAGAAAGTTACTCATTTCCTAAAATTACAGCTCCAAGAGAAAAAATAGAAGCAGATTTGAAATTTTGGAGGAAGCACCAAGTCTATCAAAATAATTTTGGTTCGCTACACCTCCATAGACTGCGTGATGACGTCCACAAAAAGGTCAGAAAACGTTCGTGGTGACCAAAAGTGTACTTTTGATTGAAATTGTTACTTGAGTGGGTTACTCGACGGTCATCATGCAAGCAGAGAGAGAGACCAGTGTTTTTTTTATGGGGGGACGGGGGGACATAAGGATGATTACGGGATGATGAAAAGAAGGAACTAACCTTTTAAATTAAAAAAAAATAACAATAATAATTAATAAACTGTGTAATTCACTGATAATTTCAATGTAAATCAAGGCTTGAATGTAAACTTACAAGAATGAGAAACTAGAATGTGAAAATTTTAGTGGCCTAATCGAAAGAAGGGGTAAAAATATGGTAACCTGATTTTTTTCAGATTTTTCTGAGACCGGGAACTATTTTTAAAAAATTATTGGAAGTTCTATTTTATGACGTCACGGGCGGCACTGCCCTATCTTTATTCTTAAGGAGTGCCGCCCGTGACGTCATCAAAATAAACTTTCAATAATTTTTTAAAAATAGTTCCCGGTCTCAGAAAAATCTGAAAAAAAATCAGGTTACCATATTTTTACCCCTTCTTTCGATTAAGCCACTAAAATTTTCACATTCTATAATATCTCATTCCACGCCTTATTATAACTCCCACTTAATCTGTGTATTGGAATAATTATATTCATCTCTCATTAAATTGATTGGTTGGTATTTTGGGGCAATTTAATTGACACATTTTGGTTATGTACGCCCCCTCTCATTAAATTTAAATTAATATTTACATTGCATGCAATATCAGGTTACACACAGTACAATACAAATCACTGAAATATAAAAATTTAATTTATAAATGTATTCTTCGACACTATATTATCAAAATAATATAATTTATAACTTAAAAGGAATGTTAGTTAGTGAATTTAAATATTCTTAACTTATAAATTAAAAAATATTTCATTTTCTTTTTATTTTGTAAGAAAAATATATAGTTGTACGGTTTACAACAGTAATCTGTCACTGAAAAATCATTCATGTTTAATATATCACACTGCAAAGCAAGATATTTTTAGTTATATAATTATTTTTTTTTAAATAATTTTACTACACATGTTTTAAGAAATAACAAATTTTGATCATATATACAATTTTGAAAACGTTTCTAATTGATGATAATTCATAAAAAAAAAAAAAACAATTAAATCAAATATATGTTTGTTTGTTTTTTTTTGAAAACATTTCGAAAATGCGTTCATTAAAATTACGGTGTAAAATTTCACAAATTACCTAATTTAATTAAGTCAAACTGATATTCTTTTTATTTTGTAGAACTAATACTGTATAGTTGATATAGGGTTAAAGATAGATACGTTGTGGATCGTTAAAAACAGAAGTAAATAAATAAAATATTAAATTTATCTGACAATCATAAATTAAATAAGGTTATTTAAATAAAACAAATATTTTAAAATAAAAAACAACTCACTCTGTCGCAAGCATGTCACTCGCCATTGGAAACTTGTTTACGTAGGTTGACACGAAGGGAGCGAGGCAAGAAACCAGGATGACAATGGGCAGAATCAGTCGTGACGTCACGCGGGGCCACTTCCATAACGGTACCAGCAGAAGTGGAGACACCCAGGACAGCTGCATGTCCACGGATAGGTACCATCCTTGCTCCGGACACTGTACATTAGAACCATTATATTTTAGAGCGAATTTTGTAACTGTGCTGTATTTATAGAGTAAAGTGTGCATTAGAAAAAAAAAAAATAAAATTCTGAAATAGTACCATATGAAAAAAGGGCGTTCCAGATATAGAAACATTTATTTTTATTATTATTCCTCAGCTATTGATATAAAAAATACAAACATCAAGCAATATAATACTACTTAATACATTACATTATTATGATATTATTAATATGAAAGTTTACATATCACAGGGTTTAACAATTTCATTCTGTAATACACATTGAAGAAGCAGTATGATATATTTTTTTATTTAATTTTTCAGAAATATACCCCCGATATATTAATTATATTATACTTTATTTTATATCAGGTCCATCCCTCCCATCTTGACATTTGCCTGTGACTGAGAGAAACGTGGAAACCTCAGCCATGATGAATGCTACAGCATTTTGTCAATGAACCGGATGTGCAAAATGGTCCAAAGCCAGGGGAACCACATAATGGAAAAGCGCAACGATGGGTGAGAAACGTGGTTGTTGTTAAAAATGGTCACCCATCCAACTACTAACCACGCTGGGCGTTGCTTTACTTCGGTGATATGACGAGACCTAGTCAAGCGCACTGCGTCACACCTCCCACATATTCGTATCATATTAATTAACATGACTGATATCATAGAGGCTGGTTCGAATATAATCCAACCCAGTATATTTTATATTTTTTTACACATGAGCACTAGGTAATTTGCACCTGTTTTGAGATAATTCACTTACCGTGTAGATGTTACCGTCCCTGTAGATGTAGTTATTGAGGTAGGTAATGGCGAGGTACCAATCTCTCTGACAGACATTCACGTGGTAGTCCACAATTCGACGCCAGGTAGGACTGTAGCCCGTGTAGCGCATCAGGAACATGTAGTATAGAACCACTACCAGTAGTGCCGTGGTAAGTCTGGGAATCACGAGTGTTTTGCAATAAATGTGCTAACAATTTATTACAATGAGTCTGTATAGTAGGTAGGGGGTAGGGGGCATGGGAGATTAATAGAATTTGATTAAAAAAGGGTATACAATATGACATATTAAAATGGTGATATGGAAAAATCTCTAAATATATAATGAAAAATATATTAATTAATTTAATTTTAATTTAATTATAATTATATTGTCAGACTGTAAAGTATGAAAGTTAAAAATTGTTGAATTTATAATAAAAGCCATAAGTAAAATTAATTTATGGGAAAAATTAACTTAAAGAATATTTTTAAGACTTAAAAAAATTAATTAAAAAACATAATTTAATTACTTTAATGTTAAACAATAAAAAAAATAATATTAAAATAAATTAGGAATAAAAAATAAAATGCAACCCACCTAAGGTATCGGTAGAGGTAGAACTTTGCAAGGTTGAAGGGTCGACCCTTGGTGACGTCATTCAGGAAGACATAGCACAAGAGGAAGCCAGACATGAAGAAGAAGGTGTCCACCCCCACGTAGGCGTTCACCACCACCTGGTAAGGTACCTGGGACAGCCACTGAGGACAGACAAGGTCAATTGTCAGGGTCAACCTTTGCGACGTCATTACAAGGACCATTGACAATAGTCTGGGTCCCTTTAATAAAACAAATTTATGAAAAAAAATAATTGTTTGAAGTGTACTTGACTCCAATTTTACTTTAAAAAAAAATATCAAGTAATTATGTTGGTACTACTTGATCTGACGCCCATGACAGCATTAAAAGTCAAAGTAAAAAATATTAAGAGCCAAGGACCATAGAAATAATCTGTCTCGTCAGTGTGTGATAATAATAATTTATTTTCAAATAGCTGGTTGTACATTACAACATGATTCACGTCAATTAAATAATGATAAAAAAAAAAAAAAAAAAACAATATTACTAACTACTAAAACTACATAAAGTACGTGTATCTAACATACTTGAGGGTTATATGTTTTGGAATCCTGAATTCTGGAAAAATAACTGTGATAATAAAGTAGAAAAGTATAATGTTCAATGAAAAGCAAATTAGAAATTGTATATTCTATTAATTATTTGATCATAAAAGCAAATTGTTACAATATTCTCTATCTATATGAGGTAAGTGCATTTCTATACAGAAAAAATCAGTTTTTAAATCTATATTGAGACATTATCTTCTTCCATGCCGAATATATAACTTTTTTTTATTATATTCCTATATGTCAGATACGGCTTACTCTCGAATTGCAATGCCAACAGTAGTATATAGGTAGAAGGTCTTGTCAATGTCAACAGATTATTTGTTATGTACTCGCTATTTTTAATTGCGTTTCAAAAATACTTAAAAATTTATTTCCTTACTTTTCATGTTAAAAATACTATTAAAAATTGTGATTGTATTCGATTTTCGTAAATATAAATATGTATTTTTCGACATTATAACGTATATATAAAATAATAATTAAAAATTATTTAAAAATATATTTTAAAATATACATGAATTAAAATTTAACATACTTTTAAAAAGTATATATATTTTTTTTGCCATCAATTTTGTCACCTGGGTCTTTTAAAGGTTGAGAGAGTCTTTTTTAAACCTCATTCAGTTATATGATTATTTAAATAGTAACCTGTTTAGAGAAATATTAATTATATAATAATAATAATAATAAAAATATTAAAAAACAAAAAAAATATGTACATATATATATTATATACTATTTTGTTTTAAATTGCCTAAACATTTTGTCTCGAAATCTGAGTGCTTACCTATATATCAGCTGTCCATGTTGACGTTATGTGATAACGTGCTATAATACATCGAAATAACTCCCTATTTATATGATACATTATTTATATAATATTTGTTCACAAAATTTATCACAGTTTATCCTTGTAATATTCAAAACATATTAGAGTTATACATGAATATATTACAAATTATAGACGTTATATGATTTAATTGTTGACCAATGCATAATTATATAGAATAGCTATGTAGAATTTTAAATTTCCGGCAATCATTACAGCAATATGCAATTACAAAACATTAAAATAATAA
Source organism: Siphlonurus alternatus (assembly GCA_949825025.1). Taxonomy (NCBI): domain Eukaryota; kingdom Metazoa; phylum Arthropoda; class Insecta; order Ephemeroptera; family Siphlonuridae; genus Siphlonurus; species Siphlonurus alternatus. The sequence continues at coordinate 18,028,312 of OX463786.1, forward strand.
TTAATTAATTAAAAAAAGTATTTATTTATCAAAATTTTAAATAAATTTGAATAAAGGAAAACAAATATAGTAATAAAATAAATAATTTTGTTATCAACATTTATCTTTTTTTTTTTTTTTTTTTTTTTTTGTGACGTTACTAAACGACTCATTTTGACAATCATGCTATTTGAACGTAATGAGATATTAGAATGTGAAAATTTTAGTGGCTTAATCGAAAGAAGGGGTAAAAATATGGTACTGTGAATTTTTTCAGATTTTTCTGAGACCGGGAACAATTTTTAAAAAATTATTGAAAGTTTATTTTATGTCATTTTATGACGTCACGGGCGGCACTACCCTATCCTTTTTCTTAAGGAGTGCCGCCCGTGACATCATCAAAATAGACTTTCAATAATTTTTTTAAAAATAGTTCCGGGTCTCAGAAAAATCTGAAAAAATTCACAATACCATATTTTTACCCCTTCTTTTGATTAAGCCACTAAAATTTTCACATTCTATTATCTCATTAAAATGGTACATACCTCTAGCATTCCAGTCATATTCATGTTGAGTTTGAAAGCGTCCGTGCCGTACCGATGTGACAGAATGATCCAGTACAAACTCAGCACTCTCAGTCCGTGAAGACATGTGATGGAGGAGGGGGCGTGGCGAACCGAGCCCAGGGTCCTCAGGTTGCGGCGAAGAGAGAACGAGAGCAGCACCTTTGAACCTGACAGGTGAATATTGTCAGTGAAGGTAAGCCATTGCTAAAAATTAGAGGTGTCCTTCCTGAGTGAAGTTTCCCAAGGTTCCCTCAATCTCACCTCAGCGAAACAGGCCGTGGCCACCATCCTTTCCCTACCTTACCCTGCCTCGAGATTCAAGCTCATAAGGGCGTATTCTTGTAAGAAAATAATAATATAAAATTATGACGTCAGTCTAGGAGGTACAGTCGATGTCTCGGAAACTTTCCCTTTGCGGCCTTTGTCTCGTAAGAATAACACAGGGCATGGTGATTAACAATTAACAAGGCTGCAATTGAGAAATTTTCGAAGGCGAAGAGTGTACATCGGCAAAGAGGATAGTTTTGTGAGTTGATTACGTTGCAGCATAAGACAATACATAGAAATAAAAATAATAAAATTATTATAATCATTTAAGAATATAAATATTTATTCAAAGGTAAAAAAAAATTAATGCTGAAATATTTCTTATTTACTAATATTTTTTACTTTTTTTTTTTTGCATGAGCTTTTGTCTTTCAGATTATGTAACATTATGGTAATTAGTTTACGCTGCATAATTATACAGTACAGAACATAGCATATAAACTGACCAGGTGATATATATACAGATATATTATATAATGCTCGTGTAAAGGCGGATTCAGATGGCGACAACGGCGATGCGACGCGATTTTGACGTAAAAGCTGTGAAATCCTATGCGGCGGCGAATTCGCCGGTAATCGCGTTAATTACGATGCCCTTTTTCTTTTAATCGCCCAATATGGCCGCCAATGGATGTTACAGCAAGTGCGCATTATTCGCGTCGCGTCGCATGGTAAAAATCGCCATGTGAATCCACCTTACGATCCTTGCAATATTTATAAAATCTCTCATTCGTTCGTCTATGTCCGTCCTGACTGAGGTTTTCCACGGTTCCCTCAGTCTCACCTCAGTGAATGCTGGGACGCGTAAGCATGCAGGCCGTGGCCACTATCCGTTCCCTACCTTATCCCTACCCAGTACCCCGCCGCGAGCTGTAAGCTCTTAGGGGTGTATCCTTGTAAAAAAAAAAAATTAATAAAAAAATAAAATTAAAATCTCATTGCCCCTGTAGCTTATGTTATACACTTCACTTTGGTGTTGAAACAGTTGTCTAACCTCAAGGCGAGGCTGATCTGGCAGAAGAACATTTAAATCCCCCCCTCTCCCCAGTCCCATTCTTTCACACAGGGAGATTTTGACTTACCCGTGTTTTCAGTTTTGTTTTTCACCAGTAGGTCGTATAGAGTTGCAATGATCAGAAGTATGTCGACTGCGCCGAAGAACGATCTGTAAGTAAAATCATGCACGCAACTTTAATCTGCTGTCAATTGTGAATAAATACAAAAGACAAGGGCACTTCTAGCGTTCAAGTCTCCTGTATATCAGTCAGTCAGTAGCAGGCAAACAAGCAACACGTACTTTCTTCAGCTCCGATTATGGGTGATTCACTCTCTGTCTGGAGAGCCCGTATCGGTGCATTTGGTTCGGTTTGTGCTACTAAAAGTGGTGATACGCTAGTTACTGGTATCTACGCACTTCTGGATCGTATTAATTTTATTAATATGATCGTATTTTTCTGCACCCTGTGTGTGCTTTTGATCATTGGTGGCGTGGAGATGAACCCAGGACCCCTCACCCTCGAAGATATCATGAACAAGATCGAGGCTTCGACTGAGGACACCCGCAAAGCTGTGACTGAGTCGTCGGATGCTGTTAAGAAGCAATTGAACAGTATGGATATTAAAATTTCGGCAATTTCAAATAAACTATGTGGTGTTGAAAGTCAATTAGAGGCCGCCAACTCCAAGATTGAATTGTTAGAAAATCAGGTGGAGACTCTACAATCTCAAACTAGACGTAATAATGTTATATTTTTTGGTATAACTGAGGATCCATCTGATAATAATGTAGAAAATGTGTCTGATTTAGTAATTGATTTTTGTGATACTAAGCTTGGGGTCAAACTGCTATTGTCTGATATTGATACTTGTTACAGACTTGGTGCTAACAAGGGTAAAAGACCCATATTTGTTAAGCTAGTACACTTTAGAAATAAATTAATGATTTTTAAAAATATTAATAAATTAAAAGATACTGGAATTTCAGCATCAGATGATTTGACACCTAAAGCTAGAAGTCAAAAACGACTTATTCATCAAAAGTCAATTCAAGCTAAGAAAGCTGGATATATAAATGTTAAAAAATTAAAACATGGATTGTCATTAGATGGACAGATTATTAGTTATTGTGATTTGTTGTCTGATGTTTGGCTTGATAACGTCAAGGGCACTGATACTAATGACGAGAGTGGCAGCAAGTTTAACTACAGTCAACGCGGCCGCCGTGGAGCTCAGCGCGGTCGTGGCCGAGCTGGCTGGCGAGGAGGTGGATCACGTGGAGGCGGCCCATCCGGCAACAAGCTCTCTAGTGAGGACAACAACGGCGGATCTAGAGATGACTTTAAACAAGACGATGGCAAAGAAAGTGAGTCAGTGTTTGTCACGCCGGAAAACGTTCCAACGGCTCCCCCAACTCCATCCAAGGGGGGGCCGGTTCTTCGACCGCAAACTCGGAAGATGAGCAGCTAACTAATATTGACTGTAAACTTGATAGAACTGTAACTTTTGCTAGCGATAATTTTAGTACTATTTCAGCATTAAGTATGATTTGCAAAAAATTTCCTAAATTACTTAAAATTTGTCATTTAAATGTTCAATCATTAACTGCTCATATTTGTGAACTAAAAATTTTGTTTAAAGATAATTTGTTTGATTTTATTTTATTGAGTGAAACTTGGGTTAAATCTATAGATTTCGATCATTTTTATAAATTTGATGATTATAACTTTTATCGCAATGATAGGAAAACAGGTCAGAGAGGAGGCGGAGTTGGTATTTATGTTAATAAAAAATTTGAATGTAAAGTTCTTGTTGCGTCACTTAGTACAATTAAAAAAAGTACTGAATTTTTACTACTTGAAGTTAAAATTGGTAATAAAAAGGTTTTGCTTGGTATTGTGTATAAACCTCCTACTGGCCCATTTCCGTCACAATTTTTTGAAGATTTTGAAATTCATTTGCCAAACTATGATCACATAATTATTGCCGGGGATATTAATATAGATCTTAATAAAAATTCATCTTTAAGTAATAAATTTCAGACTACTATAAATGATTACAATTTAGATGTTTTACCGATCAAGGATACTCATCATGCGGTTATAAAGGATAAAAAATTAGTAGATACAACAATTGATGTAATTTGTGTTTCTAAAGATACTAATATTACTAAATTTGGTAGTTTAACTGTATCTGGTATATCTGCTCATGACTTAATTTATGCTGTTTATCCTATTACTGTAACAAAGCCAAAACAAAAATTTATTTCTAGGCGAGATTTTTCAAAACTTAACATACCTGAATTAGTCGAGGATGCTTTTAATATCCCCTGGCATTTCATTGTTAATTTAGTGGATGTTAATGATAAAGTTTCTATGTTTAATGATTACATAATTAAATTATATGATAAATTTGTTCCTTTTAAAACTTTTAGAGTATCTCGTCCTAAATGTCCATGGATTAATGATAATATAAAATTATGTATGAAAGAGCGTGATAAATTAAGAATAAAATCAAATAAAAGTAAATTAATGGTAGATTTTTTAAAATTCAAGCAAATGAGAAATAAAGTTCAACAATTGATTCGTAACTCGTATAAAAAATATTTACATGTTCAGTTGAAAATAACTAATAAAGCTTCTAAATTGTGGAATAATTTACGTTCTTGTGGTTTGATCAAAAACAGAGATTCAGAAGTAAATATTGATGTCAATATTCTCAATGCTTCTTTTCTACGAAACTCTACCTTACCTGATGACGTCATTTCTGAAACATGTAAATATTATCATACTCGCTCTCTTGGTCAAGGTGAAAAGTTTTACTTTTCTTATGTTTATCCAGAACAAATTAAGAAAGTAATATTTGATATAACTTCCAGTGCCACTGGTGCAGATGGAATTAATCTGAAAATGTTGAAACCTATTAATGATATAATTTTACCATCTTTAACACATATTTTTAATTATTCTCTGCAAAATAGTGTTTTTCCTGATGTGTGGAAAAAAGCTTTAGTGAAAGCTCTGGCTAAAATATCAAATGCAAAACTTCCATCAGATTTTAGACCTATTAGTTTATTATGTGTTTTAGCAAAGGCCTTGGAAAAAATTGTATTTGAACAAATTTGTAATTTTGTTGAAAATAATCATTTAATTGATAAATTTCAGTCGGGGTTTCGTAAAAAACATAGCACATGTTCAGCATTGTTACGTATTACAGAAGATTTTAAGACTGCAATTAATAATAAGGAAGTCACTATACTTGTTTTACTTGATTATACGAAAGCTTTTGACTCAGTTATTCACAAAATATTACTTGCAAAATTACGTAGTTTAAATTTCTCTGAAAGTGTTGTGCAATGGTTTGATTCTTATCTGCGTAACAGAGCTCAATGTGTTATGGGTGATAATGAAATGAGATCGGAGTGGATTAAATTAAATCAATCAGTTCCACAAGGTAGCGTTTTAGCGCCACTTTTGTTTTCATTGTATACAAATGACATTGCCAAAGTCTTGAAATTTTGTAAGTATCATAGATATGCAGATGATAAGCAAATTTATATCCGCACTAAAATTGAGGATTTTAATAAGACTATTAAATTAATTAATGCTGATCTGAAATCTATTAGTGAATGGTCTATTGGTCACGGACTTGAGTTAAATGCATCTAAAACGCAAGCAATTGTAATTGGATCTGAACATGCTCATCAAATTTTGTCTACAATGAACCTTGATAAGCCTGTATTAAATGACTGTGAGATTCCATTTTCAAACACTGTTAAAAACCTTGGCTTAATTTTTGATAACACACTCTCGTGGAAACCTCATGTTTCAAGTGTTAGTAAGAAAGTCTTTGCATCACTAAATCAATTGTATAAGTTTCGTGCCAATACTCCTGTTGAAACACGTATAAGACTTGTTAATACATTAATTTTACCTATTATTGATTATTGCGATGTTGTTTATTGTGATATTACTCAGGAAGTTGAATATAAGATTGAAAAATTAATTAATAATTGTATTAGATATATTTATGACCTTCGCAAATATGATCATGTATCTGAGTATTATCAACGTTTGTCGTGGCCGAGAATCAGCATTAGGCGTGACTACCATTTGTTGTGTTTTGTGTTTAAGATCTTACATGGTGATCAACCTGAATATCTTAGTGATTTGTTTACATTAATGAGAAATGTCCATAATAGAGCTACAAGGTCGCATGCGTATTACTTGCAAGCTCCTAAAGCTAGTGGTGATTCATTCAGTGTCAAAGGTACTCGATTGTGGAACAAACTTCCTGCTGATATGTGTTGCATAGAATCATTAAATGTTTTTAAAACAAGTTTGCTAAAAAGTATGTTATAGATTTATACAATATGTATTAAATTTTAAATGTAAAACTGATTGGCGTATTTTTGATATTTTTTATTCTTGTGATTTGAATTAATTTTTATATATTGTGATGTATTTAGAAGCAATTTTTTCTGTATATTATAAAAACATCAATAACTATTATATAATTATCTTATCTAATGTCTCAGTTATTGTAATGTATTGTATTTTATGATGTTTTGGGTTTAGTTGATAGGACTGTCTAGTCCTGACTACGCCTTTTTTTTATAAATAAAGCCCTTTATTATTATTATTATTATTATTTATATTATAATTTTTTAGAGAGATTTTCAATGTATTCTGAATGTTGAACGCTTTACTTTGAGAGCATTTAAAAAGTTTTGCATTAAATCATAATATATTTAGCATCATATTTGCTGTTGAAATTAGATATGAAATTTTACAGGGAGAATCTATAAAATATATGAGACCATTAGGATCAAAACAGCATAAAGATCAATGTAAATAAAGGCCAGCAGTTTCTTATTTACGCATTGTTGCAACAATAACCTTTATCTGCAATGGTCTTAATTACAATGTTTTGATCCTGGGGGCATACATGACCAAAATGTGTCAATTGCCCCAAAATACCAACCAACCAACCTGTTTTGATCCTAATGGCCTCATATATATGTATAATATATAATTGTAAATGACCCTCATTTTTATTATATTTATATTGCATTTTATAGCCTTATAAATTACAAAAAGAAAAATTTGGAAATATAAGCTTGAATATCTGTAATTTCATCAAATACGTGTGAAAGCCCTTTATATAAGTTTGATAGTATTTATACAATATCCAAGTCTTTATATTGGCTTTGTTGAGTTTAAAGCAAAATAATTTATTTTTATTGCAATTTACACGAAGAAACTGGTATGACAGACAGTTTGAAAAACTTACAGCAGGCCTTAAAGAAGTGCCTCCACTACTTACAAGGTAGCGATCGCTCCGGCAGTTAGAGACGGTTTGTCCTGTCCAGTGTAGCATCCTTCTTGACCGAGGGACACTTGGACCTCGCCCAGTCCGGAGAGAGGAGGACCCACCATGGACTGGATCACCTCCTGAGGATAAAGAGTGAGAGAAATAATTTGAGTGTTTAAACGAGACAATTTTAGTAAAACATTCAGTTGAAATTAAATTATCAAATTAATCATGTTGTAAATTTTAAATGTATAATTCTTGGTAGCATGACGTTTCCCCTACTTGATTCGCTAGGGAGTCTAGGGACTAAAACAAAAGATTTAAAGTATAAATAATAAGTAATATTAAGTATAATAATAATAACTTTTATGTTTTTTTTTTGGGGGGGGGGGGAGAAAGAACCAAACTTAAAAATTATTTACTAACATTGAAGTGGTAAGGATGACGTAAAACGCATATTGAAGAGCTACGGTCATCGACTGTTTTCGTTAATCTTCGGAACAATAATTCACCAACTGAACCATAATTGTTTTCAAGCAGTTTTCCAATAAAATGCGCTGCTAAAACTTGATGACGTCACTAGGAGACAACATGGCGGTAATGACAACTAACTTCAAAGTAAGCCATCCTCTCCACCTCATTATCGTTGTAACTCCCTATATAACGTATATCTAACCAAGGATTTTTAATTACAGAAAGCTATTTTTAGCGTGCGATTTGATGACGTCACCAGGATATTTAGAAACTCGTCTTCTAGTGACGTCACATGAACCATCTTGCTGTACCTGTAATTCTACGGCGGAGCACGACCCTGGCATGCAGGCTGCGAACATGTAACTCAGGGCGAAGTCACCCTGGCTGACCTGAAGGTTGGGCAGGCAGTACTGCGCAGAGAAAACACCCTGACCAAGCAAGGTGGCCTCGGTGGCCAGACATTGGTCGAAGTTGCCCAGCCCAGCAGTGGCGCCACTCAACAGACTTTCTGGGAACTTCGTCGAAGCGTCGAACACTGAAAATAATTATTTTAGCTTTATGTCTCAGTAATCCATCCCAGTATTTGCATAATTGTGACTGAGGGAAACATGGAAATCTCAGTTAAGATAGTCAAATACGTTCCAGATATATGAGTTGGTGTTCTTTATAAATATATTATATAATATGTAAAATGGTTTCAATGCACGAAATATTTACCCAAAAACATGTTATCAGTGGCATTAAACTTGATTATTGAGAAACCTGGAGAACTTCCTTTGTGAATCGTGAAATTAATATAGACATTAATTGCCATGTGGAAAAATAGAGAAAAAATACAATTAATATTGAAAAAAAGTACATAAGAGTGTTTCATGATGAACTTAATTTGCTTCATATTTCTACAGTAGCCATCACATTTAAATTTGATTATGATCGGAAGCACTCGGGAGTCATTCGGCTCGGCTCGGCCAGTGATGTCCTTCGTTACAAACCGGCTACCAATGATTGAGAGCGTTACAAACACGACCATGAGCCAGTTAAATATGATGACACCTGGTGTAACTGCATGCCAACAATGTGCACGTACTTGAGATTGCCCAGGGTCTGTAGGCTGCGAGAGAGGTGGCGTACAACAAGATGTGGCTCCTGCATTGGTCGCTCACCGCACGATCTTCTACCGTCTGTGGAAGTGAGCATGATATAAGCATTATAAACAAAAAAGATTTTAATTTGCAGAATAAAGCACTTGGTAAGACAAGAATGAGCAGCTAAGAATGAGCAGAATATTATAATTTCCAGCATGTATTCCATTACCTTGTTGAAAGTGTTGATCATTTGCTCGAGGCTTGGCATGGCCCTCTGAACCCTCGATCTCCACACCCCTTCCTCTTCTGACGTCATCAGGGGTGATTTGGGGAAGTCCCAGGGTCGTCTCAGGGTTGAGAGGGCGAGGGATGACGAGGCAAGCAGGAATACCAACATCACCGAGAGTCCCCCCATCCCTAGATCTGTAACATGATGTCATCATTTGGGGAAGTCCCAGGGTCGTCTCAGGGTTGAGAGGGCGAGGGTTGACGAGGCAAGCAGGAATATCAACATCACCGAGAGTCCCCCCATCCCTAGATCTGTAACATGATGTCATCATTTGGGGAAGTCCCAGGGTCGTCTCAGGGTTGAGAGGGCGAGGGTTGACGAGGCAAGCAGGAATACCAACATCACCGAGAGTCCCCCCATCCCTAGATCTGTAACATATATGATGAGTTTAAGGGCTGCAGGGTTTGATTGAGATAACCCTAGGGCTGGTTTAGGGGTGAGTGGACGAGGGAAAGGGATTCAATATCTGGGAATTCCAAAATATCTAAGTTTGTAATAAAGTGTATTTCATATCACAACAACCAAAAGTGAATTATGTTGTGTAAATTAATTATGTAGGTTTCTGAAGTTTTTAATAGTAGTTATTTTTTAACGTAATAACTGTAATAAGTATTATTAATTCTAACATTTTTTAAAATATGTATTAAAAAAAATTGTAAAAATAACATTTTTAATTATTTTGACTTATTTTTTATATTTGTATACTTATTAAATATAAGTGGAATTTTGTTATAATTATAATAAAAATAATAAAGATATAATTTGTAAAAATATATATTATAAATTAAAATGTGTGCAACGCTGCTAATAATGCCATCAAAAGCAATGACAACTTTGAATATGTGATATGTGCAATTGTGTATAATGCTATGAAGTGATGGATCTTTTAAATATTGAAAATATTTTGAATGTAATATATCTAACACCTATTTTCACAAATTAATCAAACGAAGTATAATATAAAATTGACTTACCTGGTCTTACCATTGCAGATATGAAACTGAGCTGTCACCAATTAATTTGATCCTAATTAGATAACATAATCAGTGCATGAAAGTGATAGTATGCTTATATAACCGCGAGAATCTTTTGTAATAATTAATTTTAGACTATACTTTACTGACACAACACGACATTTTTTTTAGCGTCATTTAATTCAAATAACCCTATTTGAAAAATTACGCCTTCAACTCATCCTTTACTCGTCTAAATATAATGTTTTCACCTCTAAAATACATCTTATTTCTTCCTCGTTCAAAGTGAGGATGAAATGAAGAAAATATTTCAAACATTTTATGCTTCAAAAGTAGAAAGACGTAATTTCGTCTTTTCTCCTATTTTTTCCTCTAAAATGGTACAAATAGGAGGGAATTGGACGAAGAGAGAGAGAGAGAGAGAGAGAGAGAGAGAGAGAGAGAGAGAGAGAGAAAATTGTATATACAATAGCAAATTGTATATTAATAATTGTATTAGAGCCTTACGAATTCAAACTGATATTGTATTTCAATTTACTATATAAAAATAACATATCATGTTATTCATAAAAAAAAAACACAAAATCTTTCAAAAACATTGTAAGTCTCTATGATTAAAGAGGGATTAAATTCCCTAAATAGCCTCAACCCTTGAGGCTAAATGTACACTCCTCGCCTCTGAAAAGTTCCCTTCTGCAGCCTTGTTAATCACCATGACCCATAAAAATAACACAGCGCATAGTGATTAACAAGGCTGAGAAAGGGAACTTTTCAGAGGCGAGGATTGTACAATGAATAAAAAAAATGTTTATTAAATTAGTCAATTTGTAACTATTCCATGACTTAAATGTCCTTTCTTGTCATCTTCAACAATTTTATTGACAATCAAAGGTACTCACGCTGCTGCCTGGAAATTCACAGCCCAGATTTGATATCTTATCATGGCTATATTTTATATTGTTTGATAACGTAAGCCTTGTAATTATAATCTAATTAATATTTAAATCAAAGCAAGTCACTAAAGATAAAATATTGTTACATAATATTTTATCTATTGATTATTTCAAGATTCTAGGTTAAAAGTTTCATTTCTTTTTAAATGCTAAATCTTAAAACGGATTTTATTAAATTATATTTAAGCCCAGCCCAGGAATTCCTGTTTTTTTTTTTTTTTTTTTTTTTTTTTTTTTTTTTTTTTTTTTTTTTTTTTTTTACATGATATTGTACCAGCCAGGGATATACTCTCCCTGTTGGCCGCTACAGAATACATATGGGTTCTTCAAGATTTTAATAAACAAAAATTATAAGTTTAACATAACCAATTTGTAAATAAACATAATAATTGATATTTCAGCCATTATATCAGAAACGAAATATACAAAAGAAAGTGAGACAAAACAAAATTCATGAATAATACTAACGAAACTACTTCTCATACAATTACCACTTTCATGATCATTATATGAAATAATTAAACGAATCGTACTCGTGTAATTGCCAAATTTTAGAATGGACAACATGCATGAAAAAATTTTATTGCAGAAATGAATAGTGGGTACTAAATTTTCTTACTCTGAATTTTTTCAGATTTTTTTGAGTTCCGGAACTATTTTTAAATAATTATTGAAAGTTCTGTAAGTTAAGTTGGCACCCCTGAATCCTTAATAAAAGGGACGCCTCCAGGGGGCGTGGCCGCACTTTCAATAATTATTTAAAATAGTTCTGGGACTCAGAAAAATCTGAAAAAATTCGGAGTAGCATAATTTGGTACCTTCTATTCATTTCTACAATAAAAAAATTCATGCATTTTGTCCATTGTTAAAGAAAATATATCAATGAAATATAAACTTGTTGAAGATACATCAGTGTTACCAACTATTTACATAAAATTTATATGATAAATCCTTTTTAAGCCTCAGGGGTAACGACTAATATTTCAGGCACGCGACACAAGTATGAAATTAAATATCACGTTCATAAAAAAACAAGTACCTGTTTTTTAGTACTATTTTTTATACGTGGTCTTAAACTACCTGTGAAATCAACCTGTCATAACTTACCTTTTTAATATACCATTATAGTTAGGTCCTTGATGATTAAATTAGGCTGGTTGAAATTACAACTATAAATGTTTAGATTGGCACTAGACCAAAAATGGTGCTTCGGGAGAGACACATAAAAAATCCTACTAATGCTTGGAGTCTAAGAAGGACCTTGAAGTTAAATTATAATACAAATTAATTCATCAGGAAAAAAATGTGAAATAATATATATATATATATATATATTTTTTACAGATGAGGCTTACACAGTTAAAGGTATACAGGCCTCAAATTACAAATTAGACAGACATTAAGTGTTGCTCAAGTTTATAATCAACATTCGTATTATTTTTACCTGCGTGCGGTGCGTCTGTGCGAAGTCGCGCTGTAAAGAAAGTCCTTGCTGACGTCACAACTCACAGCTAGCACCGTTTAGCATTGAGTTGTGACGTCATCAAGGACTAAATTTCTTACTTTGAACTGCGACTTCGCACGGATGCATCACGCGTGGAAAAAAATGATGCGAATATTGATTATATACTCTAAACCCACTTGGTGACTGTTTAATTTGTAATTTGAGGCCTGTATGCCTTTAAAGTTCAAATTGCAAAATAAAATATTAAAATAGATTTTTCTTTTACTTTGGTAATCACTTTTTCTTTTTTATCATAAACCTCATAAGCTCATAACATTATTCCTATTGTTAATGATCAATTTATTATTATTATATAAATAATAATTTTATTATCCATGCAAGTATTTCGAAGTAAATCAACTACACACACTCCTGTAATCTAATTTTACCTCCCTCTAATAGCAATGGCATGCAGTCCATTAGGGAAATAAGAAAATTTTATAAGTTTTTTTTTTTGTGGTTAGATACTCTTCGTATTTTTCCCAAAAGTTACAAAACTACATATTTTTGCCTTCCAGAACTCCATGCAGCAAACCAGACAAAAGTAACTTCGTTCTGTCCCAATTAAGGTGTACTTGTAGGCAGTTATAAAGGTGCATTTCAATGGAGCGAAGGTAGAGTGAGGCTTGGCGCGGCGAGAAAGGCGCACTTGCTTCAATATCATATTGCGGCCATGTTGGCGTGGAAAAATCGCAGCACGATTAAATCGCTGCGGGAAAGCGATTTTTCCACGCCAACATGGCCGCAATATGACATTGAAGCAAGTGCGCCTTTCTCGCCGCGCCAACCCTCGTTCTACCTTCGCTCCATGGAAATGCACCTTTATCCAATAATGAACAAACTAAACTGCATGATTATTTTTAATTTTGCACCTCAAGTTATGTCTTTTTACTTGAACCCTCTAATACAGGCTTCAAGTCAGCTGATTCTGCGGTGTTCCTATCGTCCTATCCAATCCTATGTAAAAAAAAACTCGAAATTGCTTTTTTTTTGCATAAAAGAATTTTTTTAGGGGAAAATGACTTCTTGATTCATTATCAGAAGACCCTTCAATGGGAGGGTAGGAGATGTTTTCAAATTGATTGCTTTAACTGTTACTGAGAAAAAAAAATCATATTCATGGTCATAGTCATGCAACGTCTTTACCTATGCTTGCGTGTTAAATATATTCATGACTGTGACGTCACAGGGTTTTGCAACATGATTTTAAATGTTTTAAGAAAATCTTTAAAAAATGACAATACATAACTTGAAGTCCTCTATTCAAATATGTAATAAAAATTTTTATGAAGATTTTTTATTGATTATTTTTTTATATATATAATAACAAACAATCCGTATTGCTAAATATACACGCTGGAACCATGACCTGGGTTAATGTAAACCTGCGTATTCATTCCAATGTCAAGACGGTGATTTCTTGTGGCACGCGTCAGTTATATAAAAACCACTCACCGATATAAAAAACTAGACGGTCAAGTTTTTTATATAGACACTTTTTTATACAGAGATGTAATCTGTAACAGATGTTGAAGTACCATGTAATTTGTACCTGTTAACGTTGATACCTTGATTACATATTTTATTAACAATTTTTACATAATTATTATATTTTTAATCTAAATTACTATTAAGATATATAATTTATATTAAAATGTGGATAATATTTAACGATATATCAGATAAAAAACAATATAAATCTTGCTTAATTTTTAAAACTGTGCTTCAATTTTCAAGAAAGTTGTTATATTAAATATACTGTGTATTATACACTAATCTATTCATAATTAATAAAATCCTTATTAAAAGTAAACGCTTCTAGCTTAAAATTTATGAAGGGGCATTCACAAAGCCCTAAGGCCACATTTAGGGCTCGATAATTTAAAGCCCGATTTTAGGCATGCTTTTTAGACCCAAAATTTCTGGTCTTAAATTATCGAGCCCTAAATGTGGCCTTAAGACTTTGTGAATGCCCCTTATGATAAAAGGGGCTATATCTCAAGGAACTCCCTATTATATAAATTAGCTTAGACAATTACATAAAAGTGCTATAATTTATAGAAACTAAATTAAGTACACGAAATATCTCTTTACTAAATTCTATGTTAATTGTCCCTAATACAAATTATTAGTAAATAACTTTTACATGTTGATGTTAATTTATTCAATATTATAGTACAGTATCCATATTAAGTAAAAACACTAATCATAACAAGACAAGATGTCAATTAAATTAGACAAAATTATTTTCAGAAAAATATTTTATTACTATTTAAAGTGATACAATGATTATGAAGCGATATAAAAATGATATAAAAAAGTATAAAAAGATGATATTAACAAATATTACAAGAAAAAAAATAAATATTTGTTAACTAGAAAATATGAATTAACAAAAGACATTTAATGATAGAAAAAAATGAGAGATGGCAATGCATATCACAATTTATGACAATGAAGAAGTATAATTAAAATGTAATTAATAATTATAATGAATTAATTATGGTAAAACAATGATGAGCAATGATCATTGGTATTTCGTTTTTGCTAGCACTAAAAATAAATTTATTTTCGATGTTTAAAGATTTAATTTTAGTTCAAAAGAAAGTTGTACATATTTTTGTAACCATGAAGTTAAGGATTTATAATATAATAAAATCCTGTTTGAAAAGAGATTATATCATTTTGTATAGTCAAATTGAAAATATGAAAATAAGATAATCAAAATCCAAACAGAAAATACCCGTGTGATTAAATTTAGTAAAATACAACCAATTATACGATACAAAAATATAAAACTTTAATTTTGTATAAAAATAGATTCATCAAATCCAAAAAATAATATTCATCTAAAAAAAATTATAGCATAATATATAAATGTACAAAGCTTTCTGCCCTACTAAAAATCCAAGAAATGGAAAAATACTCCGACAAGACTTTTCCATAATTCAAAATTAAAAACATAAATGTTTGTTAATTTAAATAATATTTTTAAGCGAGTCTCTTTGCATTTCCTAAACTCCCTATCTATATATTAAAATTGAATCTCATTTCGTCCAGAAGTGTAAGGTCTCTGACCATCCTATTCATAATTCAGTATTATAATTTCACACATAGGTCAGTACGTTGATATTTGAGTTGGTGACAGGTCCCAATGTAATGTGTGTCTCAGACACGAGTTTAAAAAAAATTATCCTGGGCCTGCGGAGACACCTTCTCGGGATATAATGGGAAAAAATCTTCCTTGCGGAAGGACGATTGTGAAGGAGACAAACGGCTTTCGCCGTAATGGCTACTCTCCAGTCCATCATCGAGAGGGCGAGTGAAAATGAGAGGATTATGGGATTGTACCGCTGCCTGGAGAGGTAATTTTTAGATAGAAATAAAGGAAATTATATACTTAAATGGAAGGTATTAATTTGAAGAATGGAAAATAAAGATTAAAGGAAAACAGGAAAGAATTCAGGAATGGTACAGGAAAAAATATGTAAGAGGTTCTATAGCACGCCTTGAGGAATCCTCCATAGGTAAATACTTTTACTTCAAACCCTCTGCAAAGTTATAAAATTGAATTATAAAATACTCTAATTGAAAAATTACATCTTCAACTCATCCTTTACACGTCTAAATTTAATATATTTTTCTCTAAAACACATCTTATTTCCTCTTCACTCAAAGTGGTGAGGATGAAATGAAGACAATGGGGGACATTCACAAAGCACTTTAACCCCCACTTTAGCCCCGATTTTTAACCCTGGTGCTAAACATGGTACTAAACCAGGGGCTAACCATGTTAAGCTCATAGCTTAGCACCATGTTTAGCACCAGGGTTAAAAATCAGGGCTAATTGGGGGGTTAAAGTGCTTTGTGAATGTCCCCCAAAACATTTCCACTATTTTATGCCCAAGAAAAGGAAAGAAGACGTAATCTCGTCTTATTTTCTCTAAAAATGGTACAAATTAAGAGGAAATTAGAAGAGAATAGAGCTTAATAGCGATGAAAAGATCGGGTATATCCACACTTCCGGACGTATATATAAAATAAATTTGGTCCTAGTAGACGCAGGGTGCGGTGACGAAGTCCTGGGGTTGTGGTTGGTAGTTGGGGTCACATTGAGTACCCTTGATGGCATCTGACTCGTGCATGGTCATGATGCGGATGTTGACGTCATTGGCGTCCAGGGTGGAGAACAGGTACCTGAAACGAAGGTCAAGTTTCATTTGTTGTGTACAGTCGTCGCATTAGAAAACTTTATTTTCTTGTTGATCACCATGCTACATAAGAATAAAACAGGGCAGCATGATGATTAAAGTGCAAAATCGAAAAGCAATAAATATTAAAAATGAGAATACTTTATTACTACATTTTATATTTGTGGTAAAATGTTCATAACATTGTGATGCTTATTTTGCATTGTCGCATTATTATATACAGTATAGTACCTAGTTTCTGTTTTATGCGATTAATATTTTAAAATTGATTACAGCAATGAGTTAATTTAGCTGTAAGATATGACATGCACTTATTTCGATTACATTCCATTGATACCCAAACAGTGGAAATTTTATTAAAAATAGTGATTGAAAGTTAAAACTTATAATAATCTTGAAATTAATTAACGCGTTTATTTTTTATTTTAATTTAAACACACAAAAAAATGTTTTAAATTTGAAAATAAATTTTTTAAATGTTTTTATATTAAATTTAATTTTTTGTATGATAAAAATATTTAATAATTTTTTTCAATCTCAACTTAAAAAATTAAAATAAATCAAATCTGAACGGAGAAATTTTTAGTATCACAATTAACATAGCAAGGCTTATAAGAAAAATCAATCGAGATTTTAGGCAAAGTTGTGAGCATACCTTCATAATATATACAACCACTCAAGTGTAGAGACTTGAATGAATGAAAGATTAACCTTCGCCTAAAAATCAATACCCCAAATTTATTTCCATTTGAAAATGATTATTATTTTTGCCTGGACAGCATTATTATCCAAGCTTAGACTCATTCAAAGGCTTCAAAATGACGACTTAAGTTTTCTACTCGCAATGGTTGTGTTATAACAATTAAGTCATGTATAAATGTTAACCTGATGAAATCATTATTTCCATTGTTAAACTTGTGATAATTTATTTCTTGATTTCGCCCAATTGTTGGCGCTAGTAGCAGCCATTTTAATTTAACAATTGATGGTCATTTTCCATAATTTCACCTTTACATCCCAATGTTATTCACTTCACTAGACAGACATCAACACTTTGTTTACAAACAAAGACACACCTGACATTAATTAACTCACCTTGGCAGACGGTTGCTGAGGACCCAGATGTTACTGAACTCATCAACCTTGATGTCGTTGGGGAAGCTCAGGGCCACAGGGTCGCGGCAAAGTTCACCCTGAAGGTGAGGAAGGTAGGGGAGACGGGAGTTCCAGCATGCGACGGCGTCACGGGTTACCAGGTTGTAGTAGAGGACACCTGTTGAGAGGTTTAATTGTTAGCAGGTTGTAATACAGAATACCTGTAGAGGAATTAAATTTTACTTAGTTACAAGATTGCAGCCTCGGGAAATTTCCCTTCGCTGCCCTGTAAGAATAACTCAAAAGAATAGAGGCTTTAAGTCAGCTGATTTTTCGGTGTTCCCATCCGCTATACCAAACCTATGTAAAAAAAAACATGAATTCGTTTTTTCACTAAGAATAAGATTTTTCAGGGAAAATTCCTTTACCGAACTTTGGTCCAAACTGAAAAATACAGTAGATAATTCAAGATTTAGATTTTTTTACTTAATTTATAACCGAGAAAAGTTAAAACAACACTTTGCTTCATTTTCAAGTGCAAGATGAACCTTAGCGACAAACAGTTGCGCAGCGAGAGCGTATCACATGAAGCCTCTATTGTGATAAACAAGACGGCATATATGTGAAAATTTTCAAGGCGAGTACCTTTGAGAACAGCAATTGTGAACAGCTATTAATTAATTGACGAAACAATTATATCTTAGTGGCGAAGGATTAATTGAAATTTATTAAATAAATTATTTTTTTTTCTTGTGATTAATATAATTTTATTGATAATAATGATATTAGTTTAAAATAAAAAATCTAAAAATAAAAAAAAAATTATTATATAATTTTAAAAAATTACGTTATAATGTATCAAATAAACGTCATTTGTTACTTGAAAATTAAATATTTTATCAAGCAATTAAATTTTGAATATCATGTAATGGAATATTTTTTTATTATTTTCTGTTACTTGTGACCCATAAAAAATGAAAATTTAAACTCCCTGTTAATTATACAATCGAGATATTCGAGTTACAAGTGTTTTTATTTCTGACCTGCAGGTGTAGATAAAAGAATAACTTATTAACTTATTACTATGGACAAAATTTCAACTCAGGTTCATTTGTTTTAACGGCATTACACTTTTCCAAATATCCAAATCTTTGCGCTTTTTGCCCAAGAAATCAATTGACAAAATCTGCAACGTCCATCTTGGCTGAGGTTTCCACGTTTCCCTCAGTCGCAGGCAAATGCCAGGATGGAATACGAGGCCATAGCCTCCCCTCTTCCTGAAGAGACCATGAAATGCTTAATTTAGGGTTACGGAAAGTTCGGGGTTTCAAATTCTTAGTGAGTGCATGTATATATTTTTTTTTTCAATTAAAATAAAAAACAGAAACACAGACAACTGTTACATCTAAATTAACCAAGTATTGGTTGGGATTTTACAGGTCGTTTTAAACCGATGAACCCAGCAATCTGTCTTGGTTAAGACTGAGGAAACCATAGAAACTTCAATCAGGATGGTCCACAATTGATGGAGGATGCCTTCAATCACCTCTCGAATGTATGAGCAACCTTGTTCCTTAGGGACAGCCTGTTAAAAAAAAATGAAGTACCGACCTCAAAATTTTTTATTGCAGAAATGGATAGAGGGTGCAAAGTTATGCTACTCTGATTTTTTTCAGATTTTTAGGGACCGGAAGTATTGCTAAAAAGTTTTGGCGAGGTCGGGTTAGAATCCACGTCCCTTTTGGGTCCTATCTTTTATTAAGAGAGGCGGCAAGAGGTGGCACTTTTTCTGTACTTTCAATAATTTTCAAAAAATAGCTGCCGGGCTCTAAAAAATCTGAAAAAAAAAACAGAGTTAGCATAACTTTGCACCCTCTATCCATTTCTGCAATAAAAATTTTTTAGGTCGGTACTCCATTGGCGGTGACTGGGATCGAACTCACGACCATCGCTGTTAAATTGAACCCTTACCTGACGGTGACATGGCTGCTGCCCCTGCGTGCCACTGGGCCCCCAGTCCACCCCCGCGGGCAGGCAGGACGGTAAAGGCTCCATCCAAAGAGGTTTCGTTACGGAGGGCTGAGGCGGGGACGGCGAACGACCGGAAACTTGACATGGGGTGGAAGTAGAGGGTGCGGTCATTTCCAACCACGGGGGCGAGTCCGAACCCGAACACTCCATCGTGCCACATGAAGTTCTGGCCGGAGGCGTTGTACCTGGTGGTGAGAGTCAGTGTGATTATCGAGGATTTATATCATTAACTTTGAAAATATTTTATTGGATTATATAAATACAACCATTTCCATATTATTTTAATTCAACATTAAGATATATAATAATTCCTTGTAAACTAAAAAACGTGTTTCAAAAATTTTAATAGACTTTATAATGTAGTCATTTAATTTTTATTTTTAATGCTATAAATAAAAAATACCAATTTAAAATAGATTATTTTTAATATAATAAAATTTTTAGTACTTTTTGAAAAAAATAATTTATCAAACAAAAAGGAAATAATATAATTTTAATTAAATCTTGTTTTCTTAAAAAACTCACTATTAATAGCAAAATGTAATATATATTTTTAATTCTTCACTAGCATTACAGCCGATTGGTTACTAGTTTGGGAAAATTAGGAGTAATAGATTGTGAAAAAATGTGAATGTTCTGTGAACGACGTATCTAATGAAATATAAAAATAAATTGATAATTAAAATCCATAAATCTTTGATTAAATAAACCAAAAATCTACGAGTTCTCTTTTTTTCGGAAAGGAGATATGATAAAAAGTAAAAGTACTATTTTGTTGACAAACAATTTTACTTTCCTTTTTTTAGAACTCTGAATAATGTTTTGTTGGGCTCTGAGATAGATATGTTGAGGTCATTAATATGACCTCAACATATCTATCTCAGAGCCCAACAAAACATTGCGCGCATAAGTCTCTTCTATTTACATTGTTCATCATATCATCATATTCAATTTGGTTTTCTCCATTATGTACCCTAGTTAAAAAATTACGTACTTAACTCATCCTTAACACGTCTAAATCTAATCTTTTTATCTTTAAAACTTATCTTATTTCCTCTATGCTCAAATTGAGGATAAAATGAGGACATTATTTCTAACATTTTATGCTCGTAATCTCGTTTTTTTTTTTTCTCTAAATGGATTATCAACCTCATTTTTTTTTATTGCAGAAATGGATAGAGGGTGCAAAGTTATGCTACCCTGATTTTTTACAGCCCGGGAAGTATTTTTAAAAAAATTATTAAAAGTCGTTTTGTGACGTCACGAGGCGGCAAGTCCTATCTTTTTCTTAAGGAGCCGCGTCTCGTGGCCTCACGAAAAGAACTTTCAATGATTTTTTAAAAATACTTCCCGGGCTCTAAAAAATCTGAAAAAAATCAAGATAGCATAACTTTGCACCCTCTATCCATTTCTGCAATAAAAAAAATTGAGGTCGATAATCCATTATGGTGCAAAATAAGAGGACAAAAGATGAGAGGAGGGTTTAATAGCAAAAGATAGATGAAATTTATTTCCACTCAGGTATACTATATTTTCGAAATCAATTATTTCGGCTTATGTTAATCGACTCTCCGTTACAAACTGTGTATAACAATGATTACAAACACGTCGAAAATCAAGTTACACCTCAGTACCCCTGATATTTACCTGCAGGCTAGTGGGTCAGACTGCATGTACTCGTGCTCCACCCTCCAAGACGAGTCACTCTTGAGACTGTACACGACGATCCCGAACCTCCAAGCGTCAGCCATGTACACGTGAGCGTCGTCACACTGTTCTCCACGTACGTCCACGGCAAGGTTACTGAAGAGGTTACCCTCACGAGTGTTGGACTCGGGCAGGACGTGACGAACGAGAAGCTGGTCCGTGTTCAGGTCGAAGGCAAGAAGTTTGGGGGGACACAGCTGACGACCGGCACCTGCAACGTCAACTTCACCGGCGTCCAAGACCCAAAGACGTCCGCACTTGTGGTCCACCTGCAAGAAACACGTATCAGGTAAGATTACTCTTTAAGGACCCAGAGGCGTGTCCACCTATACAAGAAAACATGAAATGGTGTTCAAATATCGTAGTATTATCATTTTTAGTTCAAGTTGATATTAATTTTTAATAACATATGTAGGTTCGTAAATACGCAATAATGATGATAAAATAATAAAATTTTCTTTAGGATCATCTGATAATTGATTCATGAATCGAGTGTACATTTATTACGGACAGACCTAAATTAATAATGATGTACAATTTAAATATTTAGGCTATGATTTTTATAAAAATTACTTTATAAAATTGTTGTCGATAAATGAATTTCATCCATCTACAAAAAAATACATAAAAGTAGCTCCTGTAACTAAATTTCATGTTCTTTTTTAGATAATCTGATACTGCAAATTTCAAATTTTTTATATTACAATGCACCATCAACTATAGGCCATAACGATCGAATTTTGACACCACAACGCGTTAAATTTACTTGCAATCATTGGGGGGCCTTCACAAAGCACTTTACCCCCCCCCCCCCTTTAACCTCGATTTTTATCCTGGTTGCTAAATCAGGGATAGCCTATGGCTTAGCACAATGTTTTAACACCCGTGATAAAAATCGAGGCTAAATGGGATTAAAGTGCTTAGTGAATGCCCCCCATTTGATTTCACTGTAGGCAAGTGCGTCAAAACTCCCTGTCGCAATCTTCTTCTTTTCTTCAGACTCCACCAGTTGAAACACGTTCTCACCTGCACCCTGAAAACTCCGGCCAGACCATCACAGGACCCTCCCTCTCTGTTCCACGCCCAGTCAGGGTACGGCTGAAGGGGTTGTTCCTGGGCAGGTCCGTTCAGGGAGATAGTGGCGAGGGTAGCTGGGGTTCCTGACCGCCATCTGGGTAGAGTGATGAACACGCGGTCCTTCCAAACCTCCAGGCCGAGGGGCATCTGGTTCTCGGGGACGAAGGCACCGCTCAGGATGGCCGCCTCGCGGGCTGCAGCGCTCGGCCAGGCGTAGTCCACCTGAGGAAGGGTATAGATTAATTAATAAAATTTTCCTGAGTTGAAATAAATTTTATCTTTTATTCGCTATTAAGCTCTCCTCATGTCTTTTGTCCTCTCATTTCGGAGTAAAAAAGAAGAGATTAAGACTTATTTCCTGTAATTGATGAAAAAATGTTAAGCCGGTATTACACGATATATTTTGCATAAAATTTCTTCTTGCAAGAAAATTTTATCTCACAATCAGTGCAATCAAATTGAACTTCACATTTTCTTGTAAGGAAAAATTTTATGCAATAAGTAAAAAACAAAACAAAAAAATATCTCGTAGCTTTAGAAGAATGGGGTACTGACCGGTATATGAGTTAGCAATACTAGTAAAAAGTACTGTGAATTCTATGAAGAACGAGCCCTATTAAAGCATTCTACGACAATTTGCTGATTTTTTATGAATTTTTAAAAGTTTTTTTGATGACGTCATACCATTGAATCTCAAATGGGGAAATGCATCAGTTAACATTGCTAAAATGAAAAGTTATTTTGATGCAGGAATTTGAAACCTTCATTATCGTGATTCTAGCACCTGAAAACCTTGCAAATGAAGTTTTGGTTACATTTCAATATTAAGTATGGGATTTGGCAATGTTAACTGATCTATTTTCCCATTTAAGATTCAATGCTATGACGTCATTTTTGAGAGGTTTTAAAAATTCATATAAAATCAGGAAATTGTCGTAGAATGCTGTAATAGGGCTTGTTCTTCATGAAATTCTCGTGCCTTTTGAAATGTTGACAAAAACTTGAAACTTTTTTTTTTGGTCAGTACCCCATTGTTTCCATTTTATCCCCGAGGAAGAAATAAGATGTGGTTTAGACAGGCAAAGAATAAATTGAAGACATAATTTTTTAACTAGGTCTATTCGTAAATACACATTAAGAATTAAAATAAATTATTTCGATACTTTCGTGCCATTTAAGGTTAATCTAATTATTTATTCATGAATCGCTTGTACGTTTACGAATAGACGCCAATAGACCTAAAATATCATATAAAAAATTACGGTTAGTTGACAAAAAATTTAAATACCTGTTATCAATAATTCATAATAATCAAAATTAAACTAATTATATATTTATTAAAGATTAATTTTCTAAAATTTAATTTAAATTTACATTACGTTATAGAATTTTCAAAATTATGGTTGTAAAAAATAATATAACAAAATTTTAAAAAGTAATTCGCGTACTGGGATTCGAACCCAGGTCTCCTGATTGGGGGTCAGGCATCCTTACCACTGGACGATACGCGACAACTCTTGATATTTAGAAATCAGTATTTTTTAAAAGTTATTGTTTAAATGATGAATTTTTGTTAGAGCTCTAAATTTTTTGTTTTGCTATAAAAATTAAATAATTTTAAATTTATTTTCAAGATTATATATTTTATTTTTTTTAAACTAAAATCTTCCACGCAATTATAATATATATTTTAAATTTAAAAAAATACATTTAATTTTTATTGAATATCCTTTAGATAAGGAATATTAATTGAATAATAATTACAACCAAAATAACTAAAAACTACAATTTGTTCAATGTTAAATAATTAACATAATTTATATGCTCCTATTGAAAAATTTAAACAATTGTTTATCAACAAATAAATAAATTCTCATTGAAATACTCTAAAAAATGGGAAGAAATCAGGGTAGCATAATTTTGCACCCTCTATGTCCATTTTTGGAATAAAAAAATTTGATCTTGATACTCCATTACCCTAGTTGAAATATATTTAATCTTTTATTCGCTATTAAACTCGTCTAATTTCCTACTAATTTGCACTATTTTGAAAAAAAAGGGAGAAAAGACGAGATTACGTTTTATTTCTTCAACTTTTAAGTTATTATTATTTAATTAGAAATCTCACCTGTTTCCATGTGAACACCTCGCTCAGACGGGCAGACGAGAGGGCACAGCCACACAGCACCAGGGCTGATACAAGAGTCAAGGATCGCATCTGCAACAATAACCCATTGTTGTCTTAACACTTAACAATGTAAACTACTATATATATAAGTTGTTAGGCTAGTCGCAGACAGAATCGCATGATTTCGCAACGTATGATAAAAAAATTAAGAAACTATGCGATCAAGTATGCGCGCGCACACAGCTTCGCATGGTATCGTATGGTATGACATCGTAAGTTTCTCATTTAGAACCGGTTCTAAATTTTTATCATACGAAGTCATACGATGCGATGCTGTCTGCAAGCAGCCTTAGTGCTTATGTTTGATTTCATACGTGAATTATATAAATGTGTGTTTATGTTTGTGAATGTCCAACTATGACGTGAACATATATGTTTTTCATGTACAACCGAATGAGAGTTTTAAAATAAAATAAATAAAAATAATGAAATAGTATGAGATTTTGTAATAATCAGGAGTTTCCCACGCAGACACAATAAAATGCCCGCCTATTTCATCACCGTTTAAACGACTTTTGGAATCAAGTTCATTAACACGACAAGTGCATCGTATCAACTTTCTCCTTTGTCTGACCGCCCATATCGACGTATTGTGAGAGAAAACGCTCAAACTTGATTTGAGGTTTTAATATGCAAAATAAAGTACGTGTTCAAACTTTTTGAGGTGAAAGTCGTTTACTTAGATTTTAAATTGATTTAATATAAACTCATTTCTTTATTTTTTTTAAATATAAGTACTTTCTCAAATTAACTTTTTAATTAACTTCTTATTACAATTACCTGTTTGAAGTTTATTTTTTACAAAATGGGGGTTTTACTTGAAAATAAAGTTTGCTTTGTTTATATTATCTTAAATTACGACTAAATTAATTATTACTGCTCATAATTTGTAGTAAAAAGTGCTTAAATTTTATCCACGTATTTTTTTTCCTCCTATAATATTCAGAAGAAATGCACATTATGAAGATAATTTTTTACTAAAATTAAATGTCATAATTTACCTTCAAAGTAAATTCTAATTATTAAATATTTTGATAAGGTATTAACTGTAAGCATTTTATGTAATAAAATAATAAAAGAAATATAATGTATTGCTTATTTATATCGATTGTCATTAAATTTCATAATTTAAGAATGAAGTACTATAATAACTGTAAATTTTAACTATAATACTATTTACTTAGCAATAATACTTCTTATTAGTACCATAAAAATCTAAGTAGCTATACAGTAAATCAATTCTCTTAGCGTTTTATTTCCGCAGTGTGATCGCGTATCATAAAAATTTAATTTACTGCTAAGCTTTCACAATTTATAGTTCATAAATTTTCTCTACTTAGTAATTATATAAAACACTATATTTATTTTATGCAATTTTATAATTTTTCTGATGTACTTTATAAATTTTAATAATATACTTTCCCTTATTAGATGCATCATATAATGTGTTCCAGATCACGCAATGATAAACTAGTTTTTTTGTTTAAAAATGTAATAAATATCTTGTGTATTGCGTTACAATAAATTAAACAAAAAATGTAGGTGCATTTTATGACACATTACTTTTTCTTTTATAAATTGCATAAACATCAGCCTACGATATCTACTTATATATTGAAGTAATTTCTATGCATTAAATCGAAAGTGAGTTTTCAGAATAAAAAAAATCGCGATCATTGGAGAAAAAATTTTGTTGCAAGCATTAAAATTCTGCATTAATTTTTCGTTGCATATTAATGTCAAAAATATTCGATATTAGAAAGCACCGAGTGATCAGATTACAATAAATAAAATATGCGTGAAGAAATGTATAATAAAGATTGCAGAAAATGATGATAATATCACCTGTTTTCTAGTACAAAATTATAAAATACCCCAATTTTAAAGTTAAATTTCACAAAAATAAAAAGAATTTTCTCCATGCAATGCTTGCAAATACCAGGTACACTTGTCGCCTTGGAAAATTTCCCACTTCCACAAATTTACCCACAAATTTTCTTAGGCGACGACTCACATTTCAAAATAAGAAAATATCAACAAAAATAATTAAGTAATAAGCCGCGGCGGTATTACACGATACAATTTTTTTTATTATTGCGTACAATTTCATCTCCATACAAATGGATGGAGTATAATGTTTTCTTGTAAGGAAAAATTGTATACAATAATTGAAAAAATTGTATCGTGTACTACCGGCTTGAGAACCATAAAAAATGGGTAGTAAAATTGAATTTTTTAACTGGCTCTTGTAAATTCTATAAATGGACAACATACATGAAATTTTTTTATTGCAGAAATGAATAGAGGGTACCAAATTATGCTACTCTGAATTCTTTCAGATATTTTTGAGACCCAGAATTATTTTTAAATAATTATTGAAAGTGCGGCCACGCCCCCTGGAGGCGTCAATAGGCGTCCAGTCTCTATCCTTTTTATTAAGGCTGCAGAGGTGCCAACTGAAATCACAGGACTTTCAATAATTATTTAAAAATAGTTCCGGGTCTCAAAAAAATTTGAAAAAATTCAGAGTAGCATAATTTGGTACCCTCTATTCATTTCTGCAATAAAATTTTTTCATGTATGTTGTCCATTCTACAAATTTCACAGATGACAATGGTACATAATTACTTCATGAGTCTATTGATGTGACATAATATTACTGTACAGTCGTTCTGAAGCTTTTCCCTTGTAAGGCAGAGATTGACAAGTTTCCATTTCTATCTCAGTGTACTCTTGACCGTACAGACCGACCGTGACAGACAAGTTCAAGATAGAAAGAGAAGGGGTGACAACACAGCTTGTCAAAATAAAATGTCTGATACTCATGCACGTAATAGAGGCTTTAAAGTGTTCTCATATAATAAAGTTAGTGCTCCCCGTCGTTCTTCCTAAGCTACCATGTTTGAAATTTTGTAATTTTTCTTTATAATTTATAAAGCTATTGACTTGAAATCATCTGCAACCCCCCTCCTCCCCAATGTAGGGATCTTTTGATAATGAACCAACCAAGAACTTATTTTCCTCTAAAAATATTCTTTAATACCAAAAAAGCAACTTCGAGTTTGTTTTATTTGGATAGGACGTTTGGAACACCACAAAATCAGCTGACTTGAAGCCTCCATAGAACCGGACACTTAATTTCAATCGCGAGCGTCCGTGATTCGTAAATATTAACAATACATGCAGCATTTAATCGTAAAAAAAAAAAAAAAAATCATTATTATGCAAAAAAAGTCATTAATGTTGGTAAATGTAAGTTTTAAATTTATCTTGTTTTATTTAATATTTTTTAATTAAACATAAAGTAATAAATTGAGGAATATTGTGTTATATTCTGTATCGGCCAGCAGAGTAATTATCAAGGTTGTTCACTAAACGTTTAAGATTTATATTTTATTTTTTTACTAAAAATCTCATAAAATATTGTTATTTACTATCAATTAGTAATAATTACAAACTCTGTCTTATATTTTCAAGATGGTTCATACTTGACTTGTTTATTAACAATTATAAACCTTATTGCAAAATAGAAGAAAATCCATTCAAATATTTAAGCGTATTAAAGTTGCATAACATTTCATAATACAAATTATAATTTTTTATGGAGATATTTATGCAGCAAACTAAATTCCTAGGCAACAATGTGACTGCAGATTGAAAAACTAGATCACTTTGTAATATTTGAACTCGGAAGCACGCGGGTAACCTAAATAGAAATGTTTGAACTATGATTTTAACTAATCCTTCCGATTTTAGAAATTCGAAAGTATAATAAAAAAAATATATTATTTGTTAAATAAAATTAATTTTTTTTATTTAACATAAGATTGAAATGTTTTTATTAGAATGTATTTGTTTATTAATTGTTGTCGCAAGATTATTACAAAATTCAAATTTGTAATAATCTTGCATGTATATTTATATAGTCGTCGCTTTGGAAAATTTCCCTATGCAGCCTTGTTAATCACCATGCCTCGTAAGAATAATACAGATCATGGTGATTAACAAGACTGCAAGTGGGAAATTTTCAAAGGCGACGAGTGTACATAATATATAAATTATATACTGCAGTATATATTAAACAAGCTTGACTTTTAAAATTTTCCGAAATGACGCATTTTCTACTGATTTCCGCTTCCGATTGCAGGATAATTAAAAGCAGAACTACGTAATTTAGGTCACTTTCGGAAAAATTCAGGTGTAAATTTTCGCTTGTTTCAAGTCAACATACAAATCAATATTATATAGATATTTAGATTTATAATCGTGGAAAAATTTGGCATATTTTATGTTATCATTACCAAATCAACGTATATTGAATTTATTCGACTAGATTATAATAAAACAAAGTAGAGTATTATTGATGGTACTCTTAAATTTCAATTTTAAAACTAATAATTCAAAACAATTAATTTTAAATGTTAATATGATTGCAATCTTAATTTCACCGTTTGAATGAAACTCCCATATATATGTTTCAGCGAAGACTGTAATATAATATTATAGAGTATAAACTACTAAATATATGTATAACTGCATGTTTAATTCTGTCGCCTGGGTATATATAATTTAATATTAATCCCGAGGGCCTATTAGACTAGATTCTACTCCTAGGCGACAGAGATTGAAAATTGAAAAGCTAGATCACTATTTTTAATAGTAAAAACTAAAAACTCCCTATTAAGCACGTGTGGCCTACATAGACAATGTTTTAACTGCGATTTAGTCCTTCTGATTTCAGAAATTTGCAATATGAAAGTTTAGTGTTAAAATTAATTTACTATTAACAAAAAAATGCAAATTTTATTATGCAGTCATTATTATTAGTCAAATTGAAATATTTTTATTCTTTTTTCCCAGTGTGTCATATAGAACCGTTGAACAGATTCTTTCATTCAAAACATCATTTATGCATTTATTAATTAAATAAAATTAGTCACCATACACATCAATGGATTTTTAAATGAAATATTACTTTTAAAAAACTTTTTAAAGAAAGCATTATATATATTCAAGATTGAAGAGTCGAATAAATTTAACTGAGGAAGCTAATATTCCTGAACTACATTTATGTCTAACGTTTTAATTCAATTGACTGGCTTTAGTTTATATTTATAAAATAAAAAAGAATTAATATTTTGACTTTTAAATATATTATATTTAATGAATTAAAATGGTCACAGACAAGCTTCAACTTAAAAATGCCGCAGCGCCGCATTCTGACATCGCTCCGTAAGGTTTGTTAGGAGAAAAATCTTATTTATTTTTTCATTCAAATTCTATGGTGCACAAAATCTCGAATATTTTCTATGTCGTGTAAAGTAATCTTTCCCGTGGCTCATATGAATTATTAATCTTGCCCTTCATAAGAACCGTCGGAAAAAATTAAAAACCAGGTACCGCTGGGTTAAAGGATAGGGAGCTTGATAGAACATGTCGTCGCGCGCAGTTCGCGCACTAGATTTTCATTGGCTGAGAGAATTGTGTCGTCAATGTTGAAGCTTCTCATTAGATTTTAACTTTATATGTGAAAATTTATAATTAATAAAAAATTTACGTAGAATAAATTTATGTTAATTAATAAAATTATTATATATTTATCATTTTAATTTTTTTAAAAAAAAAAGCACAATAATTGTATAAGTAATAGTTGAAATAAGTATTCAAACAATACTTAATACACAGTACAATATAGTTCAGTGAGTACAATGCAGTGATAAATATAACTATTATATAAAGATGGAATAAAAATTTAATATTATTTTTTTTACACAATAAAATTACTGAATGGAATACGTTGCAAGCTATTCCCTTGTATTATATCTCAATTTATCGACGCTATCAAATTCTATCCACTATATAATTACGTAAATTGAAGTCCACCATAGCTATTAATGATCGTGGCTTAACCGTAAAAAATAATATGTAACAATAAAAAATTATTAATAATAAATATTTTGAAATATTCATAATTACACGTATGTGAAATAACTTTATTATGATACTTATACCTTTCTAAATATAAAACAAGGTAATGCCAAGTATACTCAATGTTACGTAGTGATTTCTAAAAATAAATTCGACAACCGGTTTACGAGACGTTTTGATCAAGGTGGGCCGTACGCAAAAAGTTAAAAACGGAGCAGCTCGCGGCCATTTGTTATATAACTGAGACGATCGCATGCTCACTTAATCCAATAAGTTGAACGAATTTATGTTATATAATGGAATCAAAATATAGTAAATAATATCCTATTTATTTTAAAATTAATATAAATTGACAGTATTATAAAAAAAAATGTAATAAAAAATATAATAATGTATGTTATTAATTCAAATTTTATTTATAAAAAAATTAAAATTAAGCGCCAAAAATTAAAATATATATTTAATATTTATTTATAATATTATTGATAAATTTCATTTATTTTTATTAAAATAACATCATAATTTATTTACATTAAAAGTAAATTGAATTTAAATAAAAAAAATTAATGATTGGATAAATTAATGAAAAAAATTATAAGGAAATCAACAGCGTCGCTTCATTCCTTCATTGTATGAACTAAATGTAAGTAGCTGTGTGTTTGCAAGCTTTATCGTCTGAAGAGAAGTAATATCTTATATAAATCATTCATGGATAAGTTATTAAACCTAAAGAATTATTTACAGATGTACAAATTATAACGTTGATATCCTAATGAGCTAATTAATATCTATATACTGGGCAGTTTCGAGTCGTAAAATCATGATTCTGTCATCTCTCAGTAACCAAGTAAAGTGTCTTCATGGCTTCATTATTATTGCAATGCATGCACTGTTTCACTCTGTCAACCAGGGAGGTAAATTGTACTGAGGGTAAACCTCGCGTTGCTCGGTTCTGACGATTTATCAACAATATTTATGTTAGGAAAGTAGCCTACTAGAGTTCCTATTAGCATGAGTTGTGAATTAATAAGAGTGTTTTAATACGCATCGTTAATTATACATTTTATGTTTATATCAGTTAACAAGCATATTAATTTCATTTAAATGATCATAATATATAGCTTCGCTCTAAAAGGTGCGTAATTCAAATTAAGTAGATAATTAACTAAGTGCATAATAAATTTTAATGAACTTGATCTGCATAAATTTTTAATTACAGAATTTGAAACCACAGCAAAACTTATATAAAATATTTTAAAGGAAAAACAAAATAAACGTCATTGCAAATTTCATGTAAAAAACCTATGAATCTTAATTCCCATCACTGTTAACGTTCTGTAATTATTATTAGGTACAGATAATATGATGCGTTCGATCTTAATCCATTTTTGATTTAATAATTATGATAATTTAGTGATATGCAAGTCAAATTTAAATATTAATGAATATTTGAAAATATTGTACGAAAAATTATTGGAAACATTTTAACAAGGTCTTATAATTGAATATTATGTATTTAACTTTTCAGTTCCGTTTGAATATAAATTAAATAAATTATTTTACTGCATATTTTGGTCTCTAAATTGATCCAAATTAAAAATATTTGAAGATATGGAATGTAGTATTCTAATGTTGAGATCAAGTCCATATAATTCATTATAAGTGATTTCCTAAGAATTGATTCCATCGTACCAATTAATAGCAATTAAACGATAATAATATAACTTCTCCATGAAATTCAAAATTTCCAAATGTTATCAAATTGAAAGTTACTCACAATTGCTGTAGATCCACTAGTTATCTTGAAGTACACCACACATACAAGTACACTGTCGGCTTCACTCTGCTATATATATCAAGTGTCACGCCCAGTGGGGAGGGGAAGGTCCGATAGCCGCGTTTGTGGAAGGAAGTTTGACTTTTGTGTGAGGGAGGGGGCAGGGAAAGGTCACACGTATACGTGAAAGCATTTTCTCAGAGTTGAGATAATTTTTGTATTTTATTCACTATTAATGTCTCTCCTGGTATAATTTCCTTCTTTTCTACATCTCCGAGTTGTTTACTATTATATTTGATTACCATTATGTATTATATGATTAATGGTAAATATACAAATGTCTTTTTGTTTAAATTAAAAGTTAGTAGGACCTAACTATAAATATTAAATTTCAAAATTGAAAAAATTACAAAGTGATAAAAATATCGTCAACGTCTTGTGCTTTTTTTTTTGCGATTTTATAGAATTAAGTACATATATAGGTTACACGTGCTTCATATAAGTTTCTAACATATTTTTACATAACAGAGATGAACTATATTATAGTTTTTTTTTAACATTATGGAGTGATCTAGCTCTTTAATTTGTTGTACATCTCTTCTAAAAATAGAATTTAGGCCCTCAGGATCAAACCAGCTTAATACGCTTTTATATTCCTAGGCAACTGAAAGTTAAGTTATGAATTTAATATTTTTTATTACATTTTCTAATATTCAAACGGTTACATTTAAGGTTACAAGCATTAATTATTTCTAATCAATAGTTTTAAATTTGTTATAATTTAGAGTACAAACAATTAATATTGAATCATTATTAATTTATTATAGTCATAATACTATAATATATTATCATATAATTATGTTTAAAGGCAGCAATTTTTATTTCTCTACTTTATTGTACAAATTGTATTGCATATTATAATCTAACAGAATAAATATAGCTGCATGTTAATCTTAGGGGGGTTGCAGATACTTTTATTTCTACGATCGTAAGCTTACGATCGTACGTTTCTCATTTAGAACCGGTTCTAAAATTTCTTATCATACGATACGAAGCTGTGTGCGCGCGCACAGCTAATCGCATAGGTTCTTATTTTTTTTTTTATCATACGCTGTGAAATCATGCGATTCTGTCTGCGACAAGCCTTAATATAGAGCGCAAAAACAGCCGACTGAAATCTCTGTTGTAAAGACACCTAATTTTAATAAATAAACGATTTTAATTCAATAAAAATTTGTGTGATTTAATATCTTTTGATTGTATTGTAAAATTATTCAGGAAATTTTTTAGAATTCAATTTGCACACAATTAAATTTTATAGGTATGAATTTAATTGATGATGACAATAATAAAATTTAATTGAATTATTTTAGCAACATTAACTTTGAAAATTAAGATTAAATATTTAATTAACAAAATTAATATAATTTATATTTCAAATTGTTTATTTCTATACAAATATACATTTTTTTCAATTAAAATGTTTATATTTTTCTATTAATTTTATTCAAGATACGATTAGCTAACATTTTCACTGCGAATCTGTCATGGTGCGCAGAAATACAATGCAATAGTTTTTTTGTTTAAAATTAACTTAATACTTAATTTAAAGTTAAAAATCACACCAAAAGTTAACTGGATAATACACGAGTTCTTTTCATAATTCAGGTTGCTATAATATTCATCGTTGTGGGCGAGATAATTAGCATGACATACACAATGAATTAATTAAATTAAATGTGTGCTAGAATTTTCCCACCAATATTTTAGAAATGGCATAGATTCTAAAATCTAACCCACATGAATAAATAAATAAATAAAAATAAAAATAAAAATTTAACCCACATGAAAAACAGAAGATAATATAAAAAACGGTGTAAAAAAATTACGTAAATAGTCTAGTGTCAATATAAGCGAAATTTTGATTGAATTTTTAAAACAATTTCTAGAAACAAAAGGGGGGAAGAGATTCAAAAATCATTGAAATATTGTAAGTGATATATCGCCAAGTATTCCAGTAACTCTGGAAGTCAAAGTAGATGGTTAAAGGAGTGCTCGTTTTGTAGTTGTCATTTTTTTAAAACCCTGCAATGAATTTCTGCAGTAAATAAACATTTTTTACTATAATGTGGGTTTAAACCACAAAAATTGCAATTACATTGGTATAGAGTGCGAAACCTCAACTTCCTTGGTATTTTTTTAACAAATATTTTACCAGCAGCAGCTACACCACAAAGATTTAATCAGCAATACAAATGTTATATATTATATTAAACAGTGCCTTGTTTAATGCGTATAATATGTGAGAGTGCAAACCTTTTACTAATAGAGACTTCATGTCAGCTGATTTTGCGGTGTTCCCACCGTCCTATCCAAACTTATATAAAAAATCTTCGAAATTACTCTTTTAGTTTTAAAGAAATTTTTAGAGAAAAATGTAAGCTCTTGATTAATGGAGTATCGACCTCAAATTTTTTTATTGCAGAAATGGATAGAGGATGCAAAGTTATACTACCCTGATTTATTTTCAGATTTTTTAGAGACCGGGAACTATTTTTTTAAAAAAAATATTGAAAGTCCTTTTTGTGACGTCACGAGGCGCCGCTCCTTAAGAAAAAGATTGGACTTGCTGCTTCGTGACGTCACAACAAGGACTTTCAATAATTTTTTAAAAATAGTTGCCGGGCTCTAAAAAAATCAGAAAAAAATCAGCGTAGCATAACTTTGCACGCTCTATCCATTTCTGCAATAAAAAAAATTTGAGGTCGATACTCTATTATCAGACGACCCCTTAATGGATGTGGGGTGGTTGGTGATAGTTTCAAGTTAATAGCTTTAATAGTTGCTGAGAAAAAAATTCAAATTTTCTATTATGGTGGCTTATGAAGAAATTTTTCCCGCCGAACAATTGAAGCTTCTATTCGCTGGGTCTGAATTTAAATCAAAGGCGTAGACACGCAGGGGAGTGGGGTAGAACCTTCAACATAGGGGGGGGGGGGCATCCTCCACCCACCCTGCGCCTCCTTCTTTTGAAAATATGTAGCTACGCCCATGAACTAACTTTAGGGAAGGTAAGAAATGCACTCTAGTATCTCAAATTTTTTTACAATCATATATTTTACGTCATAATTATAATTGACAGTTGGATAACGTTCGTGGTGTCCAGAGGTGTACATTTTAATCTATCTTCTCCATATTCCCTGAAATAACCCTATATGAATGAATGAATGAATGAATGAATGAATGAATGAATGAATGAATGAATGAATGAATGAATGAATGAATGAATGAATGAATGAATGAATGAATGAATGAATGAATGAATGAATGAATGAATGAATGAATGAATGAATGAATGAATGAATGAATGAATGAATGAATGAATGAATGAATGAATGAATGAATGAATGAATGAATGAATGAATGAATGAATGAATGAATGAATGAATGAATGAATGAATGAATGAATGAATGAATGAATGAATGAATGAATGAATGAATGAATGAATGAATACACTTTGCTTAACAAAAACGTTTACATCGATACAACTATTTTGTTAAGGATAATGTACAGTTTAATTTGAAATATTTACTGCAGTGAATATTTTAGAGATTAATTCAGGGTGGTGTAGTGCATTGACCGGTTCTCGTTATATCAACGAAGTCAAGCAACGTTGAGAGTGGTTAGTACTTGGATGGGTGATCGTTTCAAGTAAAAATTACATTGCTCCCTCCCTGGGGTGTATTCGTCTCGCTTTCCACCCAGAGTGGCAGTGATGCACTTGTATATGTGTTTCCCCAGGCTTTGCACTTTGCACTTACGTCCATTGATAAAAGTATAATAGAGGCGTTCGTCTTGACTGAGATTTTCCACGGTTCCCTCAGTCTCACCTTAGTGAATGTTGGGAAGCGTAACAGGCCGTGGCCACCATATTTTTCCTCCCTTATCTTTTCCCACTATCCCGCCGCGAGCTGTAAGCTCTTAGGGGTGTATCTTTTTAAAAAGGAAAAAATGTACATTAATGCATTGAGTAGCGCTTACAAAGCTTAAATACTATAGTGTACAGGCTTTGGGCGAGTATAAAAAATCGGTAAAACAAATGCAGTGACGATGAAGACTACAGTAAATTGATGTAAAATATTCAAATAAAGAATCTGTATATTTATTTATAAACATTGCGATACCAAAATATTTGTTACAATTACAGACACAAAAAACCGGACAGGAAGTTAGTAGTGAAATGTCAGCAGGGCGGAGGACTTAAAGGTCAAGAATGACGTCATAGAAAGTTGATAATATTTGGGTCATTATTGACAAAATGTAAATACACAGTTGTTTAACTTTGTAATGTGCATGTGTAACAATTATATCAGCTGCAACATATGTACTTTCGTTTTTATACTGCAGGATGATTTATAATAATTTCTTTCTCTTTTTTTTTTTAGTTGTATGTGTTGATGTGACAACATTGTAAGATAAGCATGTAAAAAAAAAAATCATGTAGATCATTAAAAAAATCAAATTAACGAGTTTCATGACGGAAATATAATAAACAATTAATAATAATTAACTATAAATGACGGAAATAAAAATAATCTGCATTGGTTGATTTTGCATCCAATATATTTCATTTTTTCTGTTAGCATCAAAAGGGGGGCACGAATTGCTTTTTTATATTGGCTCTCGCACTATGTAATAAAATTAAGGTTTAAATTAGTTACGGTAATATCATAAATGCTCTTAAATAATTAAAGGAAATTTTAGTCATAACACTGCAATATAATAATTTAAAGAACCGGTTAAGTTTTTGCTTAGTAAATTGTTGATTTTAATTAAGATAATTAATATTAATAGTACTCTTTAATACGCCAGCAATGTTAAACCATAAGTTTAAATCCACAATCAGATAAGAATAAAAAAAAAAACAGATTTTCCGTGTAGGTAAATTTGGCTTATCTAATTCTTGATTTACGAATCGATTGCATATATCATATAAATTTAATATACTTTTCTAACAATGGGGTATTCTCCTACATTTATTTTAATTTTTTTTTCAGATGCTCTATGCCTTGAAATTAAATGTCCCAAAACAAAAAAGTTTCAATTTTCAAAATTGGAGACAAGGGAATTTTTTAAAAATCTTCCTACTTTTGAATTTAGCGGGAAAACGTGACGTAGAAACTGCCTAGCAGGCGAAATTTTCCTGCAATAAATTTATATTTTCGATTATCACTCTTAAAGTAAACTGATATTAGGGACAAAACTATTGATATTAGGGTAGAAAAACCCGCTGATTTCGATCGTGTTACTAAAATTTATAGCCAATCACTCCTTGACGCTCAAACTATATGATATCAGGCAGTTGTGTGTTAACTAGAGAGTTTCTACGTCACAATTTTCAGTTTTGCGCGTGGGTTGCATACTGTGCCCCTATTCTAATAATCCCTTCAGAGTCCCCAAATTTGAGTTAAAAAAGTTGAAACCTAAATCAAACTTATTGTTAATATGTACCGTATCATAATATAGTATAAGTTAAATTAAAATGTGAGTTGTAACAGAATTCCCCATTGACTTATATCTTTTTTGTGCTAAGCTAGCTAGGATACTTGTAGCTTATTATTGGAGACTGTAAGAGTAGAGACTAAAAAAAACACCCGAAGGCATTATTACATAACACTATATACTCAAGAAACATAATATGTTTTTATTATATAATTATATATTATCCTTTTCCTTGAAAACAATACACTGCACTCTACACTCTACTTTTAATATAATAATATTCTACAGCTTTTTATTTTTTTAAACTGTATCTCATTCTATATATTATTATTTCTTAAGATTTGTGTATACTTTAATAATATATCACATTACTGTTATATTGTTTTTGTAATATAAGTAATATAACTCCTGAGGATAATATATTAAAATAATTAGACATTACATTCTCTTTGTAAAAAACTATATAGTATATTCCGTAACTATTGATTTGAAACAATTTCATTTTCCTATAACTTATATAAAATTATAATTTTACTTGAACATTATGAATTAAGTAACTTTGAATTATGAAATAAATAATTACTGTGTATTTTTATATAGTTAAAAATGTGCATTTGTAACGCAATTTCATGCATGCAATGACCTTTCTATAAAAGGTTTCCATGGTTCCCTCAAGTCATGAAAACAAATGTAATCGATACTATATAAAACTCTCAATGAGTACCCATTCTTGTGTCATACATATTAATCATATTATTTTTTTTTAATCAAGCCTATATAATAGGTACTTCTATTATACTTACTAATTACTCACTAAGTTTGAAACCCTGAACCTTCCGAAACCCTAACCTGCAAGCTCTTCCAGAACGAGGGCGGCCACAGCCTTGCAATCCATCCCGTCATTTGCCTGCGACTGAGGAAAATGTGGAAACCTCAGCTAGGATGGACGCTACAGTTTTTGTCAATGAACCGAAAGTGCAATGGTCCAAAGCCAGGGGAACGACACAGTGGAAATGCGCAACGATTTATCCCTGGATGGGAAACGTGGTTTTTGTTGAAAATGGTCACCCATCCAACTACTAACCATGCTTGGCATTGCTTGACATCGGTGATCTGACGAGACCCGGTCAAGCGTACTCGCATACATATTATTATACAAATGAAAAAAAAAATAATTACATCAATATTTTTTTTTTCAATTCTTGTGTGCATTCAATAAAATTTATTAACAATTTAACAACATAATTAATTGATTATAACAAATCACTTTTGTTATGCAAGTAGCTGTTCTTATCCATTATACACGTAGTTAAATTTAATAAATTTGACGTTTTTTATTTCATTCATTCCAGTTTTAATATTAATAAAATGATCATAAAACGATGTTACATAATAACTTATTTAATATGCAAGTCATGATTAAATTAATTATTGTTATTAAATATGACTCGACACTTTAAAAGCTATAAAATATATATAGTTTAATTATTACAAATGATCACCGGAAGTCAATATTTGTAGCCTTTCTCTCTGCATTTTAATAACTTTTATATTTGTTTTTAGAATGCAGCCTTTGGATGTATAATTTTAGGTTTCCAAAATTCACCAGTTTTAATAAATTCTATATATCCCGGAGTATTGTTGTAATTATTAAACTGTATTTACATTGAGTCAGTGTGCCAAGTGCAACAATGTAACCCAGAAACACGTGGGTGGTACGAGTCAACAATGAGGTTCTAAATTACACCATTAGGAAAAAAAAAATACACGATATCTTTTTAAATATGAAATATTATTACATTATTGATTCCATTAGATTGATTTACGCGTATAACAACATTTTATTAGAAAATAATGTTAAGGATGAATCTCAGTAGGTTGATATCTCGCAATCGTAGCACCTGAATGCAACAAGACTTGCAGAGGACTTAGAACTCACCATCAATAGGTGGTATACAAATTTTGAAGTGAATCTGTCTTATCAGTTTTGTGAAAACTGAGGTAGAAGTTTAACATTGGCCTTATGGACGAAAACTGAAAATGAAGCTGTTGTAAGAAAACTGCAAGACTGAATTTGCTCAAACCATAAGCGTTTAGAACATTCTCGATTTTTTAAAATTTATTTCATTCGATTCGTTTGCAGGGAAATATTCTTTGACTCCAGCAGTAACTGAGATTAATCGTTAAGCTCCCAGTTATAAATATGTTTGATTTTTTGTTTTTTTAAATTTTTAACATTTGTATTTTTACAACTCATTTTTTGCAACAGGCTTCTATCAGAACAGAAATTCTGTTGCGTATATAATTGTACACTTAATTTTTTTGTTTTTTTTTTCAATACGATAAGTTTATCGAATTCTCTCTCTCTCTCTCTCTCTCTCTCTCTCTCTCTCTCTCTCTCTCTCACTCTCTCTCTCTCTCTCTCTGAGTATGTTATAGTATTGCCTGCCAACTGTTATATTATGTTATATATAACACGAGGAAAATATAATAAATATAATGTAATAAATATGTTGTTCATTTTAAATTTCCAGGTTAATTATAAATCTGGGTCTTTATATCTGAAGTTTATTACATTTTAAATATTTTAATCAAGTTACACAACCAGACATTTACAACATATAAGTGCATGATACTACACTATCTAGAACACTTGTATCAAATTAATGCACCAAAACATTTCATTATAATTGTTAGCCACCTGCAATATTCAGAGTGTTTTCTTGCAGGTAAAATTAGGAAAATAATATTTTAACACCACTTAAATTGGTTTAGATTGCTATTAAGTTGTTTGGAATGTTAAAAATATAAGATCACGATATTATATGGCAATTAAATTCAATGCAAACGTGTTTTATATAGACTATAGTTTTAGAATTAGTATATGTAGGTAAAAGGTAAAGGTCCGAAAAGTGATTGAAAATAGACTATAGTGTTATGAGAATTAACAATTTTATTGAATGTTAAATAATGTTGTTGAGGAATTCGTAATGATATAATTATTCTTGAGTTCTCTCTCTCTCTCTCTCTCTCTCTCTCTCTCTCTCTCTCTCTCTCTCTCTCTCTCTCTCTCTCTCTCTCTCTCTCTCTCTCTCTCTCTCTCTCACACACACACATAGTTTATTTCACGGAAAAAATACGTCTAATGTACTAAATAAACTAATAATATACTGAACATTGCAAATTTTCTAGGTAGCAAGACTGTAATTTTGGTTACATAGTAAAATAATTAGGATCGTTACGAAAATTTCTAAGTAATCATACTTCAGTGAAAGTTATATGTTTGACACTTATTTGTAAGATAGTAAACAGGTTACATTTATTTGACTTGCTGAAAATTGGTGAAAAAATTTCACTTTCTTTATTTAAAGTTCAGGGGTCGTGATTTTTTTTAACTAAACGTAAGTCTGAGTTTTTTTAAGGGTGTTCATAAAAATATGCGGAAAAAAAAGCATATTGGTCTCGATTCACAAAAGAAGTTATTCAGGTTTCTCACTAACCACGTTTATATAGTGCAATTAAGTTGGAATGGTATTATATACTAATCGCGGTTATATAGTGAGTAATCTGGATAACTCTTTCATGAATCGCCTTCACATTAAATCAATGTTCTCTATCAAAATCTAGGCAATAAAAAATTTTATAACCTATTCATTAAAACTTATAAACGGGCATTCACAAAGCCCTAAGGCCACATTTAGGTCTCGATAATTTAAAGCCCGATTTTAGGCATGCTTTTTAGACCCAAAATTTCTGGTTTTAAATTATCGAGCCCTAAATGTGGCCTTAAGGCTTTGTGAATGCCCCTTATAGTTTCTCTAATTAAAGCATAATTTTAATTTCAAATTTTAAGCACTCTTCAGTAAACATTAATATTGGGCGCGATTTACGAAGAAGTTAGCCAGGTTTCTTATAAAATTATAATTATGTTTAACTTAACCATGTTTAACTATAGATTGTTTAACACGTAAAACAGGTATAAACGTGATTAAGATAAACATCGTAAGAAACCTGGCTAACTTCTTCGTTAGTCACACCCATTATGGATTTTTGATACAATTATTAGAAAAAATGCGCTGATTGTAGAGTCTATCTAATTGAAAATTAGTAGGATATTGAACCACTTTTAATGACAAAGTCTGTACATAAAGCCTAATAATATCAATCAAAATCTCGAGTCTCGAATCTTTGCTATTATATATAGTGGACAACCTGCCACAACTTTTGTTTTTTCATATTCGAATAGAAGACATCGATTTTTATATATGGTTAATTTTTTTAAACCTCTTACGTCATCAAAATCAATGGAAAAGAAATCACAATGTTAAAGGATAAAAAAAAAACGTAAAAAAAAAAATGACAATACCCTCTATCCAAATATTTTATATATTTTTTTTTTTTCGTGAAGCGTCAATTTTCCTCTATCCAAATATTTTATATAATTTTTTTTTTTCGTGAAGCGTCAATTTTATATTTTATAAAAGTAAATATTTTTAGGTGACAAGTTTTAAATACTAAAATGACGATCTCTCTATATAGTTACTCGACATACGAGCATGTAAATAAATCGCTTGTTTTACGCTTGCTTGTCACAGTTTGTGACATGAGTTCGTAAAACAGTCACAGATGTCGCGCTACCACCGCTGTTTAAACGACATTGGTCTAATTAATGAGAGCGACTTTCTTCCAAGGTAAAAATGCCATCATGGACCAACTTGAGAGAAATTTCTGGACTGGTTTATTGCATGGGGTCAATATCTCAATCCAAATACCAACCACTTTCGTGTAGTACACCACGTATGTCTAGAATTATGGATATTATCAAGTTAGTCTGAATTGAAATAATTTACATATTTTATTAGCAATTATCCTCTCCTCTTGTATTTTTTTCCCTTCTATTTTGCACTATTTTAGAGAAGAAAAAGCGAGATCATGTCTTCTTTCTTCTTATTGTAAAATGTTTGAAGTATATTGTCTTCATTTCATCCTCACTTTGAGCGAAGAGGAAATAAGATGTGTTTTAGAGATAAAAAGACGTTGTAAGATTAGGTTTAGACGTGTAAAGGATGAGTTGAAGATGTAATTTTTCAACTGTAGAGAATAATGTTTTATGGCTGGAATAGGGAGTTTTAACTCTTAAGCCTATATTACACCATACAATTTTGCATACAAGTTTTCCTTGCAAGAAAATTTCATCTCCATACAAATAAATGGGGTTCAATTTTTCTTGTAAGAAAAAATTGTATGCAATAGTTAGAAAAATTGTATCGTGTAATAGTGGCTTTACAAGAGTTTTCTGTACATTACTTTTGCTATATTAGTGCAGTACACTATAAGATGAAGCAAGAACTGCAGGGAGTTTTAATTTATAATAATATAAATTATCTTGATGTAATTATATCGAGATTACGTCTTTTTCCCTCTTTTTGATCATAAAATGTTAGAAACATTAATGGGTGGTATTCACGAAGAGTTAAGGAGCGTTTTAGGGAGAGATATTTTAAGAAGCGTTTTTCTTACCTGTTACCTGGTATAAAAAACGCTTCTTAAAATATCTCTCCCTAAAACGCTCCTTAAACCTTCGTGAATACCACCCAATATTGTCTTCATTTCATCCTCATTTTGAGCGAAGAGGAAATAAGATGTGTTTTACAGGTAAAAAAGATTAGCTTTAGACGTGTAAAGATGAGTTGAAGACGTAATTTTTCAACCTGGGAAGGTTATTTTCAAGGCATATTTTCATCTTAAACATAAATTATTTTACGCCATATAAAATTCAATGCAGTACATTTTATATTCTAAATGAAAAAAAAAACATTATGTTTTAAATCGATAAAATTTGTATTCATGAGTCTTATAACTTAGTAACTAACAGTTACTATATAAGGTAACAAAACCACTTCATTCATTAAAATTGCAGATCAAGTTATATACTACCAGATGCATTAATTAACTCAGGAGACATACTAGAAGATTACTAACTAGATTTCTAAACTAACTGCGAGCGATATTTCACATCATAAGTATTCTCACATGACAATGACATGCTCTAACGACATTTGTCACATTGCATGTCACCATTTGTCCAGTCAAGTGTTATTATGACATGCAAATATTCCTGTGAAAGTGAATCTGTGCAATAAAAAGAGAAAATAATGCAATGATAATATAATGCAATTAGAAGTAATTTAATTAATTTAATCAAATACATAACTCTGTTATATATATTTTTTTTTATTTTATATAGAAAGTAAGGTGACAGTATAAATTTTAATTATATAGAATGTTGTCAAAGTAAGATTTTTATTTAATAAACGTATTATATATATAATTATATATAATATATATCATATCATATATATGTATAATTATCAGATCTGGATCTGGATCGGAGTATTTACATGTTATTTAACTTAAAAAGTAATGCTTTTTTTTTTTTACTTTTTTTTTTTTTTTTTAATTAAACCCTATTGGGTACTTCTATTCTTCTATTTACTAAATACATACTACTTTGAAACCCCGAACCTTCCGAAACTCTAACTTGAGCGTTTCGCGGGCTCTTCTGGAACGGGGGCGGCCACGGCCTTGCAAATCCATCCCGGCATTTGCCTGCGGCTGAGGGAAACGTGGAAACCTCAGCCAGGATGGACGCTACAGCTTTTGTCAATGAACCGGAAGTGCAATGGT
The DNA here is from genome assembly GCA_949825025.1 of Siphlonurus alternatus. NCBI lineage: Eukaryota > Metazoa > Arthropoda > Insecta > Ephemeroptera > Siphlonuridae > Siphlonurus > Siphlonurus alternatus. Next base: position 18,072,976 of record OX463786.1, read on the forward strand.
CCAAAGCCAGGGGAACCACATAGTGGAAAAGCGCAACATTTTTTTTACTTTTATATTGTAAACATTCAATTTTTGTTGCTTTCAAATTTTAAAATAAATATTTCATGAATTTAAGAAATAAAAACAATTTTCTTGTTTTTTTTGTTTTTAAATCTATCATACTTATTTTTATTTGAACTTAGACATTAATTATATTAAACGACTTATATTATTTTTTTTAAACAATTATTTCTTTTATATAATATTTATATTAACTAGCCAACATTGTATTTCAAGATTCAAAATCATATTATATCAATCCATACCTCATTCAAAGTTACAGTTTGTAGTGCATTTTTACCATCAATTTAATCTATAATATATAAATGGTATTGCAAACTCATTTATATTTGACTGACCAGTTATATCACGAGGCGAGTAAATGGTTTTTGTTCAATTTGATGTTTTTCTTCTGGTATAAAAAATTTTAAGCAACAGTGATAAAATAAGATAATCGTTGTTGACTTTTAGAATTCTAATGAAGTTAGCACAAAGTTGAAAAAGTAGACTCCTGTCGTATGTCGTATGAACCTCCTCGTAAAAAAAAAAAGAAGAAAAATCTTTGAGCTGAAAACATGGATCACGTTAAATTTTCATGATGTTATATTGATGTATATCGCAAATCTTTTTATAAACTCTATTAAGACACTGCAAATTATAATCTAGCTAGAGAAAGTATTAGAAGGAAAATAATTATAAAAATAATTGAACAAAAAACGTTTCCGTTTTACTGTAATAAGTTGTAATAACCAGATTTTATCTAATGTAGCGTGAAGTCCATTTTAGACGTTTACGCAACTTTTACTATCTCACGTTTTAATTTTGTTAAATAAATTATATATTATAATAAATTACGAAATAAACGTTCGAGACGTTATATTACATGATCAGATAAGATTGCATGTATGTTTAGTTTTTAAAAAAATACTTAATTATAATATATAGTTTACGATTCAATAAAATTAAAGTCATTTCAAATTATATGATAAAGATTAGTTTTTATTTTGATGTGGTGAGAGGAAAAAAAGACCTGGTCCATTAATAAAATACTAAAAAAAAAAACCCTAAATATATAATTTAGGACAAGGCAGTATAATTGATTTTTTTTATTCCCGCTGTCGCATTGGTGTAATACTGAAATGTCAATAAATTGTGATAATTTTTGGTTTTGAAAAGTGTTTAAATCAATAACATAACACGAAAAAATTGAGAACAAAAAAATAAGGATACCTGTTTTAATTTTGTATTTTAATGAAAGTCATCCAGCTTTTTATATATTTTAAGTTTTATAATTTTGTATTAAAGACCGACATATATACATGAAATTAAATAAAAATTATCTATTTTAAATCAATAGGTTTTTCCTCTCGTCTCTAATTTTATGATGTATCTTTATTTTCATTTATTTGAAAGCCTTTCATTTTGAGCTAAATAATGTTATTACTCTTTCTAATATTATTCTCAATACCACACAGTATAATAAAAATATTTAAAAACAACAAAAATTTCACGAAGTTATGAAATGTACTTTTACTTTAACGATAGCTTTAAATTTTATTGTACAATTACGTCAATTACAAATACAAAAATCTATAAATAGAATAATTATAAACTCATTTGAGGTTTAAGTGTAAGTGAAACAAAGACATTTGTAATTAAAAATAACCTTTAATTTAGGTACTATTTTTTATGGAGAGAGAGAGAGAGAGAGCATGACCATGAACAAGGAGCAGTAGGGTAATATAATAATTTTATTAACAATGCAAAAAATAAATAACTATAACAAAAAATGAAGAATATCTTTGTGCTCTAGTTGAAATAAATTCATCTTTTATTCGCTATTAACTCTTGTCGTCTAATTCCCACCTATTTTGCACCATTTTAGAGGGGAAAAGACGAGATTAAGTCTTTTTTCCTCTTCTTGAGCATCAAATATTAGAAATATTGTTTCCACTTCGTACTCACTTTGAGTGAAGAGGAAATAGGATGTGTTTTAGAGGTAAAAATATTATTCTTAGACGTATAAAGGATGAGTTGAAGACGCAATTTTTTAATTAGGGCCGGTCTAGAATGCAAATCACGTAACTACAAAAATTTGATGCAACTCTAAACCGTATCTCCATACAACATAAGGGTCAAAGTTCCATCAATTTTATTTTCGTAGTTACATTGTTACATTCTGAGTATGTGTTTCTAGTAAAAACACATGATCTCCCTGGTTGAAAAATTACGTCTTTTTAACCATTACTCGTCTAAACCTAATCTTATTACGTCATTCTACCTCAAAAAACAGAACTTATTTCTCTTAAGGTAGAGATAACGCTGAACAGCTGATCGATGTAATCCCCTTTGATTAACATGTAAACCTTAGCAAATTGACAAAAATTCTGAAATTTTTTTGAGAGGCAGATATTAGTGCCTAAAAGCCATAGAAAAAGTTTCAAAAACATTTAACGAGCTGATTTTTTTAAATTAATTTTTTAGTTTGACTCTCCATGGGAAAGCCCTATGCTGAAAATTAAAAATATTAATTTAAAAAAATCGGCTCGTTAAATTGTTTTGAAATTTTTTCTATGGCTTTTAGGCACTAATATCTGCCTCTCAAAAAAATTTCAGAATTTTTGTCAATTTGCTAAGGTTTACATGTTAATCAAAGGGGATTACGTCGATCAGCTGTTTGGCGTTATCTCTACCTTAAGTGATGATGAATTGGAGACCATTTTTTTTAATTATCTAACATAATATAAACTATACGAGAAAAGAAGACATGTACTCGGTGTACTAATCTCGTCCTTTTCCCTTGAAAATGGTGCACAATAGGAGGGAAAAAAAACATGATTTTAGCTATGGCTGTTATATTAAATGTGATATTAAAATGTTGAATTATGTATAAGAAGACTAGAAACGTTAAACTTACATCACTTTGTAAAAATTCCCTTTGGTTATTCTTACCATGCTCCGTAAGAATAACACAGGGCATGTTAATTAATAAGACTGCAAGTTGGAAATTCTCCAAGGTGACGAGTATACAAAATCTTGTATATGGAAATTATAAGTAATAAACACATGGACGTATCTCATACATATGGAAATTACATGCCATTCTTAATTAACATAACGCTGTAACGTTTTGCAATTGCTTGACCAACTCTATTATATACAATAATTCACCCACCAACCTGAGAGTGCTCATGCATGAGGAATTTAATAAACAGCACATCGCGTGTATTACAAAATAGTGCAACTGCAGCAGCCCACTTATTATGAAGGGCGTTGCCACATTGCTTAATTTATTTCATCAAACATTTTCTATTTCGTCGTTAGACTTATGGTTGATGACCATATGTCATTGTTAGTAACTTTAATTATAATTATTTATATTATTTATTATTTAAGCTCCATGCACATTATGAATAAAACTCCATGCTCCATAGTCAGTTGGCACAGTTTCAGAATTATTGCAAAAGAATTTGCTAATAAAGATATAAGTAATACCGGCTTCACAGCGGAGGTTCGGATCGCTTCTGTAAGTATTGAAACTTGCCAATTTCGTGCGATGAGAACCGAACCGATACGCCGCTCTATCATAAATTTTATTTAATTAAGTTTAATTAGCAAAATTCAATTTTCTAATTCAAACTGTACAGTAAAAAATATTATATAATATATAATTTAGATGTAAAAAAAAATGTATTATAATAAATATAATATTATTTCAATGTAATTAAATTCAATATTTTTTATTGATAAAAGTTATTTATAATTTTATATGTCAATAATCAATAGTTAAATATATTATCACTTAATTTCATATGGAATAAATTACGTCTTAACTAATTATGCATATTGTATAAAGTTTCGATCATTTACTGTGTATTTCTCATTTAAATAACACAATACTATAAATTTACAATAATCCCCAATGGTTTGATTATTCGTGATAGGGAAACGTCATATTATCATACTAAGGATGTATCTCAAATGATTGAGATCTCGGAACCGTTTACTTTCAAAGCAACAACACTTACTACCTTTGAACTCTCTATCATAAAAATTTTGAAGTGGGTCTGATAAGTTTTGTAAAAAATTGAGGTAGAAATTTTACATGGAGCTTTTTGGATACGGAAACAAAAAATGATGTAAGGAAACTGCTCCTTTGAATTTGCTCAAACCATAAATGATAAAAGTTATGAGTTTTTAAAATTTATTTTATTCGATTCCGTCTAAACAGAAATATCATTTGACTCCAAAGTAACTGAGGTATTAATATTGTATTATGCAGTTCCATTCGTTGGCCTAGGGCATGGACATGAAAAGTGAAATTGAGGTCATTCACACCGGAGTGTTCGGCCTTGTGGCGCCCAAGTATCGTATTAAGTGAAAAATATTATCATTTTAATAAGTAAACTATAACTAATTACAGTAGAATTATATTAATTATATGTTTGAATTATTTAAAATGTATAAATTATTTACATTAGTTATAATTAATTTACATACGTTTTAATGTTTTCCTTTTAAAACTGGTTTTTATTTTCATTACACCCAATTTTGTTGTATTTAAATGAGAAATAACAAAATATCAATGCTTTGAAAATTATTTTATTTATTTTATAAAAAAACAAGCAGTGTGATATATAAAAATATCAAGAACAAAAAACATAGCTAAAAACATATCAAAACTCCCTACATACAAAAGTTTATTAATGTAAAATAATTATTGGGGGACATTCACAAAACACTTTAACCCCAACTTTAGCCGCAAGTTTTATCCCTGATACTAAACATGGTGCTAAACTAGGAGCTGGGCATGGTTATCTCCTGGCTTAGCACCATGTTTAGTACCAGGGATAAAACTTAGGGCAAAGTGCTTTGTGAATGCCCCCCATTATTATTATTTTTGGTGATTACAATTCTTATATCTAATTATGCACTAACCCCCTAATATATTTCGTAAAATTTCTGCTAGTATAATATTAATATAAAATAAAAGAATAAGACAGTTTGAAAACAGTGTAGCCCGAATGAAGAACGACATAAACATTAGGTCTTTTCGTAAATACACCATCAGAAAGAATCGATTATTTGTAATGAACCTTATGTTTCATGTACAGAAGGTTCATCACATATAATCGATCCTTTATGATTGTGTATTTACGAACAGACTTTTTTTTAGTAAATAACTTTTTCTTACAAAGGGCAATTCGTTCAATATGAATAAATGTTAATTATTATTACAGACGGTTCATTCTTGAGTTGATTTTACATGGCATTTATTTCTTAATTTTATTTATTTCTCCTGTGGACTCCTGTGGCGTTACATAATACAGTACATCACATTTTGTTACAGAAAATGAACAGTTTTCTTAAAAATTAACCGTAAATTTATATTATCTGATGATGGTAAAAAAATAATCATAATTGAAAAAAAGTACCAAAAAATAAAACACCATTGGATATTATTCTGTAAAACTTAATTTTAGGAATAAAAATAAAACTTTTTTACAAATTATATCTGAAGCAATTATAATATCATTACGTTTTGTGATTAACATCCATTATAATTGTGCTTCAGAATATAGATTCAATGCAGGAAAAATGTGAATTAATTTATTCAATGCAGGAAAAAAGTGAATTAATTGATTCTATTTCAAATAGGTTTTAGGAATCTTTAAGACCCAAATTTTTATTTAAAATATTTAATTTTATAAATCAGGAGTTGAATGACTTATTCACTGCATTGCTCTCTCTCTCTCTCTCTCTCTCTCTCTCTCTCTCTCTCTCTCTGCTTGATTGCAGATGTATCATAAAGATTACATTAATCTTAACTTACATGACATACAAGTAAGACAAGATAATTTACTTTTTACATAAAACTCCATCGATAAAATTTTTCTTTTAAATCAGTACATGTAATAATTATGATATTATAAATATTCATGTAATATTTTTTACTGTTACTTTTATTAAATTATTTCAGAAAAGAGAAGTATATAAAAAATTTAAATTAAATTGACGGACTATTGAAACGGATTTCGAAAAAATTTGTAAGTAAAAAAAAAAAAAAAAAAAAAACAACAACGAATCTGAAGCCGCTATGTACAGTATAAGAAATGCATGCAACAAAGACATGACGATGGTGTTCCGTCAAAAACGACTAACTCATTTTATCGCGTCCTCTCAAAAACGACTAACTCGTTTTATCGCGAGCCGAGATAGTCGTTTTTGCACTATGGGTTTCCAGGTATACATTTTTTTTTATACCTGGAAACCCATAGTGCAAAACCGACCATCTCGGCTCGCGATAAAACGAGTTAGTTGTTTTTGAGAGGACGCGATAAAATGAGTTAGTCGTTTTTGAAGGAACACCATCAATTATTGAGCCCTTTAATAGGAATAAGGCTTTGCAGCCATCCCAGGTAGGATTTTCAAGAGATTTTGAACGACCTTCTTTACATTTTCGTCAGGATCAGGCTTCTCAGGTAACTTATATTTACCTCCCTTACAAATATCCAATATCATTGAATAAGCTTCATCCACCCTGTTCACAGTCAATAGACACTCTGCCACGTCTCTCTTTGCCATTAGAGTCTTTACATCTGCATTACCATATGCCAATATCATTTTCGTCATCATCCTTTCATACACCTGTATTGCAAAATCATTCTTGGATTTGGTCATCAAGTCTTTAGCTATGTTAGACATGATTGATAGTTGGCAGTATATTTCTGGTTTTGTCTTTGGTTTTCTATCAAAAATAGTAAGAAATGTTTTCCATATATCTGGTTTATCATACCTGTGTAATACTGCAGCGATTCTAGCCATGTTTTGATTTAATACTAAATTAAACATGTCGTTTTTCACATCTTCATTGTGTTTTGTTAAAAGGTTTTCCCATTTTTTTTCTAGTTGAATTAAGAATGACTCTTTTCTCTTCTGTGCAATACCTGCGTACAAACTTCCTTCTCCAAACTTCGCTGTTGCGAATTTATGAACTAAATAATATATCTCGACAACTTTATCTCCATCAACTGAATTCCAAGTACTTGGATACATTGCTAACATATCCCCTTTATTTAGGAGAATTTCTAATGTAATATAATGACAGTATCCATGTGTGGTATATGCAAAGTGAAGTAACTGATCATAATTAGGGAGATTTAACGTAGCCCCTTTACATGTATAAATTATCTCTGCTACTTTTCTAAGAAGAGTTATCAATTTATCTTTATCCGTATTTGGATTTGCTATTTTTTGTTTCATTAACTGCATCCATTTTGACATGATTAAATCTTCAGGGTATAAGGTAAAAGTTCTTACTGCAGTTTTACACATTATGACGAGGGTATCAAAAGTATCTATCTGATATTTGACCTGAGTTTGATATACATGACAGTAAATAGCATATACTTCTTGAAGTGAAATGAATTTTGTCTCCATAAAAATTGCTTTATTAAGTAGAACTTGTAAAGCAATTGAATCAGATTCACCTCTAGATTTACATATGGTATCATATAAATCATCATATAAATCTATTGCAACATTCTGACAGTAATTTTCTTCAAGTAATGATATAATTGCATGTAAGTGTAACAATGTTGTAAGAACACGAAAATTGTTCATATCTGACAATACATCTTTACATAGTGTAAGAAAAAATTGCATGAATTCAAATTGACCTTTATCAAGTAACTTAAATGCAATTTTACACAATGGTTTTAAATATGCAACCATATCTCCACGTGTTACTTTTATATAATCTAATTCTTTCAAATGGTCATTCCAAGCTTCGGAATATAGCCCTAGACGTTCAAGGCATTTGATTCTATCTGTAAGTATTGTGAATCCAGTTATATCCATAGATTCTTTCTCCCCCATGTACTGATTGTACATTGCGGTAACTATGTTTAAAGCCATTTCATTGCGTCCTGATTCTAGGAGATATGAAATGAACTTCCTCTTTTCCATTATCGTAGCCTTATTATTCACACCGAATTTCTGGATCACAGAATTAATATTGTCCTCGAATTTAGCGAGGGCGTAGTCATCCTCGAAGGAATCTCTGTAGGTGAGGGTCAATTCGTTCTCTTCGTTTTCCATAGGGTACATCTGTGGATCCTGAAACATGGGACACTTTGTAATTAATTTTTATAAATATTGGACACAATTCATGAAGCAGTTAGCTAGGTTTTTAACCACGTTTAGCTTAATCACGTTTAACAAGGTGGCTTAATACGTAAAACAGGTATAATTAAACGTGGTTAAGCTAAACGTGGTTAGAAACCTGGCTAACTGCTTCGTGAATCGCACCCATTTTATTTAAAGTTGAAAAATTACATCTTAAACTCATCCTTTACATGTCTTATTATCTCAAAAACACATTAAATTTCTTTCTTACTCAAATTCAGGATAAAAGAGACAATTTTTCTAATAAGAAGAAAGAAGACGTAATTTTTTATTATTTTTTTTTCTTTTTCCTCGAAATGTTGCAAAATAAGAGGGAAAAAAATACGAGAAGAGACGTTAAAAGTTAATAAAAGAAGAAAATTATTTATTTATTAATTTAAGTATAATACACCCTTGAAGCTTGAGGCGGGGTAATGTGAGGAAAAGGATGGTTGCCATGACCTGTTACGCGTGCGAACATTCACTGAGGTAAGACTGAGGGAACCATGGAAAACTTGTCAGGACATACACCTCTACTTTTTATCAATTGACCAAAGTGATGTCCAAAGCTTCACTTGGTGAAACCGAGATAAATTTACTCCCAGAAGGAAACAACCTAATTTTTACTCTTACCACGCTTACCAAGTCTTTAACATAAAATACTAAACACATTAGAAAATGAAAAAATAAATAAAAATATTTAAAAATTAGTAATTAAAAATATTATTAACGAATTCAATTTTTCATTAATTTTTACTGATATTTTTTTTATATTTTAGTAATTTTTGTGTCAAATATAAAATTGCATTTTTATGTACATTTGTAAATATTGTATTATTTTAATCATTTATTTGTAAATTAAATGTTTTATTCACCTCATTATTTTTTGTAATTTTTATAAAAACTTACACTACATGATGCGTGAAGTAGGCTAAGAGCAAAATTATATAGTCTTGAAACTCCCTTGTATTGAGCAACCTGATACGATTTAAATATGTATTGTCGATATAAAAGATTATTATCTTATTGAACTAAAAGTAACAAATATTGACTAATTAATGTATTTATTATAAATGAAATAAACCAAAATTTAAGATTATATTTTTATAAAAATCAAAAGCATGAGGATAGTAGATAATTAAGCAAGTTGAAAAATACATAAAAAGAAAGCCAATTAAGTTTAACACTTAATATTATTAATAAATTCTTAAAAGTCAAATAGTAAAATATAAATACACTTGATCGATTCATGAATCAATAATCAGATGAACCATATGTACCCCATAGAGGTAACATTAGGATCATTAAATAATTATCTTATTGTATATTTACAAACAGATCTATTGGAAAGTTAATAAATTTTATTAAAAATTTGTTTTCCCGGCGAAACATTCTTCTCCATAAGCCACCGTGTTAGAAACGTTGATGGTTTTTTCAGTAGCTAATGGGTAATTAATTATTTTTTTATCAAACCCTAATTGGGAACTTTTATTACTAACTACTTGCTAAGTTTGAAACCTCGAACCATCCGAAATCCTAAAACTTCTTAACATAACGTTTCGCGGGCTCTTCAGGAACGGGGGCGGCCACGGCCTTGCAATAGAGGGTCGACCTTAAAATTTTTTATTGCAAAAATGGATAGAAGGTGTGAAGTTATGCTACTCTGATTTTTTTTCAGACGTTTTAGAGTCGGGGCTCCGAGAATTATTTTAAAAAATATATAAAGTACAGTAAACGCCTCTCTTACTATTGAAAGGATAGGACCTAAAAGGGGCGTGGGTTCAAACCTGACCTCTTCAAAACTTTTTAGCAATACTTCCCGGTCTTAAAAAATCTGAAAAAAAAAATCAGAGTGGCATAACTTACTCTATCCATTTCTGCAGTAAAAAATTTTTGAAGTCGATACTCTATTCATCCCGACATTTTTCCTGTGACTGAGGGAAACTTGGAAACCTCAACCAGCTTTTGTCAATGGACGGAATAAACCTTATTAAAAATTACCACGCTCGGCGTTGCTTGATTTCAATGGAAGGACCATACAGTGATATATCAATCACTCTATGGTAGGACGAAACCCGGTCAAACGCACTGCGCCACACTTGCACAATTTTCTGCTACATAGGGTTGACTTGAATTTTAATATTGTAAAAACTATTATAAAATTGAATATAATATTTTGTTTTTGTTCTTGTACATTCCTAAGAAATAAATTAACTTATATTAATATAACAGACAATGCAAAAACAAATAGAAAGGTGGTTTCAAATATAAAAGTTTATTAAAAAAAAAATGAATATTAATTAGCGATAAATAGACACAATTATTGAACTATATGGATTACATGAACTTTTATTAATTTTCATTATACATAATTACACTTAAACGGTGAAAAATATAAATATAAACAATTCGAAAAAAAATAATAGTTAATAATTTTTATTATAAAAAATATGATTTTTATTTTATTATTTATTAAATTTATTTGTTTATTTTATTAAAAATTTAATCACATAATGACAATTGATACTGAATTTTATGTTAAACAATTTATTTAATTTTAGTGTCTGTATTATTTTATTTTTTTATAAATAATGCTTCACGATGATAACATCATAAGAACAATCAGCAAATAAGAATTTGACTAGTGTCCTGCACTCGTATTATATTACAAAATACAAAATTATATTATTATTACAAAAATGAAGATACATAAGATATTATTAATTAACATAAAAATGAAGAGAATGAGCACCTTAAAATTGCGGTTGGGCATAATATATGTAGAATAAATTAATAGGACGCCACTTCAGTGAAAATTAATACATTACCCCTACCATTTATATAACCCACTTCACTTGAACGCTGGACAAGTCGCCTAACTTTAGGGCGCTAATTTAATTTTTTTTTTCGATTAGAAATAAGCAAATCGATAATTTATAAAACATTTACATTCTGAAGTCTATTTGGTCCAAAGTTTGACGTCACTCGTCTTACATCAGGTTTGTATAAGTTCATGACGTCAGATTTTGTTTTTAGTTTTTGAGTCAAAATTAGTTATTGAAATGACGGTAGGAGAGATCTGATCACACATAAATAAAGTATTTATGTAATAACAAACGTACATTCAAGAATTAATCAACATAACGGTGGATATCATCGCTATCAAATCCCCCTCTTTTCTTATCCTGCACCCAGCGAGCCTTTGGAGTTGTCAAGAATCCTAAATAATTCCTGATCCCTGTGTGCAGCCGTCTATTGGATATACTCTTGTAAACAATCTACAACTTGTCAAAGTTAGAGATATGAGAAAATTAGTAAAAAATAAAAGTTACAGAACCGTTTTCTTCAATTTAAATCTGAGTTGAACTATATTTCATAATTTTAATAATTTATAACATAGAGTCTCGTTTCTTTCGTCTATTTTGAAAAATATTTAAGGGAAAAAAGATGATATTACGTCTTTATTCCTCCTTCTTGAGCATGAAATTTTATACTTAACCTTAATTAAAGCGAAAAAAACAAACAAAGAAAATATATATTTTAAACGTAATTGGACGTTTTTAAGATGAATTAGAGACGTAATTATTCAATTAAGTTTACAAAAAATCTAAAATTTTCAACAATGCACAAGTCAATGTCTTCAAAGTTTCAATTGTTGCACTCACCTTGTACTGAGGTGTGAAGAAGACACTGTTGCCACGTCTACTGAGTCGGATGTCCGCCTTGAGAGATAACATGATGGGAAATTTGACAAGCTGCTTTGTCTCCCAAACCTGAGGGTCCAGTCGTAACGTTAGCCGAGACTTGTAGCTCTCGCCGGGCTGCAGGATCCTGCTGTGGGCACACAAAGGTACCGTTAGTCGGGGGGGAGAGAGAGAGAGAGAGAGAGAGAGAGAGAGAGAGAGAGAGAGAGAGAGAGAGAGAGAGAGAGAGAGAGAGAGAGAGAGAGAGAGAGAGAGAGAGAGAGAGAGAGAGAGAGAGAGAGAGAGAGAGGTAAACACAGGACATGGTGATTAACAAGGCTACAAGTAAGCAATTTTCCAAGGCAACGAGTGACATAATATAATCAAATGTATATTTATTAAAGCATGCTTTTTTTTTTTAACATACTGATGGTAAGGGGGTGAGGGGGACTTTTCAAAAAATACCAATAAGGATTTTTCTCCAATTAAATGTATTAAATTTGTTAATAATATATAACTATCGTTATTATTATTATAAGATGCATCAGCTATTCAAAATAGCATATAAAATGAATTTGTTTTTTAATACATATATAATTTTAAAATTTTAACACAATATTTAAATTGGAGTAATAAATAACAAAATATGACGAAGGAATTTTTTACTACTATAAAAAAAAAGGTAATAATATTAATACTTTGCAGTTAGCCACCATATATGAATACATTAAATTTATATTAATGCGTGGGATAAAAATATCGAAGTTTAATCTAGGGTTTAATAAAGTTGAATAATTAAATCACAGATAAAAACATCAATGTGTTTTCATCTATGTTAACTATGTTTACTAAGTATATATTAAGGGTAAGGTAACGCCAACAATGTTAAAAAAATTCCCTCACACAAAAATTCTGAAAAAAAAAAAAATAATAAATAAAATTTCCTCCTCTATACCCCCTATCATTAGCTAAAATATCAGGTATACAAAATTACAAATACGATCTAGTTTTTTATTTATGAATTTTTAAAGTTGACTAATTTAACATGGAGAAATGGAACTTCCATGTAAAATTAGTCAACTTTAAAAATTCATAACTCAAAAACTAGATCGTATTTGTATACCTGATATTTTAGCTACTGATAGAGGGTGTAAGGGAAAACATTTTAAATTTTTTTTTTCAGAATTTTTGTGAGGATTTTTTTTTTTTTAACATTGGTGGCGTTATCTTACCCTTAATAAAGTTAAATAATTAAATCACAGATAAAAACATAATTGTTTCTAAAACTATGTTAATTTTTGTGATAATTAAAAATCACTTACTAGATCCCTCTGCTGATCTGACACAAGGACAGTTCCTGAGGGTGTGTCTCCACGGCGATTATTTCAACTCCATCGACCTGAAGAATCCCCAGCTGCATTCTGGTGCTCTCTTGGTTCGTCACCTGAAAGGTAATGTTCACCAAATCTTTCAGAGGCATCGCGATGTCAGTGGATTCAGGAAACACCTTGATCGGTTGGTTCACGGTCGTCCCAGGTGGAATATTTGATGGTGATTTTTGACCTTGAGAAGATTTCAAGGTCAAACCAGGTGGACATTTTGACAGTGAGGCTTGAACTTGTGGGGACTTTAAAGTTATGCCAGGAAGTTTATTTGACGGAAAGATTTGATCTTTTGATGGTTTCAAGGTTAGACCAGGGGGCCTATTTGACGGCGAGATTTGACAATCTGAGGGTTTTACCTTTTTCAAAGGTTTCTTGTTATCTGTACTTGATGGTATGTCCTTGATCTGTTCTCCAGAGGTGTTGAGCGTCGCTTTAGACGGAGTAACTTGACCTTGTGTTGGAGTTAAGGTCAAGTTAGAGAGATCATTTGACTGCTTGTCTTTGTCTTGACGTTTCGTAGTTTTTTTAGAATTTGGTGGGTTGGATTGACCTTGCAAGGGTTTTGAGGTCACGTTAGAAAGAGTAACACTCACCAGACCTTGTGGTGTTGTCTCTGTCGTTAACTCACCTAAAGATGTTGATGGAATGTCCTTTCCATCAGAGCATGTCAAGGACGGAGTATTTGACGAAGTGACCTTTTGACCTTGTGATGACAGCAAGGTCATGTCAGGTTGTGAGAGGTCAGCAGCTGATGGAACGACCTTGACCTTTTCTTCTGGTGTATTCAGGGTCAAATTAGATAAGGACAACTCAATTGACGGCTCGGCTTTGGTAGCTTCATGTGGCAAGGTCAGGTCAGGTTGAGAGAGGTCAGCAGCTGATGAAACGACCTTGAATTTTTCTTCTGGTGTATTCAGGGTCAAATTAGATGAGGACAACTCAATTGACGGCTCGGCTTTGATAGCTTCATGTGTCAAGGTCAGGTCAGATTGAGAGAGATCAGCAGCTGATGGAACGACCTTTTCTTCTGGTGTATTCAGGGTCAAATTAGATAAAGACAACTCAATTGACGGCTCGGCTTTGACAGCTTCATGTGGCAAGGTCAGGTCAGGTTGAGAGAGGTCAGCAGCTGATGGAACGACCTTTTCTTCTGGTGTATTCAGGGTCAAATTAGATAAGGACAACTCAATTGACGGCTCGGCTTTGACAGCTTCATGTGGCAAGGTCAGGTCAGGTTGAGAGAGGTCAGCAGCTGATGGAACGACCTTGACCTTTTCTTCTGGTGTATTCAGGGTCAAATTAGATAAGGACGACTCAATTGACGGCTCGGCTTTGACAGCTTCATGTGGCATCGTCATGTCAGGTTGAGAGAGGTCAGCAGCTGATGGAACGACCTTGAACTGTTCCTGTGAGGAGGTCAAGATCACCTGCTGTTCTGGAGTAGAATTGACGTCAAGTGTCCCAGGTTTGACATGATTCTCCTGCTGTGCACCCTGAAATAAGGATATTATTGTTCTCAGTTAGGACTTTTGATTTGCAATGGAGAACCTACATGATTTTTTTTTGTTCACAAAAGGAGACCACAAATTTCTATTTTTGAGATTTTAAGTATATTATTTAAAAATGAAAAATTAAACTCCTAACCTCACTCTCTCTACGAAAGAATATAGCCTATAGATAAAATATCACATGGTAATAATTATTTTTAAAATTGGGAAAATTTAAAAAGAAAATAAAAAGACAATTAGATATTTTGTATTAAAAAATTAAAGCTTAGTAAACTGTCAATTCGGGAATAAAACGAGGCAATTAACGTAATAACAAAACATAAGAATTTAATTAAACAATTAGGACACAACATTACCATAAATAATAACGTCGGTAAAATTATATATTTTTCTGTTTTAGTACTAACAATATAAATTAAAATATAATTCAAATCATGTTAACTAAAATATTAAAATTTAAAAAAAAAATCTTAATAATTTCAAATACATTGTTGCGACATTGTTTAATTACATTAATTTATAATTTTTACAAATATACTTGTTTTAAAATAAATAAATAAAATCAATTATAAACTAATGCGAAGACTTTAATCTTATATTACACATTATAAATAATCTGTAGAGATGAACATTTTTTCCCCAAAGTACCTAACCCACATAAAAATGAAATAATATCAAATGTCAAGTAATTCAAGTATAAAAAGTAAAACAAACAGCAACAAGGGCGACGCTACATAAAATGACAAACTTTACGGCAATTCCTGATAATCTGAGGAATAAAATTTCTTAGACGTTATTTAGGATTTTTAAAATAAACCATAATATGATTCAAATGGATTTAATAGATTTTTAATATTAAATTTTTATTATATCGTTTTTATAATTTATTTTAAATAATATATTTTAAATATGATGCTACAACACAATTTGTTTTAATTTTAATTTTTATAAATATTTGTTTTAAAATAAATAAACAATTTAAATTATAAAAAAAGAAAATGCGGGTATCATAATAACATTACATTTAACAGTAAAATAATACAATAGGCTACATTCTGTGCACCTAAAGTAATAATATAGAATATTATGTTAAATCAGTACGTAATATTCTGACAATGATAGCGTTTACTTGACAATGTTTAATACACATTCGTTGACAATGGATATATTTATGAAGCGTAATTAACGGACCCGTGTTTAAACACCGTCATGTAAACGTAATAAATGAGGAAGAAAATCAAATTGCAGCATTAATTCAATCACATTCAATGCTAGCAAACAAAAAGTAGATGTTCTTACCTGATCATGATGAGCGTCCTTGATCGCTACATCTTCGCCTCCTCCAGCATCCTCGCCTCCTTCAACATTATCGCCACCTTCAACCTTTAATTGGACAGTGGTACTTTGCCCTCCCCCACTGCATTGATTATCTTCTCTCTTTGCCATAGTCGACTCTGAAACCGACAAATAATATATTTACTTCCTTATAAAAATATATTTTCTAATTTTTTTCAATACGTAGCCTCTTTGTCAAAATCTGATTTTTTTTTTTAAGTTAAATTTTCAACGATTTTTTGTTGTTGTTGTAAGAAAATGCATCATAAACTTACTACACTGCAGTAACTGCACGACTTTATTATCTAAATAAAAAGAAAAACCCAATGGAAGAGTATGAATTAGATTTTTACATAATGGTCAATATACATTGTATGAAAAAAAATAAATATTGCAGAATATAGAGGAGAGGGTACCAAATTATGCTACTCTGAATTTTTTCAGATTTTTTTGAGACCCGGAACTATTTTTAAATAATTATTGAAAGTTCTGTAAGTTAAGTTGGCACCCCTGAATCCTTAATAAAAAGGACAGAGGCTGGACGTATCTTGACACCTCCAGGGGGCGTGGCCGCACTTTCAATAATTATTTAAAAATAGTTCTGGATCTCCAGAAAAATCTGAAAAAATTCAGAGTAGCATAATTTGGTACCCTCTATTCAATTCTGCAATAAAATTTTTTCATGTATGTTGTACATTATCATTTAGTTCAATAATCGCGAAATATTCATGCAGTAAATTTAACAATCGAATTCAATACTGATTCAATGAAATTGAACTACTTTAAATTATAGAACTAAAATAACTAAAAATCTACACGCCAAGTCCTTCGCAACATATCTAAAAAATTTAGTATCATCAAAATATAAATGTTAAATTAAATGTTAAGTGACGAAATAAAATGCACAGGAAGTTTTTCACAAAAGATGATGCCAATTAATTTTTAATAACAAGTTGTTTTAATTATTAAATAAACGTACAAATTTATTACTAGAAATTTATAACAAATGTATTATAATTAAACTCTATTTCGCTAAAATAAAATCTACTATGACAAATTTTTTAAATATCAACAGTCCGAACCTCCCTATTACACGATACAATTTGACATACAATTCTCATCTAAAAAAAAAAAAAAAAAAATGAGTTTAATTTTTTTATGCAAGGGAAAATTGTATGCAATAGTTAGAAAATTTGTATCTTGTAACACAGGCTTAAAATACAAAGAGACTCGAATCTGTTATTTTTTTCATGTGTAAAAAGGTTCATTATAGAAAGTAAAATCAGTTTAATCATTCTGAAACATGGGTCAAATTCGTCTCGTTTTCCCCCCAGAGCATTGATGCACTTATGTGTGGTTCCCCAGGCTTTGAACATCACTTTGGTCCATTGATAAAAAGTAGAGGTGTCCGTCCTGATTGAGGTTTTCCACGGTTCCCTCAGTCTCACCTCTGCGAATGCTGGGACGCGTAACAGGCCGTGGCCACCATCCTTTCCCTACCTTATAATTACTACTCATTACTACGTCGTGAACTGTAAGCTCTTAGGGGTGTATCCTTGTAAAAATAAAAAATAAGCTATAATCATGACATCTACTTAAAAAACTACAAAACAACAACAATCAGATGGTGAAGGAGCGCCTTCATCATGGGTCTGTGGAACTGATGTTTCCATCTCAACTCGATAATTTTTATAAATATTATTATAATGATAAATCAATACATTTTTTATTTAAGAAATAAGAATTTTTATTGGTCAGCATTGAAGAATATAGCATTGTTTTATTTTGAACTTTTATGGGTTTTTATATTCAAAATGTACTATTTTTATAATAATGTCTTTGTGTGTTGTATGGGTGAAATAAAAAAATAAAAAATCAATTTTGTCAATTTGATGAAAAATTACACAGATTTTGGTGCTTTTTTACATCAAAAGATTATAGATGGGTCTCTAGATGAAAAATTATGTCTTCAACAAATCTTTTACACGTCTTAACCTAAAAAAAAAAAAAAAAAAAACTCAAAAACTCAAAAACTTTAAAACACATCTTATTTCCTCTTCGCTCAAAGTGAGGATGAAATAAAGACAATATTTCTAACATTTTATGTTCAAGAAGAGGAGAAAATACTCTTTTTCACCTCTCTTTCGTCTAAAATGGTGCAAAATAAGAGGAGAAGAGACGCGAGAGGAGAGTTTAATAGCGAAGAAAAGATTACATTTATTTTAACTCGGGGGAGTTCAGTTTTTTTATTCGTTAAATATTTTGGTAAAAAAAAGAACAATAATAATAATAATGAACATGATGGACGTCAAACCCCCGTCATTAAAAAACTCGCAGTCAATGTATTTAATCTAATTATTATATAATTATAGTTTTTGCTTAAAAATGACTGAATTTAATTTCCCGGCTCTTCGTGGACTCGACTATTACGAGTTCCTTTCAAACCATGGCGGCTATGGCCTATAGCATTACATCCCAGCATTTGTCTGGTTGTGACTGAGGAAACCATGGAAACCTCAATCAGGATGGTCAGCAATGGATGCCATCAATCACCTCGCGGATGCACGAGTGGGTGTTCTTTCACAACCACCACTTGTGAAAAGTTTGGCGGTGCCTGGGATCTAATGTGCGACGAATATTAAATATATTTAATAATATATTTAAGATTACGAAATATATAAAGAGTATGTACTAAATTTTGCAATAAGGATAATTCTCAATATATTCGAATAGGAAAACAGCTCTTTCAGATTTTGTATCGAGTCTTAATAGGGTCAGACTGGGAGTAAATAGTAAATAGGAGTAAGTATATAATATTATGATTTTATCAATGGTTCATTGATAAAAAAAAAGTAGAGGTGTCCGTCCTGACTGCAGGTTTTCCATGGTTCCCTCAGTCTCACCTCTGTAAATGTTGGGACTCTTAACAGACCGTGGCCATCATCCTTTCCCTCCTTTATCCCTAATCCTTACACCAGGCCTCGAGCTTCAAGCTAGGGGGTGCATCGTTGTTAAAAAATAATAATAATTTAATAATAATATAATAATTATTCAGATAAGAAAAATAGGCCGTTCTGATTTCAAGACGAGTTTAAAACAAAACTGCCTAAGCCCATATATATATAAGCAGGGTTTCAAAAAACAAAACATCTTAAATTTGGCAACAATATTTCTTATTGTTGATCACCTTCTGATAAAATTAATTCGCCATATACAAGACGTTTGTGAGTCGGGCTGAGTCCCAGCAAAAAAATCATTCATAAAATTCATAATAACTAATAACAAACACATTTTTACTCACCAATATTTTGTTCCCGATGATTAAAATCAATGTGGAATCAACACAATCAATGAATCAACACTCACATAACAACACTTAATATAATTCCACACACTCGCAATGACTGTGCTAAATTTGTCTCCTAACTGAATGGCTACTTGTTGCTCTAAAAAAGATGACTAAATCTCGGCAACGCGCGAACTCGAGAATTTGTTTGGAAACACATAGACATACCATACATAGAAACGCAAAAATTGTGGTAGAAATTTGAAATAAATCTCAATGTAATTAATTTATTTACAACATAAATAATAACATAATTGAGTTTTAATGTGTGTATATGTGTTATGTGTAATGGTTCTGATATGATATTTTGTTGTTTAATTTTTCTATGCACTGTTTAACTTAAATATATTTTTCATTTCTCTGCATCTCTACCACGGTAATATGTCCATGCTCTGGAATGCGAAAACTGAGGGCTTCAAGGGAGTAGAGAGACGAGGAACGATGGACCATAGCTACACGTGTGCCAAATATGGACAGTCTATATCGTGTATTTAAATATGATACTTAAGTATAAAATTAAAATATTAATAAATATTATGTTACTATTGTGTATTGTTAAATATTTATTTATTTATTTATTTATTTATTTATTTATTTATTTATTTATTTATTTATTTATTTATTTATTTATTTATTTATTTATTTATTTATTTATTTATTTATTTATTTATTTATTTATTTATTTATTTATTTATTTATTTATTTATTTATTTGAATATATTCCAATAATAAGCCAAATTCTTTACACGAAATAATTCTTTTGTAAATTGACAACATTTCTAGTACACCTTACATATTTTTTTTTCTTGCTTGCATCATAGCAAGTATTTTTTGTAAAATTATTGCAACTAATTAATTTTCCTTTGCATTCTATTCCAGCTATTTAGAATGCCAGTAAGATATGGGAGTGAGACTGAATGGGGAATTCTCTTACAACTCAAATTTTAAACTTTTTTAACTCAAATTTAGGGACTCTGAAGGGATTATTAGAATAGGGGCAAAGTATGCAACCCGCGCGCAAACCTGAAAATTGTGACGTAGAAACTCCCTAGTTAACACACAACAACTGCCTGATATAATAGTTTGAGCGTCAAGGAGTCATTGGCTATAAATTTTAGTAACACGATCGAAATCAGCAGGTTTTTCTACCCTAGAATCAATAGTTTTTTCTCTAATATCAGTTTACTTTAAGAGTGATAATCGAAAATATAAATTTATTGGCGGAAAATTTCGCCTGCTAGGCAGTTTCTACGTCACGTTTTGGCGCTATATAAATTCAAAAGGAGGAAGATTTTTAAAAAATTCCCATGCCTCCAATTTTGAAAATTGAAACTTTTTTATTTTAGGACATTTAGTTTCATGGCATAGAGCATCTGAAAAAAAATTAAAATAAATGTAGGAGAATTCCCCATTGTTGATTTGATATTACACGATACAATAATTTTCCCTTGCAAGAAAACTTTCAACTTCATTTTTTCTTTGTATATGCAAATAAAATTTCATGCAAGGAAAAAATTTATCTTGTAATAGAGGCTTTAGAGAACTTGAGAAAACTTGAAACTGCATATATTATGCTATTAAAATATTTTCTTTAATATAATAAAGAAAATAATTATATAAGACAAGGAACCAAGAATAAAATAAGGAATTAGGTTATAAATATATTTATTTGTTCAAATAATTTTACATTTTCAAAATATGATATATTACATAAAATTACATTCCATTCAGAAAAATAATACTCTCACTGGATTAATTTCAAAAATAAATTAAAATTTAAAACAATTATTATTTTCAATATGTACAATTTTTAGTGGTTACAATTTTACGTATTTATACTCACTCCTTATATTAAAATTTGACATAAATTTCTGTTTACTTTTCTGTTCCATTAAACAATACTTTTATTAAAGTTAATTAGTTAATACAATGAATTCATTAAATTTATTATAACAAATGGACAACATACATGAAAAAAATTTATTGCAGAAATGAATAGAGGGTACCAAATTATGCTACTCTGAATTTTTTCAGATTTTTTTGAAACCCAGAACTATTTTTAAATAATTATTGAAAGTGCGGCCACGCCCCCTGGAGGCGTCAATAGGCGTCTAGTCTCTATCCTTTTTATTAAGAATTCAGGGGTGCCAACTGAAATCACAGGACTTTCAATAATTATTTAAAAATAGTTCCATGTCTCAAAAAAATAAAAAAAAAACTCAGAGTAGCATAATTTGGTACCCTCTATTCATTTCTGCAATAATTTTTTTTCATGTTTGTTGTCCATTATCTTAAATTGCAATTTTTGCTAATTAAATTACATAACAATTTGAAATAATTATGTATCTATTTTGTTAAAAAATTTAATTTTAATTTTATAAATTTTTCAAATAAATATTAAAGTAATTCACATATAATTCAGTACATTATATTTAATACTTTTTTAATTTTATTTTGTCATTTTCTCAGAAATTTATTATTTTACTTTGGGATATTTTTTACTAAAACATAAATATAATACATTGCACTCTTTAATTTCATATTTTTACAGCGAAAAATGCAACATTTTTAAATGTAAGAATACATTTAATGACAACTGATGATTTTCCCCATAACAATTTACTACAGTGTTATAAAACTCAGTGTAAATTTCTGCACCTCTTGAAATATTATCAAAATTTTTAATTAAATTTGCAATACTTTGAAGTAAATTCAATATTTTTTTTGTATCTGTTTCTTTATTTAGTAAAGTAAATTTCATAATTTTAATCCATTGATTTTGAATTGTATAAGCTTCCGTTAATTTTGTATTACATACAACTTTACACATCGCTTGTAAAACATCTATAATGTCACGTCCTTTTTCTAATTGTCGTTCGTAAATGAATTGCATAAATTTAAATGCACTCTGCCTTGCATTCATTTCCTTTAAATCACAGTCCATAAATTTATCCTGAACACAAAACACGTATCTTTGAATAGCAACTTGAAATAAAAAATTATCTTCCCGATCATAAACTTTTGAAAAAGTATGAAAAAGTATATCATAAAAATCAAGAGCTTCATATTTCCAATCATTTTTATATAATTTATCAGTAATTATATTAAGATATTTAAGTGCAGTTTTAGGATCAATTAAGTTAATATTATATAGAATTTCATGACATTTACTTAAAAATATTACTATTGGATCATATTTACCTAAGAAATACAATTCTAAAGCTACGTCACACAAATTAACAAGTGTTTCCATAGTATTAGCACTACTTTTTATTAAATAATTTATTTGCTGGAGTTGTAACTTCCAAGATTTATAATGTAATTTTAATAAATTCAGACATTTAATTCGTTCTAATAGAATTTCATATGATAACTCATCCATTTCATTCTTATCGCTCATAAGATATCTGAATACTTTGTCGTAAATTTCCAACGCTGCGTCTACACGCCCTGCCTTAAGTCTTCTTTTGGCAACGTTTCTCTGAACATCAATGTCAATTATGTCACTTTCTGGGGCGCCTGTGACGTCACATTTTAGTTCAGTAGGTGAGTCTGGTGGTGTGGTGGGACCATCTTGTGTTCCGTTCTGTAACATAAAGAGGTTAAAAATATAATCAAAAGCTCTGCATTCATAGCTTGAAAAAAAAAAAGTTTTAATCAATCATAATTTTTTTTTCCCCTTGGAATTTGTTATGATTTTTTTTTTAATTGTATAAGGAGAGACCGATATTACTCTGCAGCTATAAATATTATAATGGAGGTTTTACTTTGTAATATTTTCGACACAAGAAATAATACAATTTTATTTATTTTTTATTAATTTAGCATAAAAAAAAAATACGTTGAAATATTTACTGTATTTCAACGTATTTAAGAGTGCTTGTTTAAGAGTGCAATCGTATTTTATATATTATTATAATTATTTTTCATAGAAGTAGCTAAAATAAACAGGCTGTAAGTTCATGCATTCTCCATAAATAAATACCGACCATCATAGCTGAGGTTTCCACGGTTCCCCTAGTAACTACATCATGGCTAAAACCTGTCTATGCGTATTAAGCTTGTCCATGCCAGAGTTTCGAATTTATAGAACTTTATTAAAGTTCATTGAGTAATTAACAAATAAATCAACACATACAGAATTATATAGTATCATGGATAGAGGACATTGAGTAATGTATTTTTTTTTTCCAAACCTCTCGATCGAAACCTTTTTATTTATGCTGCAAAACATTGTGACGTCATTGTCATGTAATGTTAAATATTTTCATGACTATGACGTCACAACATTTTGCAACATATATAATTTTAAGGGTGCCAGAGGGTTAAAAAAATTAATAATTCACATCTATCCAAATATTAGTTTATGAAGGATGTCCAAATAAGTAAATTTATTACAAAATTAACTCTCTAAAAATTACCTGAAATGCATATACGATGACTAAAAGTCTCCTGACACTCCTGGACTTGCTGATGATCCAATGGACGTGGACTGACCCTGCGGCTTCTGAGAAGGCACCCTCAGTCTCTCCCTCTTCTTGGAGAAAGACGCGCAATCTTACTATACCGCTTTCTTGGGGACGCAACGTGTGTTTCCTATAAACAATGTTAGAAAATAAAAAGAATAACTTTCAACGTCTTTGTGTATTTGAGGATAAAATTCATCATAAGGTACAGTAATGGTAAAAAAAAATTGAACATGTCGCATGTTGAAGTGAGCATGCCATCAGTTCACTTGCTTGATCTGGCAACACTGTTGGAGTTCAGGTGAGTTGACCTACAGTCACCTCCTCCAAGTTTACCTGGACACAATAAAGGTGCATTTCCATGGAGTGATGTATGATGTAAAGCGAGCAAGAAAGGCGCACTTGCTTTAATATAATATGGTGGCCATGTTAGGGTGTAAAAATCTCAATCCCGCAGTGATTTCATCCCGTAGCGATTTTTCCACGCCAACATGGCCGTCATATGACATTGAAGCAAGTGTGCCTTTCTCGCACCGCCAAGCCCCACTCAACATCGTTCAATGGAAGAGCACCTTTAATAAATTTTTTGTCGACAACATATTTCTGATTCCAACTATCAGAGTAGAAAATAATTAGGTAAAGCAGAACCTTTACTTAAAAAAAAACTGTTCATTTTGGGGGACATTCACAAAGCACTTTAACCCCCACTTTAGAATCAATTTATATCCCCAGTGCTAAACATGGTACTAAACCAGGGGCTAACCATGTTAAGCTCCTAGTTTAGCACCATTTTTAGCACCAGGAATAAAAATCAAGGCTAAAGTGGGGGTTAAAATGCTCTGTGAATGTTCCCCTTTGAGTGTCAAAATTATTAGTAACATAATCCTCATTGCGCCTGCTTTGTATGCAACCCACGTTACCAAGATGCAGAACAAGTTGCCTATTATCAAGGAAACAAGCAAGATTTTTTTTTTAATTAACCTAATTTTTGTTTATATTTGCATTATTTTATTTAAGCATAGCAGATCATTATTCTTAAAATAATTAAATTGACCAAAATAACCAATAAATTATACATAAAAGGACACCACAACGTTTGAAAGAGTCGTGAGCATCAATAATAATAATTGTTATTCTTTCTAAATATCAGGAAAATAATAATGGACAACCAACATGACATTTTTTTTACTGCAGAAATGAATAGAAGGCACCAAATTATGTCACTCTAATTATTTCAGATTTTCCATAGTCCGGGAAGTATTCAAATTCAGATTTGAACTCACGCCCCTTTTAGTACATAATGGGGGACATTCACAAATCACTTAAACCCCACTTTAGCCTCGATTTTTATCCCTGGTGCTAACCCATGGGCTAAGCAAGGTTAGCCCTTGATTTAGCGCCAGGGATAAAAATTGAGGCTAAAGTGGGGGGTTAGAGTGCTTTGTGAATGTCCCCCAATTATTCTTTATTAAAGATTGACGCCTATTGATGCCTCTTTCCGTACTTTCAATAAATTTTTAAAAAATCCTAAGCTAATTCAATTTTAAAAAATATATATATTCAAGGATTGTTGTCACTACGGTAGTTATTTTTTATTGGTAAAAAAAAAATATAAAATTTAGATCAGAACATGGAGAAAAAAATGAATGTTCACTTTTTGAAGTAAAAAAAAGTAATTATTCAGTATGATTTGACAAATGGCCGCCAGATTTCCAATGATATTCGCACTATCTATATCCTGAATATCTCAAAAAACAAGACAGACTTTTGCTTCATTTTTTTTCACTAAATATTTATGTTATAATGTAAGGAAAGTTTACTTTAATTTTCAGAGTGATTTACCATCTCCTAAGACTAGTGACAATAATCATTTTAATTCCTGGGCTCTAAAAATAAAAAAAATGTGAGAAAAATCACAGTAATATAATTTGGTACTTTCTATATCTGCAAAATATCATAATTTTTTTAATTTCTCCATCGCAGCCTGGACTCACCTGTCGCTCCCTGCAGACTGCGAGGAGGTATACAACTCCCCGATCAGCTTGACCCCAGGGACTCGTTTGGAGAACTCGATCTGGACGTCCCTGTCCCCAAGGTTAATGAACTTAAACCTGAGCTCCCTGAAGTCACTGTCAGTTCGCTGCACGTTGGCGGTGCAGTTCTCCAGGTCTATATAGCCCTGGGAACAGAGAAACATTAGGCCTGGCGTGTACAGATTGTCAATAAAGGCTTCAAGTCAGCTGATTTTGCGGTGTTCCCACCGTCCCATCCAAACCTTATGTAAAAAACAACATGAAATCGCTTTTTTGGCATTAAAGAATTTTTTAAAGGAAAATAAGTTCTTGATTTATTATCAGAAGATCGCTAAATGAAGGGGGGTAGAGGAGATGGTTTCAAATTAATAGCTTTAATAGTTACTGAGAAAAAAATCAAATTTTCTAACATGGTGGCTTATGGAGAAAATTTTCCCGGCGGGGAACACTTGAAGCCTCTATCATGCATAATACAAAAGATGAGCCATTAAGTGGAAGGATAATATTATATATAATTATTAAACATGTAGAGAAGAAAAATAATTGTAAATATATTAACTATTTTTTTCATATTTTTTAAAACGTTATTGTGTGACTTAATTTCTTTTAAGGGGATATAACAATTTTTTTTTTTAATTTATAAAAAATTATAATTAATATATATTATGTTTGGCAATTTTATTAATTTTAAAATACATAATATACTAATTATACTTTATTTACATAAGCGAGGTTATGCATAAAAAATACTATACTCGGATTTTTGCCATGACAAATAAAATCCATTTAAGGCATATGCTGTAGTAATATAATTAATTTAAATTTTAAAAATAAAATGACGTATTATTATTTATTATAACCTCAAAATGGAAAGAAATGTACCAAAATATTCTTATACCATTGCGAATCTTACGATCACAGTATTTTGTTATACCTACACAATTTTTAGTTTAATTATTTAATTTAAGACATTGAATATGAGGCGAAGAATAAAATTAAATAATTTATATTTTATTATTATTTCACCAGCAGAACCCTTCTAACAACAAAACATGTATTCTTATAGTTCAGTGCATGTATTACTAATACTATCAGGTGGGTGATTTATATTATATCCCCATGTGAATAAAGTCAATAAACAGTCTGCATGTATTGTTATTAGCTGTTCAAGCGAATACAATAATAAATTGCAAACATAATCAGAATTTCATTAAGGGTAAGGTAACGCCACCAAT
Source organism: Siphlonurus alternatus (assembly GCA_949825025.1). Classification (NCBI taxonomy): domain Eukaryota; kingdom Metazoa; phylum Arthropoda; class Insecta; order Ephemeroptera; family Siphlonuridae; genus Siphlonurus; species Siphlonurus alternatus. The sequence goes on from OX463786.1 coordinate 18,100,172, forward strand.
GTTAAAAAAAATCCCTTTCACAAAAATTCTGAAAAAAATTTAAAATGTTCTCCTCTACACCCCCTATCAGTAGCTAAAATATCAGGTATACAAATACGATCTAGTTTTTGAGTTATGAATTTTTAAAGTTGACCAATTTAACATGGGAGTTCCATTTCTCCATGTTAAAGTAGTCAACTTTAAAAATTTATAACTTAAAAACTAGATCGTATTTGTATACCTGATATTTTAGGTACTGATAGGGGGTATAGAGGAGAACATTTTAAATTTTTTTCAGAATTTTTGTGAGAGGGATTTTTTTTAACATTGGTGGCGTTACCTTACCCTTAATTTTAAAGTTACAGTTTGAAAGGGGGGGGTAAATACGTACCTCCTTATTCAAAGTGACGATTGTGAGCACATCACTTGGACCTTTGCTGGGAGCATTTCCGACTTCCGTCCCTTTAAGTTCGGTCCTACCAACCACCTGACCTTCCTCCAAAGGTCCTTCACTTTCAGCCAACCTTCCATCTGCCAGGGTGGACACGGAGGGGTCTTCTTTTGGAACTTCTCTACTGCTGGAAGCACCCTTAGTTTGTGTGTCAGAGTGCTTTCTTTTTGTACCTACCCTACTTTTTGACATAACCTTTCCCTTAATTTTGTATTCAGTAAGTGAGAATTTTTCCATTTGAATATTTTTACTTCTGAAATTTGCCCCATTCCCTTCAATTTTGCCCCTGGAAATTGGAAGATTCTCTCCACTGCAAGATGCACCCTCATCATCTGTTTCCTTAATTTGAAGACTGGCTACCCTGGCTGAGAGCTCTTCTTCAGTAACTAATCCACTGTTGGTCTCCCTCCCCTCAAGTTTCGCCCTGGCGAGCGCCCTTCTTCGCACCGTCGCACTTGTGCAAAAAGGTAACACCTTTCGACCCAACATGGTAAGTCTGGAAACAAAATGTTTACAATTTATAATAATGTAATCAGGGTTGTATTTAAACGGATCAATATAATATTAATTATTTTTCACTCGGGTTTTCACGGTTCCCTTATTCTTAGGTAAATAGATGAATTTACTACGCACTCTATTCAAAACGAACCCAATGCAAAATTTATTATTGTAATAATATATTAGGCTAAATTCTATGGAATTTAATAAAAAAAATACATCTAATTCATCATTATAACTGTATTATAATTTATAAATGTTTCAAAATTGGAACTAATATTTTTATGTACTGTATTCCTATTTTTATATTATTGATACTGTATATAATTAATATGTTTTTGTTTGTATGTATGCCGTTTGTATAATATAATAATATTTTTATTTTTAGGGCATTATTATATTTTATAATCTATTCTGTCCACTGTCTTTGAGTTCAATAAATAAATAATAATTAAAAAATACTCGAAACTGCTACGAAACAAAAATTGAAGTTTAAAATTGTTCACTATTTTTAATTAATATTTAAAAAATAATAGTACATAATTGTAAAATATTATGACAAATAATCATTTTATTTGTGCAAAGATGATGACAAGATTATGCTTATATTCATGCATGTAATTTAGGAATTATTTCTTACCCGTTGCTGTTTCCTGGTTTATTTTCACAACTTAATTTATGGACCACAATAATTATGAATGTATTGAGATCACTGCTGCTTGAAATGTGTCTGAGCTGATGTTGTGGGATACGAGGAAATTCTCTCCTCGCTGCAGTCGTGACGTCATCATTGGTATGTGGAAACATGGAGATGTAAAACTAGATCCTCATCTTTGGCGGTAGAAATCGGAGCGTTATACTAAAGTTTGGTAAATGTGTATGTTGCTAAGTAATAAAAAATGTGCCAATCAATACTCTTAAATTATTTTCATGTAAGAAAAAAAAAAGATTCTTATCTTACAACACATTAACATAATTGTTGTTTTTAATTAATTTTTGTTTAATTATAAATTATACTGGCAGAGAGAGCAAATTAACTGTTAGCAAATTTAAAGCAATATTTAAAATGAAAGACATAATATTTTGATTTATAATGGTTTTCTGCTTCACAAAATCGACAAAATGTATTATAGTATATTTAAATATTTCCCCCAGCAGTTATAGCTGCTACTTTTCGTACTTTTTGTGCTTTAGCCAGTACAGTGGCGTAGCCAGGATTTACCCAAGGGGGGGGGTTCTTCAGGACAAAGATTGAGAACAGCCCACTGGGGGGTTTGGGGGGCAAAGCCCCCCAATAGCCCGAGGCAGGCGCGATTTTTTTTAAGGACACGCCTCTTTTTTAGGGTAAAATAATGGAAAAATACTATTATATTAGAGGGTAAAATATATGGCCTGATGCAATTTTTTTAACATTTTATAATTTTTTCACCCCATTTTTCAAATTCTTTTGAATACGTGCGTATAATAAATAAAGCTTTGAGTAAATAATTTTAATTAAATCAAGTAATTCATGTAACCACTTTATATTATTTTTATAGAATCAGTGTACGTGTCATTTAATTGAATTTGATTTTTAAAATTTATTTAATAATCCAAGTTCACATCATTAAGATATTGTAAAAAATAAATAAATAAATAAAAAAGGGAATTGCTTCTCTTATTTTTGCTAAATTTTGTCTGCACCGGGCGCGTGGAGCAACCAATTAAATAAAGGTGCAGCACACGTGAGAGCGTTTTAATTTATACAATAGTAGTTATATGCACATACAGTTTGTAATGGAAATAAAACATTTATTTATGAGTCGCACTTTTTCGTGTTAAAATTAGAAACTAACTTATAATTTGTTTATTTTAAAGAAAAGACTACTTGATACCCCTATATTTCAATTTTTTATTTAACTTTTTTTTTCAAATTTTTATAATTTTTCCTTTTTTCTTCTTATATCCAGTCATTACTCGATCTTCATGGGGGGGGGGGGTTAAACCCCGATCCCCCCCCTTGGCTACGCCATTGGCTTTAGCACCTTATTGGTGTTTTGCGTGCTATCTTCACCCTAATTCTTGTTCTCTTGTACATTTTATTATGTAATGAAATGTTTATAATTATATACTTATACAACGTTATTTGAATTATTCATACACTAATTAATGTTTATCGGAATTAAAGTTTTGTGGGAACCTACGAACCTATGTAAATAAATGGGAGTTTAATATGCATGGTCTTATAAATTCAAATTTCAATATAATTAAAATTTTCATCCTCTATAAAGATAATTGCAGAAATAAAACATTGAAAATTAATAAAAATATAATATGAATTGATATATTTTTTTTACGTTTTTTATAGAAAAACTTTCTGCAAGCATATGGTTCAGTTTTGACATAATATATGCAGGCTTTAGTAGATCAATAATTTATCTTTGTCTAAATATAATAAATAATTCTAGCTGTTGTATAACAAGTTAATCAAATATACGTAAAAAAATAGTATTAGCTCAAAAATAATAAGTAAGAAATAAACGCTTGAGCTTGAAGCTACCATGTTATAAAATTAGATTGATTATATTGTTTCTTATTTTTACAACAATTAACCTAGACTCCTTGGAGTCAGGCGCGGATCCGGGGGGGGGGGGGGGGGGGGGGGCTGCAGCCCCTCCCCCCGAAATTTTGGATTTAACATGGGCAATATAGGCATTTCCCCCACTCCAATTTTTTTTTTTTAACATTAACCTTATGGAGGCAGCCCCTCCCGAAATTTTTTTGTGGATCCACGCCTGCTTGGAGTATCAAAAACATCAGATTCTTATAATATGTTTTATGTTTAATTATCATGAAATGTATATTAATATTCCATTTCTTTTAAGTATAATAATTTCTGTCTGCATGATGTGTATTAAGTTAATATTCCCTACTAGTAGTTGAAAAATTACGTCTTCAATTCATCCTTTTTACACGTTTGAACCTAATCTTTTTAACTCTAGAACACATCTTATTTCGCTCAAAGTGAGGATGAAATGGACTAATTGAAGGCAACATTTCTTGCATTTTATGCTCAAGAAGAGAAAAAAACGTAATATCGTCTTTTCTCCTCTAAAATGGTGCAAAATAGGAGAAAATTAGACGAAAGGAGAGCTTAATAGCGAATAAAAGATTAAATTTATTTCAACTCAGGTTGTCTATATATTTAAGAAATGTATGAATATATTTGTATTATTAACTATTGTGTATTGTACTCTCTGCAATTCGACTATCTAACCAGCAGTTTGTATTGAATAAATAATTAAAATCAAACTAACACTTTAACTATCACTAATTTACTATATACAGATGGAGAACAAAACTAATTATTATGGCTACACTGAAACATTAAAATATGAAGTTAAATAACAACCATATCGCCGGCCGAGACTGCAAAGTCGTTAAACGTAGGTGGAGTTGGGAGATGACGTCAGTGATGGGTCACGTGACTTAGGCCTCCAGACAGATAAGTCTACACTTAACACTTAAGTGGGTACTTAACTGTATTATTGCAAATAATATACTTCTTTATTTTTAATGTTTTAATAAATTCATAACTATTGTATAAGTCACGTATATATGGCTGTTTGGTCTATTCTCAAAAACGGATCAAGAAGAAGAAGTAAGTCACGTATGCAATTTTAACTCCCAGATGAAAATTTATAAAAAAAAACATTAAAAGAAACACTAATATATTAAGGCCGTGGCTGCCCCTGTTCCAGAAGAGCCCGCGAAACGCTGAAGTTAGTATTTCGGAAGGTTCGGGGTTTCAAGTAGTATGTAATTAGTAAATAGAAGTACCCAATAGGGTTTAATTAAATTATAAAAATATATTGACAAAGTGCATTATTAATGTTCATAATATATTATATATATATATGAAATAATTGGGGCTAACATAATAGTTAATATACTAAAAAAGTCGCCACTCACCATCCTATGTCACCACCTGGCCATCCTATTTCTATCTATTTCATAGACTACACTTTATCGGTGGTATTTAATAGCATTTTATTTAAATCAAATCGAGGTCCTCTACTTTACCTTTGTGAGACAGCTGTGTCACGCCTATGACGTCACTAAAATGTATAGAAATGACGTAAAAAGCAGGCTCCAGTAAAAAAGGTGACGATGTGAATTTAAATGCTTGGAAAAGTATTGTTTTTAATTTTATTTAATGAACATTCCAAAATTATGATTTCGTAATTTATTTATTATTATTTTTTTAAACATGATCGAGGCTCATTATTATATAATGTTTTGAAAAATAAAATTATTATTATTTTGTAAGAAAATTATTTATATACCATAATTAATCAGCTCGCTTTATTTTTTAATTCATATTTCATCAATAAAAAAGCAGTTGAACTTGAAATTTTACTAATTTCTGTACATTCCATAAATATTATAAAAATCTTGATTTTATTACGTTATTGGCTCTTATAATTTTTATTTAATCTAATTTAAATATTTAAAGAATTTTAAAGCAAAGATTTTAATTTATAATTTATAAAGATTTATAATTTTATCACGATGTCATGGGAATTTTTTTATTATTATTGCTGCTTTGTCAATCTTGCAGCTAGTGTCACATAGTGGCGAAAAATGAAACTTTTAAGTAAATATTTGAACTTCCAGACGCGGGGACATTTTGATTCTTTTGTATTTTGTAGACTATAAAAGCTGGGAAAATAAAATTGTGACACATTTTATTTTAATTATTCACATTAATTATTCAAATTTTCGAATAAATATATGATACTTTTCTGTTCAGTATAGTATTTTTATTCATTTGGTCGTGTCACTGCCACTCTATCAAAAATTCAATTCAATCGGGAACTTGTAATATAATTAATATTAATGTACATAAGATTTCTGTTTAACTCAAATAAATATAAAAATTGTATGTTAAGTTAGTTATCATAGTAATAAATATATAATATTCAGATTGTAGTTGAGATGTAATTGTATGTTATTTGTGTGTACTGTGATTATTTTGTTGTGTTTGCTTTGTCTGTTTGTTGTTGTTTTTTTAATTGACATGATCTAACAATAAGTTCGTCTATGTACAACCTAAACGATTGAATAAAAAAATTTGAATTTGAATTTATGTTGCAAAATCTGTTGAAAAATGAAATTAATGCTTCCCTATGAAGTGATATTAAAAGTGAAAAAAATAGCTGCGTTTAAGAAGAGACTAAAAAAAAAATCTGTTTAGTAATAGATAATATTGACGAATTTTCATATAATTATTATAAATATTTTATTTATGTATATTATGCTGGCTTGTCTTGCATGTTAATAAATATTTTAATTATGAACTCCTAACTATACCAGCTGTATAAAGATACTGTCACATATTGCTTTAGTATTGATTTACTCTTAGTTATTGAAATATATGGACGCGGTATAAATAGCGTAAGAAATAACTTTAATTACACATCAGTTATTAAACGTATGTTATTAAAAAAATAATGATAGTTACTTTCCCCTTTTGTGCGATATAATATTATACTAACTTTATACTTATAACCAGATTTATTTAGGTAATGCAGTTGATGTATTAATTTGAAAAGTATTTACTTATTTATTGTTCGTTTTTTTTTCTTTATTTTACTCTATTCCTCGTCTAATACTATGGTTATATTTATAAAACTGAACAATCTTTTATATGTAAATTATGTAATGAATATTGTAGCCATGCAATATCATTTAAATACCTGTAAATCTAGAGTTAACTGATCAGCGATTATGCCAAGGGAGACTATCTATTTTGAATAATCTATTTTGAATAACAATTAAGCAACAAGCTTTTCATTCTATTTATTTTCTATGTCATATTATGTTTTATATGTACCTATATATGTATTTGATATAATAGTATGATGTAACAAGCTGTCAATATCACCTGTTATTTTATATTGCTTATCATTTTCTATTATTCTGTAACTATTATATATAATTTGTAAGTGTGTTTATCTGTTTATTATGTTTTAATATTATTCTATATGTGCACTTTTGTGTTTAATAAAATACATATATATTTATAAATAAATGGTTATGAAAAAACTACTAACATTAGAACTATAGGGATATTTGGCAGTGCGTTCAAAATTAATTATAAAACAACATTTGAGGTAATAATGAATTAAATTTATTGACTTATAGTAAACCCATTCATTCAACAAGATTCATTGATATTTACATTTCATTCATAAACACAACATTAAGAACAAATACAAAATTATCACAGGAGAGGTTCGTTTATCGTCTAAAAAGAAGTTTATGACATAAGGTTCAGTTTTACATTGAATTAGATGGTAAAATGAGTCTTATGTCATGATAAACTTCTTGACTTCTTTAATGACATTATTATAATATGCTATACATGTATGGTCAATAATTGTCAAATTGAAACTAATATACCTTGATGCCAAACGTCTTTTATGACGTCACTCATAAGGCTTGTGTACAGACACTTTTTAACCCCCCTTTGGTACACCTCAAAACATCAAGAAAGTTATCGTTATTATTCTGTTTATTGAGGTTTGGTAATAACAAATTTTGGATGAGACTCTTTTTTTTTTTTTTAATTAGCAACTCAATTTTTAATTTTAAAATAATGTTAATTTTTATTTGTTAGGACATGGTCTTCAAAACTAATTCTAACTAAATTAACACGGGAACCAATTAATAATTATCGACCATAAGTATGGGCACACATGTCAATATCATCCTGTAGTACGTCAACCCCCAACACTCTAATGAATAAAGGGTTGCATACTTTGCAGGATAATGCAGTAAAGATGGCGGCTCTATAATGATGTCAAGGGTATGTTCGTTATTCATTAATCATTATGTTTATGTTTAATTATATTAATTCTTTTTAGCTTAAATATGATATTACTTGTGGGTTACAGGTTGTATTATAATTAGTGAGAGAAAAGGGGGAATTTTTTAAATTTACAGTTCATTAGAAGAAAATAATAAGAATAGACATGATTTTGATCTCTATCCCAAGTTGAAATAAATTTCATCTTTTATTCGCTATTAAGCTCTGTTCTCGTCTAATTTCCTCCTATTTTGCACCATTTCAGAGGAGAAAAGACGAGATTACGTCTTCTTTCCTCTTATTGAGCATAAAATATTAGAAATATTTGACTCCATTTCATCCTCATTTTGAGCGAGGAGGAAATAAGATGTATTTTAAGGTAGTAAGATTAGGTTTAGAGATGTAAAGGATGAGTTAAAAACGTAATTTTTCAACTAGGGATGGCACCAAAGTGCAGATGCTGAACCTGTTAATACGGTGCAATTAATTATACAGTTATTGTAAGCCTGATATTCCATTACAAAATTTTTCCTTACAAGAAAACTTAAACCTCATTTGTTTGTAAGTAGTAAGGAGATAACTTTAAATGCCATGAAAAATTTTATAGTGTAATACACGCTTAATTTTTACAAAGAATTTAGCATAATATTATGTTTGTCAAGGATATTTTTAAGTTTATTTGCTTTTTTTCAAGTTTGGATCTAAAATTTTATAAGAAGTCCTTTCAATATCTCTTTTATATTTAACATAATACTTCATTGAGAAGTGAGGAGTTTACTTCTTAGATATGTTATTATTTTGTACATTGTGTTGTGTGATAATTATTTACAAATTTCTTGAGTTAAAAGTAGGTGCGTCAATTCAATCATTGATATTATAAACAATATTATTTATTAAGTTAATAAAGGGGTTTGTAAGGGAAAATAATTAAAAATCCATCATTATTACTCACAATTGGTGAATGTAAAAAGGCAGGAGCTTTGGTTTTAACTGCAGCTAAATAAATATTGATTTTAATTTGAAATTTCATACATTTAATTTTATATTTAAGCATGCATGTATTTAAAAATTTAAATAAAACTATATATTCTGTTAATACAATTTATCTGCCTTTTTACATTTATCAACAAAAATAGATTTTTCAGTTATTCAGGCTTGTTACTTCACAAAATAATACAAAATATTATAAAGCTGTCATATTGTTATAAGAACTTATAAGGAAATTATATTATATTTTTAATACTCTTTTAGTTTTGTTATTAGAAATTATAACATAATAATAATTTGAAATCTTAATGATACAGTACTCAAAATTATTATTAAATTTAAGACTAATAATTTACAAAAATTAATAAATTGTAAAAAAAACTTTTGATGCATAAAAAAACGTATAAAACTAACCGTAATCTAATTATTAGGGAATGAATTTTAACCTAAATTCGTTATTTTTTTACACACATTGAAATAATGTGGCAAAACAAATCAGCATACTTAAAATTACAATCTCAGATAAGTTTTGGTACATAGCTTTAACAAACACTTAAAATATTGCAAAATTCTAAACTATTTTTATATTTAAATAACAATTTCATTCAAAGATTCACACAATTAAAGAATTTAAATTTTTAATGAATATTTAGAAATGCAAAAAATGTAATTTTAAAATGTGAAAAACTTGTGAAGAGAAATTTTAGTATACACACTGCAAACATTTATTTACATTACAGGTTATTATTTTTTTAAGAGTTAGAGAAACGTTTTTGTACAGTATACATATTGCATCTATTAGCTAACTTTTTTTTTTACAAAAATAGCTGATTAATACTGTTGTAAAATTGATACTAGTAAGAAAAATTGAAGATTACTTTCATAAAGATATTGCGTTTACATGGCGTTTTTTACGTATTCGCAGATGAACATATATATATAAAAGAAAGCAAGAGAATACAGCTTTGAAGGAAAAGTGAATACAAAATTTCATAATAATTTGGTACCCTCTATTCATTTCTGCAATAAATTTTTTTAGGTTGTCCATTATAGATTGTATGTGGAAAAATAATCACTGCTAGGAACTAAAGGTATGTTGTTCGAATGAATCCGAATTTTCAACGTCATGTAAACGCAATGAAGTTCACGAGAAGATTCGAGGGTCTTCATCGTGCGGAGTTGGTGATATCTGTTGACAGAATAGTGAGCAATTAGTGAGGAAAGGTGTGTGTGTGAGAGAGAGAGAGAGAGAGAGAGAGAGAGAGAGAGAGAGAGAGAGAGAGAGAGAGAGAGAGAGAGAGAGAGAGAGAGAGAGAGAGAGAGAGAGAGAGAGAGAGAGAGAGAGAGATCAGCTCTACAGAAATTTGACTGTTAACGTTCCTTTATACTTGTAGTGCGTTAAGTCACCAATTTGACCAATATTAATGGGCTTATTGAATCAAATTCAAGCATTTTAGAATCCCATGTGCCATATACTATTTTGAATGCGACCATCATTCTTTTTGAAATTTCGCGGTGCAATTGGTCACAAAAAATTGAAACAAGTAATTCACATCGTCTTAACCTGAACAAAGGAACGTTATTGACTCTTCTTAACCATTTCTTTAGTGCTGCAGTTTATAATAAGTAATATAATATGACCTGATATCAGGTACTCAAACCCACCTGCGCGTGTCACGGCAGCAGGTCCGGGGTGCCTGAGTTGTTGGTCACGTAGGTATCCACGTGGCGTCAGCCGTAAGCAAAGATCGGGTACGGGTGGGTGGCGGCGCTGCTGTAAGCCGCAGAGGTGGGGGGCGGGGGAGGGGGGGCCGGTCCGGAGGCCGCTGCTGCTCCGTACGAGGCCGCCCCGCTGGAGGAGTGAGGCGTGGAGGCACTCGAGCCATAGCCTCCACGGGGAGACACGCTGCTGCTCTGACCGCGGCTGCCGTACTCGCCGGACTCTAGAAACAAAAACCACCTGGGACGAGTCAGTTTGCGATTACATGGTGATCAAATCAAATGGAATATCGACCTCATTTTGTTTTTATTACAGAAATAGATAGAGGGTGCAAAGTTGTGTTACCCTGATTTTTTCCAGATTTTTTACATCCTTGGAAGTATTTTTAAAAAAAACATTTAAAGTCCTTTTGTGACGTCACGAGGTGCCTCTCCTTAAGAAAAAGATAGGACTTGCCACCGCGTGACGTCACAAAAAGGACTTTCAAATTTTTTTTAAAAATAGTTCCAGGGCTGTAAAAAATCTGGAAAAAATCAGGGTAACATAACTTTTCACCCTCTATCCATTTCTGCAATAAAAAAATTGAGGTTGATACTCCATTGTGGAACAAGAAATTGTGCGAAAAAATGCACGTAATTTAGCACACAAAAGGAGAGTGACCTTTATCTTACAAGTTTTTTACAATAAGAGGTACATAAAAATGCATGCAGGGTATTCTTTATAAGTATATATTTTTTAACCTTATTATAAGGTACTTGGTCACAAGTGATATATATATATATATATATATATATATATATATATATATATATATATATATATATATATATATATACGTATAACACCCTCAAAATGGATTGGAAAGACTTTGTGACGTAATTTTCATGCTTACGTGTTTAATATATGCATGACTATGACGTCACAGCGATATGCAGCACGATTTTAAGGGTGTTAGTGTGTTAAAAAATACGATAAAAATGTTGAAAATACGTAACTCGAGTTTATCTATTCAAAAGTGAAATTGTTAATTGAAAATCAAGAACTGTATTTCAGGAAAGATGGGAGCTAATCTTTAATCCCTTACCGTTGGCACTATCGTGCACGCTGACTGCTAGCTGTCCAGTGTACGAGTTAAATCCGGCCATGGCAGGCACGTGGTTATTGGACATGCCTGGTGAGCGCGGCGCAGACAGGGCCAGCTGGTTGTTGCGCGGCATGCTGTACAGCGCCTCCGCCAAGTCAGCGGCGCGCTTCAGAATTATCTCCTTGGGCAGTTTCTCAGGGTCGCCGGGGTGTCTGGGGATCAGTTTCTGGAGACGCTGGAAGCCGTAGTCGATGGTGGGCTCGTTGAGTGCTGGAGAACATGACAAGTTAGGACACGTCTGCAGGATCAGCTGTTGCAGGGGGATACTCACAGACGTAGACGAAGCGTCCTGGCGCGCCCTTGCAGAACTGTTTGGACTTGTAGGAGAGGGTGACCTCCACTACCCCGGGGATGTGGCGGGGTGGACTCTGCACCCGGATCGCGTGTGACGTCAGAAGCTGGGAGGATTAAGTTATGACATTGGTGACCCTTTCTTTGTTATTCATGCAAAGAATTAACATAGAAGGTTCAGTAGCCAGTCCAATGGAACCAGGTCGTCGCCGAGAGTCCATTGAACTGTCTACTAAACCTTCTATTATAAGACTCTTTCTTTGTTTTAAATGGTAGGAATTATCATAAAAGGTTCAGTAACCAGTCCAATGAAACCAGCTCATCGTCAGGAGTCCATTGGACTGGCTACTGAAGCTCCTAGGACGACTCCTTTACGAACACCCCCACTGCTCACCTCGCTCCAGACGAGCATGGTCCCGAAGACGACCTGCAGACCGTCGAAGAAGTTCTCCCCCACAATGATGACCGTGGAGCCGCCGGCAGTCCACCCCTCGCTCGGAGATATCGCCTTGATGCACGGGGTGGCTACGGGCAGGGGGGCATACACGCCTATAGGTTACAGATAGCACAGCGTCAAATGTATGTACAACTAGAGACATATGTAAATTTTTACACTATTATGTATTACCATATAACATATTGATGGTATTACTTCCAATATAAGAACTATGCTGCTATGCTGTTTGCAAAATAGAAAAAATGCAGCAAAATGAAAAATATAAAGAGTAAGCATCTTTTTAGGATTTTTATATTTTTATAAACCCTTGAGTTAATTTGTCATTTTAATACATTTTCAAACTCTAACAACTTTAAAATCATGCTGAAATACGTTATGACATCATAGTCCTATAACGTCTTTTCCTACGCATGTGTATCAAGTATTTACATGACTATGACGTCACAGAATTTTAAAAACAGTACATAATTTTAAGGGTGTTAATTGTTTAAAAAAATTTGAACAACTTGTCACTCCAAATTTAATTTTTTTTAAAAGCTACAAATTACATTGTCTCTAGGTACATAATCAACTCGTTGAAACAAAAATCTTTTATTCAATTACAAATATAATTTTATTGCATACTGTTCAAGCTTTGTCTGAGTATATTAATTATATATACTTCTGATTGGACTGTTAAAAATAAAATGTAGAAAATTTTCAATATAGAAATACAATATACATCATGCAGTATTATTATTTTTATTGTTTGTTTCACAAAATATAGTTTAATGAACAAAATGTTTATTAACTGTCAAATTGCTATTGATAATTATGTAAATTTAACAATTTGGTCTGCTTTGGAGAAGATCAACAAAATCCTCAATAAGTTGGAACCACTGAGATTCTTTTTAAGAGTTTTTATAATGTCACTTGTTTGGATAAGAAAAAAAAAAAAAAAAATGATTTGGAAAATACTGTATTAAAATTTACTCAAACAGTTCTTTCACAGTATACTTAAATACGAACATGATTTCTTTGAAGTCTAAAATATCAACATTCTATGTCTCTTTTTGTACGTAAACAACAATAATAAAGTCTCATCAGCTCATGCTTGAAATTAACTGGTATATACTCTTAGCATGAACAACAAATAGCGACTACATAGGGTCCATTAATTTAATGACTTAAATCCCCCCATTTAAATGTTTAGCCACTATATTTTTTAGTCTAATTACTTAAAATTAATAGACGCTGTCTCTCTTTCTTAAAATGCACGCCAATTTTCAACCGTCAAAATTAAGCTGTAGATATTATTATTATTTTTTTTTTATTAGAGATATTGTCACATAAGTATTTTCATTTGTAAAAGTTATTGAACTAATGAAAAATAAATAAATTCAATATGAAATAAACAAAAAAAGCATGTATGAATTGCAGGTAAAATACAAAAATATAGAGCTCAAATTTGAAATAAAATTTAATGTAACAATTAAAATCATCATTAATTAATTAATACGTTTAAATTTATAAGAAATAATTTGTGACGTCACTGATTTTGCACATGACTCGGACTATAGCCAACCACAACACAGCCGCGTGGTTTGAAGCACGTGAGAAAATCAATAAAAGAAGGTCGTAATGCGCACGCAGAATTGAGAGAAAACAATCCTTTGTAAATTATCTACTATCGCAGACACGTGATAGCGGTTGTCTGTTATGTTTATTTTATGCCATGACTTTTTTTTTTTTTTTTTTTGTGCATTTTAGTTTCTATTTTATATATAGATAATTATGTTGAAAATACTTTTATGACATTTATATTATATTTTCATTAATTTTATGATACCTAATTAATTTCAATATATTTATACTGATTTCCCAATTTAAGAATAAAATTACGTTTAATTGATGATTATTTAAATTTCACTTTCTTCGATATTTTCAAATACAGGTTATATTTAATGTTAGCACATTAAATTTGTAGATAATTAAGTGGTGTTAATTTTTTTTTTGTCTGCTTTTGACCCTAGCATTACCAAGGACTTCCTTATCCCACGGTATACCAAAGAGAGGGGGGGGGGGGGAACTCACTATTTAAACTCTAAAATTTTATAAAAGTTTTTCTTACTATCTTTTTGAGAAAATACATTGATGGTTAATTGGTTAAGAATTTCATTTTTTTTTTTTTCAGATTTTTGGAGTGATCTTTCACAATTTTATCCCGCTTTAAATGAGTTATGGGTCTTGTTGACCTTCTACCTTGATAATGCTAGACTTAATTGTACATAAAAAATCATAGAAAAAAAATGCCTTTCAATTACTGTTAATTTTTTTCTCACACCAAAAAATTAATAGTTACCTTCTTGTGGGTCTAGCCGCTTGGCCCTCCGTCCATGTTTTGAGTTGTTGTGTACGAACATGTTGTCCGAGACAGCCAGCAGAGGACCGTCCACCCCCACCTGGCCTCCTATTACCACCTGCAACAAGCCGCAGCAACACCACGTCATTTAGCGCCAACATTGTAGGCGGGAGGGTGTACAACAATATTCTGGAGCCATTGTTGAGAAAATCGGAAATTAATAGAAAGTAATTGCCAAATTTTGACTTTTCAACATCCTAATAGAAGAATACAATTCCTTAAATGCAAGTTAAAACAAGGAATTGTGATTTAAAGAATTGAAAAACGAATAATACTATGGAAACGACGATAATCGTGAAATTTGGTATTAATGTTCTAAAAGGTAAAATATTGAAGAAATTTTAAAATATAACAAGTATTAACACAAGCAAATATAAATTTATAGATAAATATAAACTATATCGGTCTGGCAAGGTTAATTAGCTTAAAGGTGGTTTTTCATGGAACAATGTTGAGCGGGGTTTGTCAGGGCAAGAAAAATGCACTTGCTTCAATATCACATGGCGGCCACATTGACGATTAAATCGCTACCCGCAAGGCGAGGAAATTCTGAGGCTCCGAGCCTCGGTACGCAATTTTCCCTCTTTCCCCGCTCCATGGAAATGCACCTTAACAGCGTTGCGAGTCAACTGATGGTGCTCTTCAACATTCAACATGAATGTTCCATTTTTATCGACCGAGGCTGTACATAAAAAATCCTCGCCATTTTGACGTACATACCTTTTATACACTACCATGCGACTGGCAAGTCCCCAGCCTCCCCCGGGATTTTGCCCCTCCCCCCTGGGAATGTGACACGCAACTACCCCCCAAACTTCCCCGCCAGTCAGCTAGCCGTTCCCATGGGGACCGCAGAAATGGGGGGGGGGGGGAGAGAAAGTGAGGGGAGAGAGTGGCAGTCTCTCTCTCTCGAACCCGCTTAGCTTTTCTTGCCAAAGACCCATCTTGTGCTCATGATTAAATGTTGTATTGTATTTTGTCTCAAGTACAGTCATCTTCATATAAATTGCTACCTTTTTGATAAATGAAAATGTATATTGTTATAATAGAATTGTTTTTAAATTAATTTGATTTTTTTATTCCAGTTCATTAATATTTATTTATTTAATGCATAATATATGATATTGTACACAATATAGAGTAGTAAATAATACATAAAATGTTATTGCATTAATTATACTGTATCGTTAATATTAAAATTGTTTTCATATTAATTAGATGGATTAAAAAATATAAAAATATTAAAAAAAAAAATGACAGCATAAATAATTTTTGAAACTAAAGCTTTTTAATAGTCAAACAGGGAGTTTACTAGCTCTGTACGTGTTTAATTTTTTTTTTAAATATTTACTATTATTTTGTTGCTTGACGTTGATAGTTTAAATTATTAAATTATAAAGGAAAATTAATTATCCCATAATTCAATTTTCTAAAATAATAAATGAAATTGAATTTAAATTAATTTTTAAAAAATAATTATGCAGCCCTCCTCCCTTATAATGCACGTACATTCTTAAAGGTGATACTTCACAGCACTGAATGTTCCTCATAAATACGGTACAACAATGTGCGAGACAACAATAACATCAGACTGCTCATAACGTCAACTTTATGACGTCACATGAATTTTTAATCGCAATCTTTCCCGCGTCTTTTACTACACTATTTTATCGTTACAGAAGTGTTGTTTTTATTAGAGGAAGCTTAAATGAATTTTTATGTCGTCAATTATTGTGACAATGTCGTATGACACTTTTCAGAATGTTTTACTGTTTTAAATAATAAAATTATATAATTTTCATAAATATATTAAGCTGTTATAAAAATTTTCAAAACATTTTAAGACTAAATTGTTTGTGTAAATACTGTAAATAGTGTTTTTGTTTTGTGGCTAAATTCTCCCCCTCCCCTCGTTTTCTTAATAAATTGATGCAAATATTAAATAAAATCAAGAAATAATGAGGAATTAAATTAAATTTGATCGTGTACAATTTAAGTTCATATTGTCGCCTCAGAATAGAAGTACCCTAAGCACCACGAGGTTTTAATGCAAATGTGAGCCTTATGTTACAGTAGCATAAGGCTCACATTTGCATCAAAACCTCGTGGTACTTAGGGCACATTTTCTGAAGCGACGATTTGTAAAATTGCTATGTTATGATCAAAAAGTGAACATGCACAAAATATAATACAATTAAGACATTGCTGTTACAATGTACTTGTATGAAACCATCAGGTAACTTCCAGGATTAACTTATTACCCTTCCAATGTAATATAGTAAAGGAAGAATAAATTTAGTTTAAAAAAATGTTATTTTAATATTTTAAATAATTTATTTATTTATTATAAAAATATATATTTTGGTTCACTTCTAATTTTTTTTTTTTTTTTTCAAATTGTCCTAGCTCGGTTTAATCAACAATATTATAGCAGCCTTACACTGTAATGATTGCATTACTCACGATATATATGGATTTTTTTTTTAGTATCTCAATAATCAGAAAGCAAATAGCTGATTTGAATTTGAATTGAAATATAGAGATACAGCATAACGACGACAATATGGAACACAGCGGTACATTCTTTTAACGTGATATATTTTGTATTGCAATCAAAGCCGTGTTAAGTATGGTCAGTAACAACAGCTGGGGTCCCTCCAGAGAGAGAGAGAGAGAGAGAGAGAGAGAGAGAGAGAGAGAGAGAGAGAGAGAGAGAGAGAGAGAGAGAGAGAGAGAGAGAGAGAGAGAGAGAGAGAGAGAGAGATGTCTACTCACTTGAAATCTGCGCATGTCCCGCGGGTTGCCGGCATTCTTCAGACAGTTCTGATTACACTTCAGGAAGAACTTCAGGAAAAACCTGGAACAGAGGAAGAAAAATTAATATATGCAACTTTAGCGATATATTTTATTTTGTATCTAGCAGCTAAATTATAGCTCCATCATTAAATAATAAGTATAGTACTGTACGTATATAGCAATATTTCTACTGCAATATTACTCGTTTTGAAGAGCTAAAATCATAACCAAGTAAAAGGCTATATTTGACCATGCAAGGAATTTTTGTAATAAAGCAGAAAAGATTCAAATCCATGTTGTTATTGATTTTCTTAGAAAATAATTAATATAAATAATTTTTAATGCTCACATGATTATCTTTTTCTATATTTTACAGATCTGAATCTACTTGTCTATTTGGACTGCAGCTCAAGTAAAAAAATAATTGAAATAATATTACTGTTCTGAATAAACTTTTATATTTTTTTTTCATTTTTTTATTATAATTTTTCTACGAACTTCCAAAATAAAACGAACAGAACAATCAAGTAAGCATATTTAAACGTCCAATCACCCCACCCTGAATGTATTAATTTAAGATACTGAAGCATTGCAAAAAAAAGTCGCTGCAGGCCCCCCTGAAATTAGTTTAGCCTACGACATATACGCCCCTCGTTGATTGGCACTGACTGCTCGCATGCCCGCTAGGCCCGGCAATCTGTCACTGATATACCACCATGTGGTTCATTGGAGCCATGTATGTTGTCTCAACGGTTATAGAGACAGGATATAATGTTGTGTTCTTTTAAGAAAGCTTTGTGTTTTAAAATATAGTTACTTTTTATATTAATGGCAACTCACAAAGTAGAAAATGGAATTTAAAAGTATTGATTTTAACATAACAATTAAAAACACATTGGTTGTTGTCTTTAGAACATGCATATAATATAAGGAGCTTCAACATTTTATAAATGAAAAATTATGTTCTTATAATATATATTAATTATAAAATTAATAATTTGTCATATATTCGACGTTTATGTTATGAATATTATGAGAATAAATAATGTATTATACTTTTAAAAATATATTAAAATTTATTTTTCCTGATCTGACATGCAGTTGTATTTGAAACTTTTATACGAAAATCATGAATTGGATTACTACCTGAGTTTGATATATTGAATATAAAATCTCTGGTAATACTATCAGTATCAACAATAGCACCTCTTCATATGAGTGCCATGTATTGTGTTGATAATTTTACGTGATGCTGATGTGAAAATCACTTTACAATGAGCGCATGTATATAATCAAATCGAATGTACGTATAATACAACCATTGACAGGTAATGCTAACTTTTGAATCATTTCATTTTCATATAGGTATCAATTAATAAAACACAGCGTGCTACAGGCTCCATAAAGATAATTTTTAACATATATGCCAAAATTTGTGAAAAATAAAATGGCTATATAGGACATTGCGCCTTAAAGTTAGGCAACTTTCTGAGCATTAGAACATAGCAGGTTGCATATAAAGCAGGGGCAACACACTATTTATTGTCTACATAATTATAAATATTGTTAAGGGCATTGGGTGTAGCACCGGTAGTTGGCAACACTGACCTATCTTCACCATGCTAATTTTTGGTCATTGCTCCTCGGAGTAATTTTTATGCTAGAGCTAAGCTGATTGCTGTAGTATCAAGATAATTAGTAGCCCAAGTGCACAATTTGGCTAAATAAAGCCTGATTTAAAGAAAAGTATTTTTTTTTATATTTTAGAAAAATGCATGTAAATTTAAAAAATTACTAAAAAATACTTTTCTTTAAATCAGACTTTATTTAGTCAAATTGTGCACTTGGGCTACTAATTATCTTGATACTACAGCAATCAGCTTAGCTCTAGCATAAAAATTACTCCGAGGAGCAATGACCAAAAATTAGCATGGTGAAGATAGGTCAGTGTTGCCAACTACCGGTGCTACACCCAATGCCCTTGGAGTGAAGATAGAGTCTACTATAGGATCATTTTAGTCCTAATATGTTAAATACTATAGTATCTACAATAATTACACTTGTCGCCTTGGAAAATTTCCTTGTTAATCACTATACCCTGTGTTATTCTTACGAGGCATGGTTATTAACAAGGCCGTAAAGGAGGCGACGAGTGTATATGAACTTCAACAGCAAGCGTATAATTATCTATAATAAAGATGTACTAAAAAATTGAATGGTCTTAAGAATTTCATTTATTCTTACATACGATTGAGGCAAAACTAATGTAAACAATTTTTTGTTAATTTTTTAAAATTAAATTTATTTTATTTTTTAAAATATTTTATTACTTTTCAAATTTTAAAAAACACAAATTGATTTTCTTTTGCCAATGATTGTACTTTACAGCTGAGGGTATGGCGTGTAATGTGGTTAGCTGACACCCGCCTCGGGCCTCCCTCCTTGGCACACCATATAGTATAAATATGACTACAAAGACGACACCACATGCAGTGACATTTATTTAATACCTCCATTGTAAAAGGAACAATGTCGTGAAATTCAACTTCGTCTTATAGAACGTGTTGGGAATGTTAACTTTACCTGCAGAAGCTATTTCAATGCACTGTTGTCAAGTGAGTGCTTTGTCTATTATAGTGTCATTTGACATTTATTTTATAGACAACCGTCAATGAAATTTTTATTGCATACTTGGAGTTATGTATTTTAATTTTTTTCAGATTTTTTTAACCCTCTAAAGACGGATTCAGATGGTGACAACGGCGGCGATGCGACGCGATTTTGTCACACAATCTGTGAAATCCTATGCGGCGAGCAAATTCGCCAGGCTGCGGCAGCGAAATCGCGTTAATTGCGATGCTCTTTTTTTTAATCGCCAAATATAGCCACCAATTGATGTTACAGCAAGTGCGCATTATTCGCGTCCGTCGCTTGGTAAAAATCGCCATGTGAATCCGCCTTAATACCCTCAAAATTAAAGGGAAAGACGCTATGACGTCATAGTCATACAACGTCATTCTCGATGTGTTAAATATTTGCATGACTATTACGTCACAGAATTTAGCAACACGATTTTAAAAGTAAAAAAAAAAACTGAAAAAAAAATGACAATACTGCAGGTCTTTTATCTAAATATGTAATACAACATTTCAAAGAGCCAAAAAGAGGCTCAAAAGCCAAGAGTCGGTGCCAAAATGCTTTGAGTTGAGACTGCGGAAATATAATCATGATCTAAAGACCCTAACGAATAAATTACCACGTCAGAATTTAACGAGAGTAATATTTTTGGTGGAAACTCGGTCAGTCTAGCTTGTAAAGTAGGCACTAAATTTGCAACCCTAGCCTCTCTCTCTAAGCTAATAGCCAAGCAAGGCTGCAGAACATTTATCATCCCCCACCCTCATTAACTGACAATCTGACGTTCAATTTACTCGATTAAATCGCGCCCTTAAAATAGAACTTGAGATGTTATAACATAATTTACATCCTCGTCTGTATTAAAAATAATTGAGCAACGAATTTGGAATTTTTTTTTTATTAGAAATGCACTTGTAAGAAGCAAAAAGAAGTTAAATACCCCCCCCCCTCAAAAAAGTAGTGTATTTTATATTGTTTATATTCATTTACTCCAGTGATTTTTTTATTCCGATATTTCAAAGAGGTGTGTTGGTTCGTAGGTCATCAAGCAGAAAATCTTCGTCTGCCAAAGTCAAACAAAGGCCTTATAAACAAAGTAAGTGGTCGGATGTAAGCAAATTAGAGAAATCATAAATATACCTTAATAGTGTTGTATTTATTGACATGGAAAATGCTTTGTAGTGCAAACATATTAATTATTGTTCATGCTTTCGTTTATATGCAATACAAAGTGCAGTATAAGTCTAAATTACACAAATTGTGGGGAATTAATTATGGTTTTTAATTATACATTCTAACACCAGATGTTTATTAGCTTTGTTTTTTTACTATAATAGCAATCCAATTTATTGAAATAAAGTAGAAAATTTATTGTACCTATTGTATTTATTGTATAAAAAATTATTTGCATAAAATAAACATAAATATAATATATCTTGTTATTGTTTTATTTTATTACTATTATACTTAAAAATTGTTAGCTTATTATAATTACAATGCACAATGCAATTTGTTTCTATTTATATATAATGTGTCTTTCTTTAATTGAATAAGTTTATATAACAAAAGAAATTTAATTTTGATTAATGAATTAAATCAAAATTTGGAAACGCTATTATTACACTTATAATTAGTCTTGAAAACATTAAAAATAACTGCCTTCATTGAAGTGTAGTAAATATAGCTGTACAATTATACACAGAATAAGCTTAAGTATATTTTAATTAACACGATTAAAATAATATATTATTAATATATAATAATATAAATAAAATAATGAAAAGAAATGAAGTACCTTTTAAAATAAATGATAATATTCTATTTTATCCATTGATTGTCACAAAATTAAGAATATTATTCTGCATACAACAGCAAACACAAATTTAGAAGCGATATAATTTATTAGTATATTTGATTAACATATTATGCTGGGATAACGGTCACTAAATCAAAGTAATGGCTTGTAAAAGATCATTACAACAATCCACCATTACAACACATAAAGCTATTAAATTTACTACCATGAAAAAATAATGGATTTATTATTAGACTTGTGCGTGTATATAAAAATAGTTGAGAAATTTTGTACATTAGAATATTAAATTCTGGAACAAAAATATGAAGCTTTTTA
The DNA here is from genome assembly GCA_949825025.1 of Siphlonurus alternatus. Taxonomy (NCBI): domain Eukaryota; kingdom Metazoa; phylum Arthropoda; class Insecta; order Ephemeroptera; family Siphlonuridae; genus Siphlonurus; species Siphlonurus alternatus. The sequence continues at coordinate 18,122,514 of OX463786.1, forward strand.
AATATAAGATTCAAATTAAATTACTTGGAATTTTATTTTTATATTTTATTAAATATTTCCTATCATTTTCATTTAGATCAAAACCATTTTGTATATATAAAAAATATATTCATCCATGCATTTCTAGTTGACAATTTACTCTTATACACTCCCTTTTGCTCATATAACACATGCTACTGTTAAATTTATACACAAAATATATAGGCGAATAGTACTTGAGAATATTAGTTTGGAGAATTTTTTATTTAATGAAGGGGTATAACGAATGGAAGATGGCGCTGTTATGTGTGACGTATCTCTCTCTCTCTCTCTCTCTCTCTCAGGATAGTCACGTGCTCTAAAGTAATCAAAGTGGGAGAGTGTGCGGGCAATAAAAATTTGTTTTATTACTCCAATTGCATTAACAGATTTGCATGTATTTTGTATACTGGTATGTAAATTGACATTGAAAACACTTAGATTTTTTTTATTTCTATATTTTACGTTAATGCGTTATAGTAATTATGATATGTAGGTTCCTTATTCAAAAAAATAAGATCATTGATAGAATATAATAATATATTGTTATTTAAATTGAAAGGCTCTATCAGTCTAAAAACAAAGCTAATTTATTCAATTTCATGTAATCAATTCTTTTAGATACCAACAGCAAAATGTACACTCGTCGCCTTGGAAAATTTCCCATTATTGCAGTCTTGTCAATCATCATCCACTGTGTTATTCTTACTAGGTGATTAACAAAGCTTTAAAGGAAAATTTTCTGAGACGACGACTGTAACAATCACCTTTGTTGATTATTTATTACATTTCAATGATAATTTTATTATAATAATTTCAACGTTTTTCTTATTATTTGAAGGCAATTCACATGCTAAATAGTAATAACGTAATAATGTTCAATGACAATATTAATGGGCGCGATTCACGAAGAAGTTAGCTAGGTTTCTAACCACGTTTAGCTTAATCACGTTTAACTAGGTGGTTTAACAAAAGTGAAACAGGTATAGTTAAACGTGGTTAAGCTAAAAAACCGGACTAACTGCTTCGTGAATCGCACCCAATAACTATATTGAGAGAATAAGTCACAATATGCAATCGGTAAAATAATAGCTATAAAAATAGAACCCTTAAAATAATTTGTGTTCGTGCCACCCCTTCATCACCCTTCTCTGCACTTCCCACGATGTCTCAGGTTTCATATTTATGAAGGACATTGCGGAGAGGGAGTGCCCAGGATACTCGAGATCAGCCAGTGGAAATGTTGGAAACATGAGGCGTAATCCTTGATTGGTTTGGTGTAACTTGATAGTAGAAATAATGTAAGTCTGCTTTATAAGTATTTTTAAATAACAGGATTAGTAAAGATTATGATTCATACTTTAAATTTAAATTTAATGTGTTTTATAGTAATATTTATACATGTAAATTTTGGGTCCTTCGTAAAAAAAAAAAAAAAAAAAAAAAAAAAAAAAAAAAAAAAAAAAAAAGTTGCAATGACAAAATAAATTCACAATCGATTTCTGAATCGATTCCCACAATCGATTTATGAATCGATTCCCTCGTGAACCTTCTGTGATGTACTAGTGACATAAGAATTATTTAATATCAATTATCTGATTGTGTATTTACGAACAAACCTAAGATTTTGCAAATTTTTGGACTGAAAAACGTCTGAAACACACATCGCTATTTTTAATCTAATTAATATTAAGAAATTAAAAAATTTAATTGTTTTTTCACTAAAATTACTAAACTTCATTAAAATTGCAGACTCAAAAAGTTTACTGTGTGAATTGAAATAAATCAACAATAATAAGTGATAATTTTAGATATTATTAAACATGACAATATACACAAAATTTATTTTGTTATAATTTAAGTTTAAAATTCTTAGAAAATTTTGAATAATTATCTGCAATAACTATTCTTTATTATATATGTCCTATAATAATGTAAGAAATTTGTAACATATTTCGTTTGATTGAATATAACTTTTAAATAAATAAATATAAAAATTAATTCTTCCTGCGCCTGCAATTCTAACAAGTTATGCAACCTCCCTTACAGTACTGACTTGCGTTGTGCATACATCAAGGCGTTAGCGGTGATAAAATTACTTTCTTAAATTTGTTCTCGCTGTAAATCTCCCTCCCTTATCTCTGACTGTTTAATTTGTTAGAACAAAAAGATCTCCCCGCGCATTCGACTGGCAAATTAAAGCGAGGGGGCAAAATTGTTACTTTTTTACACTCTGCGTATTCGTAACAAGGCAGGTTTCTGTTAGTTTATTGTTCGTGCACTCTCGTGAATTTCCGGGAAACTTCGGAAAATGAAACGGTAAGAATTTTTGTCAAAAATATGGTGATATATAAATAATAGAGGCTTCACATGCGAATTAAGTATGTCGCTAAGGTCCATTTTGCACTTGGAAATGAAGCAAAGTCCTTTTTTTTAACTTTTCTTCATAATAAATGACGTAAAAAATCTAAATCTTGCATTATCCACTGTATTTTTTTAGTTTGGACTTACGTTCCGTAAAAAATCTTTTTCGTATTCGTATACTGCAAAAATGATTTTTTTTTTTTTTTTTTTTTTTTTTACATAGGTTTAGATATGACGATGGGGACACCAAAAAATCAGCTGACTTGAAGCCTCTATATTAGACTTTCGTGACTACATATCATGAGCTACTTTTTTGTATTTACTATATATACTTTTCGTACTTTACTATTGTAGCTCAAGGAAATCTGAAAACTCTAAATAAACTTAATATATATATATTTTTTTTTTTTATTCATTTATATATTTACAATTATTGTCCAGCAGAGATTGAATACATGCATGCATTGGATTTTTTATTAAAAATATAAATAATCAAATTATATATTATTTTTATATATATATTCCATAACATGATAAATTTTGACAAGTTATATATTTAGCACCAAGTTTAGAATGCTTTTAATAACAACTACATGTTTTTAATGTGTATTTATTAATTAACTGTAAAAGCAATAATCATATTGTGTGTTTTGTAATTTACAATGAACATGTACAAAACATTATATTTACACGGTAAAATAGAAGTTGCTATGACAGTATATTTATGGACAGGTTTATCTGCCAATATTGACCATCATGTAGCGATATAATTAACACAGATCTGACGCTACATGGACACCGCAAGGGAGGGGGGGGGAGCAATTGTATAACCACCATCCGACACCTGAGCTAGAGGGGAGAATTTTGACACTAAAATATAATTCATAACTTTATATATGAAAACTCCCAGTAGAAACAATAAAGGTGAGGGGTTATTTTTAAAGTGATGAAAAGTTGAAAAAAAAAATCTTGTATTCCTTGCCTTATTCATCATTAAATTTAATTTAACATAAAAAAAATTAGTTGTGGCGCAGTGCGCTTGACTGGGTCTCATCAGATCACCGAAGTAAAGCAACGCCGAGTTTGGTTAGTAGTTGGATGGGTGACCATTTTCAACAAAAAACACGTTTACCCAGGGGTAAATCGTTTCGCTTTTCCACTATGGCTTTGGAACATTGCACTTCCGGTTCATTGGCAAAAGCTGTAGCGTCCATTCTGGCTGAGGTTTCCACGTTTCTTTCAGTCGCAGGCAAATGCCGGGATGGATTGCAAGGCCGTGGCCGCCTCTGTTCCGGAACAGCTCGTGAAACGCTTAAGTCTGGGTTTCGGAAAGTTTGGGGTTTCAAAGTATAAGTAATATAATTAGTAAGTAGAAGTATCCAATAGCGAACCTTGATTAAAAAAAAAACTTCTATCCTTGTTCATTCTAAAATATGATTGATTTCAATGTATTATTATTTTTTTTATGTTTCCTCGTATATCTAGCGTGTATTCTCAAGGAGTAGATCTGTAGAAAGGGATGGAAAGGTCAGAGTCCATTTTGGGAGTATTGAGCTTTAAATTTGCTACAATTTATAGTATTAAAATGAATATAATATTGGTCAAAAATTTTCTTTGAATTATACCAAAGTAAATATTTTCAACTGTAGAGTTTATATTTCTTTTGCAAAATGAATAAATAACACAAAATGTGTTGCATTTACATGTATGCAAATTTTCATTAAGGGAGTTATTATTTTGATGTTCATAAACCTACATTGAAAACACGCATGTAAATTTTATTAAACTTGAAACTGTGGGATGAAATAAAGTCCTCTTTTCATCAGTAAAAGTTTTGGTAGCTAAAAATATGTTTGCTTTTTAAACAAGTGAACTTAATGATGTAAATGTTTTTAACACTAAATCTCATTGCCAGTAACAATTTGTACGACACAAAATTGTTAAAGTGAAAACTATTTTACTTCATAACTTACAAGCAGGCATGTAGCAAAATATTGTATTAAAATTTGCTACCTTTTTTACCTACTTTATTATTTTTTATTATCTTATAATATATTATAGAAAATGCGCAAAATTATTTTATTAAATTAATTAATAATTTTACATTATTTTGCATAGCAATAGAGTATCGAACTCAATTTTTTTATTGCAGAAATCGATAGAGATTGCAAAGTTATGCTACCCTGATTTTTTTCACATTTTTTAGAGACTGAGAAGTATTTTTAAAAAATTATTGAAAGTTCTTTTTGTGACGTCACAAGGCGCCTCTCCTTAAGAAAAAGCCTTAAGAAAGACTTGCTGCCTCGTGACGTCACAAGTAGGACTTTCAATAATTTTTTTAAAAATATTTCTAGGGCTGTAAAAAATCTGAAAAAAATCAGGGTAGCAAAACTTTGCACCCTCTATTCATTTCTGCAGTAAAAAAAATTGAGGTCGATACTCCATTGTTTCCACTATAAATTTTTATTTATTTTGTGAAACATGAAAAATATAAAACTTCTTTTACAAAAAATTAAGTGCACTTTTGAAAATTTTAAAGGATTTAAAAAAAAAAAAAAAAAAACGAATAATGCACCGATTTACATAAAAATAATTTAAAACTGCATTGTTCACACTGCAGTGTTAATTGTATTAGTCACTATTGCAAAATCATCAACCATATTGATAGATGTACAGTGTAGATAGCAGAAAATAATTTATAAAATAAAGTCACTGCTTGCGCTCATATCAATATTGTAGTACACATTTTAACACAAGCAATATTGAGTCATAAAGTCACATGGGACCTGCTTATACCCCTCTGTGTATCTAAGTAATACTCCCCTAACTGTACTGTTAATGCCTCAATACACGTATCTGATGATGCTAATGCATAAATATTTACTTTGCAACGTTCCTTTCAAAAGTCTAGCGTTTGTTTTTATCCATGCAAGCGTGATATTGTCATTTCTTAGTCACACAAGAAGGTAAATTAATTATTGCACCATGTAAACCTGATTTTAAATTACTCCCTAGTTTAAAAATTACATACATCCTTTACACGTCTAAACCTAATCTTTTTACCTCTAAAACACATCTTATTTCTTCTTCGCTCAAAGTGAGAATGAAATGAAGACAATAATTTCTAACATTTTATGTTCAAGAAAAGGAAAAAATACTTAATATCGTATTTACTTCTATTTTTTTCCTTTAAAATTGTGCAAAATAAGAGGAAGAAAGGAAAGGAATATCAAAGAAAAGATTACATTTATTTCAACTCAGGCTACCTACACTCCATAGTCTACCATGGTATGAAATATTACAGTATGTTTTATATTTTCTTGTATTTTTATTTTTAAATTTTCCAAGTAAAATAATAATATTTTACATTTTATCTCTCGTTGCAATAATGAGCTATCTGGCAATTTCAGGCTATTTACAACCCATAATTGCGCTGACCTGAAATAGCAGATAGCTCATTATTGCAACGATTTTTAATTGATTTATTATTATTTTGTTGCAATCAATTTAAATTTTATCAAAGATATCTTTTTTATTAGTATTATTTAAATAAAATTGATTAATTTGTGTTATGAATCACAACTCATATTTGTTATTTGTTTTATTAAACCAGAGAATATGGACATATGAAAATGTGTATAGCTTTTCATATTTTCAATTGTTTTAGCATTATAAGATACAAAAATAATTCAATTATTGCGAATCAAAAATTCAATGATATCCAAAATTTTATTTAATGAAAATCAAGCAAGCAAAAAGTACGACAGAGAAATTATTATCCTTGAATTTTAAATCTCTGAGAATGATTACCCCCTCCCCATTACATTAATGTAAAATTAATTCAGGACGAGGGATGATCGAATCATAAACCCTCCCTCCAATCCCCCCACATAAAATTATTAGCCTAATAAGTTAATAAGCCACAGCTTCGAGTGGAGAATTAGGAATGGATTTCAATATAAATATATTTCTTACTGCAAAATTATTACAATATTCCAATAAATAACTAACTTATCATATAAACTTTTGAACAAGAAAGTGTTCAGGTTTTCTTCTAATATTTTTTTAAAATTGTGTATTATTTTTATGTTCTCTCACATACTGTATTAGTGTATTATATATTATGCATGTAGCATTTTATTTTTGCTCAAAATCTTGAAATTACAATATTCCTAATGGCAATTACTTTTCTATTTAACAATTTATAATTAATACACTATTTTAACTATAATTATCTCCATTTACATTAATTTCTTTATAAAGATTGTGTTTTTTAATAACTTTTTTTAGAAAAAATAAGAAAGATAGTTTGTTAATTTCTTTCACCCAATTATTAGCATTACGTAATTTTATTTTCCATCATACACAACGTATAGCACGTACGTATATAAAGTACATTATAAACTCCCTATGTTACAGCATGGCGTTAAGTTGCATGCACGGTATCATACTAGGATATATGAAGTCACCTTGTACTACGTACTTGTTATAATTAACGATAATGCTGCAGTAAATATTAATTATTAATTACGAGATAGAATTTCGGGACAAAGTATTTCAAGTCACGCCAGGTAAAAATGAACATCGAAATGCGTAAGTCGTTTTTGTAGCTGGAGGGAGGGGGACAAACTAATTTGAGAAATACACCTCTGGATACCACGAACGTTACCTCTGATCTGTTTATAAACATTGTAAAATTAATGTTATTAAAATTGAATATTAACATGCTAAAATTTTAGACAAGCTGAAGTAAAAAAATTGTAAATTAAAAAAAAAAAAAAAAAAAAAAAAAATCAATATTAAACTGCATCTCCTACATGTGCCATGTTTATGATATAGAGACTTTTAATTTTAACCGGCAATTTACATTTTCATTAAGGCTCATTTTCCTGATAAAAAGGTGAGATAATAATCTTAGTTTTATGATTGTTCGAAACAGATAATAAAATTATAAAAGTTGGTATAAGTATGAAATTTGCCTTTTTAGCCACCAATTGGGTTATTTTGATCCCCCTATCAAAGCATGTTATCAGAACTTATCAGTAATAAAAAATTAAATTGTTATTTTCATAAAAAACAAAGCAACTATGAATGAGATTTATTAATTAACGCTTGTACAGTATATAAATATTTCAAACATCAAAATATCTCGACGATAAATTTCTTTCAACTCAAGTACAGTTATAGGGCTTTGTATTTCCTCCCCATTGACAAAATAAATGTTAATTGTTGATTCCATTGATTACATCATTACTTTTTTTGTCCAACATTCTAATGAAACTTGTACAGACAGGTCTAACATTGCGTTTTCTCCCCAATTCTGTAAGGGAGAAAATATTGACTCCAAGATGACTCCGTTATCTCGTCCCCCGGCGTCTAAACTCCCAGGGGACGCCATTTTGTGTCCTCCAAGGCAGCTAGACTAGACACATCAGCGAGAACAAAGGTACCACCAAGAAGGCGGTGAGCGCAGCGAGGAAACGTGGCCGGGTGAGAAGATGAGAGGTGTTCGAAAGGAGAGAGGGAGTGAGGGAGAAAGAGAGAGGTAGGGAGAGGTAATTAAGTTACCTGCCACTTTATTAACCTTGGAGACGCTGTGGGGAGAGAAACGAGTCTTTCACGACATGCACCAAACTGTGTTGTCCGAATATCTCTCTATTTTCCCTCCACATCTATTTGAAATTTCCATCCTATCTCAGTTTCTAGTTCGATCCTCTTCTATTTACAAAGGCAGTTACAATTCTAATACTTCAAAGCAAATTCCTCTGAATGTTCAGTTTCCTACGTAAGACACTAAATGATCTGTAAATGGTAGCGTACAGTGTGATTATTTGAAAATTTTACATCAATTCATGATGGATTTCTTGTATTCAACAATAAAGGTTTGAGCAAACTAGCCATCGAATGTGACAGAATTCAAGAAAGTGACGAATACAGTGAAGTCGAAAAGAAGAAACAGCCGTTCTTGATGTTAAATTTTCTAACAAACTAACTGTACACACAACACTCACCGATCTATGATGACGGGGTCAGAGGGAGTCTCATTGCGATTTCCACAGCTCTTTTTGTCGCAACATCGACTGTGGACAAAAACAAGTTCATACATGAAGACAAAGACAAGTAGCAGCCACATTAACACTTGAGTGACGTCACATTAACACTTGAGTGACGTCACAGTTATCTTGTTGACATCTCGTCTCCAGTAAATTGACTTTCAAGCATCCCCCGGCGATGATTATCACATTCATAAGTAATGAAAGTGTTGAGACTTTTGAATGAATGTGTTTATGTCTACATCAAGGTACAGTTGTCACCCCCAAAAAAAGAAAAAAAAAATCTTCCACCGTTAAGATTTTTCAAACAGTATTTACATTGGTGAGGTAAAATTTTCAAGACAAGAAGTGTACCTTGTGTCATATCAATGGCCAGTAAACCAGTATTATACACATACTATTTTACTATTTTTTATTAGTTTTTTTGCATGTAATTTTTTTTTCTTTTATTTTGTCATCACAAACAAATTTATTTAAAGTTTTCTTCTATACAAAAGAAAATTTTTTACCATATATATATAAAAAAAAAAAAAAAAAATCGTGTTCTGTTTTACCGGCTTTACTTATTTTAGTTTCTATCTTGCTTGATTTTTTATGAAATAGGAATAAATAAACACGAAATGTAACATAAAAATTATACAAATACAAATTGAAGAAAAAATTGTATTTAATTGCAGTTTAAATTTGAAGAAATCCTCTAATTACGCATTAAGCCAGTATTACACAATACAAATTTGCACACATTTTTTTTTTTTACAAGAAAACTTCAACTCCATTTGTTTGTACGGGGAGAAAATTTTCTTGTAAGGAAAAATTGTATGCAAAATTGTATCGTGTAATACAGACTTCAGAAATCGCGATAAAATAATTATTTTAACAGTTCCAAACATGCATATTATACAAATCAGCTGTTTTTCTCACCTGCACATCACCTCGTGGGTAAGCAGCACTCGACACATCTCGGGGTTCTTGTCCTGACCTTCGTAAATTATTGCCTGGAACAAAACAACAACGTAATTAGCGTCATATAAATAAATTGAATTGTTAATACTTTTTGTCAATAATATCATGGAACTTACGCTAAAATCACATTTTTAATGTTATAAATTTATCCATTGATTTATTCGTATAATCAAATGTTTGGCACGTAATGATTAAATTATTATTCATAATTCATAATTATCTAATAATTAATATATTTGGAAATGATTGAAAGTGATCGTGTAAAATAATTTAAAAGAAAACAAAAAGAAACAGCAGTATAATATATTATATTTTTTTATCTAATTATTGCAAATTTTATTTTATATTTTATTTTATAATTGATTATGTGTTGTAAACTCTATAATGTAGAAAAAATAGGACAATTTTTTATGCTGCCACGAAAGACAATCTTGAAAAAAAAAAAAAAAACATCGGACAAAAGAAAAAAAAAGTCTTAGAAAAAGGTTGTAAGAAAAGAACGGAGATTTAATTAAAAAAATCCGAATAAAAAGACTGAGTATGAAAGAAAAAAAACTTTAAATAATTGAATATTCATTTACTAAGAAAGACTTTGTATGCTCCAAGTTTAATGAATAATTAGTGATAACAATCCGCTTTTTGAAAGAAATTAATTTTCTAATAAAAAAAAATAGCTCCAGTTAATTATTTTCCATTTTTATCTCAATTTGCATTACAAATTTAAATTACGAAATAATACAAAAAATTCACCATGTTCTATAATAAAAATAAATAGCTAAAAATAAATCATAATCAAACCTCCATAATCTCCATATACTCTACTCTGTACATCGTCGCCAAATGATATATAATTTATTAATTAATTAATTGAAATTACATTTTTCTTCCCACTACACAATAACGCTGTATAAATATGGAGTATACGTTTTTATGTTGATTTTTAAATTTATATAATATTTTATCTCGTTTTCATGGTATCACATGAAGATTATTATAGCTCTTAATTAATAATCCTTGGGATGCCAGAATATTATTTATTTTATTGTTCTCATGAGAGAATCGTTTAACCATGACTTAATATATTAGTTGATATTAGTAGAGCGCGGAAAAAAAGTCACATTGTTTTCGAAAAATAGGCGCCTAAAAAGTCAACTTATTTTTGAAAAATAGTCTACAAAAAAGTCAAATTTTTTTAAAAAAATAGTCTATAAAAAAGTCACTTTTTTTAGAAAATGCAGCAAAAAGGCGTTTTAAAGTGCTATATATAAAAGTGGTGTTTAATTTTTTTTTTATTATTTCTTTACTTGAAAATATGAAGAAAAGAGCTGAAATGCACTAAAATATGTCAAAAAGTCACAAAAAGTCATATTTTGCCAAAATATAGTCTCAAAAACCAAAAATAGTCTAAATAGTATTTTTTTTATATAGGCTTATTTTAATCTACTTCTGGAGATCGGTGGACATCCTAAATGACAACAAAATGGTCCTCATGTGCACAAAAAGGCAATATTACTTTTTCCGCGCTCTAGATATTAGGTAATTTACAAATATGACAAAATCCCATGTACACTCGTTGACTTGGAAAATTTCCCATTTGCAGCCTTGTTAATCACCATGCTCTGTGTTATAATATTAATATTTATTCATCAAACACCAGTGGTGTACATAGTGGTGTACATGCTCTGTGTTATAAGACCACAAAGGGAAATTTTCCGAGGTGACGACTGTACCATTGAAATCAAGAACTTAGTATTCAAAATTCAAAGTTGTATTGCTGTTGTTTTTCTTTGTCTTTTTCTTTTAAAAAGGAATAAAATATTTTGAAACTCCTTTGATAATCTAATATTATAAAAACACGTTATAAAATTTCTGTTTAGAGTCACGTGACCAGCCACGTGTCCACACGCGTGACACGTGGCGACATCTACAGGATTATCATCAAGTGTAAACAAAGTGGGGGGGGGGGGAGTGTTCCATCAAAGTGATGGGGTTACGTATAAAACTAGTTGCGAATTCTGTTTGAAGCTTTTAAATAGAGTAATTTTATCACAAATACAGTCGAATAATTTTAAAGTTCCCTGTGGATGCACCGGAAGTGATGTCTTTCTTGCAAATTAACACTTGAAATTAATTATGATACTAATTATAATTAAACATAGTTCAATAGCTGCAGAATGATGAATTAATGATAGATAATTATGATTTTATTACAACTTCCTGTAGAAACTTTTAATTTGAAGGGACTATATTTACGATTCTAATTTAGATGATGCAATCAGATAAACAGCTTATTTTTTTTTAATGTACGAGGGTGCAATAATTGCACTTTTTATACATTTGAATATTTTATTGCTCTATAAATAATAAAACAATATCAAATTATTTTACAACCTCATATCTTAAATGAGTCATTCATGCAATTGATGTAGAATGTTGATAAGATGCAATAAATGCACTTTAAAATGCAATTGTTTCGCAAGAAAGAGCATAGAGTTTCTTATTATGTTATGAAGTTTTGGGTTTAAGTAGTATTTCTGATTTTTTAAAAATACCCAACTGTCAGTATTGTACGCTGTGCCAATTAATTAAGACTAAAATTACACAACAAAAATATTGCTAATTATGAAATGCATGAGTTTTAAAAGTTGAAATTTTTAATTAATTTAAGAAAAAAGTCGAAAAAGCCCGAATGCAAAAAGCATTTTTTTCTGTTTACAATATATGAAATTCGATGGAATATATAAAAATCATCTTCTGCCATTACTAATTTCCATTACGAATACGAATCACTCCCCAAATTCATATATAAATAAATTTTTGTAAATTAGAATTTGAAGCACCATTTAAAAGCACTGACATATATGTCATCAATGCACTTACAGCTTACATAATTAATTAAATCATATTTCTCAAATTTTGTACAGTATATCATTTTATCATGCAGCATGTATTTAAAAACTATATAATACCATCTTTGCCCCTCTTTGTATAAAACATATACGAAAGCTCTATATTTAAAGATCAGCCCCTTCCTTAGCTAGCCACAAGGGTGTACATCCCCTGGATTAGCCAGGCTTGTGTGTGTATGATAGATTCTTGGTTAATGGAATATGTAGTCGGGATTAGGACCTGGGTATTAGGAAGTGGTGGCTTGCAGGGGGGTGGATAAACAGCTGGTACAGCTTACTTTGTGTTTGGTTGAGGGAGTAGTTTAATAGGGGTATTTAGCATTATTTTTTTTTATTCACTCAAGTACATATACAAAATCAGAGTATCAAAATTTCAAGATTATACTAAAGATTTTTTTCATTATTTATCTATATATTTTACCTTGAAGTTAATTTTTTGGCATGATATTCATGAAAAAGATATTTCCAAAAAATTTCCTTTTCAAGTGAAGTTATAATTTTTTCCTGAAAACATCATTATTGAACATTTATAATGTTTATAGTTTAAACTTTTTAAAATTAATAAAGGTATATTTATTTCTCTCGACTGAACCCTAGCTGTTGTAGTGTATTGGTCAAAAGTGACTGAATTTAACTTGCCGGCTTTTCATAATCAATGATCATGAACCCTACCTGGTATATATTGCTTAGTGTTTTGAGGGTCCCTTTCCAAACCGGGGTGACAATGTTTCATTCTAGTATTCACCTGGTTATGACTAAGGGAACCTTGGAAACCTTAGCTAGAATGGTCAATATTTAATTGAGGAAGTCATTGGGATAAATAAAAAAAAAAACATAATCTTTCAAACATAAGGCTTGTTCGTAAACCCTGCTCGGTGTACACTTTCTGCACCCAATCGACCTTATGTAAATGCGATATAAGGTCGATTGGGTGTAGAAAGTGTACACCGAGCAGGGTTTACGAACAGGCCTATAATTATACTCCTATGCTACGTATCTCTCCATTGATCAAGTGGTGAGGTGTGATGATTTAGTTTTTTTAGTGTGTAGCTCCCGTTGGTCCTCCACATGTCGTGCACTACACTGAGGTGTGTTGGGAATATACCAGCGTGACTAAATTGTCATTACAGTTCATGAAGATTACTGTCGCTTAGCTAAGTGTCCATTAAACATTGCATAGGATCAGTGTCTTATTCTGAGGGTAGTTTTTGTAAGCAAAAAGAAAGACAGTTGTAAGAAAAGCAACGTTGCAAAATTACTTTTCCTTTTGTAGGAAAGAAGAAAATTCATTCTAACAAATGCCTGGAGACGAATTAACCCTGACCTGCCTTAACATGGAGGTTAAAATTCCCAGATGCGAGATTTGTGACCTGTTGCTAGCGATTGTGTGCGCTTGGCGGCCATCTTGTCTCATCACGCCCCAGAGATGTGAGATAGAACTCGATTGGGTCAAATCACCGGGGATATATGAGAGGAGATAACAGGGCAAGTGCCACCTAGGGGCCGCTGTACCTTTCACACCCCCGTGGAGAAATATAATCTACCGTATCCCGAGGGATTTTATATCTGCATTTTTTACACGAATTATATTTATTACCGTTAATTACTCCCTTGGGATTCAAATTTTTTAATAAAAAAATTGATTTATTGATTCCTGCAAAATGAAAAGTCAATATTAAACATATTGTAATAAATTTATCATTTTATTGCTATTATTTTATACTGTTAATAATGATATAATATCATATTTTTAAGATATTATTATTTTAATTTATGATCATTAAGAAAAATATTTTAAACTATTAAAAATTTATTTAAAAAACATATTATAACTTTGGTTCAATGAAGCTAATATAATTTCATGGTATAACAATAGCAATAAAATTATTATTATTATTATTAAATTGTGAATATAACATATAAACCAATATAAAATCAATAAAAGTAACTGAAAATATATTCGCAGAACCTTGTTTAAAAGCAATCGAATGATGGGCTTCATACAGTATAATGCTGGGGTATTGTGTTAAAATATTTTCATGACTGAAATTTATTATATTTAATTGTATTTTTACACATGTATGAAATGTTTGTATCAGCTGTTTTGCTAAATAAAAACCTATTCTATTCATTGTGACGTCACAACATTTTCCAGCAAGATTTAAAAAAAAAAAAAATCTCAAGAAGTTGAAAATACAAAATTCAGGGTCCTCTAATGAAATATGCGAAAAAATCATGCATATTATCCTTTATAAACTTTTTACGCCATGCAACCTATTGTTTATAAATTTATAACAATTTTAATTTCTCTTTCCTCTACCCGTTTCCTTCAATCTAACTATCTTTCATAACAATTTGACTTCGCCAGCAGAAAACTAAAAACAATTCCAACAAAAGTGGAATTATTCCCTGGTGGTTCGTTGATTCAACTTTTTCCGAGCGATAGTTCCAATGACCCCCAAGTGACCTTCAATGACCCCCCAAAGAGTGCGCACCAATTACAAGAGACCCTCCCCTGAGGCACTTCACACGTTCCGAATGTGCTGATCGGGCAGTTTAGACAATTGGGGGGATATGGGATATGGGGAACTTCGAGCATTGGTCTGATATGTTATATTGAGCGTTTTGATTCCTTGCACTTGTGTTTTAACATTACACGTTATTATATTATGGAGTAATAACATTTCATATTTTTTTATTATTTTCACAATTTGATTTTATTTTTTTAGACCGGGAAGTATTTTTAAAAAATTATTGAAAGTCCTTTTCGTGACGTCACGAGACGCCACTCCTTAAGAAAAAATAGGTCTTGCCGCCTCGTGACGTCAAAAAAGGACTTTCAATAATTTTTTAAAAATATTTCCTGGTCTCAAAAAAATCTGAAAAAAATCAGGGTAACATAACTTTGCACCCTCTATCCATTTTTGCAATAAAAAATTGAGGTTGATACTCCATTGTAAGACATTAAAATACTATTATTGTACGTTACTAGCATATTTATTTAATTGGAAACTATGAAATGGCTTACTTATTATACCCTGATCATGTCCGTACTGTTTTACTGTAAATTTTATTATATAAAAATATTACAATCATCAAATTCCATATTTCTGACTGTCGCAAATTTTCCCATCTTATTTAAAACCAGTCTCACATAGTTATATTTACACCCTCTGTTTCAAATATGAATCTCCCCCCTCCTTATCTCCATCCTTCGTGCAAACAGAGGGACCATTGTTATCGGAAATGTCTCATTGTTGTGTCTCATTGTTGCAATGAACTCGTTTAGAAAATGTTATCTCTCTTACAATGTTTTGTTACATGATGCAACTATAATCTCTTCTATACCTACTTTTAGAAAACCATGGGGGTGTTTTAGAGCATTTTTCATGAAAGTTGTCATCGTAGAAGGTTTAATAGCCAGTTCAATAGACTCCTGATGACAAGCTGGTTCCATTGGACTATAGCTACTGAATCTTCAGAAACGAATCTTTTTATAGAAAATAATAAATAAAATCACCTTGCCAGCTGGCACTAATGTAACACGATAATTTAAAAATTAAATAATGTCAATGCATTATGAAGTATTTATTTATCAATGGCCAATTTATCTTCAAGTTTAAAAATTTAATTTAATATTTTTATGATATCTATAACTTTTTAGAAGTTATTTTCATTATAGCAGTTTTAATAATTGCATACGATCTTAAAATATTAATATTATTATAATAATATTAATATATTTATTTCATTTGAAATTATGAAATTAAATTGAGTGGTATTGATAGAGCATTAAATATATTAATTTTTTACTGAAGTATATTCTTAAAATTTAGTGCAAATCTCTGATGTTTATTTGAAAACTCCATATAACTCTGTATGTTATCAACTTCATTTTATCTCAAATGTACTTAATTCTCTATGATTGCAGCTAACTGTACACGAGTGCTCACGCAGTCTCTGCAGTCATCGATTCTCTCCAGAGACCTCCAGGAATGGAGGATACACAGGTAAGACAAATACACCTCGGGACACCACGAACGTTACCCCTGCTCTCTGCTCAAGTATTGGTGAACTTTTCTCTTTTAACTTTTATTGGTTAACTTCATATTATGTGGAGGTTTCTTAGTTGAAAATTAACGTTTTCAACTCATCCTTTACACCTCTAAACCTAATCTTCTTACATCGAAAACACATCTTATTTCCTCCTCATTCAAAGTAAGGATGAAATGAAGACAATATTTCTAACATTTTAGGCTTAGAAAGAGGATAAAAGAAGTGTTTTTCCACTTTTTTTCTAAAAAATGGTGCAAATTAGGAGTAAAAAAGACGAGAGGAGAGCTTAATGGTGAATAAAAGATGAAATTTATTTCAACTCGGTTAATTTTAATCTAAACCCAGTAGCATTCTATAACTTCATTCTTCCTCACGACACATCTATGCCATTTCCAATCCATATCCGCTAGTAATCTAAGATTTGCAGACACTTAAATCATATTTTCACGCGACACTACTAGGTTACCGCCCCTCTACCCTCCGTGGTTCAACTCTCCCGTGTGTATCAACTCCCAGTACGATCGTACTGTGACGTCACAGCTATAGAATAAGTCACTTTCAAAGCTATGACGTCATAATATATACACTTCGTGACTGCACGAACGCTATCTTTGCTTGATTTAATGCAACTCTAGGATGTTGTCCATATATGCATGTGTTGACATTGAAATAAATAAACAAATAAATTATGATGAAAAAAACATGCCATTAGAAATTTATGCAAACATAAGATTTATCACGAGCATTAACAAAAGTTAATCGATGTTTTAACGCCAGATGATTGGTTCTCAGTAAATTAGTAGTAAACTCTTACCTGTTTGGTGACGGCATCGATCAGCCTGACGAAAATATCTTGCTCCTGTCGAATTCCTAAAACAAACGAGGGAGCAAACTGTCACACTTTGTATATCAAAATTTGTATTACAAAAATGGATAGAGGGTGCAAAGTTATGTCACTCTGATTTTTTTCAGATTTTTTAGAGACCGGGAAGTATCGTTAAAAAGTTTTGCCGAGGTTGGGTTTGAACCCACGCCTCTTTTAGATACTATCTTTTTTTTATGAGAGCTAGGCGTCAAGAGGAGTCAATTTTTATGTACTTTCAATAATTTTTTAAAAATAGTTCCCGGACTCTAAAAAATTAGTGTAGAATAACTTTGCATCCTCTATCTTTCAGCAATAAAAAAAATAGGTCGATACTTCATTAAGGGAATCAACATTTATAAATATTTTGTCGCACTTTGAAATTATGTACTGGGATTTTGACCAAGTCTGTTTGAAAAATACCAAGAAATTTGAAATAAATGTTAAGTTGATTTCACAATTTAAAATAAATAATAACACCTTACAAAATACTCAAAAGAATTAGTGCAACATCCTTGCAGCTATGCAACTTGCTGTGCAATTATGTATTGCAAATAGCATAACTTCCAGGGACTTCAAAATATTTGTTTATAAAGTAATAAAGCAGAACTTTTTATATTTAAACTGAAACTAATAATTATGCTTACTAATTGTATTCAATACATAATAATATATTTATAATATTTTTTATGGCTGATCTGGTTAAAAAGTCTTGTACTTAAGCCCACACTTGTATTGTAATGTGTTTTCTGAATTAAAGTCTTTTGAATCTGAAAATTTGCATGTTTTCAATTAGTTTATTATAATATTATATACAGCAAAATTTATATAATTTTACCCCCCTCCCTCCCCACAAAAAATAGCCCTCTTTTAACTCTTACTTTTCATTTTGTACCTTTATCAAATTATAATGTTATTATTGTTAAGGGTATTTCCAGCTTTGATTTTTTTTAGTGTGTTGTTGTATCTCAATCTCAGATTTTACGAAATTAAAAGGTGGGGGTGTCAATATCTGCCATACATTTTTTTTTCACCATTTTAATCCCCGGCCTCCAATAAAATGTCGAATCTCCAGAAAACTATATAACAATAATATTACAGAGATGCGGCAACATACACTGGGGGGCTCGGTATATCAGCTGTTGCCGCACCTCCGTATGCGGCTAGCTGAGGTTGCTGTCTCATATATTATTAGAGAGGCCAAACCACGGGAAGGGCAACACATTTAATATTTAAAATTAGACGTACTTACAAACGTGTATTTAACAAAGGCTTATATTTAGTCCGGATGTACAGTCCTCGCTTCTGAAAAGTTCACTTCTGCAGCCTTTATAATCACCATGCCCCGTAAGTTATAACACACGGCATGGTGATTAACAAGGCTGCAGAAGTGAACTTTTTAGAGGCGAGGAGTCAATAAGGGGCATTCACAAAGTCTTAAGGCCTGCACATTTAAGGCTCGATAATTTAAAGCTTGATTTTAGACGTTTTTTTTAGACCCAAAATTTCTGGTCTTAAATAATTGAGCCTTAAATGTGGCCTTAAGGCTTTGTGAATGCCCCTTTACATGTTTTACATTAGAAGCTGTCCAAGCAGTTGAAAATCAAAGTCATGTCTGTAGAATGTAATTTGTATTAATTATATATAAGAATAGGTTAGTGCAACTTATAAGTTTTGTTTATAATCGAAATGTAATTCAATAGCAAACTTATTTTATTTTTATTTTATTTTATTATCTCTTTCATGGGCACAAACATACATATATCACAATGTACAAGTCAGAACAATAAAAAAAAAGAGCCCATGGGGCAAATGAAAAAGATTGCTGAGCAGTCCATTCACAGTAAGTGTTCATTCACCCGTTGAAATTAACTTAAAAATCAGAGTTAAAGAAAAAATTAAATCGTGTCAAAGACGTTCTTGTTATTTTTCAGTAAAATTTTTGCATGCATATATTGTATAAATAAGCTTATAAATTATAAAATTAGATAATTAATTTGCAATCAAACTCGCAAGATTAGTAAATTAAGCCTAATTTGCACTCCTATATAAAATAAATCACTATTGTAAAAAAAATAATATGAAATTCAAATTTATATTATATTTTTATGACGATGCATCTCGATTAAAAGAATAATTTAATTAAATATTAAAAATAAATACAAAATTGCATTTACCAAATATAATATACTTGATTTCGCAATGTACTGTACATAGTATATAAGAACAAAAATCCAAGGCAAAGAATTACAGTGCATTTAAAATTCAAGTCCATATTTTTATGTCCTTACAATCAAATTAATTTAATATTCCTTCCGGAAGTAGCCGGAAGTGTGGAGTTTACAGCTCTTCTGTTTATAATTCAGTTTTGAAATTTTACAGAGTGGTTTGAAGTACAAGTACTGACCTATTTCTGAAATCGTAACGCTGAGTTACAAATAGAAGACCAGAAACTTTATACTTCCGGCTACTTCCGGAGGAAATTTCATGTAAATTTGACTGTAGTTTGTCGGTAAGTTGTCGAGAGATTAAAAAGACAAACAGCTGACGACAAAAGATGACGTCACACCACTGAAGTCAAACAGACGAATTACCACGGGGACTGAGGGACCATCTTCTTATTATAAAACAGAGCAATTAAATATCGTATGAGACTTTTTACATTAAATATTCCAGAACAATGTATAGTATGTGGCTAATTTGGAAGAAATGTAAATTGTTTAACTTACCGTTAGCGTACAGAAGCTGCAGGCGATATTGTATGCCGTTGTTGGTTTTAGGGCCCTCTGCTTCCTGTAATAAAAAAAGAAGTTTATGAAAATTTAAAGCATTGGTTGAAATATTGGGGTAGCATCAAAATAATATTTTAAAAATATAAAACCTCAAGCCGTAATTTCTTAATAAGCTGGCTTTATATTATATTGTAAAGACATTTTTTAAAATGCATGCATGTGGACAGTATACATAACTTAAATTATATTGTGCGTTCTAATGCAGTTTTAAATTGGTCTCTCTCGAACAGCTACTCTGATATTTTTAGAGGCCAGGAAGAATTGCTAATAAGTTATTCAAAGTCAGGTTTGAACCCACGCCCTTTTTAGTCCCTATCCTTTTCTTAAGAATTTTATAAAGAACTGACGCCTCTTTCTGTACTGTACTTCCAATATTTTGTTTAAAAATAGTTTCCGTACTTTAAAAAAATCTGAAAATATCAGAATATCATAACTTTGCACTTTCTATTCATATTTCTGCAATAAAAAAATATTGCAGGTTATCCACTGATATAAAATTCATATTTGTTGACATTCATTAATCATTATTAGTTACAGAGAACGAAGCTTCAGGTAAACACCCACCATGCCAGTACACGTTATTCAGGTGTTGTCATAGCTACCCTGATAGACCTGAGAAAGTTCAGGTGTCACGGTACCCTGATGTATCTCACCTGGTCCTTCTCTACGAAGCCGATGAAGGCGGTCCGCTCGATCTCGACGGGCTGTCCCGCGCGGTCGTATAGAGCGATCACGAAGTGGAAGAAGTTGGACTTGCGCAGGTTGCTGGGGGGCTGCTTCTCGAAGTGCGCGCGACTCACACCGACACTGCAGGGGGCACAAATTTGAAAAGTTAATGGAAATTAGCGACGTATTTAAAAAAATTGCTGTAGAGAGTTCTGTTTTTTATTACGGCTTTGAAAAATATAATAATGGCTAAAAACACAGAAACAAGTGATATTACTAATATAATATACTATAATGTCTCTATAAAACGGTAAAACTACTGATTTAAGAGTCTATTTAGATAGAATTCGATTTTTTTTTATTCTTTTTTTTTTTTTTTCACCTTTTCAGTATTTTTTTTTTTAAATATTTTTCGTTGTTACTGCATTGGTCACTTTCTCGTTTCTCGAGTTACTAACCTTTCTCTTATAATTCCTAATGTGCTATATAGTGCTAAAAAATAATTTAAAAAAATATAGATTAAATAATTATAATTTTCTCATTTCATTAATTTATTTTACAATATAGGGAAAAATGCAATATAATTCTATAAGAAGCATACGATTATAGATTAATAATCGATGGTAATTTACGATGGTAAATTATGTAATTCTGAAGTTCTTATGACCAATTTACGAACAAAGAAACACTTTTACTTGTTGACATTCCGCGGTGTTGGAAGTGTAGATCAAAGCGAGCAGACGCTTCTAGCAAACTTTGAGAGCATTTCGTTCCCTGGGGACTCACATCGAACAGCTGTGAATGGAGGGAGAGAGGGTACTGTGATTTTCAAAACTACTGTCTAGTGTATCGTTTCGTGAAGATTAATACAGAAATTTTGGTACGAGACAGATACTGTCAGAATTATAAGTTTGAATTTTTACTATACTAATTCTTGATAATATATTAGTTTGATCCACAGATAGTAAAATTCAGAAAAAATAATATGATATTGTATAGTTTGTTTAATTATTACATCAATGTATAATATTTATAGCAACGAAGTGATAAAAAAAACATCAATTACTAAACAATCACTACGTTTACAGTTTAATGCGTATTCGTTGACGACGGATAATGTTATTCTTATGAGGCGTCGTCAACGAATACGCATTAAACACCGTCATGTAAACGTAGTAATTGAGTAAAGTAACTTCTGCTTACAAATTTTTTCACTAAATATTTGTGCAGTCGATTATTAAATTTCTTTTCTCTTTTCTTCATTGGCACCATCATTGCATTTGTCTTTCACGAGTTCTGATGCCTGCTCTCTCTCTCTCTCTCTCTCTCTCTCTCTCTCTCTCTCTCTGTATGTTCCAACTGTTTTTTTATTCTTATACTTGAAATGAGTTATCAAATGAAACGAATACATTATTTTAAAACTATAAATTTCATTTTCTAAACTTAAAACAATTAATTGCAAGATTCAAGATTCAAAAGGCTTTTATTCAGAAAACACATATTACAATACAAGTTTGGGTTTAATTGATATCTCCTTGGTGTTATGCAACTTGCCTAGCACCTGAGTAGCGCGGATTGTATAAGCAGCAGGGGCAAAAAGATTCTAGGCTGTTTTTTATTGTTAAAAAATTCTAACTTCTTCAAGATTTAACGACCAGAATAAGTTACAGCAGATGATGGTTTAATAGTGTATTAGAATTATAGTGACATTTGGTATTTTAATATATTAATATTGTATAAAAAATTAAAATGTTAAAGTAAGAATTGTATTTATTTTATTACATATATTTTAATGAAAAGTATATATTGTTAAATGTTTTATAACAAATTGATTGTAGTTTTACTAATTGTAAAATAGACAAAAATAAAATATTTTTATCTTTATATTCGAATTTTGATGCTGTTGTAACTTGTATCTTTTAATGCAATAATACATTTAAAAAAAAGTACGTGGATGATCATTAATTTTTTTCATTGCAGGTCATAAATTACAAAGGTATGAAATGTGCAATTTTACATTTATATACCGTAAAGCAAATTGAATTTAGCATAATAACTATTAAATTTTTTTACTTGATACAATTAAATTATTTTTCAAAAAAAATATAAGCACATCTACATATCGTAAAGAAACAATTTTTATTCAACAATTGGGAATGGGAACATAGTTTTGAAATCAATGTTATGATTTTGTTTACTTTTTTGTGTGTTTTGTTGCTAGTCTGAGAGTAATCTGTAATGTTTTCTTTGTTAACATTCTTTAACGATTATTTCTCCACTTTGTATTGTCTCAGCATTGTTGATTTATATTTAATGGATGCTAAAAAGTCAGTAAAAACCAATTCGAAAAAAAATAAATTAAGGAACATTAAGGGGGACATTCACAAAGCACTTTAACCCCAACTTTAGCCCCAATTTTTATCCCTGGTACTAAACTAGGAGCTAGACATGGTTAGCCCCTGGTTTTGCACCATGTTTAGTACCAGGGATAAAACTTGGGACCAAAGTTGGGGTTAAAGTGCTTTGTGAATGCCCCCCTAAATTTACTATGCTTACTTTTATAAACATTGATTTTACATGTCAAAAAATTATTTTGTATTTTAGTATAATAGAAAAGGAAGACAAAAATTACGGAGAGTTGAAAATTTGAACACGGTAACAAAAACTAGTCATTTTTGTTTATTTTTAAAGTAAATATTAGAAATGATATAATAGTGGGCCTCTTTAGCCTTATTTTTAAAGCAATATTCTTTATTTTAAATCCAAGAGGTGAACTTTAAAACAAGAAAGAGATACAGTGGCCTCAGACCATCCCCTCCCCCGTGTTCTTGCCTCCCGACAATGGGAGGGTTGTTTTTTTTGTAGCGACGGTACAGACGCCCTTACGATACCCACCCCCACCATAGGGATTTCTTTAGAAAAACGACGGTTAGTGACGTAGCAGAGGAAGTTGGCTTGGCTTTTGGCTTGTTGCTTGGCAGTAGAGATTGAGAAGTGTTTGCTGTAAGGTGTCTACTAGTTACTGTGATGTGCTGCAGTGATAAAATATTTTTTAATTCGTATTTTTTCTATCAATTTTCGTTATCTTTTTAACTTAAATCATACATTTTGTTGATTAAGGTGTTATACTGAACTTGAATTTTAATAGCAATTTGGTCATACAGACCGATAATGTCTCCAAAATGCTTCAATGAAATAAAGCTACCGAATAACACTAATTTATATACAATGTACATAAAAATTATTGAAGTGTCGTTCTCGTTTTTCATCATTCTTCTTTTTAACATCATATAAAATAGTAAATAGCCACCACATATGCGTGTGTGACGTACTAAAAATTGTGAAAAAATACGAAAGAAAATGTTTTTATATAAAATAAGATGGATGCCCCAAACCTACCCCAAGCCCACACTACACGTTCATCTACTACTTGCATTATTATTGCATTTTAAAATTATATTTTTGTCTTGTCATTTGACGAGTAAAGTGTAAGTTTGATAACGATTAAGTTTTTTTATATCATAAAATAATAATGCATAAAAACACACTTTTATACAAATATAGTTAAGTTTTATAATATAGAAGAAAAAAGAAAGTACTAGAAGAAAAATATAACAATGCCAGAAATTAAAGGCATAACTCTAAATGAAAGTAAAGTTACTTCTTTGGTTTCAAAAAGAAATACACTGACAATAAAGAGGCGACCCTAAAATATAATACAGTCCTCCTTTATACCTGCTGTCCGGCCCCCTCAGTTTTAAAGTCGCCTCTTGGAAATGACTTGAAGATACAGTGAAGAATTAAAGTACCCTCTTGCATTACATTGCGAGGGATTTCTTTAATTTTATGGACGAAATTTTTTACCGTGAAAAAAAAATAAATAATATAATAAAACTTTAAAAACTTAAATTATAAATAAATTAAAATATACAAACAAAAGGAACCTAATTAATATACTATACTCAATTAAACTCAAAGACACAGCTCCAAAAATTACACTGAAATTTAGTATGCAATGCTCTTTCTTTAAGATTCAATATTTATACCAAGTTAACAAAATATATTCTATTCCACAAGCAAATTTTTTAATGATGGCTTGCATGACGATTTTGATTAATTTTGAATTATAGCAGATCTAATCAATGTTATCTGATATTTAAATTATAACAATGTCAAAATAAAATTTCTGGCTTACCTTTATTCAACAATTCTCATTGTTGTAAAAAAAAAAACACCCTTTGTCCAGTTTTATAGTCATAACAAGTTTTTATATGGTACAAGATTATAACAACTCGTGCATATCATCGTGTTTGCCGTATAGTGAGAGGGGAGAGAGAGAGAGAGAGAGAGAGAGAGAGAGAGAGAGAGAGAGAGAGAGAGAGAGAGAGAGAGAGAGAGAGAGAGAGAGAGAGAGAGAGAGAGAGAGAGAGAGAGAGAGAGAGAGAGAGAGAGAGAGAGAGAGAGAGAGAGAGAGAGAGAGAGAGAATTCACACTAACTTTCCAAGCTGAGCAGAAAAAATTGGAGTGTTAATTTTTTAGTGAGTTAATTAAAGTTTTTTCACGCTCTACACTCACCACATAAATCTCAATTAACCTGCTCAACACCTGTCAATCAAAGTTTGTATTTATCTTGTCACACATTTCCCATGTAAAATAATAACGTGAAAATAGTATGCTTTTGTTTCAAAAGAAAGTGAAAGTGTTTTGATTCCTCAAGAATAATAATACATAAAATGAACGATTTTACTAAAAATTAAACAATATATTAAGTTTTATGATTATGTACTGTATATTAAAATTGACTTACTTGTATATTATATATTGATAGACTAATAAATTAACTTTAGATATAAGAACTATTATAATCTGTTTGCAGCATACATTTTACATTATTTTAATTAAAAACAAATCATTAATAGGATTAAACTCTCTGTGAAAACATGGTTTTCAAAATAGTTCGTGAACATTGAAAATTTCCAAATTTTTCACGATATAATTATTAAAACATCTTTACTTTTTATCTTTTTAATTATGCCTTATATATATTTATTTCTGTCAAAATATATTACATTTAGGGTATATAATTATGTTAGGACAACACATATTTATGCAGTAAAAAACTCAATAAAACACAAAATATCAAATACACATAACATGGGTGGTAATAATTAATAGTAAAATTGACAGTTTGATAGACGAAATGGCAATATTTCAAATATTTGTCGCATTAAATCATGAAAAAGATATTAAATACAATACACGTCCAGTTTTATTCATGTCATAAATTTGAGTTGTGCCCGTGGTAACATTTATTGCGTAATGAATATTTAAAAAATTCGACCGTAAATAAAATTACAAAGCAAGAAAAATAGGGGAGAATTAAAACTTTTAAGTTATATTGAACGTAACAATTTGTCATTAATTTTTCATAATTTTGATTTCTATTTTTATTCATATTAGAATTAATATTCTAAATTTTTGCTTTTAAAAAAGTATTGGATAAATTTGAAATGAAAAAAGAGATTATAGAAAATTAATATATTGAAGTTAATAACTATATAAATCGTATACTATAAATCAAAATGAAGCAGCAAACCGTAATTAAAATTTATTATATTATGACATGAAACGAATGCGATAGACGGCACTTTACTACACCTGCAAATGAGCAAGGTGTCGCCGGTATTCGTGTCTTTGACTTTGCCGTGCTTCTTGTTTTAGACAAGTAAATATTTAGAATGACCTACCTTGAATGGTCAACCTGCGGAGCGTGTGGCATCCAAGCCCTGGCTGCGGCGAGCTGCCCCGCGGAGGTTAGGGGCTCCTCCTTGAGGTGCTGCCCCCTGGGCTGGTGGAGGTGGTGCTCCTGAAGACCGAACATGAGGGAGGAGCGACCCTGCTGGTGCTGTGAGTACAGCTTGGACCAGCAGGGCACCGCGCCAGAAATGTCCTCCAGTTTGAAGATTTTTAAGTAGAGGTAAAATCAGCTAAATGTCTTATATTTTTCATAAATTTTACTGTCTAAATCACCTCTTTTTTGCTTTTCCTGGCATGTTTAAGTCATTTTATAAGAAAAACGTATTATCACAGAACTTTTATTTGTCTATAATTTTAATAAATGAGGATTGTCACTTTAATATCTTACGATAAAGTCATGTTTATTAAAATATTCGATGTGTTGACTATCGCACTGCTTGTCTCTCACTAACGCGGCACCACCTGTACTTTAGAGACGTTCACTCTCGTCAGAGTTTTAACGTTGACTGTCGAGGCTCGCTACTGTGGGGGTTTGGATGCTGCGCGTTGAGACCAATTCCCTTTCCCTCAATGCTTTAGGGAGGAGCTTCAAATGTATGGATTTCTCCCCACCGTCCTATGAGATATAACCTTAAGAGACCTGCGCATTAAACCGTAGGGGATAGTAACCTATGGGGGGTTAACCGGCCTACATATCACCAATCACAGGGGAGTGCTATGTGTAAATGGACCAATAGGAATAACGTCTTTTGGTGTGACGTCACAGTTTTGATAAGATAGACAGGCGAGAATCGCGGGGCGCAGTTGAGGGAAAAACGTTCGAGAGAGAAGTTTGTCGCCCTGGGACCTTTTTTTACGTAAAAAAAGTGAAAATAAAGAATGAAATTTTTAAATATTTATAATAAAGTATAATTAATTCATGTTTAGTGTTTTAACTGAACAAAAAAAATTCTGAATGAATTCTTACCCTTATCCTTCCAAATAATTTTTTAATGAGAAAAAATATAGAGCAATATTTTCCATTAATGAATAGGAATGAAATAGTTCATTTATGTAAAATAAATATTTTAATACTTTATCAAAATTTGATGCATTTATAGTGTTACTGAAGAAATTTAATGCTTATGATAGAAGCATAATTTGTAACTTAATAATATTACGCAAATCAAATTTTTAATTTTTTTATTTTTGCACAGAACTCGCTATATATTAACATTACAAAATATGATACTGTTAAACGAAAAATATGATGGGGTTGTTTCCAATATTTGTTCATTAATTTATGTATTTTTGCGTCTACATAGATCAAACTTCATTTGTATAAGAATTAATTATAAAACAATCGTGCCTCAAATTTATATTTGAAACATGATATAAAATTGAAATTTATATTCAGATCGAGTTATCGGAAGATTAAGATTTCTGGTCTTATTTTTTCAAAGTTACAATTTCATACATCTCAGTACTTCTACTGTAAAACAA
Organism: Siphlonurus alternatus; assembly: GCA_949825025.1. Classification (NCBI taxonomy): domain Eukaryota; kingdom Metazoa; phylum Arthropoda; class Insecta; order Ephemeroptera; family Siphlonuridae; genus Siphlonurus; species Siphlonurus alternatus. The sequence continues at coordinate 18,150,436 of OX463786.1, forward strand.
CTCTATGCAAAGTTTCAAAACTGCCAGAAAATATTCGTTATTTTCAGTGTTTTTTTTTTTTAAATATAATACTGCAGTGCTCAGATGAACAAAGATTATAATGATAATGATTATAATGACGTAAAAAAAATCAACAATCGACCCCTTGAAAAATCACCTAAAAGCAGAGATTATAATATTTTTACCTTATTTGTTGATAAATTTAAACATTAAATGTTGATTTCTTCAAGATAAAATGCTATCATAAAATTAATAATGCAATATTGATCTTATTTAATTAAAAAAATAATGTAGAAATTGGTGATAGATATTTGAATTCTATTCAACAACTATTAATATACAACAAAAGCATTTTTATACAAACCGCAGTATTGTATACTTCTAGCTGCTCCAAATGGTCTCCAATGTTCTCCAGAACGATCCCACAGCGCTTGACTGAGAGCTAGCGACACCGCTTGACTTGTGCGGCCGCCATTTTGGTGCCTTCTTGCCTCTCCATGCGTTTTTCAACATGTCCAAGAATTGTTTTTTAATCGAGATGCAAAGTGAAACTTTGTTTTGCTAATACTTTTATTGTAATTGAGAATTTATTTTACTATTATTTTGATAAAAATCTTCATAACTTTTCTTTTTTTTCTTGTAAAGTATTAAAAATTAAGCTGTCAATAAATGCATAATTCTATTATTTTAATCCCTATTTTGAATTTTGAAATTTATTAGTGGTGAGAGAGAGAGAGAGAGAGAGAGAGAGAGAGAGAGAGAGAGAGAGAGAGAGAGAGAGAGAGAGAGAGAGAGAAGATAATAAATTAACAGCTATACATTTGCAGTGCAAATTTAATGTTTCATTTTTTTTCTTTGAAGAATCCATAGTGCATAATTCAATATATATAATTATATACACATATAATATATAATATATTAATTATGACTTATGAGGAATCTCTTTTACGTTTTTGTTTTTCTTCTATAGTACACTACTAAACCATTTCAAAATTACTAAAACTATTTATATAAATGCTTTTTAAACTCTCAGTATTTAATATTATCGGCATACGTGGAACGTAATTTTATTAAATAAAATCATACAAATTATTTTATAACAACATTTCTGATTTTCAAATAACCATAAAATATTAAATCACCCTACCTAGTTCCACACATAAAAATTACAAAGGGTTTAAATAACATTTTTTTTTATTTTACAATACTCTAAGGTATTATAAAATACTGCAGGATTTTAAAAATCCCCTTTGTTAATGATTTGTTTTTAAGTGAACATATCCGTTAATATTGCAAGTGCAGGAAGCCATGAGTCTATACCATTACTTTATAAAAAAAAAAATCCCCCGTTTTAAAGTAATTTACATGCAGTAGTCATGCATATTATTTTTACAATTATAGTATTATTATAGGACTGTAAGTTGATTCGTTTAGTCGAGGGCCATTTACTTCCGTTTTATTTTTGACATGCCCCCCCCCCTCCCTAATTGCTACAGAACTAATTACTTTCTTTCCGCTCCCAAGCAGAAAATACATTAGATTTTCAGATATTTTGCACAAATTTACAATAAAATTTACATTATTAATCAGGTTTGGAGTAACATTTATTTTTTATGCATTATTCAATTCTATTAGTTAAAAAAAACAGCAGTATTATTATATAATAATAATTACATAATTAATGAGTTAATTTAATGTTCTATTTATTTTCAAGATGGTCTGTTATTGCTTTAATTAACAGTAAAAATAATCCTTAAAGATTGGAGAATGTTCAATATCGCTACAAAACTTTTTTATTTATATTCAGAAAAACTTGTAAAAAAAAGTAAATATTCAGTTCCTTTGGCCATATAATATATACACCTTATACTAATATAGTAATATTATAGTTAGCCAGTTACATTATCAAGTTAATATTAAAATGCATTAAAATGTGAATAAGAGGATATGTATGTTAGAAACTATCCGTCAACTATAACATAAGCAACCACATGTAAATTAGAACTATGATCATAGAAGCCTCTTCTCTAGTGAATAGTTTGCAAGTGAGATATCATGTTGGGATTTGTCTCTCCCTTACCACCTCTCAATCAAACTAAGTGACGTCACTCAAACACCCTAACCCAAGTCGTGAAGACTACAAACACGAGTTTTGTAATGTACGATGAAATGAGAATATTAACCTACAGAAGTTCTTCTTTGAAAACGACCTAGTTCAATTTGAATATTATCAATGTCAAAGACATATCAACATAATCAACACTAAATTGTACTGAAGACAAAGGAAAATAGACTTGATGAGCTGGATATGTTTGATTTGAAGTAGAAAGAAAAGGGACTGAGGGAGTTTATCATAGTTGAGAGTGAAGTATAGTTTGAAAAGTGACAAAATTATAATATTTATGAATTTAAATATTAATGTCTCTTTTCATCAAATTGTCTCGCGGGAACGTCTCAGTTTCATTATTAAATTATTCAGGGAGAGAGATATTCAAATGAGAGAGAGACAGAGAGAGAGAGAGAGAGAGAGAGAGAGAGAGAGATGATTGAACAGCACTTCCAGGTCTTATCTTATTTTTAATAATGCTCATATTTAATTGTTGAGCTAATAATATTAATAGTAATATTATAATACCAACTGGAAAACAAGTGTGCAATATTTTTTTTTTTAAATATAATAAAACTTATCAGACAAATTAGACATAATAAACTTACATTTTGCATGCCATTTGATATGTATTCTGTGAGCAATCTTTGCCGAGACTTTGTTGTGGAGTGTTGCATTTAAAACAAAAAATCGGCGAAGATTGCCCCCAGAATTCATCAAATGCTATGTAAAATATGCAAAATACAACTTTTTTATGTCATTGTTTATTCAGGATTATATATTGAAAAAATTGTGTTTGCAATGTATTTTTTTTTTACAGGGATACACCCCTAAGAGCTTACAGCTCGCGGCGGGGTACTGGGTAGGGATAAGGTAGGGAACGGATAGTGGCCACGGCCTGCATGCTTACGCGTCCCAGCATTCGCTGAGGTGAGACTGAGGGAACCGTGGAAAACCTCAGTCAGGACGGACACCTCTACTTTTTCTCAATGGACCAAAGCGATGTCCAAAGCCTGGGGAACCACACACAAGTGCATCACTGCACTGGGTGGAAAGCGAGACGAATTTACCCCAGGGAGAAAACAACGTATTTTTTTACTTGAAACGGTCACCCATCCAAGTACTAACCACGCTCGACGTAGCCTGACTTCGGTGATCTAACGAGAACTGGTCAATGCACTGCGCCACTCTAATTTATTTAAAAAATATAGAAATATTTACATTTACATGAAGAGTAAACAATTTTGCACTCTAAAACAACTACTAATCAAGAAATTCATGCAATTTGCAAAATCTTTAATTCTCAGTTCAAAGTAACTAAAAAATACAAATTGGAAAAAAAATATCAAAGAGAAGATTCCATCTACTGAGTCTACACCCAAAATGAATTCAAATATTATAAACTATATAGCTACCATATTTCAGTACATTATATTCAATAATATATTCAAATTTATCCTGATCAAATTTACGTGAAACATTTTCCCTCTCCTAAAAGCTATAAAATGCGATACAACGAGAAGTTATGAGTGAAGATGTCGCTAATGTCCCCGAAGACTTTCTGTGCACAAGTCAGGCCGGATTATGACGTCCATTTACCGCAAACTGGGAGTTATGACGATCTTTTGAGTACAAAATAGAGCTGATCCTGCAGTTTGAATATCAGGCTTGTTTGTTTTATATTTAAAATTGAAAAAAAAAAAAAAAAAAAACGTTCTCCAAAATGCAGACTGTATTAATATGGATAAATTTAATAACCAAGGCGCTCTTGTAATAATGTGTATAATCTTCTATCCATTTTTGTTAAAAGAAAAAGAAATATCACTATTATACTTAAAAAAAATATATATATGCGATTCTTTTACGTTTGAAAAAATGACCATTATATCTGTGGTTTCCATGTTTCCTTTGGGTAAAAAATAAAAAAATATCTCACAAATCGTATAGACGTTAGAGCAAACTAGTAAAGATCGATTTATTGGATTTTTTGCTATAAATTCAATACGAAAATAAGCCGTAAGTATTAATGCAAAACAGTTATTTTATTTAAAATAATTATTAATTTAAACATTCAACTAAAGATAATATTATTATAAAAATAAATGAGTCAATTTATTCCATGCTGAGGTATTTGAAAGTCTCTGATTCCTTGCAACTTCAAATTTTCAACTCTCCGTATTTTTTTCCCCTTTTCTATTACGAGTCATCATAATTATATTCAGTGAAAACTTTAAATACATTTAACCCTTCTTCTCTCAACTAACCACGACCCACTGACTTTTAAAGAAAACACAAAGTGGACTAACCTATTCAACATCTTTCACAGCTCATTCACGCGTGTAGCGAAGGTTAGTTATGCGGTCAGTATCCTGTTAGGATCATTATGCTATGTTGCAACATTGTAATATGAACCTTAATGAAGTATATTGACCACCCGTGTTGTGAGAAATGCATGTTAAATATGAGATATTGATTTATAACATGTAATACTTCATCATAGACATAGTAACATAGACATGATAGTAATTATTTCTATGTATTTCATATTTGAAGTATTTCAAAAATACACCTCTGGACACCACGAACGTTACTTCTGCTTTGTTTGTGGTCGTTGTCACGCAGTCTATGGAGGTGTACATTTTTTAAATTCGGCTATAATGGAGTATTGACCTCAATTTTTTTTATTGCAGAAATGGATAGAGGGTGCAAAGTTATGCTACCCTAATTTTTTTCAGATTTTTTACAGCCCGGGAACTATTTTTAAAAAAATTATTGAAAGTTATTTTTGTGACGTCACGAGACGCCGCTCCTTAAGAAAAAGATAGGACTTGTCACCACGTGACGTCACAAAAGGGACTTTCAATAATTTTTTAAAAATAGTTCCCGGGCTCTAAAAAATCTGAAAAAAATCAGGGTGGCATAACTTTGCACGCTCTATCCATTTCTGTAATAAAAAAATTGAGGTCAATACTCTATTATAAGTTCTCTTCTTACCTTCCTTAAAATTACAAATCTGCATCTCTTTGTACCGCAGTAAATTGAACGCAAGTAGCATATGTAAAGACAGCAAGTGTATATATATATTTTTTAACACAATTTTTCTTGGGGAGGTATTAAATTTAATTTTAACATTATAGAATCATTAAAAATGTAATTAAAATTAATAAATTAACTTAAAATTGTTATGAAAATTAAAATATTATTATTTATTGTACACTCGTCACCTCAGAAAATTGTCCTAAGTGCATCCTTGTTAATCACCAATGCCAGTAAAAATAACACGGGATGGTGATTAACAAGGCTGCAAGTGGGAAACTAATTTTAAAATAATATGTCTAGCATAAAATCATTTGATAATATTTGGGTATAATAATGTTTGTGTTCACCGTATAATTATAAAATTGTGTGAATTGTGTAGCATTTTGAAAGACCTTTCGACAAAATTGAAATTTAAAATTCCATAACATAACTCTCTAAGCCCACCCACAAATCCCATTGTTGTATTTACAAACTAAGATACATTGTTGCACTGCATTTTACCTGTTAACTTTTGTATTGTTAATTCATTTAAGAAGCATGTAAATATCCGTGGGAAATATCTTCAGAAACTACCACTGCATGTTTAGTTTGAAAGAGATGACAGCGTAAATAATTGTCCCCTTTTTAATTTACCTTTCATGTATTCATATGGATATTTAAATTACTGCAAAAACATTTTTTCGGAACTTAAGAGGTATTTTTGTTATACCATAATATACATAATTATTATACATATTACAAACATCGTATGTAATTGTATATAACATTTGAATTTATATAAATAAATATACAATTGCAATGCACTGTTATGTTTTAATTTAAAAATTTTAGTACCAATATTGAGCAAATAACATTGCCATGTTATGAAATGTAAATTTTATTGCTCAATTCCCGGCAGTGCATTCCGGGTGTCATAATATGTTAGTAGCGTATACGTTATTATTGTTGTCTGTGTGTGTGAGTTATGGGGGGGTCATGTAAAACAATTTAAATTCGTTCACAAATTAGGAATTTCGTTACAACTGATATATACTGTACATTGAGTATTTGCATGAAATTTTTGTTCAGAGGACCACTGTCATATTTTGAACCCTCTAACACTCTTAAAATCATGTTTAAAAATGTTATGACGTCATAGTCATGTAAATATTGATAACACAAGCCATAGGGAATGAAATTTCATGCCTGATATCAGAGTTTTAAATATTTAGAGAGTCTACGCAATCAGAAAAAAAATAATATTACATATATGTTTTGAGGTACTATATCCAAATATAATATAATGGTTGTTATTTACATTTTTGACCATACATGAATACAATGTCATCCCTCGTCCGCAATAATGAGCTATCTGCCTATCATGATCGCTTTGCAATAATGAGCTGTCTGCTATTTCAGGTGAGCGCAATTATGAGCTTTATTTTATATTGAATTGATTTACAGCTCATAATTGCATTCACCTGAAATAGCAGCAGATATTATTGAAACTAAATCGTGGTAAGCAGACAACAACGTTCTTTTATACCGATTGGACCAATGTTAAAGGGCTTAGCCAATCATGTTCAAATATTTTTGGCCACATCGTGCCACGAAACTTTAAATGCGCCCATCATGCAATGCTAGTTTTGAAATTTCGCGGTTCAATGGGGCCTAAAAATTTACCAAAATTGACGCCGTTGACGCACGAAATGCGTGCGTGTCTTAACCTGATGTATGAAGGAACGTTGGTAAACAGCTCATTATTCCGAACGAGGGACATTAATCTTTCACAACTTAGTTATTATTTTTAACACCAGGTTCTCTGCTAAGCTCCATGCCGTCACTATGGTATAGATTTCACTTCTTTTTACCAGCTTGTGTTTAACCTGAGGTCACACAACGCATCAGAGGTCACATATAAACTTTGATGTTTGCTCAGACGAGCAATACAAAAACCCGAGACAACAAACTGCAACATAACGACACCTTGGTGGTCTCAGACAGGTTGTAACATGTTCTAGTCAGACGTAAAACAAAAACAAAAGGGGTCAAAAGAAATAGATTTTTAGTTGCTTTATTATCTATGTATTGTGTCACAGTTACAGCATGCTGAAGAAGCTAGTATATTTTCTAGTATTTTGAATCAAATTTGAATATTTTGTAATGAAATTATAATGTACGTACACTTGTAACCTTGGAAAATTTCTCACTTGCAGCTTTGTTAATTACCAATCCCTCAGTTATTCTTACGGGGCATGGTGATTAATTAGGGCACAAAGGGAAATTTTCCGAGGCGATGACTGCACATTCAACACAAATTTGAGATAAATCAGGGAGTTTTATGTCAAATCCACGCCTTCATATTACGCAATCTTTTCAGCACCAAAAACGAGCGGGTTACATATGTAACAGGGGCTACTTTTTCTGATGAGAATTAGGATTGTAGAAGAAAGAGGGTACTCTACACAATGGGGTTCCACAATATCAGCTGATTAGGCATCAGAAACTTACGAAGTCAAAGCAAAAACTTAATAAATTAAAGAAAATATTCATTTTCCTTCCATAGTAAAATATTATTGTAAAAAAATGCAATAATAAAATAAATATGAATTTTATTGTGCTTCTTACATTTTTTTTTTCGACTTTTGAAAGCGTAATAAAGAGAAATTATTTGACTCATACTGTCATTATCAAATTTGGTGCCCGGCAAATTTGTGGTGGGAGGCATCAGGATTGTCGTAGGTCAGGGTTCTTTTTCCCGCTAAGTAGTACCCATTCTTCTACTTATCCTAATGAGAATCAATAATCAGATGTTTCTTTAAAATTTTCCCTGTATAGAAGTTTCATCTGATTATTAATTGATTCATTAATCAACTGTGCACTGATTATGTGTTGTAGATTATTCAGATATAAATATTTTTAGATAGCCTGATTTAAATTAAAATTTAATTATGATTTATTTTTTAATTTGATGTTTGCAAAAAGGAAATTAGTCTAAAAAGGCTCTTGCATTATACAAGATTCAATATTTATTTAAAAAGAAAATTTTAATATCCACACACACACACACAAAAAAAGGTATTTAAATTAAAACTATACATACAATAAACAAAAAAATAGTATTGTGTAATACCGGCTTAAAGTATATAACGTTCTCAAGCACCCGAGGTGTAGCTATCTGGTAAATACCTAGCTAACATTGCAGAGCGGTTCCCTAAGCGACCATGAGGCGGTTGGATGGGACATTAACTCGCCACTAGCGCCTCTGTGGAGCAATTCAGAACCAGGTAATAACAATTGTTGGGTCAATTAAACGTTTTTACCTCGCTATGTTGTGTATGTATTTTGACGGTTTTTGTACTGACGAAAAAGTGACCTATCTTTATAATTCGTATAAGAAAACAGTGAAATTTTATTTTAGGTGTTTTAGGTTATTTTGGGTTTTAGGCGTTGTAGTCAAAAGTTGTAGGTAAGGATAATAAAAATATTTATACAGGAGATTAATTATGTATTAAGAAAATGATGGCAAATATAATATTTAATCGTGGTACAATTTCAGAGTTTTTAACAACTTTTAATACAGCATTGATTGCTCCTTGCATTATTTTTTACACTTTTACATATGATATTACACATTATAAATTTTTAAAATCCAAGTAGTACAATTTTTCTATATTTTTATCAATACTCCGTATTAAATTAAACTTCTTTTAAAGATTCTTTTTTTGTGTGGGTATATTTTTATAATTAATATTATTTGTTAAATTAAAAATCGTAAAACTCAGTTAAGTATTTAATTGTAAATATAAAATTTTGATATTTATATAATTAATTAAAAAAATCCTACTTTCATTTACAATATTATCAAGTGTATTATATACTACTACTAATACAACTGGATTAAAATAGCAACATACGTACATTATAATAGAGGGTGCGATACCCCCCTCTTACTGGTATACTATACACTTCAAATTTGATGGAGTGACGTCAGCTCCCTCCCCCTCCACCTCTTTTTCTCTCTCCACACAACAGATGGTGATCCCACCCTACTTGACAATGTGTAAGGGGCTTGATGGCTAACCTATATCGGATGGTCTTAAAACCCTCTTTGCCACCCCCATCAGTTATATACACTTCTGATACACTGCTTGTGAAATTAGTGACTTATTTAAACATATTTAGTTTTAAGGAAAATAAATGCATGTTTTTTTTTTATTTAATTACCTAATTATTCTACATACACTGTTAATTTTTGTGTACTTCACTGAAGTAATAACACCTATTATATTATTATTGTACATAAAAAATTGTTAACTTTTTATCACATTTTTTTTCCTGAAAAATAATTCCCCTCAAAAAATGAAAATTTGCTGTAAAAATATTTTTATTTTCACACAGTTTTAAAATATATAATATATATATACTTAATTTTAATAAAATTGTCATCAAAAAACACTAATTACTGTCAACGTATATATATCTCTAAACAAGTTCAACCATGAAGATCATCAGCTGACCTATAGTTGAAATAACAGACCTCGTGATGTTTTTTTTTTATTTTAACTGACCAATCAGTACTCGGAGATTTTTTCCTGCATTGATATTAACATCATCGCAATATAAAGTAATAAAAAATAACAGTTTTTGCTATCCGGGTCACTTTTTTGCTTACGTATCAATATCTGGGGAAATGTTGTGAGAGAATAAGATGTTATAAAATGTTTTCTTTTGAAATTTCTAGGTTTTCCTATTTATAATATAATAGTTATGTGAATTGTGGGATATAACGGAACATAACTAAGAGACACTGTATATTTATGCATAGAATTTTAAATTGTTAATTATATGTATATTAAGGTAAAGATAACTTCGATAAGCTAATAGACGAAGTCATCTTTGATAAATATGTAAACATTAGCAAATTCACAACAGTTTTTATTTATTTATTTTCTTTTTGGCCAGATATTAGTGCATGTCTAAAAGCCATAGAAAAAGTTTCAAAACAATTTAACAAGCTAATTTTTTTAAATAAGTGTTTAGTTTGTCTTCCCATGTAAAAGCCCTATGCTGAAAATTAAAAAAAAAAAAAAAAAAAGAAAAAAAAATCGTCTTAAATTTTTTTTTTTAATTTTTCCAATGGTTTTTAGGCACTAATATTGGTCTCTCAAAAAAAATATTAGAATTTTTGTGAATTTTCTAAAGTTTTCATGTTAATCAAAGGGGACTATGTCGAACAGCTGACCGGCGTTATCTCTACCAGACAGAATGTTGATCCCTTATCAGCTATCAAAAACACATTTTTTTATATTATTTTTTATTTTGTGTGTGTTTCGAAAGATATTCCCATCAAATTATTTAGAATTAGAAACATTGCTTTCTTTTATACATTGTTTACTCTGAATTGAATGATGCAGAATAGAACAAATAATCTAAATGCTCATTGTAACTGATGCGAGATTTTAGAGCAATTGCAGGTTAACAAATATAACACTATAGTATATATTAAAAAATAACCAAATCATCCTAATGATAAGTATCAAGAAAAAATGCAAGTAAAATAAAAAAAGTACATTTATTCTCTACCAGCTATATACTAACACTGATACAATTAAATAAAAACATAGTGTAACAGATAT